>CM044434.1:130949164-130959701 GCA_024363595.1 Xenopus borealis
ATCATCTTTCCATTCAGGCCCTCTGTTCATCTTTCAGGCTCTCATTCAAACTACTGCTGAACAAAACGTTAAATAATACAAGTCTCAAAATGTCATTGTCGGCACCATTCCTTCTTTCTCAATGTTTTCTCATTCAGGGTTGATTTATGAGCCATTTGTCACTGCTGTAGTGTTCATTTCATATCATGTTGGCTGCAGTTAGTGACATAAGGTTTCAGGTGATTGACACTGTGAGATGAACCAAATGACCATTACAATGATTTTTAAGTTTAAATGTATTTCTTGCAAAGAGAACATGTAGCCAACCGAGTCATAAATATGTATTTGTTTTCATTTCTGGTAATTCCTACATGCGTTCCTGTGAGTACAGCCCCATTGAAAAGCATTGAGTGCGTCTATACCTGCGCTCCCCTGCGGCTGAACGCAGCAAAACAGAACGCAGGTAAAAACGCTCGTGTGTAAGAGCCCTAAGGATATTCAGCTTTTTATTCCAGTCTCTTATTCAAATCAGTGAATGGTTGCAAGGGTAATTTGGACCCTAGCAATCAGATTGCTAAAATTGAAAATTGGAGAGCTGCCTAATAAAAAGCTAAATAACTTAAAAACAACAAATGATAACTTGCTCTATATCAGAAGGTGAACAACCATTTAAAGGATCAAATCTTTTAAAGGAACAATTCAGTGTAAAAATAAAAACTGGGTAGAGGCTGTGCAAAATAAAAAATGTTTTCATATAGTTATTTAGCCAAAAATATTATATACAGTATACAGGCTGGAGTGACTAAAACTAAAAAACTAAAAAACATAATAGCCAGAACACTACTTCCTGCTTTTCAGCTCTCTAACTCTGACTTAGCTGTGGAAGGAAAAAAAAGGGCGCAGATCATATGTTGGTTCTGGGCCTAGGTGAGGTGCATGGGGGGGCTTTAACTGCCCCCTCTGGAAGTCTCGCAGGCAGGGCAGGACCGAGTCTGTCAGTTTGAGGTGGAATAGGCTGAGATTGTGAGGAGATATGCAAAGCAGCGCTCATCGTGGGCCAGTGCTGGAGCGGTGGGGGCTGTGTCACAGTCTGACAAGGGGGGCCCGGCTGTTCGAAAACTGAAGCACTGCTGGGCCCCATCTTCAGGCCCGGGCCCGGAATACGTGTCCCCCCTGTCCCCCCCTAATGGCGGCCCTGCTGTTCAGTGAGTTTGCAATTGATCCTCAGCATTCAGCTCAGATTCAAAAGCAACAGTTATGTCCCATGTTACCCCCCCCCCCAAGTCTCTGATTGGTTACTGCCTGGTAACCATCAGTGGATTAGTGGAAACCAAGAGAGCTGCAAAGCAGTAAGTAGTTCTGTTATGTTATGTTAGACATCCAGTCACTCCATCTTTTATACATTACAGTTTTGGCTAACTAACTGTATTAGAAACTTTTTTTTATTTTACAAAGCCCATCTATTTACCCAGTTTTATTTTTATACTGAACAATTCCTTTAAAAAAAAAATTTTTTTTTTGTTACCATGCAGACAAGCTTCTACAGCCTCCCAGCAGCCACTCTTCTCAAGCTAGGTGCTGAAACAGCATAAGCATGCAGGAGCTTGTGATGTCACTGATGTGCGACCAACATGTGAGCTGCAGACCATCAAGCTCATATCCCCGCTAAGGACCTGCTGCTACCTTGCACATGATGGCCCAGTGGGAGGGGCTAGTGCTGCTCATCCAGAGAGAAGAGAGGGGACTGTAAATGTAGAATTGTATACACTTGATAAAATTGTCTACATGTGATGTCAGGGCTGCCAAGGAAGCACAATGGGATGTGTCAATGAATGAAGTGCAGGGACAAAAAAATTGACCATGCCCCCTAATTACCTTGCCCATTTTACAAAATTTGCCAGGTTATGAAAGTTTGAACACATTTCTGTAGTTTGTATGCTTTATTACAGTTTTACTGATGAAGGTGAATTGCCCTTTAAGCTGTGAGTCAAACATCTCCCAAGGGACAAAACTGCTAGAAATGTATCTTAAGTATCTATTCTTGGCTCTCTGCCAAGAGCCAATTAAGTTAGAAACATTGTATCTTTTTTGGCTGTTCAGAGCAGAGAAATCGGGACTTTTCTGTACTAACATGGGACTGCGGGTTGAGCTGTCAAAAGCGGTACTGTCTCACTCAAAACAGGACAGTTGGGAGGTATGTGGTATGTGCAGGGTTGCTAGGGGAGTGAGCTGTAGTCCTTGTAGGGTTGCCAGAGGAACGAGGTGTAATACTTGCCAGGTTGCTTGGGGAGCGAGGTGTAATCCTTGTAGGGTTGCTAGGGGCGTGAAGTATAATTATTGCAGGGTTGCTAGGGGAGTGAGGTGTAGTCCTTGTAGGGTTGCCAGAGGAGCGAGGTGTAATCCTTGCAAGGTTGCTAGGGGAACGAGGTGTAATCCGTGTAGGGTTGCTAGGGGAGAGAGGCGTAATCCTTGTAGGGTTGCCAGGGGAGCGAGGTGTAATCCTTGTACAGTTGCTAGGTGAGCAAGGTGTAATCCTTGTAGGGTTGCTATGGAGCAGTGTGTAGTCTTTTCAGGGCAGTTTGGGAAGAGCCATGTCATTTTATGAGAGAGCAGTGTGCTTCATGTAAATGAAAGGCATTTCTCTCAAATTCCTGATTGTTGGAAGCAGTATGATATGTACCTGGCCACTGTCAGGGAGTGCAATCTGCCCGGCCAAACCGAATCTGAATCCTAATTTGCATATGCAAATTAGGGACAGGGAGGGAAATTGCGTGACTTTTTGCCACAAACAAGGAAGTCAAAAGTGGTTTTTCACCCTAATTTGCATATGCATATTCGGTTCAGTAATCGGCCAAATCCTTCACGAAGGATTCAGCGGTTTCAGTCAAATCTAAAATAGTGGATTTGGTGCATCCCTAACAGATTTACTTCCGAAGCAACCAACTGATACAATATTTTTATTCATATAGTGCTTCATATATATGAACAGTGCAGCCCAATAATGAAATAATACAAGAACTCCTTCTTCCAAAGAGTTGAGAGTGAATATAATATTTCTTTCCTCTTGCAACTGCCCCTTTCATGCTGTAAAATGTGTTACTGATTCACTGTAGTGTTATGGGGACAACCTTGGAGTTGCTGCTCCAATGTGGGACGCTGTGAGTTATGTAGTAGGGTTGCAGGGAATCTCTTCTACATACACTGCGCTGTAACAAACGTGGCAGAGTTGAACTGAAGAAGGTACTCAGATGAGTAGCGAAACATCTTCAATCAGGCACGTCACTATGGAGGAAGCAGACCATAGCACTAAAAAAACCTCCCTCCGGCGCTCTCTGAAAGAATATTTTGCATGCACGCCTGCGCCATGCTTACAGGAGGGACTTGCATGGCCAAACCAGTATTTTTATTACCTAGCGGCAGTGCTAGTGACTATCCGCTGGTGGTTCGAATCGGACTGTATTAACTTGGTTGTAACTCTGGAAGCATCCTTGCTGGGCTCTAGGGAAACTCTGAGGTTATTGCTATATAGGGGCAGGGAGGTACACCCAGACATAACTAGATCTATGGACACTATGCTCAGGGCTTGGAAAGCAGCCCAGAAACTTCTTAACCCCCCTGGATTACAATATTGTTCCTCACATGCTCCTTTATGGTGCAATGGCACTCTCAGACATTTTATGGACATCCTGGACTGCTAGTTTTGGGCTAAGGAGGGTTGTCAGAGATTTATACCCGGAGGGACAACTCTTTTGACCAGATCTAGCATACATTTCAAGTACAACACACTGCTCAATTTAGGTATTTGCAAATTTGGCATGCTGCACAAGCGCCTGACTTCACACACCATGATTGCAGCTACTGTCCTGGAAACGGGCTTACAACGTCAGGTGGTCCTCAAAACGCTATCCATCATCTACCAAACGCTTCTGTCCCCAGAGAAAAAGAAAGAGCTTGCCTGCTATCATAAATGGGCTCTAGATATTGGGGACCTCTACCAGGACAACTGGTGCGAGATACTGAGACACCTACTCCAGGGGCGTAACTACAGAGGAAGCAGACCCTGCGGCTGCAGGGGGGTGCAGGACGTATAGGGTCCCCATGAGGCCCTAATTCATGTAGAAGTTAAATAAATATTGGTAAAACAGGTCAACAGCTAGACATTTTGGGGGCCTGAAAAATAATTTGCTGTGGGGCCCATTAATATCTAGTTACGCCACTGCCTACTGCACTATCTCGTCCATGGATAATCTTATACAAATCAAATTCATCCATCGCTCTAATCTGACTCCTGAGTGGCTCCACCAGATGAATCATGTTAGGGACTCTTGTTGGATGTGCCCTAGGCTGGTCACTTACTGGTCACAAGTTGTTACCTCTATCTCCAAGGTGATGGTACTTAATATTCAGCAAGACTACTTACTATTCAGCCAATGGAACTATTGGGGCTGACTAAAGGCATAGTTACTTCAATGGAGGGGAGATCTCTCTTACAATTACTTATGTATTATGCAAAAAAGATAATAATTCTCAAGTGGAACAGGGTCTGTATACCAACTTTTACAGAATGGTACAAAATGGAAAGATGTGGTTAATAAGGCATTGCCGTATTATAAAGCAATCTACCTCTCTAGAGGCTGTACAGACAAATTAATAAATATTTGGATGCTATGGGTCCTTAATACTGAAACAAATAGCCCTCATGTTTTCTGAAGTCTACTTAGTTAATTGATGTAATAGAGACTGGGTACCACCCCCCCCCCTTCTTCCTTCCTTTTCTTTCCCTCTTTTTCCTTTATCTGTTTTATTGTTTTGGAGCATTTGTTTTTTAGATGTTGACATCTCATTTAGAGAGGCCTATTGAAAAGTTGCTTGGAATTAGTCTTAGAATTCATAAAAGTTAACTTAAAGGGCAAGGAAAGGCAAAGAAATAAAATCCCATTTTTACTTTCTTTAATGAAAAAGTAATCTATCTCCAATATACTTTAATTAAAAAATGTGTACTGTATGCAGTGAAATTCTCCCTTCATTTAGTGCTGTGGATAGGAATTTGCAGACGGTCCCTAACTTCTGGCAGGGAAACAATCATACTTATGAACAGCAGGGGGAACCCCTGCCTTACTTACCAGTCATGCAGAACAAATTAATTTTTATTATTGCTTTTTATGTTTCTGTTCAGGCCTCTCCAGACTCTTAATCAAATTGGTGCATGAACACTAGGGTAATTTGGACCCTAGCTACCAGATTGCAGAAAAAAAAACACATAATATAAAAGGAAAAGAATTGCAAATTGTCTCAGAATATTACACTCTAAATCAAGTCAATTTAAAGGTGAAGAACCCCTTTAAGCCACTAGCACAAAGTTTTTTTTATCTTTTTTTTTATTAAGGAACCCAAGTAACTTTTGGAAATTAAACTAGTGACCCAAATAATGGTTTAAAAAATGCACAAGTTTGGTAACCCCTTACCAATTGAACATCATTTGTTAATTTGTAATTAAGTGGAAAGTAGGCAACCACTACAGCATTATTTCATATGTTAAAAACAACATATTTACAAATGTTAATGCATAGTTACATTTTATTTCAAGAACAAAGAAAATACCAATTGTGGCATTTGAAAAAGTGTGAGCAGCCGTCTACTTGTCCAGTGATAAACATTGTTTTTGCAAGGTCTCTAACCCTAATTAACTCATTAGGCTTTAAAATAAATAAATGCAACATTGATGAGAGTGCTCTTATAAGAACCAGTGCAATGTATGTTCATTATCTATTTTATTCCAAGATAAAGGCGCAGTGTGCTTATATACTCTCTCTATGCTCTATGTAGTTCTTTGCTGGTTACAGTGACATTAAAGAGCCATGTGTGTTAGTATATTTTGGATAATGTTTCACAAAATAATTTAGGACAGATTTAGTTGTACAAGAGACACACAAAACCGATGAAAACACACACATACACAAGATATGTATTTCTGTATGCATAGAAATCCAGCTATTCCAGATGCAGACAAATATTCACCTTTTCTCTATACTTTGCAGGTGGACATGTGACTTTAACAGATCTCCCAAATGCTTTGCCTCAGATCCAGAAGTATCTGCCAATGTCTCCTCTAACAACCCTCCTCAAGTCTTTGCACTGTCATGGGGCCTTGACCAAGAGAAATTCCCACAGGACTATGACTTTGTCCTTGGTGCTGATATTGTGTATCTAAATGACACTTAAGGTGGCCATGCACGGCTGCCGACTCAGCTCATCGGCCCGTGTGTGGGGGCCTCCGACGGGCTTCTCCAATCGATATCTGGCCGAAAGCCTGCCAAATGTCGATCGGGCAGGATTAAAAAACCTGTCAGGGATATCAGGGAGAGATCCGCTCGTTTGGCAACATCGCCCAACGAGCGGATCTCACGGTGTATGGCCAACTTTACCCACTTCTAATCTAGACTCTGTAGTTTCTTTGTGGACCTCAGACTTCCATATTCCTCTCTTCCAAGATGTGCACGTTATCAGGCCAAATCACCAGGGTATGTAAACTTTTGATCATTTGGGTACTTTGTGTAGTGATTATGATTTAAAAAGAGTAAACCCAGTTGTTTTACAATAAGGTTTTTCACATTCTCTGAAAAATGGTTAAGATATAATAAATTCTGCCATGGTATGTAAACTTATGAGCACAACTGTATTTGTTTAACAGTATTTTAAAGATATTCAATTTTTCTATGTCTATCACTATCAAAAGTATCCTCTTATCAATATATTTCACAGATGGCCTAATATTTAAAAAGTCTGCATGTCTAAAATGTTCTGTCTTGGTTTTGTAATGCTTCAAGATTTTTATATCTAGGTACATATCTATGAAAAACACTTCATTTTTAGAAAGTACATCTCATTCCCTTTATTTTCTAGAAAATCAATATTTGTACTTGCTTCTTGCTGTGGCTCTCATGTGCTGCTGCTCGTATTTATAACAACAACAGAATACAATATGCTCCAATACACTTCATTTGCCTGGGTGCTGTTCTTTATTTTTTATTAAAGATTTTCGGAGATGCACACGGAGTCATTCCTAAATGTTAGAGCCAATTACATGCTATACAGTAACTCATCTGACAATGGCTCCTTTTACAAGAGTGAACAACCTACAGTACTACAGTGAGACCTGTTGGATACTAATCAACTCAAACAATCAAAATGTATTATTAAATTCAAATGTTTTAAACTCGGGTGAATAGGATTCAGACCAAAAATTGAAGCAAAACTAATTTGATTTGTGTTTTAAAACTCAATTCGATTTTTCGGAAAAAAACTTGAATATCAGGAAGGCTGCAAACAACTCCAAATAGATCCTGGGACGTGTTCCATAGGCTGAAACAGCAATTTGGCAGGTTTAAGGTGGCCAATTGGAGTTCTTAAAGGGGTTGTTCGCCTTCCAAACACTTTTTTCAATTCAGTTGTTTTTAGATTGTTCCCCAGAAATAAAGACTTTTTTCAATTACTTTCCATTATTTATTTTTTTTGCTGTTTTTCCAAAATCAAAGTATAAAGCTGAATGTTTGAGTCTCTGGTGTTCGAGCTGGCAGCTCAGTAATTCAGGTGCAGACTCTGAACTGATACAATTTTGCAACATTTAATCGATACATTTCACAGCAACATCTCTGGAGTATTAGCAACTATTGTATCAATTAACAGCTGCCTGTAATGAAACCCAGAGATTCTGCTCAGCGGGGACAAATCTATCAACTAAATGTATCAATTTAGAACAGTTTACAGGGTCAGCGATCCCCCCCCCCCCGAGCTGCTTCAGAAGGTGAAAAATTAAAATAGAAATTCATTGGAAAAAGTCATTATTTGTGGTGATCTATCTGAAAACAACTTCGTGTGAAGGATTCGAATATTCGCTTGAATAGTCTCTATTCGATTGTGCGACTATTCGAATATGCAAATTAAGTATTTTCGACTATCGAATATAGAATATTCGGTCGTATCGAATAAATATATATATATTCAATCATTCGCCAGTTGAAGAACTTGCCCTTTAAATTTTTATTCGACTACCTACTTCGCCAGATTGAACCTACCGAATAGATTTTTTTTCCGAATCATTCAAATCGATCGAATTTAAAATTCGATGGTCGAAGTACCCAAAAAATGTATTCGAAATTCAAATCTTTTTGTAAATTCGATCGAATTTCGAATGATTCATGTGAATTTAGTAAATCTGCCCCATATACTTGTGTTCCCACAAAAGTTGAAGCACAAGAGTGAACTAATAATCTCACTATACAAAATTTAGACAAACTGTAATTGCAAAAACCATTTCCTGCTTTCATTGGCCAGATTTAGCACAGCCCGTTTGATTTATTTGCCCATAACTAGGAAACTTAAATGGGAATAGAGAATGATTCCCTGTAAACCCTGTGGAATGTGCCTATGTTATGAGTAGGCTGTTCACTCTTGTAAAAGGAGACGTTGTCAGAGGAGTTACTGTATAGCATGTAATTGGCTCTAATGTGACTCAGTGTGTATCTACAAAAATCTTTAATAAAAAACAAAGAACATCACCCAGGTAAATGAAGTGGTTTTGGAGCATATTGTGTTCTGTCGTCGTTATAAATACGAGCAGCAGCACATGAGAGCCACAGCAAGAAGTACAAATATTGATTTTCTAGAAAATAAAGTGAATGAGATGTACTTTCTAAAAATGAAGTGTTTTTCAACTTACATGTTGGGTATTACTGTTATTACAGTGTGGTCAGTAAAATAATGTAAACAATCTCTTGAGGTTGGTGGTGTTCTGCTAAGAGCACTTGTATTCATTTTAAACCTAGGAAATTGTAGCACACATTTTAATCCTGTTTTGGAAGGTTTGTACCAGCAGTCTGTGAGCATGTTACCCCCCCAAATAAATTCACAGCATGTACACAATTTAATTAGATCAATTCCAATGTAAAATAAAACCATTAATGTTTTTTTAAACGTTTTTATTAAAATTTTCCATAAGCAAAGGAAAATATATTTAATCTAAAATATATTGTTTTAAACTACAATCTGTGGCTCAATTAAGAAATATGCACTAGGGACTGCACATGTAAATGACAGTTTATAGATGAGCAACTGATCTCAAACTTAAAGGAATAGTTCAGTGTAAAAATAAAAAGTGGATGCATAGATAGGCTGTGCAAAATAAAAACTGTTTCTAATATAGTTAGTTAGGCAAAAAAATGCAATGTATAAAGGCTGGAGTGATGGGTGTCTAACATAATAGCCAGAAAACTAATAATGCTGGCCATGGATGTAACAATTACGATCTTTCTTGGAAAAGATCTTTCCTAGAAAGATAGTTTGTTTCAACACACACGTATAGAGCTGAATCGTCAGATATACATATAGAAACAATAGAATTCTACCTGTATCTGACGATTCAGCACTAACAATGGCCGATGTTAAGGTGCCTTCAAAGGCATCCGATCAAAATTTTCCGTCCAGCCCAATCAGCAAGCCGACCAATATCGAAATCTTCTGACTATATCTGTCAGATCATTTCCCACCATACACGCACCGAATATCGTATAAAAATTAGTTTCTCACCATATTATCTGTGCGTCTATGGCCACCTTAAAGGGGAATTCACCCTCACCAGCGCTAAACCCCTCCCCCGTAGGTCCCTCCCCTAACTTGTATATTGCCCTTAACTTGTATATTACCCCAAAGCGCAGGTCCCTTTGTGCAGAGTCACAGGCGCAAACTTCTGCCGCAACGTCTTCTTCCCTCTTCCAGGGGCGCATGTGCAGTAGGATGCATTTGCCAGTTGGTACTACTGCACATGCGCCCATAGTTCACAAAGTTTAATCGGAAAACTTTGTGAATTTTGGGTGCATGCGCAGTAGTACCAACCGGCAAATGTATCCTACTGCGCACTAACCAACATCACCGATGGAAGAAGACGTTGTGGCGGAAGATGGTGCCCGTGAACCTGCACGAAGGGACCTGCACTTTGGGGTAATATATAAGTTAGGGGCAATAGCCCCGGGGGCATACTGGGTTAATTGGGGTGCTCCAGCAGAATTCTTCATTGAAATCCATTTCTCAAAATAGCAAATAGATTTTT
Source organism: Xenopus borealis (assembly GCA_024363595.1). Classification (NCBI taxonomy): domain Eukaryota; kingdom Metazoa; phylum Chordata; class Amphibia; order Anura; family Pipidae; genus Xenopus; species Xenopus borealis. The sequence continues at coordinate 130,959,249 of CM044434.1, forward strand.
TTATATTTAATTTGGAAATCTGACATGGGGCTAGACATTGTCAATTTCCCAGCTGCCCCAAGTCATGTGGCTTCTGCTCTGATAAACTACAGTCACTCTTTACTGCTGTACTGCAAGTTGGAGTGATATCACCTGCTCCCCCCCAGCAGTCTAACAACAGAACAATGGTAAGGTAACCAGATAACAGCTCCCTAACACAAGATAACAGCTGCCTGGTAGATCTAAGAACAGCACTCAATAGTAAAAACCCATGTCCCACTGCGTTCCATTCAGTTACATTGAGAAGGAAAAACAACAGTCTGCCAGAAAGTAGTTCCTAAAGTGCTGGCATATAACTGTTTAAATTACTGTTCCTTTAAAGGGGTGGTTCAGCTTCAAGTTAACTTTTAGTATACTTTTCAATTGATCTTCATTATTTATTTTTCATCGTTTTTTAATGATTTGCAATTTTCT
>CM044434.1:130967346-131037201 GCA_024363595.1 Xenopus borealis
CTGCTTGGCAGTAGATGTTCCGTTTTGGACAAAATGGCTGGCAGCGAAAGGGTTAAGTAAGCACTAATAAGGGTGTCACAAATAATAAAAAATAAATACTACACTATATTATTTTTTTGTTTCCCTCCTCAATAATAAGTGTCTTTGAGGTATACAGTAATCCAACTTTGGAAATTGCAAAAGTCTGAAAGACTGTTTGGATAATTAGACAATGCAGAAATATTTCCACTATATTTATATTTTTTTTTATTTGAACACCTTCCTGATTTTCAGAGAAATTATCTATGGGCACTTTTGTGCCTGTTTTATTTCCTCTTCTTTCATAAAGCCCAGGGGGGGGGCTTGCCTGCCCCTCTTTGTATTGCTACCCATGACTCTTGAATCAATGCATTTAGCAGTTCTCCTACAGCCAAGACATCCCACAACAGTGTGCATGTTTGTTCAAGGGGATATTAATGACAGAACATGAAAGGCATGGTGGGAACGGGAGTCCTAACAGGTGGAGGTAGTAGGAATAGCGCGAAGATTATTTTTTATAGTATATATTTAAATGCCTCTATTGTTCATGTTTTAGTTCTGCTGTACTGAAGAGACATTACTTTATGGAAAATAATAGCTTCAAACATCCTTTCAGGTGAACTGTGAAACAGATTTTGTTGCCAGGAATTCAAAGTTTCAACAGCTGGTTCAGCAGTTGGCTGTGAGCACTCTGATGCACTGCCAAAGTCATCAGGAGAATACATCTTCTTATGTCAAGGTTAGTACTTAAATCACTGCTTTATACTGCAGACTTAATGACTTGGAAATTCTAGAAAGTAGGGGTTCAGCAGACAAGTCATGAACCCAAAACATGCTCTTCTACATGTATTCTACAATGGCCTTTTCTTTATAGAGCTGGATACCCTGCCCTACCTCTCTTCTTTATTGTGTAATAGTTTCCTTAATACATGAGAGACTCGGGGACTGATTTGGGAATGCTTGAGTGTTTGGCTAATAAAACCATGTAACATTTCCTAAACTCTTGTGTGTTTTCTTTATTCGTATACATCAGCTTCTGTGGTGTTTATACAAATGGCCTGCGGTTGTCACTTGTGCTATGCAGATACACAGGACTTTCTGTACAGCTTGGAAAGTGAAAGTAGGAAGTAAGTTGTGTAAAGGCTGCATGAACCTGGTTATAAAGCCATTTATACTCTCCTCCTTGGCTACCAAAACATAACAGCTTCCTGCCAATCAGTTTAAAAGTAAGCATATTAAACAGCTTGGCAAGTAAAATCTGCTAAGCTTTTGAATTTTTTTCTTGAAGTGAAGGAATCTGAATGAAAAAAACCACACAAGAGTTTAGGAACTTCACATGGTTTTAGCAGTCAAATGCACGAGCCCAAAGGCTGCCCCTATTTGTTAAGCCAGTAAAACCAGTGGATTAATCTATTTACAGTTCTCTAACAGTGAATTATCATTTTTAGTATTCAGTAACCTCCATCATATAAAACCATAATATGTTCAGTCTTTTCATATTTGGCATATAATTAAAGAAGAAAAAGTAGGAAAGTAGGTATACAATTAAATTTACTCTTTTGATACACAAACCTATCTCCAGCATTTCCTCAATTTTGTACACACTGCTAATGGCCACCTTACTGTCCATTTTTTTCATAGCTTGCTCTGTCTTATTTTATTTTATTAGGGGTTTCTATGTGGTGAAGAACTCTTGCAGATGAAAGCTGAGGAGTCTTTATTAAAAGATCAAGCCCACAAGCCATATATCTAGTGACTTCCTAATTTAATAATTTACTAAACTGGGAGGTGGTCAGTGAACCTTTTTGCTTTTCTGTGTGACTTTTTCAGTATAACCTTACCCTATGGAAACAAAATGCCAAAAATGTACATAATTCTAAGGGGCAAATTTATCAAATTCACATGAATAATTCGAAATTCAATTGAATTTTTAAAAAAGATTCAAATTCGAATTTTCTAATCGAATGATTCAAATTTCAAATAAAAATCTATTCAAATATTCGACAGTCAAATAATTTCCACTTTAAATTTTTATTCAACTGCCAGTTTCAACCTACCAAATTGGTTTTCATTATTTTAGATCGAATAAAAAAAATTCGATCGAATGGTTAAAATCGTTTGATCGAATATTTCTTATTCGATCGTTCGAACAATCGAATATCGGTAAAATCCTTTGAATTCGATATTTAAAGGATTTTTATTCCCACAAAATTCCCATGGTTGAATTTGAGGGTTTTTTAACCGTCAAATTCGACCCTTAGTAAATCTGCCCCTAAATTTATATTCTCTCTTTTCAATAACTGTTGCTGTTTGTATTTGTGAATGATATCAGTTATAATGCTTCATATAAAAATTTGTATATCCTTTTATTAATTCTATTCTAATATTGCTTGTTCTCTGAAGGGAAGTTGGGTGAAAATATGATTATGAAGAGAGCTGCTTGGGTGAAGACTCCGTCTGATATCTTTGTAGGCTCTTATATGCATGGCATTCTAATGGCAGATCTACTATCCCTATCTAACATGACATTTGGAAAATATGGTGCTCTAGTAATATGCAAAGATTCTGATGGTAACCTTAAGAGCAACATATCTGAAATTGGACGCAGGTTGGGCCAGCATGTTGTGGGAATGAACCCTCTGTCAGTGGGTAACCTTGTGGATGAATCTAGTGGGGAGATGGAGACCAAGATGCTAGCTCAGCCCTTTGCTCTGGAGCCCAGTCTGACAGTGGGGCAGTATTTGCAGCCACATGGAATAAATGTGCTGGTCTTTTTACGACTTGAGTGTGGGGAAGAAGCAGGATCGACAGAATCAAGCCATAGTTAACACTGTTGAGCCTTTAGATAAAAAAATTAAATACTGTTTAGTTTTTTCAGCTTGTTATTTTTCTTTATTTTCTACTCACAATTACTGAAGCACACTAATATATCGGATCATACAGATGCAGCCACTTGGATTTGTGTGTTAAATGTGTTGTGACTCAGGGCTAATTGAAGAAACTGTGTTATCTAAAGTTATCTTAACTCATTTAATGCATTTAACCTTTTCATTAGCATACCAAAGCTCCATTGTTTTCAATGGTGAACTCTTTAATTGGATGGGATGCTGTCGCCTGGGGATTAATCTCTGGCGACAATCTCCCCGAACTGCCTTCTACCTGTCCGCCGCCTGTTTAAATCAAAAAGCGCCAGCGCCAATACACACGCGGCACGTCGATTTCCGGAATCGCCCGAAGTTTCCTCATGAAGCAATTTTGTGCAATTCCGGAAATCATCACACGGTGTGTGCATTGGCACTGGCGCTTTTTAATTCAAACAGGCGGCGGACAGGGAGAAGGCAGTTCGGGGAGATTGTCGCCTCGATTAATCACCAGGCGACAGAATCTCCCTGTCTGCACCCAGCCTAAGTGGGATAAATGGGAGATCTGAGTTTAGTTATTCTGTGTCAAACACACAATCCAAAGTGGCTTCATCTGTATCTAAAACCATTTTACCATCTTTACTACTGGTTAGTAAAGCATCAGAGAGATTATTTATAAATATATAAGACTTTCATATCATAATGATTGTATCCCCCCCAATGTACATTTCAAACAAGCTAAACTTGGCCAGTCGTTCCTTGTAACTAAAATGCTATGCCATGTATCAGTTTAGTGGCTTAATATCCTTTGTCTGTACTGGTGATTAACACTACCCTCATTGGCCCTTATCAATTTTTTTTCAAGCTCTGTCAATGCTTAAAGAGCATGTAAAGGCAAAAAAATAAAATCCAATTTTTACTTCCTTTAATGAAAAAGAAATCTATCTCCAATATACTCTACTCTACCATTTTTAGAAGAAACCTGACTGTATGCAGTGAAATTCTCCCTTCATTTACTCCTGTGGATAGGAATTGTCAGATGGTCCCTAATGCAGGGAAACAATCATACTCATGAACAGCAGGGGGAGCCCCCACCTTACTTCCCAGCCATGCAGAACTCCAGCAGCTTTGTTTCCCTGTAGAGCAGTCGACGACTGTATAGAGATTTATATTGGATTTTATTTTTGCCTTTACATTCCCTTTACTGTTTCCAGCAGCAGGGACAAAGATCACAGAGCCAGATTTAAACAGATAAACTGGGATTCTATTTTGAAGATTATTTTGCTGCAGCCACTTGTTCTGCAGAGTTGGAGAAAGTTTGTATTAAACAATACAAAAACTATAGAATCCCCATTAGATTATATGACAACGCAGGACCCAGTGCAGTCTGTATATTCTGATCATTAATCAGTCTTGCTGTATCGGCTTCTGGTAGATATTATTTGACTTCTGGCAGATTTTGCTGTTTTGATAATTTATTTAAAGCTTAGCCCAGATCACACTGAGCATGTGCACAGTCTTGGTCTTGCAAAGATGTTTTACAAAGTTACAAGATGACAGCCCCCTGTTTATTAAAGTATATACGTTTCTGACTTATCAAAGCTTTCCTGGAGAGATTTGAACAAACAGACACATTATCAAAGCTGATTTGCAATGAGCACTTTCTCCTATTAAATGTGAATTTCATGCAGGGAGAAAAGATAATAGAAAATAAATTGTTATTGGTAATATTTGGGAGTAAATGCTTAATAAACCACTTATACTGATAGTATTGTCAGCAAGCTCCTAATTTTATTTTGACTTTATATATTCATGAAGTAATATTTATGTGAACCTTGCACTGAAATATACACATGTATGTTTGAAGGTAATTGACTTCAAAATCTGTCAAGCAAGAATCAAAAGCATTGGTTAGGAATGTATTTTTAATAACCATGGCACACATACAAAAATATGTTGGACAAATGATCTACAGTAGATATATCTCTGATTGTAGCATGCTAGTTATTCTATATTGGGTAAGCAGAGGTAAGGTGCTCTTACTATGGCAAAGCATTGGCAAAAGCCAGTATAATACAATGTTAAATATAATTAAATATTTAATCGGGCAAACCGCTGTCTTCAAACAGTAGATGCTGTACCCAGATCCACATATTACGACTATAAATCACTTACAAAAAGTGTACAGCTTCATACTGAAAAAACATTTATTTGTGCAAACACAGCAAAAAGCAAATATAATTACAAACACATCTTTTTACAACATCCACAGTGCAGTGTTACCCCTCGGAGTGGCTAAAACAGGTAGGCAGACAGAGGGGTAACACTGCACTGTGGATGTTGTAAAAAGATGTGTTTGTAATTATATTTGCTTTTTGCTGTGTTTGCACAAATAAATGTTTTTTCAGTATGAAGCTGTACACTTTTTGTAAGTGATTTATAGTCGTAATACAATGTTAACCTGGTCGTATGCCCAGTGTCATATGTGTTTTTAAGTTGCAGAAAAGCCATGAATGTGTTATCTGGGTAATATGTTACCCATAAAGGCACATGTTTTCTTGCAGTATATACTTTTCACCTAAATATGATCCCATGTCAAGTACTTATAGCCAGAAATTAATTCTTTGAGGGTGAGGGTTTCCTCCAAATGTTTTACTATGTTTAATTGTAGAGGTAAAAAATAAGTACAATTAATCACTTTTGGAATATTATTTTATAAATTTTTATATATGGGTAAACTGAGATGAAGGTACATTCTGTATACTCTCATGCCTTTACACTGTGAATTATTGAACCATTAAGATTCTTCCATAATACAAATAGAATACATTTGTTAATGTTCAAGCTGTACCATAATGAATTAAAATAATCCCAGCTGTTTTTTCATGTTTAGCTGTTTCCAGGATGGTAGCGCATAGAATTCTTCTCGAGCAAGTCCAAAAGCAGCCACAAAGTCTTGGTCAGTGAGGTAACTCTGTAAAGACAGAGCAAGGTTTTTTTTAAGGTAAAAAAAAAAAATTCTCGATGCACTCATACAAAGGTATCCGACCTTTTCCATACTTTGGGCACAGAAACCACTGTGTTTAGAAGCCAATGTCATACTTTATCCAGACCTCCCAGCACTCACCTCTTTTTTTGTGGGGTCCACCCCTTCTGGTAGCTCAGGTTTCTGGTTCCCTTTCAGAAATTCAAGAGGATACGTAATACTCGGAGCAGCTTTGTTTGACGATGGAGCTACTCCATTAACTTCCTACAAATAAAATAGATGTTCCGTTATATTGTCCAAGAGTATTCATAACCGCAAATAAGCATTCATCTTAATTTACTTTCAGGCTGTATGCCTGTCCCCCAGTTCTGGGGCCATTACATTTTTGTTACCCTGAATTCCATTTCCATGTATCGTTCATCCTGGGTCATCACGACTTCCCCTTTGGTTATATCATGCAATTGTTTGAGCAACAGCTCATATCTAGTGGTACCTAATTGCCCTGTCAAAGACTGTGAATGTTTTTGTTCAAAATAAAGTTTTTACAAAGGCCAACAACAAAATAAACCTTGAAGCAAGTGCAGGGGTTAATTAGCTTCATAGCTTTTTTTTAGCAGCGGAGCTCAGACCTTGTTCACAGTCACTACCCATATGTGTTAAGGTGGGTTGAGGTCAGGGCTCTAACAAAGCCATTCTGTACAGACATTGCTATGTGCATAGGGGTATTAATTTTGCTGAAATAGGAAAGAGCCTTCCCCAAACTTGTCACAAAGCATTTTCAAGAATATAATTGTAGCTTAAAAGGAGAATGAAAGTCTTCTTGCACTTGGGGGAGCCAAATTTGAGGCACCCCAAGTGATTGTACTGACTTAACTGAAACCCCAGGCTGGTGCTCCTCTCAGCAGAAAACTGCACTAGCCCGGGATTATACCAGTGAGCACCACTGAATGATACTCTTCCGTCTTCCTCTTTCTTTTCATGTCTGCGTGTGCGCAGTAGAGCGAAAAGCTGAACTTTTAAATAAAAAGATGATGATGTTCTACTGCGCATGCATTTGCCCTGGGAAATTTGAAGAAAGAAGAAGCCGGAAGAGAATCACTCTGTGGTGCTCACTGGTATAACTTGTGCAGTTTTCTGCTGATAGAAACACCAGTCATGGTTTCAGGTAAGTCAATAAAATCACTTGGGGGTGCCTAACATTTGGCGCCCCCAGGTGCAAGACGACTTTCCTTCTACTTTAAGGTTTTAAAGTTTGCTTTCAGTGGAACCAGGGCACTAGCACACAGACCATTATTCCTCCTCTATATGGCATTTGTCCAACCCAGACTTTTCTGTTAGATGCCTGATGGTAAAATACTATTTATCACTCCAGTGTATGTGTTTGCCTTGCTTTTATGGAACATTGTACCTGTGAGATAGATATAGCTCTAAAAATATAAATGTGCAGGTTTAAAAAAAAAAAGGTATGGCTCCAATTTAGAAATGGTCAAGATTAAAAAACAAAACACTTTTTGCCTGTTTGTCATTTACAACGCTTTCTCATGTCTTCACACATGCATTTTCTTATCAAAATAATTTGGAAGCTCAAATCACATCAACATGTGCTTCAATGGAAAGCATTCTGTCATTCTACTAATTCTGGAAATCTCAAGAATTCTTCAGAATTCCCTAGGTGCTTTATCAATGGTCTATAGCAGTGATTGCCAACTAGTAACTCTTGAGCCACATCAAAGAACCCTTTGATATTCTTTTCAATTGCTTCAAAGCAGGTACTCATTTTATATTTCCTTGCCTGGAAACAATCCTGAAAGCACAAAGTTAAAAGCATAATGCCAAAGGTTTGCAATTGAAGGCTGGTAGTACACATGGGCTGAAAAACTGCTCCTATTTGGCACACACCATAACCTCTTCTTACTTTTGCCTGGTTCCACAGCATTTTCTACACCTCACAACTATAAAAGGTCGAGGAGTGCAGCGACATATCCAAATGGAGGAATTTTTCTTAGACGTCGTTAAACTTGAGAAAATGCACCCAAAAATTGGAATACCCAAGAATGAAAAAAACAATGGAACAATCCATAATGTTTCTCAAGCATGAGAAACATTGGGAAGCATGAGGAAAAGAAGAATTTTTGAATTTTGATAACTGCGTCTATCCTTAAAGGACAAGGAAAGTGTAAAATAGAATAAGGCTAGAAATGCTGTATTTTGTATACTAAACATAAACATGAACTTACTGCACCACAAGCCTAATCAAACAAATGATTTATGCTTTCAAAGTTGGCCACAGGGGGCTGTCATCTTGTAACTCTGTTATCCATCTTTGTTGGACACTGGCACTGCACAAGCTCAGTATGGTCTGTGCTGCTTAGGGATCGTCATAAACACAAAGCTGTTTGAGTACTGCATGGCTGGTAAGTAAGATAGGGGCTCCCCCTGCTGCTCATAAGTATGATTGTTTCCCTGCCAGAAGTTAGGGACCGTCTGACAATTCCTATCCACAGCACTAAATGAAGGGAGAATGTCACTGCATACAGTCAGGTTTCTTATAAAAACAGTGCACATTTTTAAATTAAAGTATATTGGAGATAGATTTCTTTTTCACTAAAGAAAGTAAAAATGGGATTTTATTTCTTTGCATTTCCTTGCCCTTTAAGTGTACCTCATATCTGCCCATGCTTTAATACTTGGATTACATTACCAATACCACAGGACACTTCTCATGTTTGTTTTAGCCATGGAAGGGAAAAAGAAAAGGACATTATAAATATATAATTAATTGTGGAAGTTACCGGCATAACTCGTTGAATGACTGCACCTTCACCGAACTCTTTCTTAAGCTCTTCATAAGATTTCCCATCCTGCAATACAGAAAAAGTTCTTCTTATACCTCCAGCCATAGCATTTTGCCTGATCACTGAACAGAACTTTAAAACTGAACTCGCCATAATCATTGGTTTTGACAGTCAAATTACCATTGGCTATTAACATCATCATTGCCCCAAATATCTATTGTTGTTATTTTTGTTGTAATTAGGCACAAATATTGGAGCAAACTATGTTATAGTTATATTCAGTCAGCTGAGCAAGAAGATTGCAACTTACACTCCATTTATGAGGGTCCCATGCCAGAAACCAGCCTGTAAATATCGGGGGCTCAAAGCCTTGCTTAATGATGAGTATTGGCGTCTCAGAGTCCCTGCCACTTGGATGTGTCTTCAGATATTCCTGGGCAATTATGAGTGCCTCCTTCTTCTCTGTGTCATTGGCCTCAGATCCGAGCCACAGGAATAACTATCAATAAATAAGTGAATGGAGTAGATTGAACAAATCATGCCTAATGTCATACATAAAATCCTAACATATATACTTGGCTAAGGAATCAGTATTTACTATCCAGTTTAGAATTCTATACACATCATAATGCGTATTTCAGTATTTCCAACCAGTGTCTTCACTGACCAATTGATTATGAATTATTATCTTTAGATTGGTGCATATTGTATATACTATGTGCTTTTAGAATGTATTGCATCTCTGGTACTAAGAGATATTCTGTACTGTGGCCTAAACTGGTATAAGCTAGTACTATATACTGTGTATATATATTATACTTTTTTTTTTTTATCAAGATGGACCAGCACTCCAGTTATTTTCAATAAAGTGGTTTATCACTTGTATATCCAACATTTTGACCCTCTTTGGGGTCTTTGTCAATTGATCCTTGACAAAGACCCCAATGTACTATATATTTTCTGTTTCTCACATACATTTATCATATACCTAATGGAGTTGAGTTCATGTTCTGTGTTTGACTTGGATACAGGGATACTGGAAAACTATTGTCCCACTCTCCTAACTAGTTTCTCTTCTCTCCTTATTCAGCTTATTTATTTCTCCTAGTCTCTTTTACTTACATACCATAAGGATTCCTTCCATCTATTTTGCCAGTAGTGTAACTAAAGAGGAAGCAGACCCCACAATCATGGTGGGGGCAGTTCTTCTTCCTTAATGTTTTTACTGTATCATGTGTGACCTGTACCATGGGTCACCCACAATTTCTCCCAGAAGGGTTGGGGGAACACTATAGTCAGGCCTACTGACACCTGGGTCCATGGGAGCTATGCTGGTATCCTGGTGGCCAGTACAACACTGTTCATGTGTTTTTTAATGCCCATTTTGACTGCTGTACCTTAAATGCTTTAGTATCCATTGGAGCCGAGTTTAGTTTTTACCGTACATTTTGACTGATTTTACTTATTAAAGGAAAACTATACCCCCGGGCAATGTCTCTATAAAAAGATATTGCATAAAACAGCTCATATGTAAAACCCTACTTCATGTAAATAAACAATTTTCATAATAATATACTTTTTTAGTAGCATGTGCCATTGTGTAATCCTAAATAGAAAATTGCCATTTAAAAAAAATAAGGACAGCCTCCTGGGATCATATGATTCAACGGTGCACACAAACATAACAAACAAACTATAAAGTTAGGTCACATGAGCCAATTAACAGACAGAGTTGTGTCTTTTGCTTCCACACTTCTTCCTGTTACAGTTAGAGTTGAAATATTTCTGGTCAGGTGATCTCTGAGGCAGCACACAGACCATCACAAAATGGGGGTTCAAGGCAAGAGATGTAAAAGGACAATATTTACTTATATATATATACCAGGTTGGTAAGATTATTTAATATGCCACTTAATATGATGTAAACTACCTGTTGCTCAAGTATTCATTTTTATATCTGATTTTGATACTTTTTTTCCAGCTATAGAGTATAATGCTATGAACCTGCAGCCTTTGTGATCATATTAGAATGGTTACTAGTCTTTTCAATTAATGTTGTTGTATACTGTACTTTGCCTTTGTATAGGTGTTTATTGATACTGTTCTGTATACCATTAATTTAATCCAGCGACATTGTCATTAGACAAAACAGCAGCAATAGATTTTTTTCCACTTTATATTATTATATATTATTTTTTTCCACTTTATACATTATAGTTTTTCAGGGTTGAATTTTGATTTCTTTTCCCCCAACTGAAATAATAATTTTTTATGCAATATACTGTATGCACAATTTCAGAATATGAGGCAAATGTAAAATAATTGATATGATTTTCCATCTCACCTGGTCCCATGTATCAAGAATCATGACATCGGTCTGCTCAAGGTCGTCCTGATTGAAGTTGGTCACCTCGGTCACAATGAAGCGGCCTGTCTTGTTGGAGCATTCAAATAGCCTTGGCTGGAAGTCTGTTACCTCTTGCTGAAGTCTGCAAGAGAAATGTATATGTCTTGTGAAAAATTCATTTGCCTTGAAAAAGTTAAGTCATTGTTAATACGTGATATGTATGGCAATATAGGTGTTTCAATAAGTTCACGGTGAGTGATTATCATCTGATTCCATAAGGCCAGTAGCCTTCTTTATGAACATCAGTGCAGCAAATCAGGGTTGTGCTGAACATACAGTACTTCTTATTTGAAATATGGCAGCATCTGAGTTTCCAAGAGCTAATTAGCAGCAAAGCAGCTAATTGCTTTATCTGTAGTGTTATCTGGGCGATCATAGACTGCTGGTCATATTATTCAGCTTGAATGCCTGATCATTGTGCACCTATATAGATTTTGTATGTTGAAAAGAATTCTTCAATTGCATGCTAATTGTTTTCTTGGGTTTAGTAAATGTATTTCAGTGTCTAATAGACTAGCAAAAAGTGTTTGCTTTGGCTTGGAATGCTAAGTGAAGACGGGTGTCACTACTATGGCCCAGGTCACCACTATTGGTGTAGCACACACAGATTTATTCTGTGCAAACCATATTTTACCTCTTGTCGTTCGCATATGGAGCCTTTCCACCCAGTATTTCCCAAAACTGGGCAGTTTCTTGACCTTCTGCAAGCATCTCTACGTTTCCATCAGACAACATGGCTGCCAGCTGTTTAGCCATTTCACGTTCGTCCCCACTGGATCCCTGTAAAGGGTACAAGAACATAATACCACAAAAAGATACCAAACCAATTTAGAGCATTAGAATCACCAGTGATGTAACATGTCACTACAGAAGTAATATAGATGCTTTCTACAAAATAGTTATATAGAGGAAGAAAATGTCACCCATAACTGGAAAAGCATTGAACTTTGCCTATGGTGTTCTACCAGCCAGTTGTACTACAGGTATGGGACCTGTTATCCAGAATGCTCGGGACCTGGGGTATTCTGGATAACAGATATTTCTGTAATATCTTAAGTCTACTAGAAAATCATGTAAACATTAAATAAACCCAATAGGCTGGTTTTGCTTCCATTAAGGATTATTTATATCTTAGTTTGGGCCAAGTACAAGCTACTGTTTTATTATTAAAGAGAAATGGAAATAATTTTGAAAAATTTGAGTCTATTTGGAGCTTTCTTACATATTTGTTTTACATTAATAGAAATACAAAGAGGCCTAAAATACATGTAGAAAAAAGATTTTAGTGTTGTGAATGATTTAACCATACCAGACCTTGTTATAACACATTAAATAGTTCAGATTTATTTTATAGTAATTTTTTTAATTTATTTAAGTACTGGTTTACTATTCAGTTGCTTAGTGCATCGTGCCATTTTATTTAATCATGTGATGAACATAACATGAAACTACTGCATTGTGAGCTATTTCCTTCTTGGCTCTCAGACGAAGGGAGGGCAAATGCTGCAAAATTGGCTCACTCACTAATAAATTATTATACCTAATAATACCGAATCACAAGTTGGATGCATGAGCATCATCATCATCACTGGAGTTTTTATTGAAACATTATGAAAAAATCTCTAAAAAACTCAAACTAATATTACTTGAATTTTTAGATGTACTAAGGTTTGAATGGTAAATTCAAATTCCAATTTTTAAAAAAAAAAAATGTTTGGTTAAAACTCACAAATTACAATTTTAAATCTCCAACTCAAATTTGAGTTTGAACGTGAGATGTATCTCACCTCAACCCGGAAACAGTTCTAATTAGAATATTTGCCATCTAAAACCTGCCGAGTTCATGTCCCAAGTCAATGGCCGAGGTCCGATGTTAATTGCCTTCCTGACATTAGAGGTTTTTTTCAGAGGAAAGCGTGATTCAAATTTGATTAGAATTTTCAGGTCATTCATATTCGACTGAATATTAGACAATCAAGTTTTTTCCATAAATAACCTCCCATTCGAGTTATTAAAAAAAAGAATAAAAGACAAAGATAGGTGCAACTTTCTCTGCATGAAGTGGTCACAATGCCACTATACTCTACAGATCTCTTCCTGGTGATTTGAATGGGATACACCACCCTGCATGGGAAATATCACCTCCTAAACCATACATATTTATTGCCAATAGTCATTTATGAAGGGGAACTCATGATATTTCCCATGTTCTTCGGTGGGATTCAGCCTGTGGCAGGTATCAGTGAGTTAATATAAATAATGGCACTTAAAAGATGCTGACAGACATCATGAGGAGCAATCTGGAGAGTCATTCTAGGGATGGAAAGTCACAATGTGGCTAATCACAATTTCCTAAATTAACCTGAACTCACTTCCCAGTGGCTGGCAATGGAAACCCTTGGGATCATGCTTTTCAGGAAATATGAAATTGCAAGAGAGTTCAGACTAGGAGGAGAGTTCATATACATTAACATGGCAATTCATATACAGTCAGAGACTGCCAAACAGTTTAGATATTATAAATATAAACCTTAAATCTGAAATTACTAATCTTTTATTTCATATTATAAACATGCATCATTGTATTTTAATTGGAATCCCCCAGTAGATGTTTCTGACACACTTCCCTTTACCCCCGTTCTGCCCTGTTGTGTTTTGCCTATATCCGTGTCTACTTCTGGATTTCTGACCTCTGAAGAACATCACAAACAGTATAGGAATACTAAGACACATCTAGCAGACCTACCATTTGGGTGCATTTGATCACACTCACCTTCCCATACCATAAATAATTCTCTGATTGGGTCTTGAGTAGGAAAACGTCATTGGAATTAAGGGAGGTGCCAAAGGGAGGAACCTCCACGGCTTTGGTGTTGGAAGGTTCTGATCCATTCACTTGGAACAACCTCACTAACAACTCTTGTTCCTTGTTCCCTTTCCTTGATGTCCCCCCCTGAATAATGATGGAAAATACTGTTTAGAGAACATGTTGTGTTTTCTACTTCATTGTCTGATATCTGACAGCATTTTAAAGATAAATTCCCACAGTTACATACAGTTTTTACTAGATATATTCTAAAAACAACTAGCCCTTTAACTATTCTCTCTCTCTCTCTCTCTCTCTCTCTCTCTATCTGAATATAACTACATTTACAATGAAATTAAGTAAAACTTTTCTGAAAAATTATTGGTTCTGTAGATGAATATTAAAACAATCCCGTTCAACTGCTTACTGGATAGTAAACAGCAATAAACAGCATTTCTAGACAGGTTTACCTCAAATATCACAAGCTTTCCTTTGAAGATGGCCATAAAATGCCGGGGCTCCTTGCCCATGCACACACGAACTTGCACTGGTTCTCCCCCAAAGTCTTGATCAAGCTTCACGGCCTGGAAAGCTGATGCTGCCAGTTCATCTTGGGATGCATGGCGTCCCTGCGTGCCAAAAATGGAAAGACACATGTGCAAGATGCAGCAAGTACTAACAACAAATATGTGAAAGACAGATATACAAGAATATTTGACATGCTTTCCCTTAACTTTGGCTATTTGGACTCAATATTTATTCTTTAAGATAAAAACATAGAAAACATAATGGGGACAACTGTTCAGGATTGCATACAGGAAAAAAAGCCATGGCCTCCAAGTCTTCTCTTATCATCTGAGCTTGACTAAGCCACCATCAGCACTCACACACCAACAATTTTGATCTTGTTTTAAAAATAGAAGAGTCCATCAGTCTGTGTTCAGAGGTTACTATAGCAGTAGAACCATTTTTAAATCAATACTATATTCGATGTCCTATATTAATGCTGTAATTATTATACACGCTGCCTGTAATGCACAAGATCACTAAAACCTTCCAGTGATGGAACTACTCACTGGGGTAATACAAAAAATTGAAGGGTTGCTTTAAATATAAACATCGGACAGTTATGAGCATATACAGTACCAGCATACCGCAGTGCTTGTTCTTTTCTTCTCGGCTTTGGTTAAAGGGATACTGTCATGGGGAAATTGTTTTTTTTTTTCAAAATGCACCAGTTAATAGTGCTGCTCCAACATAATTCTGCTTTGAAATCCATTTCTCAAAAGAGCAGACAGATTTTTTTATGTTTAATTTTGAAATCTGACATGGAACTAGATATATTGTAAATTTCCCAGCTGCCCCAAGTCATGTGACTTGTGCTCTGATAAACTTCAGTCAGTCTTTACTGCTGTACTGCAAGTTGGAGTGATATCACCCCCTCCCCTTTTCCCCCCAGCACAGTGGGAAGGTAACCAGATAACAGCTCCCTAACACAAGATAACAGCTGCCTGGTAGATCTAAGAACAACACTCAATAGTAAAAACCCATGTCCCACTTTGTGCTATTCAGTTACATTGAGAAGGAAAAACAATAGCCTACCAGAAAGCAGTTCCCTCCTAAAGTACTGGCACAGGTCACATGACCAGGGGCAGCTGGGAAATTGACAATATGTCTAGCCCCATGTCAGATTTCAAAACTGAATATAAAAAAATCAGTTTGCTCTTTTGAGAAATGGATTTCAGTGTAGAAGTCTACTGGAGCAGCACCATTAACAGATGTGTTTTGAAAAAAAACATGTTTTCCCATGACAGTATCCCTTTAAGCGTTTATGTATTCCTGTATGGCTTTTTATTTAACATTATAGTAAACGTTGGTTACATTGCATAATCCTTGTATCCCTTGTAAAACTTTAACTGTATGAGGATTTATTGCAGCTGGAAATGGAGAGGTATAAAAAAGTTTTTCAACAACTATATTATAGCTGCTATTTTTGTACGTCTTTGAACTCAGGTTTGCACATACTATTAAATAGTCTTTTATGCTTTTTTGGTGGCCTTTCATGTGTATCTTTCCTATGATCGCTGTGTCCAAAATGAATGAGGTGCTCCTGCTGTATATAATGTATACAATCATTGTCATTCTATCAGAATAAGATGGTACTTTTGTGGTTCTAACACTTACCTGCCAGATATAGAGTACATGGTGGGCTTTCTTGTTTACATGGTATGTGTACATAACTAAGTAGCAGTCACCACCATACAAATATCCATGCCAGTGCGTTTCCACAGGAACTAGCTCTAGATTTTCAATTCTCCAAACCTGCAAACACACAAACAGATTTGAATATTCACAACATCATATGGATAATTTACTAGAGATACACCTGGCAGCACTGAATATTGGAGGAAAGGTGTTGGGAAGGATATGGCCATCCACTTGCATGGCCCTCAAGACATGCAAGAAATAAAGTCAGGAGGGTGTAAGCCACACTGAAATCCTGCAATTCTCAAGCAAATGGTAAGTACAGGACCCCATTGGACAGCCAGTGCTGCTCTCTTTGCTTTGTGCTTTAGTACTAACTATGAGCAGGGGTGCAAGTGCTAAAAGTGTACCCAATTGGTAAGGGTGTTGGGATAACATTAATATTCTATCAAAGTAGTAAAAACACAAGTGGATGAGATGCTTATTCTACTAGCAATCTAAAAACTAGAGCACTGGTCTCTAACCAGAAGCTTGTGAGCAACATATGGATTACCAACACCTGGGATGTTGCTACCAGTGGCCTCAAAGCAGGTGCTTATTTTTGAATGTCTGATTTGGAGGCAAGTTTTGGTTGCATAAAAAAAGTGTTCTGCCAAACAGAGCCACTCCACATAGGGACTGCAAAAAAGCCAATCACATCTATTTTACACCCCAGAGACTTTTACATCTGAATGTGGCTCACTGGTAAAAAAAAAAAAAGTTGGGGGCCCCTAAACTAGAGGAAGCAGTAATATATTGAATAGTATTGATAATTTCTTGTTTGTTTGTCTGCCCACACTGTTTATTAAAACTAATGCACAGTCCAGAATTACCTTTTGTGGCATTAACTTCCTGCTTTACAAACATATTTCATACTTCCCTGAAAACTGCAAATCACTGATTTACACCTACACTTTGGAATAATTATTTCATGCATCATACTCATGCTCAGTTCACCACCATGGGGCCTAATTACGGTACTAGCAATTGAATTCCTTTTCACACAAAGTCCTAAAACTCAAAAATTCAAGATTTAATAAGTGTAAAAAACACAAAAAAACAGGTAAAAGCTGTAGTTGTCCTATAAAAGTCAAAGGGAGCTGCACTGATATTATCCAAACTGGAGAGCTGCTAAATAAAAAACACAAATTGCAAATTGTCTCAGAATATTACTCTCTACCTCAACTATTGGACCATTTTAATCAATTCTTTTAGAGATTTTCTGGGGGTTTTTTTTGCAAGTAGTTGTCTGAAAAACGTAATTTTTTAAGGTTTTAGAGATATTGTTATTTTTTCCTTCATACTTTATAATATTCAGATCTTTTAAAGGGGTTGTTCACCTTTAAATTATCTTTACGTATGATTTAAATTTGTGTTTTTTATTTAGCAGCTCTCCAGTTTGGAATTTCAGCAATCTAGTTGCTAGGGTCCAAATTACCTTAGAGAAAATGCATTGATTCAAATAAGAGATTGGAAAATAAATATGAGAGGCCTGTACAGGAAGATGATTAATAAAACATAGTAACAACAATACATTTGTAGACATACAGAACATTTGTGTTTTTGATGGGATCAGTGAACGCTGGAAAGAATCAGAGGAAGAAGGCAAATAATTAAAAAAATATAAAAAAAATCAAGACCAATTGAAAAGTTGCTTAGAATTAGCCATTCTATAACATACTAAAAGTTAACGTAAAGGTGAATCGCCCCTTTAATAACTTTATTGGCATTCATGATTTAGATTTAAAAACCTCTAAAACCACAAAATCCAAAATCTTTCTAATTTCCCAGTTGTGAACAGTTCATACTAATACCTCCACTTTACCACTCCCATCATCCACCATTCTCTCCTGTGCAGCTACCGATGGGTTTGCATGAAGCAAAGATGTGTTGAATTTCTCCTGGCTGACCTTTGCTGAAACACACATAAATGGATTTTGTTTCTATTGTAAAATTTAGAAAGGGAAATAAATGTTCAGAAATTCAGTAATAATGCAAAGTAGTCTTGGCCTCCTTAAAAAAAGAGGTTGGATTAGATAACTGCTTCATGATAGGATGCAATCCTCAGATATTTTATGTTCGGCTGCATAAAGATAATATACTCTACTGTCATTTATAAGGATATTATAAGACACCATGGAGTTAATTTAAATTATTTTATAAAGGTCATGGAACTCGAAAGTGACATTTTTATATGAAGTCGCCAAAGCAGTTTCCATTATTTTGACTTACCGATTTTGTTCACAGTGTAGGCCTTTCCCATGCCCACAGACTGGTCCTTCACAACCCACTTTTGAAACAGCTGTTTGAACATGGCAGACTCTGCCCCATCATTCACTGTCTCCACGTTGGTGCTGTGAGGATATGCTTTCATCTTTATGAATTCCTGAGGATCAACACAGGTATGCTTTGCATCTCAACGTAGTAGTAGACTAAATACAGGTGCAATGGAGCCCCATACATAACTAACCTTTAATGAGCCCTTTTATTGGCACTCATGTAACTAGTTTCTAGCATAGTTTAAAGGAACAGTTCAGTGTAAAAATAAAAACTGGATAAATAGCAAAATAAAAAATGTTTCCAATATAGTTAGTCAGGGGAAAATGCAAACTTTAAAGGCTGGAGTGACTGGATGTCTAATATACAGTAATAGCCAGAATCCAACTTCCTGCTTTTCAGCTCTTTAACTTTGAGTTAGTCAGCGACTTGAAGGGGGACCACATGGGACATAACTGTTCAGTGAGTTTACAATTGATCCTCAGCATTCAGCTCAGATTCAAAAGCAACAGTTATGACCCGTGTGGCCCTCCCTCAAGTCACTGATTGGTACTGCCTGGTAACCAGGGTAACCAGTCAGTGGAAAACAAGAGAGCAGCAAAGTATGAAGTTGGATTCTAGCTAATATGTTACACATCCAGTCACTCCAGCCTTTTATACATTACATTTTTGGCTAACTATCTATATTAGAAACATTTTTTATTTTGCACTGCCTATCTATTTACCTAGTTTTTATTTTTATACTGAACAATTCCTTTAAAACCTCCCTCTAATGGCATTTCTTATATTGATGTCAATAGACCCAAATAGGAAAAAAACTGCAATTTGTAAACATTTAGGGGTTATGTGTTAAAATCTTAATGCTAACGGGTGGAGGGAGGGACGCATCATTGGTGCAGTGAGCTCTATTGCGCTCGCTGCAACAGAAGAGCCGAATTTTTGCCGCCCCTGGTAACTGGCCTCTCCGTGCGGCCTGAGGCAAGATGCTCACCTTGCCTCATGTCTGGAGCGGCCCTGTATACTACGAAAAGTAGAGTCCAAATACGAAAATACTCCATCTTTCAACCTGTCATGGTCCTGTAGAAGTCAATGGCAACTATTTGCAATTTGAAGCTATGAATGTCTGCACTGGGTTTCATATGATAATCCGAACATATAGGGCTTTTCTGGCGATGTCACCAAAAATTCTGACTTTTCGGGGCGTGGGATCTGAAGATTTTTTGCATACAACCAAAAAAGTCTTGTTTAGTCAGACTTTTTGTCTTTAAAACATCAGAAAAATATGGATTTTGATAACTGATGATTTGGAATTTCATTAAACATATTACATAGCTAGCCAAATTCAATGGGAAGTTGTACAGATGAGCTGCTCACCAGAGCTTTAGACATTGCAGTTAGCTTTTCAGCTTTTGTGGCTCCTTTTCCCTTCCAGACATATATTTTGGTTCCACCTTGGTCAATGATATAACAGTCCTGGAGGAACAGGCACAGGTTAAATGAGTGGCAATGTATAATATCCATCAATGCTTGTCTATGAAGAGTCTTTTTTAGTATAATTCATTCAAAGGCAACTGGACTTTTAGGGGGTTATTTATCAAAATCCGATTTTTTCAGGTTGGACTTTCATAGAAGAAAATAACTCCAGCTCAGACCTGCTGAGTTCATGTAGCAGTCACTGGCAGATGTCCTGATATCCTGATTTGCACTGGGTTTTCCAAAAAGTTGCAGTATTCAGGCATAAAATCTGAAAAAAGCCCAGATTTTGAATTTTTTTTTACAATCCTTTTGAGACTTTTCCTGCAAAAGAATTTTTTTCACGAAAATTTTATCATAAATAGGGGGGAAAGTTTGTGCGGATGTGGTCGGACTGGCTTTTCAAAAATAGTGAGATAAATTCGGGATAAATAACCCCCTTAGAGTTTTTGTTGAAAACCTTTAGCATATAAACTATGCCATTTTTAGCCATATTAATTTTTAGGGTTTAGTTCTACATTTAAAATACAAAATTGAACTCTGAAACTCCTCCTGGATGAATCAATGCCATCACAAAATATGAACTGAACACCTTTCCAGCTAAACTTAACCCTATTACCTACTTTATGAATAAAAGCATGCTGACCCTGCTAACCCTGCACACTGTATGGAGGTAATCTCTTTCTTGTAATCATGTCAACATAATGTTTGAAACCTGTCACTTTTTTCTTAGCATTATTGCAAAAGCATGTCCCTTTCTCTTGCAAGTAACAGCTGGGACACTTATCCATGCTCTCATGCGATCCTGTCTAGACTATTGCAACTCTCTGCTGACCAGCCTCCCTAACTCACACCTCTCCTTAGTGTTTTTTTGTCTGTTGGTAGAACAGGACCCCTCTAGTTTGAAATATTTATTATGGGTACTCATTAAGAAATTAACAATTTATAAAATCTTTCCCATGACTTTCAAAGCCCTTCATTCCCTTGCACTGCATCTCTTCTTGTGTCTCCAATACATTAATGACCAACTTCTCCTTCCACTCACTTCTACTGTCTGGGCACACAACCCACTAACAATGTTGTTTCCCAACTAAAACTTTTCTTTCTTGCTGCTCCTTACCTCTGGAATTCTATCCTTCAGTTCTATCCATCTATCTATCCATCTGTTCCTTCAGAATTAAAGTGAAAGAATATTTCTTAGAACACTGACATTATATCTGACTCTTATGCCTCAAGCACTATAAACTATAGGAATGATCTCTCTTAGAGCTTGAATGTAATTGTATTTTGGTAGGTATTATAATTATTCTTTTTTTGGATTGCTACCCATCTGTCCTATTAATGTATTGTTGTTTCAATCTACACCACTGCACATACTGTACAAGGAATGATATATTAAAAAGTGCATACATACAAACATACAACTGAATACAGGTAATGTAGGCTTTCCTGTAGTTCTGCACTTTAATATATATATATATATATATATATATATATACTGTATGTATGTATATAAGATTGCACAGGCCTGTACATTTTTTGCACTCACATTATGATTCAGCAAGTCCTGAACCAGTGGCCGTGTTGCCACTTCCGTCACTTCCATCTGTCCCCCAGAATCTGAGACACTAAAAGGAATTAAGATTATAGTCCAGCTGAACAAACATTGCAAAGCTTTTATATTAGATGCATTTATAACTTATTACACAATACTTTCTTCTTTGTCTTTACTGTGCACAGGGTTAGCACAGTACCAAAGCAGCACCTTACATTCCACAAACTGGTACAATGAAGTAGTGAGTGTTGTTTTGCAAAGTGTAGATTGGGATCTACCAATAGAACTAGTGAGCAGTAGATATCAAGACAGCTGGTCTAAATCTCCTATATATTTCATGCTTTTCATTCAGATATTTATTACATTGGGGTTACATAAGAAATAGTTGTTTGTTATATGTTGTACTATACATTTTCTCAATATTTAAGTAATATTTTCCATGGAACAGAATGCTAACAAATGGATGTTGATCATAATGGACAGGCCCAGTTTTGTGGGTAGGCTACAAAGTCCTGGGCCTAGGGCCGCAAAGTATTGGGGGGCAGCATGTCGTTCGATAGCTGCACAGAGAGTCCATAAAGCTGATGGGAGAAGAATGTGCTGAGAAACAGTACTGACTCCATTGGGACGCAGGTCGGTTTGGGGAAGTTTGTGGATAGTATGAGCACGGGGAGAGGGGGGAAGGCAGGTTGGTTTAAGGGGGGGAGCAGCATGAGGAAGTTTGAGTTTTAGGAGGATGTTAGGGTTGCCACCTTTTTTGGAAAAAAACACGGTCCTTCATATATATTTAGATTTTTTTCCTATTAATATATTTGGGGTCAAGCATAATTTTTACCGGTCAGGCCGCTAAAATACTGGCCACGTGGCAACCCTAGGGGAAGTTGGGGAGGGTGCAAATCCAGGGGAGTGGGGTGCAATTTGGGATGCGAAGGAGTGCCAGAAATTCCCAACGGGCCCCCGGGAAATATCTATGCAAATAGATTGGATGAAGTATTTGGTGTTCCCTAATTCAAAAGATATGTGTATAATGGTAAAAGTGCATACAAATGTTGCTTATACCTATAGATAGTTGATAGCCTTTACTTCTTTACAGCATATCTCCTGACTGTCCAGTTCTGAGTGGGACTATCACACTTTTGGCAGCTCAACCTGCGGCCCTGTATTTGTACTGCAATGCCATGACTTTCTTTTTGATCTTCTGCACTGAACAGCCAGAAAAAGATATGATTCTAACTTAATTGGCTTTTGGCAGAGAGCCCAGAATAGTTGGATACTTCTGTAAGGGCCCTTACACACGGGCGTTTTTACTTGCGCTCCCCTGCGTTCCGTTTTGCTGCGTTCAGCCGCAGGGGAGCGCAGGTATAGACGCACTTAATTATTTACAATGGGCTGTACTCACACGAACACATGTAGGCGCCAAACGCAGGTTCAGACGCAACATGCTGCATTTTTCCTGCGTTCGGCGCCTACATGCGTTCTTGTGAGTACAGCCCCATTGAAAATAGTTGAGTGCATCTATACCTGCACTCCCCTGCGGCTGAACGCAGCAAAACGGAACGCAGAGGAAAACACCTGTGTGTAAGGGCCCTAACAGTTTTAGATAAGGAGGTTTCTTGGGAGATGTACAGCTTAAAGGGCAATTCTCCTTCATTGGGAAAACTGTAATAAAACATAAAAACCACAGAAATGTGTTCGAATTTTCACAACCTGTCCAATTTTGTAAAATGGACATGGTAATTAGGGTGTGTGGCCACAAAAAAACTACATGTTCAAAAAATGTCACCATGCTAAGCTCAGCAATGTCCCTCTTTCGGGTTTCCAAAATGTTGGGAGGTATGATATAGTATTTGCAGCTATGGTTTTATAGATAGCTAATTCTTATGATTATGCACACAGGCACAGAACGGCATAGAAACTAGACTTTACAAATTTTACTTTTTTATTGCTGAAAGGTAATTTCACCAAATATTTCATTGTCAGTTTCATGCACAATTTTAATACTGATCATTTGTCAGTACAGGTATGAGACCTGTCATTCAGAATTTTGGGGACCTGGGGTTTCATAATTTGGATCTCCATATCTTAAATCCACTAAAAATTATTTAAGCATTAATTAAACCCAAAGGATTGTTTTGCCTCCGATAAGGATTATTTACATCTTAGGATAAAGATACTGTTTTATTATTATAGAGGGAAAAAAAGCTCCTGTAATGCAGACCTTTCTGGATAACAGCTTTCCAGGTAATGGATGTTGTACCTGTAGTATTCTCCAGGAATTCATACATTTATCATTCTCTAAATGTGTTGCTAAAGTCTAACGTGTCTCCAATCTCTACTCAAAAAGGACAGCTCCTCGTGTGTGTAAAAGTCAGCAAAATAAACCTGTAAACAATCATTCAGCAGGATCCTCTGGCACTTTTCCCCAGAATGTATTTCCCAAGGACCATGTAAAGGAAATGATCAAGAGACTCTAGTGGGCAAATCTACTAAATTCACATGAAGGATTCAAGTTCGGTCGCATTTTCAAAAAGATTCGAATTCAAATTTTCAAATGTTCTTGAAGACCACCTCGACCAGTGAATTTTGAAAATTCGATCGAATCGAATGATTCGAATAATTCGAATAAAATTTAATTTGACAATTCGACTGTCAAAGTACTTCCCCTTAAAAATTTTTATTCAACTGCCTAGTTCGCCAGATCAAAGCTATCGAATTGGGTTTCATTATTTTTGATCAAATAGGACATATTCGATCGATAAAATCGCTCGATTGATTCGAACAATTTATCGATCGAATATTTCCTATTCAAGCGTTCAACCAATCGAATTGTGGTAAAATCCTTCGAATTCTATATATGAATTCAAAGGATTTTACTTCCCTGCCTATTCACATGGTCGAATTCGAGGGTTTTTTAACCCTCGAATTCGACCCTTAGTAAATCTACCTATAAATGATGAGACTGCTCATGATCCAACTGGTAACTGCAATGTGTACAGAAATGGGGATTAATCAGAATGTAACTGATGGCTCTGTGTGTATTTTTGGCAGATATCCTGGCTAGATTAAAGGTACCATACCCTAATAAGCAGAAAATTAAGTTTAATATGAAAATGCCCAGGAAACAAGTCAGCACTTCCTATATCCTGCTCACATAGGCTTGGATACCTTTGTTAAAGGAAAAGTAAATGTTTTTCTTTTTCTTTCTGTAAATTTGCTCTAAACAGCCCCCCAGATTAATGTACCTTAGTCCCTGCTGCAAGTCTGCTCTGGTTTCTGTGTTATCAGCAGCTTGTTTCCCTTCTTCCTGGTGCAGAGTGAAGCCCAGCCCCTTAGTTTACTGAGCAGTCCATTTGCTGCTGTTCCACAATAGAGAGGAAGAGGGAGCCAGTGTGTGCATTAGTAAGCTAGTTTCCCCAAGCAAAAGGTGCTACACACACTGGTCTCTGCTATGTCATAGTATGCAAATGATCTCCTGGACTAGTCCAAGATATAAGGTCAGCTCAGAAAGCTAAGGGGCTGGGCTTCACTCTGCACCAGGAAGAAGGTGAAACAAGCTGCTGATAACACAGAAACCAGAGCAGACTTGCAGCAGGGACTAAGGTACATTAATTTGAGGGGCTGTTTAGAGCAAATTTAGAGATAGAAAAAAAAAACGTTTACTTGTTCTTTAACTGCACCTCTGCACCCTGCCCACCTGAGATGCCCTTCCTGATCCTACGCCACCAACCTCACCTTTATTTATCTGGTGGCCAAGTCATTAAGCTTGAAAGTGAACATTTTAGAATAATTGTTAGAAATCACTACATTCATGTACATTCTCAAAAGCCCTGCATTTCATGGTTAATTACACTGCATATTGCAACTGTGCATAGTTTGAAGGCAGGGTACATTTTTTTGTGCAAAATAACCAAAATACCATAATATTACATATACTGAGCACAGTCACAAAGACATAAATGCAATTTTTTTTCCAGCTGCAAGTTACAATGTGTCTGCTACATATACTGTATCTTAATTATGCAGGAAAAAGGATTTGCAAAGAAAAAGGAATTGTTCTTAACATTCGTTTTGTTTTATACCAATGTAATGTATTACATACTACTGTATATGTCACCGTTGTACTTTGATTATCTATCCAAATCTGGGCTGCAGAATACACGTGTTTCAAAGTGGTCTTATTCTGAAGGATGACAGATGTGTCTACGTCACATCTTACTGTGTGTATATATGAGATGGAAAAAAGTATAGGCATGGCAGTGAGAAACAACAAACCTTGAATGAGGTGTGCATCAACAGGGAAGTAACTGCAGAGAGAGCAAATCCTGTAGTTGCAGGGCGGGGGGGGGGGTTGTAAAGGGTCTGTTAATGCCAGAAAATTAGAGGGAAAACTTGAATGCTGAATAAGCACTTGGGCCCCCTGTGACAAGTGTGAAGTCCTGGATCTTTGCTGCTTTTGAGAAGCTGAAACTTTATTCTGGTGCAATACGTTTAGTACTGTATGTAAAATATGGCATTTTTAAACATATTCAGTTTTAGGGTTTAGAAGCCATCTGGGGGGCACATCACTAGTGCAGAGAGCGACATTACAGTCAATGTGTTAGAAAGGCCACATTTCCAGTTAATAAGCAGGTCTAAAGTTTACCAGGAGTGGCTTTTTGACAACTCTGGTAACTTCTGGGGAACTGCTGCCTAAGTTCTCCTTTAAGGCCCTAGTTATAGAGTAATTCCAATACCTTGGCAGGAAAGCTCAAACTGTTTTGGAGGCCTAAATTGAATTTGCTCTGTAGCCCGATTAAATATAGTTCTGTCACTGTGCAATAGTGATGTGCAAGTCAAGAAAACTCAACCCACACCCAACCCTAAACCGACCATAGAGAACCTGCACCCTACCCTAACCTCACCTTAGAGAACTAACACCCAACCCAAACCCGCTGCACACTCCTATTTAAATACATGCCCCTCCATGCCGTGATGTTGAGGAAGTGGACAGGGTACACTGGTACAAGTACATAAAAAGGAGGGCATCCAGGCTGAAGTGGGGCACTAGAAGGTCAAGAACTTTGTGTGGATGTCAGTCTGAACAGCCCTGACCTGCAGGGTCCATGGACTTCTTGTCGGCCCATTACTGTGGACCATTATGGTAAAGCCATGGATAAAGTCAAGCCACACCGTCTTGCTATCTAATTTTTATCACTGTAAATATACATTATACTTACTGGTACAACATAATGTTGGCTTTTTGTTTTTGATCTGCAACTTCATCAGGTGCTCCTGGTCCAATGTTTTGAGTCCTCTCACCAAGCGTTTCTACAAAAAGGTCCATTAACTCAGGGGAAGCTTCTTCCTGTTCACCTTCAATGATTTTAATATCCATCCGCCCTCCCCTCTCCCTATCACGAATGTCTTTAGCCAGTAACATTCCCTAGACAAAAGAAAACAAGGAAATGTATTTTGTTTTAAATAATTAGCGGTGAATTTATCTGAGATATCTTTAGAACAGTATGAGGGGCATTCCAATAACTCATCTTAAATCTCACAGAGTTTTTATAAATTTGGGAACGTATGACACAAGAACTTACAGGCTTCAAATGGCATAGCCACTTTAAAGCACAGAAAAACAAAAACTGCCCATATAACTATGAGATGGTTCTTCCTAAAGGTCATGGTGATAATGACCAAGACTGGCTTGAGAACAGAATCCATCCAAGTCAGGGGGGCTCCCAGGGGAATCTGTATACACAAAACAGAATTGCTGTCCTATATATATTGATTTACCATTTTTTCAAATCTGTAAATATTTTATAAGCAGTAAAGCACTGAAGAAAAGCCGCTGGCTTGAACCAAAGAAAGTTCAACAGGATAAGGAGGGCCACATGTCATATGTTCAATATGGTATCAGTATTAAATGTATGTTTGCAGATGCAAGTCTGGCTGGAAAAATTGAAGAGCTGGAGGTGCGGGAGGGAAAATATGATGTGGCTGGTGTGGCCGAAACATGGCTGAATGAGTTGCATGACTGAGCAGCAGAGCCTGGCCAAGCCAGCCAGGTGCCCTAGGCTGGCCATGGTGACAGCTTAGCTCGCTCATGCGCAAATTATAGCCTAGCACGCACATGTTTAGATTGGCGCTTGATGGCGCATGAGTGAATTGCTGTTTGCCGGCACATGCGCAACACTGGGCTTGGTTGCGCATGCGAAAGTATCAGCGGCAATTGGGAAGGGCCGGGACAGGACATGGGGTAGTTGACAGAGAAGGTATAAATAAGCTTAAATAAAGGAGGAAGTTATGTTAGAAAATGAGGGGGCTTATGGGTGGAGTTCTTCACCAATTGTAAAGAGTCCAACAAATTTATTGTAGGGGTATGCTATAGATGCCCCAATGTAAATGAAGAGGAGGAGGCTAAGCTCCTGATGCAAACAGAAAAGGCTGATAGTTTGGGTAAAGTAATGATAATGGTGGATTTTATTTACCCAGATCTTGACTGGAGCAACAGTGCTGTCGGATCAGTTAATGGGAACACGTTTATAAACTTGTTGCATAAAAATTTTATTGCACAGGTTGTTGAGGAGCCAACCAGAAAAAAATGCTATTCTGGATCTAGTGATCTCAAATGACCCAGAACTTATATAAAATGTGCAAGTCATTGAACCCCTGGGTAACAGTGACCATAATGTTATGTTTGGTGCAAAAAACAAATATAGACTGGGGCAACAAAAACCATGAATTTCAGAAAAGCTCATTTTAGTGCCTTGAGGGCTGCCCTTCAGAGTATTGATTGGGACTTTATGTTTTCAGCTTAAAACAAAGAAGAGAAATGGTTGTCATTTAAAATGATATTAAATCATTACTGTTCTTAATTTATTCCCTTAAGAAGTAAATATAGAAGCTCTAAGAATCATCCTATGTGGCTTAATACAGAAGTAAAGTAGTTAATAGGAAAGCAGAGAAAGGAATTTAAAAACTACACATTTGTTGGGACAGAAGCTGCATTTATTGAATATAAACGCTATAATAAATGTTGTAAATCTGCAATCCGGAAGAAAGGAAATGAAGAGTGCATTGCGGCGGATGTGAATAATAACCTAAAGAGTTTTTAGAATATATTAATAGTAAAAAGATGAAGGATGAGAGTGCTGCTCCATTAAATAATGGTACCAGTATGGTTGTAACAGATACAGAAAAGGCAAATGTACTAAATCAATTCTTTTCTTCAGTATATACAATAGAGGAGTCTGAGTTCCCAGGCTCACTTCACAGCTGCACTGATGGCTCAGCTCAATCTAGTCAGAGGCTGACTCAGGATAGGATTAATAAAGCTTTGATAAAAATGAATGTAAACAAGGCTCCAGGGCCTGATGGCATACACCCCCGGGTTCTAAGAGAGCTTAGTTCAGTTTTAGACCAGCCCCTATTTCTGATTTTCTCAGATTTGCTTTCATCTGGTATAGTACCTATGGACTGGAGAAAAGCTGATGTCATTCAAATATTTAAAAATGGATTATGATCTCAAACTGGCAATTATAGGCCAGTAAGTTTGACTTCTGTGTTGGGCAAATTATTTGAAGGCTTGTTAATGGATCAAATTAAAAATTTTGACCTAGTGAATGACATTGTAAGCAGCAATCAGCATGGCTTTATGAAGAATAGGTCATGTCAGACATGACATTAGCTTTTTATGATGAGGTAAGTAAGATGCTGGACTATGGGGGGGCAGTAGATGTGATCTATTTGGATTTTGCCAAAGCGTTTGATACTGTGCCCCACAAACAACTGCTTTCTATTGGGCTTAATTAAGTAGTTTGCACATGTATAGGAAACTGGCTACAGGATCAGGTACAAAGGGTGTGTGTTAATGGTTCATTCTCTACTTGCAATGCAATGCAATTTTCAGCTACTTAGGAAAAGGCAGCGCCTCGTGTGAATAGGCACAGGCGACTTTACATTTTAATGGGTGCGAGACATGGGTAAGCAATTCAGGGAGATTAGTCGCCCCAAAGAAGCAGCAAATGGTCGCGAGGTGACAAATCTCCCTGAATCTTACAGTGTGGACTAGCCTTGAGAAGGGGTTGGATGGCTTTTTAGCAAGTGAGGGAATACAGGGTTATGGAACATAGTTCATAGTACAAGTTGATCCAGGGACTAGTCTGATTGCCATTTTGGAGTCAAGAAGGAATATTTTCCCCCTCTGAGGCAAATTAGATAGGCTTCAAACTGATTTTTTGCCTTCCTCTGGATTAACTAGCAGTTAGAAAGGTAAAAGAAATTTTCCAACCTAACTTACTATGTTACTATATAATCACTGATCTATTCAGCCAATTTACACTGTTTGGAAGACTGCCGTGTACTACCGAAATGATACCTTAATTCTCTCTGCTGTATTGCTTTCAGCACCGTTCCACTGGATAAGAGTTCTGCCAAGATCCAGCAAAAATACATCTCCGCTGTTGAAGCTGAGCCAGCTCAATTCAACCTGCAGAAAGTGAAACACATCAATAGCCTGCATCTCTTATTGGGGGATGCCTTTAAGAAATAAGTAGTGGAAATCCCTAAAAGCCCTCTATTATTACAGTCAGTATGTACACAGTAATGGTCTATGCCATTTAAGTTGGCCATAGACATAAAGATATAGTTGTACGAATCAATTTTTCGTAACATGGGTCATTTAGGCAGGTTAAAAGATTTTTGTCGCCTAACATTAATGTATTGCCTATTTGACGATATCAATGGTTGACTGTCATTACTGTTTGTCGGACATAACTTTTATACAATTGCTGTCACAGGCAGAACGTTGTCCAATTTGTTCTTTTACTACTTTATTTAATCTGAATGGTTAGTGGCAGATGAGCGACGTCTGATCTTTTGTCGGATACAACAGTAAAATCTGCCCATCTATGGCCAGCTTAAGTCAATCAGACCAGTATCTGAACTTATTCTGACAGTCCAAGGCTAATACAGTTTTTATAGCAGGCACACATGGGTTTAGTAAATGATCATGTTTTGCTAATTTCTAAGATTTTAGTTTATTTTATAGGGATCATTTACAAAGAGGATGACCATTAGTTGTTATCCAGGAAGGACATTTTCCTTGGGCCTGGCTTTGCTCTTCACCTCACTCCAAATTAAAACTCCAGTGCAGAACACAGACCAGCCCTGTCTTTATTGGCTTCCACAGTGCAAGTGGTTAAGGATTCTGCTGCTCCCGAACATTGAAATTACATGTAGGATCAGGGGTGGAATGCTTGGATCTCTCCAACCCTATATGAATAAATCCCTGCTGAACGCAGGCAGCAAAGTATTCATCAGAGCAGACACAGGTCTCTGCACTCCAAAAGAGATTTGCTTAGATATCACACTTAGCCCACTATTGATGAGTGGATGTACCTCCGTGGCTGATACATTCCTCTTGCCTTTAACATGTAGGAGCCTCTTCACATCATACATATTTGTCTCCACGTGTTTCATTCCAGATGCAACACCCCCTTTTTTATAACTACAAACAGAAGACACAAGTAAAGTTATCAAGAAATAAGAGGTGCGGATAAATCATTGTGCTTTTCTAAAACACTACACTAAGGGGCAGAGGTATTAATATTTAAGGTCAAGATTTTGCCCGGGATTTGTGTAAATCATGGAAAAAAACATTATTTTTTTAAAATCATTTTTAAAAAAAGAAGACTAAATATAAATATACTGTATATAGAATAAAGATCAGTGGGAAGTGCATATTCAGCATTCAAGTTTTCCCCTTAATTTTGTTCCAGTTTTAATTTTTGCCTTGTATAAAAATTTATGGAAAATTACAATTACAGTTTTTGCTCCAACTTAATGTCATCTCAATGAACCCATTTGAGATTTTTTAATTACTACACAAAATCACACTAAAATAAACTTGACACTCAGTCCATGGCAATCAGGGCCGGGCCAAGGGGTAGGCAAAGTAGGCACTTGCCTAGGGCGCAAAGCTGGGGGGGCACGTACCTCCTCTGTTCCTACCCCTACTCTGTTCCCCTCTCTGGCTAACGTGCACACGCAGAAAGAAGAATAGGGCAGAGAGAGTCAGGCAGAGAAGGGACCGCATGCGAGCTCCAATTCGCTCATGCGCACTCACGCTAAACTGGTGCCACGTCTGCCTGTCTTGGGGCTCCTGTGCATTTTGTTCTTCTGTACCTTTTTCATTAGTAGTAGTTTTTAGCACTGAGGTAGGGTGATTCTTAGTTTTCAAAAGGCACAAGGCTTGAGAGGGAATGGGTGGTGTTTGAGTGGATTGTGGGTGGCATTATGGCATAATTTGGGAGTGGCGGGGGCATATCAAGTGCATGGCTAGGGTTACCACTTGTCTGGTTTTGACCCAGACTGCCTATTTTTTGGAAGGGCTGTCCAAGTCGAAACCGCCTGCCAGTTTTCCTAAATTAGAAATACCAGGCAAGACTAAGTTAGTACTATGGGGCCCCATGATTACTGATTGAGGTCCTGTTGATGGAAAAACTAGCTTACAATACAGGAAACAGTGCTTTGCCTACATACATATGCACAAATAAGTACATTTTCTAATAGAGAGAAACCACCTAAAAATGAGCTCCATGAGTTCCATGTGGGCCCAGACTGGTAATCTGTAGGTTCTCGCCAGTGCCAGGCCAATCCTATTGGGCACCTTAGATGACCCAACTGGCCACCATGCTCCGCTTAATGCCGGCACCCCCATTGCAGTGTGTGTGCACATGCGCAGAGCGCCAGAGGGGAGGCAGGTGAGATCACCAGAGGGGTGAGGAGAGGGAGGGGAAAAAGCAGGTGGGGAGAGCAACGAGGGGAAGGGAGGGGAAAGAGTCGAAGGGGAGGGCAGGGGAGATCACCGGAGGGGAGAGGGAGGAGAAAAGGCTAAAGGGGGGAGAGATTGTTGGAGGGGAAGGGAGAGACGGCGGGGAATGCGCCGGAAGGGAGAGCAGTGAACATGGACTAGGGGTAGTCAGAAAACACATACCTGCCCAGTGCCCCCTTTTGTTGCATCCTAAGCTGGTGCCTCTTCTGCCTACGCCTTGTTCAGGCCTTGGTTCTGACAAATGCCCGAGGGGTTACTGTAGAGTCACTAGAGTGCCATATACAGTAACTATTTAGTTGGCTGGTTGGGGTCTGTATGTACATGAAGTACCAGGGCCTATTTTACTCCAAGTCCATACCTGAATTTCCATGATTTACAGAACATCCCCAATGAATTGTTATACTTACATAATGCCTTGTTTGAAGTAACCTCTAAAGGAGTCAGACTCATAGCCTTGAACCTCCCGGTGCTGCACGGGGCTGCCGCCAAGGTAATCATCCAGCTGTACCGTGTATATGGCCACTGAGCTCTGCTCATCCTGAGAAGAGTCCTTTCCAATCCAGTAGTGGATATCATAAACAAGGCAACTGCCAGATTTCTTTGTCTGATAGTTAGAGACATGGGGGTAAATTTATCAAATAGTGAAGTTCTGCCATAGAGGGAAATTCCACCGCTCTCCATTCATTTCTATGGGATTTTGAAAGGCCTATATATCAATGGGTGAAGTGAAAGTTCACCCTTTGATAAATACACCTTTAAAAATCCCATAGAAATGAATGGAGAGCGGCGGAATTTCCCTCTAGTGGCGGAACTTCACTCTTAACTTCACTCTTTGATAAATATACCCCTTGAGGTTTGAAGGATAGTAGAAAGAAAATTTTTAATTAATAAGAACAACTATTAGGTTTTGGGAATAAGTGATATCATACCTACAGTACATTGTTTCAGCCTGGCCTTTTGTTATACAATACTTTTTAATGTGGTTAAAGCACCACTGGCAGCATTTATTCTTTCTGACCCTGTGTTTCACTCTTTGGGGTAAATTTATCAAAGAGTGAAGTTCCGCCACTAGAGTGAAATTCCGCCGCTCTCCATTCATTTCTATGGGATTTTGAAAGGCCTATTTATCAATGGGTTAAATGAAAGTTCACCCTTTGATAAATACGCCTTTAAAAATCCCATAGAAATGAATGGAGAGTGGCGGAATTTCACTCTAGTGGCGGAACTTCACTCTTAACTTCACTCTTTGATGAATATACCCCTTTGCTTTTACTATGGTATAAGGATTAGATTGATTTTATTCCCCCATATTTAAAAAAAATCAGTATGGTGGCGCAACACATTATCCACTGTTCCTAACTTTTCTGTGCCATATCAAGATACTTACATGGAGCAAAAGGTAGCAGTCACCTTCATAGAAATTCCCATGGGCTTTCTGTGGCACCGGTACTAAGTCCATTTTCTATACAGAGAACGACAAAGCAAAATCTTAAAATTGCCTATCAATAATTACGTAGTAACCAAGGCTTTTATTTATTATTTAAAGGCGTTGTTCACCTTTAAATTATCTTATGATGTAGAGAGTGATATTCTGAGACAATTTGCAATTGGTTTTAATTTTTTATTATTTGTGATTTTTTTTAATTATTTAGCTTTTTATTCAGCAGCTCCCCAGTTTGCTATTTCAACAGTCTGGTTGCTAAGGTCCAAATTACCTTGCGGTGAGTTGAATTGGAGACTGGAATATGAATAGGAAGGGGCCTGAATAGAAAGACGAGCAATAGAAAATAGTAATAACTACACATTTGTAGCTTTACAGATTATTTGTTTTTAGATGGGGAGATAAGAACCCAAAGGTGGGTGATTAAAAACAAATTAAAAAATTAGATATTTGATAAATTGTCTTCTAAAAGTAACTTTACATGGAGCATTTTGCCACCCGCATGATTTCTAACTAGTTTTAGATGCTGGAAAATTCCTTTGCATTGGTAGGAAAGTTAAATGCACTTAACCTCAAGGTAGGTCAGGCAATTATTCCTCATTGATTGTTTCCACTGATGTTGCTTTATTTTGGACCAGCTA
Organism: Xenopus borealis; assembly: GCA_024363595.1. Lineage (NCBI taxonomy): Eukaryota > Metazoa > Chordata > Amphibia > Anura > Pipidae > Xenopus > Xenopus borealis. Next base: position 131,001,667 of record CM044434.1, read on the forward strand.
CCTCAAATCCAAATACAATATATATTTTGAATAACAAGACAAGGAAGAAGATGCACTGGGCCAGTGACTTAAATGGGTTTACTATGTACTGCAGTCAAAAGTACTGTCAACAGTGGCATAACTACAGAGGAAGCAGACCCTGTGGCTGCAGGGGGCCCAAGAGGTATAGGGGGCCCCATGATGCCCTAATTAATTAACAATTTCAACATATACTAGTAGAATGGATAACCTCTGGATATGTTGGGGGCCCTAAATTTAATTTGCTGTGGGGCCCAGTAACATCTAGTTACGCCTTGGCTGTCAATTTGGTAAATTCATTCATAAACTGCTCAAAATGACCATGCATTATGAGAAATGAAAACCAGTGGTTCACCAGTTGTACTGCACTGCTCGAATGTTTATATTCAGCAAAAATGGCTGTTTTACCTCAATTCTCCAGATGATGAGCCCTGGAGATTTGTTGACATCTTTAAACGCTCCGGTCAGAGACATGTCTTGCAGCCCCCTCAGTTACAGATTAGGGAAATGTACCTAAGTGAAAAGCAAACATTTTAGGGTTCATTTGAAAAACCAGGTGCTTTTTCCAAAAGAATCAAACCCTGTTTTCTCTGTCCACCACTCAACTTCAGCTTCTGTATCCCCTATTACTCACAACTCTTCAGTTTTAGCCTCACACCCCAATGCTTTACAATTTGCTACATGCCAGAAGGGCAGCCTCTGCATCTATTATCTCTGTGTGAATACTTCTGCTGCCCCATCAGCAATCAGACAATCTTTCCCCAAAATTTTTGCCAGTTATAATTTACCAGTAGACTATAATATTTGGAATTATATTTATTAGCATAGTACCATAGTAAATTAGGTTGAGAAAAGACACACGTCCATCAAGTTCAACCTTTTAGGTCTATATATAACCTGCCTAACTGCTAGTTGATCCAGAAGAAGGCATAAAACCCAGTTTGAAGCCTCTACAATTTGCCTCAGAGAAAGAAAAAATCCTTCCTGACTCCAAGGTGGCAATCAGACTAGTCCCTAGATTAGGGGTGTCCAAACTTTTTGCTTTGAGGGCCACCTTGGAAGAAGAAAAATTGTCTGGGGCCACACAAATGCACAAACACTTTTGATGTGTAAAAGTAAAGAAAATACACAAAAAAACTACAATACCAGTTGGATAACCAGATGGAGCTATACACAGGAATATGGGACACCTGGATATTGCAGACTTATTATTATATTATTATTATTATATTATTACTACTAACTGGACAATGGGCAGAGTCCCCCTCCTCCTATATCCTTTGCAACATGACATTTTTTCTGGAACTGAGCGTTTCAAGCTGGGCCACATTCATATCCATCCTGGGCCGAATTTGTCCCTCGGGCCGCAGTTTGGACCCCCCCGCCCTAGATCAACTTGTGCTATGCGCTATCTTCCATAACCCTGTATTCTCTCACTTGTTAAAAAGCCATCCAACCCTTTCTTAAAGATGAACTACCCCCCCATAAGAAAAGCCCCATCTACTACACTAAATAGTCCCCCCTCCCTGCTTCCTAGCCGGATTGTGCGTTATTCCTGAAAGGGTCCCTGGACAGCATTCCCATTTATTTATGCAGAGCAGCACATCTGAACTCGTGGTTGCCATCATCCAGATGTCTTCTGTAAGGAATTGCTGTATTTAGCGCATGCACCGTTGGAGCAGTCAGGTATTCATATCAACTACGCATGCGCCGAAAAGTTTTGTGACATGCTGAAGGGAAGGAAGAGGATCTGAAGAAGACCGATGATCCAGAAGATGGCGCCTATGAGCTCTGCTGTGCTACTCTGCAAAAATAAGTGAGCATGCTGTCCTTGCATTTTATACTGATACCAGAATGAGAATTTAATAAATACAACATGCGGTCCTCCCTGTCCATAGCTGTACCCGCAACCATATCTACTCTTCCTCCCAGGGTGCTTTGAGAGTCACTGTCTGACAGTTCAGAGCTGTCCTCCCCAACATCTTCAGGCAAAATGGTGAATCTGTTGCTTAAAGGACAAGGAAACCCTAAAAATGAATAGGACTAAAGATGCCATGTTTTATATACTGAACTTATTGCACAAGGCTAAAGTTTCAGCTTGTCAATAGCAGCAATGATCCAGGACTTCAAACTTGTCACAGGGGGCCACCATCTTGGAAAGTGTCTGTGACACTCACATGCTCAGTGGGCTCTGAGCAGCTGTTGAGAAGCTAAGCTTAGGGGTTGTCACTAATTATTAAGCAGAAAATGAGGTTGGCCTGTCATTAAACTGATGCTACAGGGCTGATTATTAAATTCTGATGTTAGTTGAACTGGTTTCTGTTCTTATATTGCTTTAATTACAGCATTTATTTGATGTGCACATTGCTGCTTACTCTTCTTCCTTTCTCCTGAACCTTCCCGAAGAAAATGTTAATAGCAGTTTGGTATTTTTTTTTATGGGAAGTGAGAATATTGAGGTGATTTTCTCTGTTCTGGAAGAGAGCGTGAAATAAAACTATTGCTACTCCTCCACAGCCTCTGAAAATTACAGCTGTGTACCAGGAAGGTACCAGCCTGTGTAAAATATGAATTCACGTGCACAGAATAAATTACTAGCAATGCAATTATTAATAGTACATGGCACAAGTGATGCCATTGCAACACAAATATATATTTATACTGTGTGCTGCTTCAATGTAATTTTCCTGACTATTGAACTGCATGCAAGTTTCAGTGCCCATGACTGCACTGGAGTCCTGGAAAAATGTTGCATTTTAGGTAAAACATATGGCAAGTTGACTCAACAAACTAGACTTTACAGTTGAGACCCCCTTGTTGCATTTAATATTTAATCAGTTGTACATCAGATAATATGAAGCTTCATGTGCTGCTTGCAGTAGTTGGGAGAATGTATACAGAGAGGTTATATACAGACAGAATAAAGAGATAGTAACAGTGAGTGCACAGTGAATAATAGCATCACTGAAATCACTGCTCCGGTAATGCTTTTACTAAGTACTCCACTTCAGGATAATAAACTTATCTTGCAGATGAATGCACTTTCTGCCAGAGCTCTCTAAAGATTGTATAGATCTGATAAACCATTAACAACTGTTTCTGAAGAGTTTAGTTCATTGCCATTTATTGTATGCATTAAAAGGATGAAAGCCAGTCTGGAAAATATTATGATTTAAACAAGGTTTGCCTGGGGTCATTATAGTTTAAATGCAATTTCCTTGCTTCTGGGAGTAGGGCAGTTAATGTAGTAGGGCTGGAGATTAACCCTAATATTAGCTCTTGTTACCATTCTCAGGCACAAATTTAATATGCAGCATTTTCCTTTATAAACGACCCATAGCAAGTCAATGATATCAGAATATCCCGGTCTATTGGAAGGCATGAAGGTTGATGTGAAAGTAGCAACAAGAGAATTCCATGGCACACAGGTCTGGTTGAAATCTTCAATACTTTAATAAGCAGAGTGCAGAAGCAACGTTTTGGAGAACAAACTCCTTTGTCAAGCAGAAAGTAGAAAGTAAAAACACTAGCGGAGACAAGGCAAGGCAGAATCTACATAGTCAATAACTCTTTTGCAGAAGTTAGAGTAGGGTTCCACAGAAATCTTATTATACATTCATTTTATAATATTTTCATAATCGCATACAACGGAAAAATGTAAAACATACACTACACTTGATATCTACAAACTATATGCTACACAATATTTTTTTATTCAATATGCAATAGGCCACTAAATGTCCCCACTGTGCACCCACCCAGAATTCTGTGCTGTACAGTGGTCACAATACACACAGGGACACACAGAACTGCAACTTGGTATTTGTAGGGCAAGGTAGATGAAGCTTTTGTTGTTGTAGTTTGGAAAGCAAGGATCAGCCATGCGAATTGCAAATGCTACAGCAGTTACCCAAACAGCTTCACCATAACCCCTTGAAACACCCAGGAATGCAGATATCAATGGAATACATTATACATATAATGGATATAAGCAATGAGCAGCTCACTAACCTGTGCAAAGATGACTATTAATGAAAGTATCAGAGAAATGTAGCAGCTTCTAGTTGCATGGCTTCTCAAAGTGCACCTGGTGCCTCACCTGGGAGTAGCACGGACACAATCCCTTCTACAAACATGTGCCGTACTGGTACCCTCTGTGTTTGTTTATACTTTAATGAAATAACTACATTGAATATGAGCTTGGATTCAAGAGCACAATGAGAGATATATGTATAGAAGAGATATAGATATATGTAAGGAAAGTACTCAAGCTAGTCAACTTGTAGATCAACCCTACAGTATATTCGCTCACTTGCTAAAAAGCTATCCAACACCTTCTTCACAGATCTCACTGTTATATATTTATACATAATTATTATATTATTTATTACTAACATGTATTTCTATAGCGCCAACTTATTTCGTAGCGCTGTAAAGTGAATGTTATAAAACTAAATCACATGAATTACATACATAGAACATAAGGAGTTATATACATCACAATAAATATGGAGTTACATACATCACAATAAATACTGGTACAGAAGGTGAGGAAGGCCCTGCACAGAAAAGCTTACAATCTAATGGGAAGGAAATGATACACAAGGTGTGGGAGTGGGCAAGATCAGAGTTAAGTTGGTGAGAGATTTAGTACTGTAAGTGGTATTGCATTGGGTAGTTAACAGTGAGGGTAGGCTTCTCTAAAAAAGTGGGTTTTAAGAGATTTCTTGAAAGCAGAAAGATTGGGAGAGTCGGACAGACCGTGGGAGAGAATTCCAGAGGAGGGGTGCAGCCCTTGCAAAGTCTTGAATGTGAGCATGTGAGGAGATAATGAGAGAAGAGTTGAGTAGCAGGTCAGTAGAGGTGCGTAGTAAGCGGTTGGGTGAGTATATGGAGATTAGTTCAGAGATGTAGGGAGGGGCAGAGTTATGAATGTCAGGGTCATTAATTTGAATTTAATTCTGAAGGGCAGTGGAAGCCAGTGCAGGGATTGGCAGAATGGCATGGCAGAGGTTGCTGAGGTGTATAAGCCTAGCGGCAGTGTTCATTATGGACTGGAGAGGTGACAGTCTCTGGAGGGGAAGGCCAATTAAAAGAGAGTTACAATAGTCTACACACGATATAACAAGAGAGTGAATAAGATCCTAAGCACCACCTCTCCAGTGTGAAAACCCCTAACTACCAGTCTTTCATAATAACTGAGATTTTCCATACCTTTTAATAGATTAGTTGCCCTTCTCTGGACTTTCTCTAATTCAATGATGTCCCATTTCAGCAACACACTAAAGGCAACTACAACACTAAAAGTAGGGAGACCCCAGCTCTGTCTCTGTAGAGCAGTTATCCCCAACCAGTAGCGCGTGAGCAACATGTTGCTCTTCAACCCCTTGGATGTTGGCCTCAAAGCAGGTGCTTATTTTTGAATTCCAGACTTAGAGGCAAGTTATTGTTGTATAGAACCAACTGTACTGCCAAACAGAGTCTCCTGTAGACTGCCAGTCCACATAGGGGCTACCAAATGGCCAATCACAGCACTTATTTGGCACCCCAAGAACATTTTTCATACTAGTGTTGCTCCCCAACTCCTTTTACTTCTGAATGTTGCTCATGGGTTCAAAAGGTTGGGATCCCTGCTTTAGAGACACAGAGAAAGCAGAGCCAGGGGCCCAGTGGGTCCTGATTGATGAACAATTTCAATATAGGTATACAGTAGAATTCCGCTTTCCAAAGGTTAAGTAGTAATATCTAGTTAAATCAAAATGGCATGCAAAGTAGCCAGTTTTAGTGGCAGGCAAGGGCTTAAAGTTAAAAATGCTGCATGGATCAAATAAACTTTACACTGGTACCAGTTTTGTTGATCCTGTCAGTGTATGAAGAGCTAACTGGAACAAGGGTTTAGACCCACTCTCCCCTACCCCTTCTATGCACCACCAGACCAGGGACCTTAATTCAACTAAACTTAATGTCACTTACTGTCACACCAAGTTCTCCATGAGCATAGGTTTAGAGTTAAAGTGTTCCTGTTATGTACATACAGTATAATGTAGCAAATATTTATAATACATTGTACCTTTACTAACAAAATGCACATTTGCTGGACACGTGACTGATTATTCTATAATATGCATTTCCATTAATACAGCTTATTCTTCTATATGGCTCACTTACAGCTTGGTAGGTAAACATCAATATCTGCCTGCCTGCAAGTCTAGACTGTGTACATTTAAGCCTGTTTTCCCCCGTAAATATATACAGTACTGATGTACCATGCAAGTTTAACCCCTGCCCACTGATGTATAATATAAATGGGAGCATCACAAAGGAGCTGCAGATCATCCATTTCATTGATTTATTTATTGATTCCTTTAATCACTCATGACTATACTAAACAATTTTTTTTTTTTTTTTTTAAATTCTATGAATTATTTATTTGATATATGAAATATATGAAATATATATATATATATATATAACAAATGCACAGGTGACAGCACTCCAAGGACTTGCATCAATCACAACATTAATGAAGAAAGTGAAGGTTTATTTGATCCGACGTTTCAGTTCCAAGGTGGAACTTTCATCAGGGAAACAGAAAAGTGCTTTGCTACTGTTTTTGTAATTTACTGCAGGGATGGATTAATTCAGGATAGGGTGAGGATAGGGTGCCCTTTCCATTTATATGAATGCCGACTATTTGTGGGTTTGCATTAAAGGGAAACTGTCATGCATCAGTTAATAGTGCTGCTCCAGTAGACTTCTGCACTGAAACCCATTTCTCAAAAGAGCAAACAGATTTTTTTATATTCAATTTTGAAATCTGACATGGGGCTAGACATATTGTCAATTTCCCAGCTGCCCGGTCATGTGACTGGTTCCAGCACTTTAGGAGGGAACTGCTTTCTGGCAGGCTGTTGTTTTTCCTTCTCAATGTAACTGAATGGAACGCAGTGGGACATGGGTTTTACTATTGAGTGCTATTCTTTAAGAGATCTACCAGGCAGCTGTTATCTTGTGTTAGGGAGCTGTTATCTGGTTAACTTCTCATTGTTCTGTTGTTAGGCTGCTGGGCGGGGGAAAGGGAGGGGGTGATATCACTACAACTTGCAGTACAGCAGTAAAGAGTGATTGAAGTTTATCAGAGCACAAGTCACATGACCAGGGGTGTTTCTGGGGCTGCTGCCGCCTGAGGTTGCTGTTGCGCTCGCTGAGCTAGATGAGCCGAATTTCCATTTTAAAAAATGGAAATTCGGCTCTTAAAGTTACCTGAGGTGGCTTTTTGCCACCCCTGGTAACTGGCTGCTCTGTGCACATGACTTGGGGCAGCTGGGAAATTGACAATATGTTTAGCCCCATGTCAGATTTCAAAATGAAATATAAAAAAATCTGTTTGCTCTTTTGAAAAATGGATTTCAATGCAGAATTCTTCTGGAACAGCACTATTAACTGATGCATTTTGAAAAAAAATTTTTTCCCATGACAGGATCCCTTTCAGTATTATATGTGAGTGGCATTAAGCAGGAAGCTGATGCTGCATTTATATTGCTATATGTCCTAGGATTCATTCACTGAACATAAAACTACCGTGCTTCCAGAAAAATCTATGGGTGAAGCAGAAGTGATTGCATTAAAAGGGCCTTCATTTGCAAAGGTTACGGTGCTGCTGGTGCTGACTGTGTTTCATGTACACAGTAAACACATGGCATCTGTCCACCGAATGATTTGATTAGGGAAAAAGCATTCTGTTTGGTAACCGACTTATGTAAAAAAAGCAAGAACTGATTTAAATACAGCTGCATGCTTCAATGTCCAACAGAACAATGGATGTAACTATCTTTCATTTAAAGTCAAATCAAGCCCTGCATATGATGAATCAATTAAATAAACCATAGTCTAACACTGATCCTGATCCAACACAGAGGTCCTATTCTGTACCTGTCCACTAATGCTATTGGTAAGCTGAAATGCATTTGACCCCTTTTTTGTTATATGGTGTTATTATGTTTGCCCAGAATGACTATGAAACTGGGCCAAAAGTCTCTGATAATTGATGTTTTTTTTATGTAGAACAAGGTTATTGCTGTTTCTTAACTTGTGGGGAGCAGTAAGGTGTGACCACATATTACACTCAGTTGTATCCTGAACATGGAATCACAGACACTTCATCCACAGCAATCTCTAGAACCATAGGCATATTTATTATGCTGTCTAAAACCAAATTTTCCTGAAAAAAACAATATAAAAAGCTGTGTAAAGTAAATGGTGAATTTATCAAGGTGTGTGTAATTTTATACCATACGAACACCAGATTTGACTTGTTATTTTAAATTGCTTCCAGCAGAAGTCTCTCTAAGAAAAAACACAAAAACATTTACACGGTGAAGCCTATTGATGTGTGGTGTATGCCCAAATCAACATGGTGCGTACATATGCAAATTGCCGCAACACTAAGGAAAATCTAAAAATTACTGGAAGAGAGAACAGGCAGTTGGGGGGAGCAGCCCAGGATGGAGTGGATGCACTGGGAGCCAGGAGCTTAGGCCCCAGTAAAGGGAAGGTTGCAAGGGTGGTGGGTGGGGTCGCTACATTTCTGTGGGGTGGTGACATTACAGGGGGGTCAGTAATGCAATGGGGCAGTTATGTCAATCGTTATGTCAATCAAGGAGGAGCCTGTCTGGTTTTCCTTATTTGTAAAACCGGGCAGACTGTCTTGACCCAGGCAGCTCTTCTGAAAACCGGGCTGCCTTTGGTGAAGTTGGGGATACAGGGACCCTGTGAATGAGATTTAGTCAGGAGGGTAGTTCTTATAACAGCACTTTCTAGTGGAATGAGGCAGATAGAACTAGTGATTAAGAGCGGCCTGTGCTCCAACTAGGAGGGATAGCGAGGGAGTAGCTCTCCCCTCAGGCAAGACTCGCCTGTAGTGTAGGGATCACAGACTAATAGGGATTTGGTTTAGTGATTTCCCTGATCCAACATGTGGGAATCCAGGTCATGGTACAGAGATCCTGAGGGTGCAACTATCCATGTGCTACTCTATCTCCATAGAGATGTCACAAGGTGCTGATTGTGAGTATAAAACCATGATTTGTACTTAAAGAGATTAAAGCTTGTAAGCCTTCTAACGTCCAATTATGCTATTTATTCATGTAGCACAAGTGTGGTGTAGTTGCACTACACCATTCCTTCAGCCTTTCATGTAGCAAAGGCCCATCCTGTGGAAAGAAGGCCAAATGTAACCCATGCTCTCTGCCTGTTTCTTAGCCGGACAAGGTTTAGTCTTGCCTAGATGGGTTTACAATAACATATTCTGCTAGACAGTAAAACTGTAAAGGGCAACTAAATTCCTGTCAAACATTATGGTGATTTGTATAAAGGGATATGGACAATGCACATTTATCGAAGGACAACTAAAATCATATTGCTTTCTTTGTGTTACACCAGTGTGTTGTTCCTCTTCAACTGGCATTGTATGTATGTATATCTGTATTTATAACTTTATTTGTAAAGTGCTGTAAGGACCTACGGGGCTGTTCAATATATATATATAATACATACAGGGAGGACAAGTAACATAATATGTACAATAAATATAAATAAGAACACAGAGCTTAGGTGTCATGTGGTAAGAGAGATATTAGGATGGAGGTCCCTGTCCCTTAGAGCTTACAGTCTAAGTGGGTGGATAACATACAGGTACAAATTGATCATTTCCTGTGCCAGCATGTATGCGCTAATCCTACATATACTGTGGTGTTTTAACCTGTACTCCCCTGCGTTACGTTTTGCTCTGCGTTCAGCCGCAGGAGAGTGCAGGTATACACACACTCAATTCTTTTCAAACGCATGTAGGCGCCGAACACAGGTTCCGATGCAACATGCTGCATTTTGTGTTCGTGTTAGTACAGCCCCATTGAAAATAATTGAGTTCGTCTATACCTGCGCTCCCCTGCGGCCGAATGCAGCAAAACGGAAAGCAGGGGATCGCAAGTTAAAAGGCCTGTGTGTAAGGGCCCTAAGGAAGTACTTTAAATAAACAGGTGGAAGATAAAACTGTCAGGGACTGAGCAGAATGATCAGTTGAAAAACTCTCATCTCCACAATAGTGAATCTTACATTGGACTTCCCCCTATACAGTATATGATGTTAGCTTTGATAAGCTTTCTCTGCAGCAGAGTCTAGTGGCAATGTTTTTACAGGAATTCAACAGTTAAAGTGAAACACACTCTCCAAATGTCAGTGCTGCTAGTATATAGAAAATAACATTTTCCAGTGCAGAACATCACTGTCTAACAGGAATTATTACCAGAAGCTTCAATCCACAAATGATGGGATGCTTTTAAGCGTAACCTCAGATTACTACACAAGAAAGCCTGATTTTTTTTTTTTTCCTTCTGAAGAAGCATGGCGCTAAATGTGAAACGCGTTAAGGATCAGGATCAGGAGCAGTTTTAATTGTACAACATTTCATGTTATTTTGTGAGTATACCCAGTTGCTGGGGCACATTAATTTTAAATAAATGCGTCTGCACTATTATATATTTCTTCTTTTTATGAACATTGCGTGAATACTCGAGGACATCTAGTAGTCAGCACCAGTTTTGCTTGATGTGTACATACTTTGAGAATCTGGTGAGTAGGCAATTTCACCAGAGGTGGGCTGATTTAACATCCTTGGTCTAACTTACCTGAAGGGTCTATAGCACATGGTACTTTTTAACCAAGTTTTATGTAATTAACACAGCACAGTGTGATGCACTTGGCACTTTCATAAACAAATTAAAGGGTACTGCACCATAGTATCCATTTTTGTGCTTCCCTACAGAGATTTGTTACATATTTAAGAAAGCCTGTTCAGCAATATTAAATATTATAATTAAAGAAAAAGCAGATCTGCGGCCAGCCGTGGAGCTCCTGCTGAACTACTCCCATGACAGGGGACCAGGGAATGAGCATTGATCGATCTCCATTCTTTTTCTGTACGTTTTTAGTTTATTTGGCCAGATCAGTAACACTTCAATTGTGCCTTGGAGTGCTCCCACAACTCCCCTTTTTTGCATTTTGAGCTACCCCCCTGAATCTGAAGTGGTGAGCTCTATGAGTTACCAGCAGCATTCTGCCCATGTTACTGTAACCAAAGAAACACTGTCCTGTTACAAACAAAGTCATTAATGAACTTTAGTGCATGGTTATGCCACTGGAACAAATTCTTGGCATTACCATAAGTGCAGGTTCTTGTATTGAGTGGCACTGGAACAGATACCAGATATAGAATTGTGGACTGGCCCCCACCAGCACTTGCAACTCCCATTACCCCACACCACTGCTCTTTTCTCTTAGTCTTGAATTCTGTAAGAGCTCAAAATTGTGCAGTGATTTAACCATATAAACTGGCCATTTATGGAAAACTGTAAAATGCTGATCAAGACATAGTTGGCTGCATATTTGCAGCATCAGACTGGGGTGTCAGGGTTCCACCGGGCTGTGCAGACTACCCCAGAGCATCACATCCCCTGGTTTCCCACCCCCCTGTGTACAACACTTCTTTTTCCGTCTTCCTCCATCACTGTGATCAAAGCAGAGCAGATGGGGAAGGGTTTCCAAGGTGCTGGGTGAGGGACTTTGGTCAGCAGGTCCCATGAAGTCAGGGGCCCACCAGGTTGTTTCCTGGAGTCCTGCTGGCCCAGTCCGACCCTGAAAATCTGTCTGTTTATGGCATCACCCCAACGGCCTTGCCAGCAGATATCTGGTCAAAAATGTACCATATATTTATGGGGCGGATTTATACCATTGGGTGGGGAGATCATCACATATTGATGCAGTCCTCTCTCCAATTAGCCTATTATGATCCAATCATTGGCCCCATCAAAATATATGTAGACAAATCAGGTATTAAATACCTGTATTTTACTGCTAGTGCAAAACATGTCAGTGGTTAACTTCCTGCATTTAATTCAATCCACTCAGTTAAGTCTCTGCAGCTTCTGTAAAGCTACAACTGTGTGCATCTAAAAATAAAACATTGTGGCTTACAAAAACATTTAAGATTGTTTCTCCCAGCAGAATCAGTCACACAATAACACACATTAAATATAATAATCATGTGACTATACATTGTATAACATAGTTACCAGCATTTGGAATTTCTGCAGACATTAAATGCTCAATAAGCAATCCTATGTTGGTGGTGCTTAACGGGTAGGGTCCTGTTTCATTTTCTAAAGGCACATACATTTCAAACTCTTGTTCATTTCTATTTTTTTTATTTTTTTTGCACATATACACATTCAGTAAAACTAACATAAAATGATATTATGGCTACAGGACAGGAGAGGTGCAGTTTAAGAGAACTCTGGGACACATCCTAAAATAAAGGTGAGTGCTACAGCAAATAGAGAGAGCCTAGCTAAGTATAAAGGTACAAACTGGACATATGCCTAGACTTAAAACAATGCAAGCACTTACTGGTTGTAGCTGGGTTTGGGGGGAGCCAAAGTTTAGAGAACAGCTTTCCTGCATGAAATATGTGCAGTGTGATGTCTCTTGCAGACTCATCAGTCCTAACAATGAAAATGAAGACAGCGGAGCTGGCACTGTACCCAGACCCTGATGGGCACACCCAGAGCCACGTGGAAAGAGCTGAACTGGCAGATAGATTCCATCTGGAGATGTTTGTGGTCTCCCACATGTCGCCTCCCACCTTTGGTTATTCTAGCTTTGAGATTTGTTCTGCCACCAAAGAAATTCATGGTCAGCTGTTGGTTGTGTCCTTGCTTTACTATTAACTGGACCTTCAAGGAATTATAGCATGCTAGAAATTGTTTAGACACAGGGAAATGGCTGAGCCTATATTAAATGGAGTCAAGTAGTATGTTCTATTATCTAATGAGAGAAGTTAAAGCTTCAAATGAGAGATTATGCATGTGTCTGACTGAATAAAGTCATTTGGGTGTCAAAACAGAAACTTGTTCACCTGTTAAAGCTGCCCTTGCAGAGTGGTCCCTGATTTGTGATCCAATAAATATGTGATCAATAGGGATGTCGCGCACTGTTCGCCGGCGAACTTGTTCGCGCGAACATCGACTGTTCGCGCGAACATCGCACGACGTTCGCCATTTTGGGTTCGCCTTAGCTGGCGCTTTTTTTTGACCTCTCACCCCAGACCAGCAGATACATGGCAGCCAATCAGGAAGCTCTCCCTCCTGGACCACCCCCTGGACCACTCCCCTTCCATATATAAACTGAAGCCCTGCAGCGTTTTTTCATTCTGCCTGTGTGTGCTTGGAAGAGCTAGTGTAGGGAGAGAGCTGTTAGTGATTTGAGGGACAGTGGATAGTAAGTTTGCTGGCTAGTAATCTGCTTGATACTGCTCTGTATTGGAGGGAGGGACAGAAGTCTGCAGGGATTTGAGGGACATTTTAGGTTAGGTAGCTTTGCTGGCTAGTAATCTACCTTCTACTGCAGTGCTCTGTATGTAGCTGCTGTGGGCACTGATCTCTTCTTCATTCATTAAAGCTCTTTGCGTTTTTTTGCGTTGCAGTAAGCGCCGCGTTTCGTCTTTGCGTGTGAACAGGCTGTAACCTTTACACGACTTGATTGGCATGTAGACGCCGGACGTTTTAAAGCAGTTTATTACACAGGTTTAGAAATGTAGTGTGATTTCTGCCCTTTACAGCACAAAACGCAGCGCTGTGTCAACAATGGATTTTTCAGATACATTTTTGCCCTTGATCCCCCTCTGGCATGCCACTGTCCAGGTCGTTGCACCCTTTAAACAACTTTAAAATCATTTTTCTGGCCAGAAATGTCTTTTTTAGCTTTTAAAATTCGCCTTCCCATTGAAGTCTATGGGGTTCGCGACGTTCGCGAACCGTTCGCATTTTTTGACGCAAGTTCGCGAATATGTTCGCAAACTTTTTTTCCGACGTTCGCTACATCCCTAGTGATCAACCAGGTTTTATGCAAGATAAACAGTCACATAAAAATATCTGAGATGGTCCATGGGAGAATCAAGATGAATAAAAGAAAAATGATCAGTGCAAGAAACCCTTGAATGTCATTAGTGATGACCAGCCAGGCTTGTAGCAACTGGCTGCTCAAAAAGTAACTTAACCCTCAGTGTATGTAGTGTGGGCTCTTAGGCTTACAGAGCCAATCAGTATGATATATATTTGCTAATAGAATTCATCCATACAACAGAATAAGTTCAGTAGGGCCCTGTCATATCTAAACATTGCTTGGAAGTCAGTCAGTGTGACTCAAGCTTTGAAAACTGGAAAAAGTGCTCAAGTATCATAGTTATGGGAGTTTAAATTCATTCATGATGTTTTTATTATCCAGATTCTATATTTATTATGATGGATAGTTTGTTTGATCTTAAAATCCAGAATAAGGATCTGCCAGTTATAAGGTGTACTATGACCCAAGAACAATCCAAAACCACCCAACCCTTCTGGCCAGATCCTGAAACATGCTTGACCTTTTAAAGGAGACATATTTTGTGAAAAACAAGAATGTGCCAGTGCATTATACTCTTTTCAATAAATATGTGTTTGGGTTAATTTATTGAACATTTCTGCCAAAACCCTACTAGACCGACCAACCTGTTCCACTTCCCGTTGCCTCCTTTCCCAGGCTGTGCAGGTGAGCTGAAGTCACTCAGCACACTACACAGTAGTATAGGAACCAACCCAAGGCTAGGCTGGCCTGAAAGGGAACTGAAGCCTATCTTTACCCGTGTGACTGCAGGTTTGTGATTGGCTCCCCCCCCCTGCCCACACTGTGCTTCTGGCAAGGACTGTTTAGACACCCCACACTTCATCTGAAACATAGAAAGGGACTGCAGCAGATCTATAGGGAGCTAAGGAATTTTAAAGATAGACTGTTGCACTGAATTGAATGGCTGATTCTCATAATCAGAAGTCAGTTTTATTGGAAGATCAGTGTTGATTTGGTGAAGGAATCATTTATTTTCTTTCTTGTCTAAGGCACCTGTACTTTTTCTGTCCTGGCTCTTAATTGTCTAGTCTTTACATCCATAATGAGCTTTTTCTTTGATAGGCACATCAGTATATTTGTTTTGTAAGTATGAATGATAAGTTTTTTTTTTTAAAAAAAAACCTGTATTTTTAGTGCCCTGTGTATTTTGGATAAATAGTTTGGCACACCAGTAGACAGATAGATCTTTCCCTATTTTGGATCTTCATACCTTATGTCAACTAGTAAATTATTTAAACGTTAAATAAACCCAAAAGGCTGGTTTTGCTTCCAATAAGGATTAATGATATCTTAGTCTTTTCATAATTCAGAGCTTTTTGGATAGAGGGTTTTTGGATAACGGATCCAATACCTGTACAGCAATGGAATCTTTCCTGTGTAACTAAAGCAGCCAGATGCTACACCTCTAACATAATTGATAAGAAAAAATCCCTTCAATCTCCTCAGAGCTACCTTAGCAACCCATTTTCTTGCAAATCACCTTCATGAAATGGTGTATAACTTCCTGACCATTTTTGCCAAAAATAGTCAAATTGGTTTGGACTTAAAATTTTGGATAATATTTTATGCTGATATAATGCTCACACATATTCAGTGGGGTGATAGTGTAATGCAGGACACAGGCATGACCAATGTCTTTCAGCATTCAACAGAATTTCCAGGATTCCAGATTATTAGAAGTATAGCAAAACTCTGCATGACCTATAAAATGGACTCTCGGCCTAAAAAACTGTGAATGAAAATGTAATTCCTAGCAACTTTCCAATTGACATTCATTAAAAATATTCTGTGAGGCGGAAGCCTTTGTAAATATAATTGCACATCAAAGCAATATCTACTTATCCTTTTCCTGGATATGATTTTAAAAACAATTTAGGAGATGTCAGTTTTAAGACAGGTCTGTTAACTGGTTTTTGCTACATTTATTCAGGAGTGAGAACATAAATGGCCAGTTACTGCTTTCAATAGCAATTGCAAAAAACTTTAAAAGCAATAAAAATGGTTAATGAATGTATATATTATGCATACAATAGTTTTTGTACGGGTGGAGCTCCCCATGGCCAGTTATGCTGCCAGCAGGGTCAAAGCTAAAATTCAGTAAGTACAGTCCTTATATACATCAGTGGGTGTATTCCCGTGTGGTCCATGTCATGTGACTCCAGTACCAGTGTGTATGCAGTGCATCACAATAAATGAATCCAAATAAATGACATATAAAGATATGGGGTCTGTTACCTTGAAACCAGCTGTTCAAAAAAAATGCTCTAAATTATGGTAAGGTCATCTCCCATAAAGCAAAAAATTGTTTATATTCTTTCATTTTTCTCTGTAATAATAGAACATTACCTTGTACTTGATATTAAACAGAAACATAAATAATCCTCATTGGAGGATAAAGGGCCTAGCCTGAACCATGTAGTGGAGCATCTACTTACTCTGCAGTCAGAGAGCCTTGGATTTGTCCTGCATTCTACCATATTTCTTTTTAATCCGCATTGGAGTCAAAACAAAATGTTTTCATTATTTTTTTCATTATTTTTATAGTTGTGTTGCCATATGTTAGGAAATGTAGGGGGGAGGGAGGGGTAACCCAAAAAAAATTACACTATTTTTCAGACTATCACCCTAAAAAAAGTAAAAGACGCCAGGGTTTTTTTTTTCAAACTCCGATCTATTGTATTGAACTTTGCAAGGTCTGAACTGGCAAAGTAAAGTCTAGCGCAAGAGGTAACGTTCAGTAAAATGGGAATCTTAGTGAATTAGCGTAGTTACGTCCCTTCGTCAGTGCGAAACTTTGCCTGGTGTAAGGTTGCTAAGTTGCGCTAGTCTATCTACTTCGCTAGCGAAGTTTCACGAGGGACACTGTTAGTAAATTGACGAAGTTGCGAAATGACGTCACGCTGGTGAATTAGCGCTAGCGTTAGACGCTTCGGGCTTTAGTGAATTTGCCCCATTGCCTGTTTCACAGGTGCCCCCAGTCATGTGACTTGTAGGAGAAACAATAACATGCCTGAAAGCAGTTCCATAGTGCAACACTGGCTCTTTTTGAAAGCACATGGCCAGTCAAAATGACCTGAGATGGCTGCCTACACACCAATATTACAACAACAAAAATATACTTGTGATTATTTGTACTGTAAACAGTGTAATTTAGAAATAAAACTACACCATAAAAATCATGACAGAATCCCTTTTAAGTATGGAGATCCAAATTACAGAAAGACCCCTTATGTGGAAAACCCAAGGACACGAGGATTCTAGATAACTGGTCCCATACCTATTCAAATGTATATTAATTGTAAAGTTTCTTACAATGCAGAAGGTTTTAAAATAAAACATACAGATGCAAACTCAAAATGGCTAAACTGAATTCCCACAATCCTCAGCCAACAATTGGAGGATGCAAGACCCATCATTAGCTACTGAACCACTGGTCTCATATTTCTGTGTAAAAAGCAGCCCCCCCCTTACCCTATTACAGGGATTCAATGTCACTGCTGAACCTCAACTCCCAGCATCTCATCCACTAGGAGTTCCTAGTTTTAGTTCCATTATAGCAAGAGCAGATTGCTGTTACAGTAGAAACTGGCTACCTGTCCCCTCTACCAAATGCAAATAATTCAAATAAAAGAAATGCTAATAAAAAATTTTTTTTAAATCATCTGGAGTATAACCCTTTCAGCAGAAGATCACTTTTATATGTATTCACTTTTACATAGTGTAATTAGAGTTCTAACCTTTGGAGACCGCTCAGTAATTTGAAGATATTCCAGCAGGGATAGAAATGACATAATTACTTACTGTGAGAGGCAGACAGGCAGCATAGGATTCCACCCTTCTCTGGAGATATAAAGGAAAAGGTAATTTCTATCACCAAGCAGAGAGTGGGGTTCTGTTTGTGCACAAACTCAATTTGCCTGTATTTGCATTGTCATTTCTCTCAGCATCCCCAGCCCATCCCAGCTCAGTCCTTTCCCTGCTCCTGACAAATGAGATGAAAATCAACTATTTGTCCATATTCAAAGCAGCTGCATCTAGGGAATCCATCTCTTTCTCTCTATCCAACCCCTTCCCACATCCTCTTTAAATTGATTTTTTCTTTTCTTTACTAAAGTGTATCATTAGCCAATCAATACTTAGTTTTGGAAGATACTGTATAAAAGTGATTGTAGGATGTTTCAGGAAGAGCATCAAGCAACTAGAAGCACACAAAGTACATAGTGTAATATATATTTTATAATAGATGAAATTCATTATTGACAAAGTACAGTATTGCGCAGGGTTGGAATGAAGGAACACAGGACACCAGTATCAGCAATGTTCAACTTCTGTCCCTCTAATTATATCATCTAATTAGATCATCTCATTATACCTCTCAGCAGAATGTTATTGGCCTGAAGCTGTTAGCCCCATGACTAATGCCGTCTCTGCCCTGTTCCAAAACTGTCACTTTGCTCTCTATCTCTTTGTAGAGAAGATATGATTGATAGGGTTGATGCATCTCTAAACCCAGTCTAAAGCATTAACATTTGCTCTCCTGTGTCCAATTGGCAAATTCTTCCAGCGATACTCAACCCTGTCGGCAGCATAACTACAGGCCTCTCCCCACAAAGCAAATATTCAGGGAAGCCACGTGTATGTGAACCCAAGCTCATTTGCTGTGCTGCAAACTTTGGCTGCATCAATGAGGTGGAACTACTATACAGCAGACCCCACTGGCCAGGCCCCTTGAAGGTCACAGGGTCTGCTTTAGGGCTCTTACTCACGAGCGGTTAAAGCTTCACTCCCCTGCGTTCTGTTTTGTTGCGTTCAGCCACAGGGGAGCACAGGAATAGACGCAAGCAATTCTTTTCAATGGGGCTATACTCACACAAGCGCATGTAGGCAGGACTGAGAATCAAAATAGGCCCTGGCATTTCAGGTACACAGAGGCCCAATCAGCCCACATAGAGGCCCAAACAGCCCCCACCAGCCCACTAAATACTGACTTTCTATGGCAACTTATAGCAGCCCATCTGGCATTTGCCCTAACCCACAGATTGCCAGTCCGGGCCTGCTAGGTGCCAAATGCAGGTTGCAACACAACATTTTTCCTGCGTTTGGAGCCTACATGCGCTTGTGTGAGTATAGCTTGCGTCTATTCCTGCGCTCCCCTGCGGCTGAACGCAACCAAACAGAACGCAGGGGATCGCAGCTTTAAACGCTCGTGAGTAAGAGCCCTTATTGCTGTCAGGCCTATGTAATTAACAGCCAACCTGGATTCTTTAATGTAACAGTAAAGATTGTATCTTTTTTTCTAACTTTATGACCCAATCAGAGTGTCCTAAACTACCTTTCCCCTATTACCACCCTCTTCTAGATAGGTATCAAAACTATTTATCACTCCATTAACGACAGACAACTGTACCCAGGACAAGGTTGTCTACACAGAAGCTTATCTGCCCATGTACTGTATGCGCACCCCTAACTGCTTCCCCAACAGATACCTGGCCGAGAAGATCTTTATGTGAATGCCATTGTATACATGGGGTGAATTCCTTCCAAAATATTTCCCAAAAAAATTGTTTGGGCAGAAAGTGCATGGGATACACAGACAAGTGCTGTAGCATACAATGTGGGTCTCCATAGCGCATCTGTTATCTACTGTGTATCCTTTGCTTCAGTGGTTGCCCTCATGGCTACACAGCAGCATGTGTATATAAACTATAATTTTGTTTCTGAAGCAAACACTTTACTAGTTTTATTAGTGCAGGGCAAAAGTACATTATAATGTAATTTCTTAAAAACAATTTATACTTCACTAATTATAAAAACTAATTTTTTGCACCTTTAAATGAGAACTAAAGAAAGTCCCCATCTACTAGCCCCCCCAATCACTCCCCTCCCAGCTCCCCCCCCATAGTCCACTAGTTTAAAAAGTGTTGCTGAATATTGCACAGACCTCTCCATGCAGAGCAATGCAGCAGAGCTCACGGGTGCCATCTATGGGATCTTCCTATACATTCACTAAACGACTGCCGACAATAAGGTTTTTCTGCATGCACAGTTGGAGCCAGTTTTCACTGGAAAGTGTTTCACGTATTACCTGAGGTACATAATCTATTTCTGAGGTGAAGGGCCGGCCGATCGTGGCTAGCATTGGATCACTGGGGGAGGGTCTTTCTTGTTATGTGGATAAACTATTACGCCCCTAGGTAGAACAGCTCCCAACGTACCTTAGAGATGCAACTATGTGTATCACAAAAATACAAAGTATCAAATGGAAGTCGTCCTATAGGTGGTTTAGCATGGATGTAGTAGCCTTATATTCATCCATAGATCATATTGATGGTATTGAATCAATTAGATATTGGCTCAAAACAAAGCACCATTTTAATGAAATACAGTCAGATTTTTTTATAAGATCCATTGAGTTTTTGTTAAAGTCTAATTATTTTTTGTTTGAGGGACGCTACTACTTACAGAGACAGGGGGGCCGCGATGGGGGCGTCCTTTGCCCCCACATATGCCAACCTTTATATGGGTTGGTTTGAACGGCTACACATTTTTGGAGAGAATAACCCATACCGTGATAAGATAGTCAGCTTTTTTCGCTACATTGATGACTGCATTGGCATCCGGGAGGGGGATGTAGCATCTTTGGAGGAATTTGTTTTGTATTGTAACAGTAAAATAGGCAGGGTGGAAGATGATGTGATCAGTATTTATACAGGAAAACAATTACAAGAAACACCCTATTACATTCAAGGAGTTGTTTTAGAGGGATTCCAGTGGGACAATTTTTGTGCCTAAGGCGCATTTGTTCCTCCTGGGATGCTTTTTAGAAACAAGCAATGATGTTATGGGAATGTTTCATTGAACAGGGTTTTACCATAGACCAGGGATCCCCAACCTTTTGAACCCGTGAGCAACATTTAGAAGTAAAAGGAGTTGGGGAGCAACACTAGCATGAAAAATGTATTTGGGGAGCCAAATAAGTGCTGTGATTGCCCATTTGGTAGCCCCTCTGTGGATTGTTATTCTATACTGAGGCTCTGAATGGCAGTGCACCTGGTTTTTATACAACTAAAACTTTCCTCCACGCCTGGAATTCAAAAATATGCACCTGCTTTGAGGCATCTGGGAGTGTGGTGGCAATTTCAAATTACCAGGACTCTGAGGATTAAAATCAGTAAAAGTTTATTACACTTATAAGCGGACAGCTCATCAATTAAGAAGAACTGCCCCGAACATTAGCAAGCATTAGCTTTTTATGCCATTACAGAAAGGAAAAACTTAACACGTCACAAGCATTACATCAGTAGTAATCAATACGTCCTTGACCATTTCTTCACCCTGTCTGTCTGGTGTGCCCTTTCTCCTACGATGGAACTTTGCAAGATGTGCAGTTTCCACTATTGTTGGTCCTTTTCTATTCTGAGCTTATCTCCTCCAACATACCTTTCCTGCTCATTGTGTGTGATGTGGTTTTATTACTGTCTAGAAAATGGTAGACTTGTAGGCATTGCACAAGTTCAGGGTGAGGGTTAGAAAGGTTAGCTATAGGTCATCAGAAGCAAATCTAACATAATAAGTTCTTTTAGTAAAAACAACAAGAAAACAAGATTTTCTTCACAGGGAGCAACCTCCAAGCGGATGGAGAGCAACATGTTGCTCACGAGCTACTGGTTGGGGATCACTGCCATAGAGTCAGTGAGATCAGCATATGAAAGAGCAGTAGCTATGCATAGATCCACTTTATTGTTGGGGAAAGAAAATCAACAGGTTAAAACAAGACCCAATACGAATAGATATAAGGATAATTACACTGTGCGCTTTTGCACAACCTATAGTAAAAATGGCCGATATATTCAGGACAGTATTCGTAAATACTGGGGAATCTTGCTACAAGATCCTGTGCTGGCAAAAACTCTGGATAGAGAACCCTTTGTATTTAGGAAGAACAGGAATATAGCATCATGGGTTTCTATGAGCCTTTATAACACCAAGCAGTCGGAGGACCGCAGCTCCTGGTTAAATATTAAAGGTAACTACAAGTGTGGTAGGCCCAGATGCAAATCGTGTAGTTATCTTAAAACATCTAAAGAATTTTCGGTTACCAATACAGGGAGAATGCATGTGATTAAAGAATATTTTAATTGTGAGTCGAAAGGAGTTGTGTACTTAGTGCCATGTTTCTATGGTCCCCAGTACGTAGGGAAAACAGGTAGAAAGGTGGGTACATGTATTTTAGAGCATGTCTCGTCTCTTAAACATAAAGATTGTAAATCATCTGTAGCCCAACATATACGTGATAAACATGATGGGGGGTGTTGTGAAAATACATAGATACAGA
Source organism: Xenopus borealis (assembly GCA_024363595.1). NCBI lineage: Eukaryota > Metazoa > Chordata > Amphibia > Anura > Pipidae > Xenopus > Xenopus borealis. Next base: position 131,024,015 of record CM044434.1, read on the forward strand.
TAAACCCAAATATGATGTAAGGAAGGGAGATTATGATCATAAATTATTGATGAGGGAAGCTTTTTGGATGTATCACTTGAAAACTATTGAAGCCTATGGTGGCATGAATAAAGAATGGGAGATTTCATACTTTTTCTGATTAATTTGGTTTTAGCTCCATTGTGTAATTTGGGATTATTGCTACTGTTTTTTGCAACATTTTTGTGACTTCCAGTTATTTCATTTTTCTTCTTTGCTACAAATGTAGTTTAGTTTATTTTGTTGATTTCATCAAGAAAAATACAATGTGTGGTTGTTTTTATATTAGGTTAGAATCATAAGAAGAATAATATTGTATTTTTGTAACATTCATTGCTAGGTATTGAGAATCCTAGTAACGGGTCTAAATGAATAGACAGTTTCCCCTGAAGGGGTTAATCCTGATATTAAGGGAGGATAATTGTTTGCATTTTAACATGATTTAAGGGTGTGGGGGTAGTGCTGCAACTAGCTTCTGATGAAGTGGCGGGAAGCCACGAAATGCGTTGAGCAGGCAGCCCATAATGTGTAAGGGCACGCTGTTTGATCATTTTAACAATGCTGAATAAACTTCTACGGTTTTAAAGGAAAAGTAAATGTTTTTCTTTTTCTTTCTGTAAATTTGCTCTAAACAGCCCCCCAGATTAATGTACCTTAGTCCCTGCTGCAAGTCTGCTCTGGTTTCTGTGTTATCAGCAGCTTGTTTCACCTTCTTCCTGGTGTAGAGTGAAGCCCAGCCCCTTAGTTTACTGAGCAGTCCATTTGCTGCTGTTCCACAATAGAGAGGAAGAGGGAGCCAGTGTTTCATTAGTAAGCTAGTTTCCCCAAGCAAAAGGTGCTAAACACACTGCTCTCTGCTATGTCATAGTATGCAAATGATAAACTGGACTAGTCCAAGATATAAGGTCAGCTCAGTAAGCTAAGGGGCGGGGCTTCACTCTGCACCAGGAAGAAGGTGAAACAAGCTGCTGATAACACAGAAACCAGAGCAGACTTGCAGCAGGGACTAAGGTACATTAATTTGAGGGGCTGTTTAGAGCAAATTTAGAGATAGAAAAAAAAAACGTTTACTTGTTCTTTAAAATAAGGATGTAAGCCTCCCTTAGTGCTCCGTATTTCATTGAAAAGGTATCCGCATTGACCAGAGGGGATCGCGGTCTATGTGCAGCACACGGGATTGAGCAAGATCGGTAAGTGCTCCCACTGGTTTCCTTTTTGTCTGAGCACAGCACTGAAACCAATCTTCATTCTTCAGTATAGCCAAGCATTGTTGTACAGTTGGCCAGAAAATGTACCTGCCCTGGGTAGGGTTGCCACCTTTTCTTGAAAAAAATACCGGCCTTCCTATATATTTATCTTTTTTTCCTATTAATAACATTGGGATCAACCATCAAAAATACCTGCCAGGTGGCAACCCTAGCCCTGGGCCCTCATTATCAATCCTGGGGTGTGAATTGTACAATACAATTCAACAATACAAACACTTTTTAAAATAATAATTGCTCTGCATACGTTAAAGATGTCACACTCACAACTATAGTTATCCAAAGAGGTTTTTTAACTACAATCTCCAGTATCCCGCCACTGCCCATGGATAGTGTACAACTTGCTTTCTTTACACTCTTCCTTATACCCACACGATTAGCTGAATTAAAATAGACATTTTTTGGTTAATATCCTAATGTTATCGGTTATTTCTGTATGAAAAAAAATATTTTAAGCAAAACCAATTTTCTAGGTAGCCTTAAAAGACAACGAAAATACCTAGGGCTTGGGGAATTCTAATTATTGTCCCATGAGTGTAATAAATAGCAGGGCCAAAACTAGGGGTAGGCAGAAGAGGCAGCTGCCTAGGGCGCAATGATAGGGGGGAGCTGGGCAGCTACTTCTAAAATTGTCTTCTGCCTACCCCTAGTCCACACTCCTCAGTCTTCCTTCCCTCCTGTGACCCTCCCCTCCATTGCTTTCCCCTCCCTCCCCTCTCTCAGTCGGGGTGGCTGGCTCCTCCTTCCTCTCCGTTCAGTCCCTCCTCTCTCAGTCACGCCAGCTCTTCCAACCTCTCCGTTGCTCTCCCCTCTCTCTCAGTCGCAGCAGCCAGCCAGCTCCTCCCTCCTCTCCGTTCCCTCCCTCCTCTCCGCAGGGCTGGTCGTACCGAGTGTGGGGCCCAATTGGAGCCATTTTGGCGGGGCCCCTAGAAGGAATTTTACTGTCTGTCACAGAGCCGGATGGGCAAATAGTGGCTGCTTTCCCCTCTGTCCAAGTGACGGCTGCCAGTTGGGGATTGGGGCAGGCTGGGTAACTGGGAGAAAATGTTCCCTCATTTTGTTCAATCTATGTGCACAAAAAAAAGTGGTTATTTTGGTTACCACTGTCAACTGTGTGTGTGCAGCATCATGGATTATAAATACAACATTAATGCATTTCGCTTGTTACTCAGTTTTACTTCTATTGAGTTCAACTTCATACTCAGCACATGTCTACTGCACATTTTCATAGTAAACACATGATGCATTCTTTAAAGAAACCTTCCTGCTATGTAGTACAGGGAAATATCACTGCTTGTATTCATTTATGGAATATCTTTGTACAGGCAACATCCAAATTTATGGGCTGTTCCTGCTGAATTGTGCTTAGCACAGGGAATATCGATGCTGCCGTAGTTTTGTGGGATCTCTCTGTACAGGCTATGAGCAAATTTTGGGGCTGTTCCTGCTGAATTGTGCTTAGTACAGGGAAAAACCTATGCTGTCATAGTTTTATGGGATCTCTCTGTACAGACTATGAGAAAAATTAGGGGCTGTTCCTGCTGAATTGTGCTTAGTACAGGGGAATACCTATGCTGCCATAGGGCGGGCTGGTTGAATTGGGTTTGGAGGCGGGCTGGGCTAATCAGGTTCAGCTTCAAACTGGGCCAATCGGGTATGAGCAGGCTGGGCCAATCTGGATTAGGTATAGGCTGGGCTACTGGAGTATTAAGGGAATAGGATTCAGAGCTCGCACTGGAGCAGGGCCCCCATAAACACGGGGCCCAATTGGTCCAATGTGCTTAGGACCGGCACTGCCTCTCCGTTCCCTCCCTCCTCTCTCAGTTGTGTCAGCTCCCTCCTCTCTGTTCCCTCCATCCTTCGTCAGTCACAACAGCAGGACGCGAGCACGCGGGGAGGTGGGTGGGGGTTTGTCCAGCTGGCTTGCCTAGGGCACCCAGCTGACCTGGCCCGGCCCTGATTAATGGACATTAACAGGATGTAATTTCCAAGAAAAGTTCCAATAAATGTGAGCGGTGTAATACAACAGTGACACCATGTGGTCAGATGAGGTAATAAACATTTACTGTGTAATTCAGCCATAAACTGTTGAAACTTAAAAGGGTTGCTCGCTTAAAATAACCATAGTATGATGTAAAGAGTGATATTCTTAGGCAATTTGAGGTTGTTTAGCTTTTTTTTACTAGGGATGAATTCATTTTTTTGCCAAGTTTAGCGCCCTTGAAAAAAAAAATCGTTGCTGTCAAAATAAAAAATTGTCGCACATAGCTTTAAAAGCATTTTAGCGGATCTTCAGCAATTTTTGGAGAAGCGAAATGAGTCAGGTTCGCCCATCACTACTATTTACTCCTCAGCTCTCTAGCTTGCAAATTCATAAGTCTGGTTGCTAAGGTCCAAATTAACCTAGCAACCATGCACTGATTTGAATAAGAGACTGGAATATACGAGAGGGCCCAGATAAAACGATGAATAATAAAAAATAAGCATTAGCAATAAATGTGAAGCTTTACAGAGAATTTGTTTTCAGATGGGATCAGTGACACCCATTCAAAAACTATAAAATATGAAGACCATTTGAAAAGTTGTTTAGAATTAGTCATTCTATCACCTAATAAAAGTGAACCTAAAGGTAAACCAGCGACTTATCTCCCCAAAAAGCCTTCCCGTCAGCTAGAATCTAAATTGCCAGCGGGATGGCACTCGGAGCGCTTTGTTTTCTGAAGTCGTCTGAAGTTTCCTCACGAGGAAATTTCGAAAAACGAAGCGCTACGATCCCTCCTGAATGTACATTCTAGCCGGCAAAAAGGGTTTTTTGGGGGTTTAGTCGCCCGAAGAAGAGGCACTTTGTCTCTGGCGACTAAATCTTCCCGAATCTTGTGCGTCACGTGTGTCACTAGCCTAGACTGTAAGACCATTTTCTGTTTGAGCCAAATACAAAATGACTAAATTTCATTAATATCAGAGCTTTCACTTGGACAATACATAAGTTCACTTTTTTTGCTTGTTTGTTTGTTATGGAGTCACCCCAGTGTTACTTTGGCCTTTCTATTCTCTGCCCTGGTGGTTCCGACTTTCAAAACAAAGTAGCAGATTAACAGCCATGTGAAGAAGCAAGCAAGGCTCACTTATACTATATAAGTATCCAGGATTTTCATTTTGAAATCTGACATGGGGCTAGAGATATTGTCAATTTCCCAGCTGCCCCTGGTCATGTGACTTGTGCTCTGTAAAACTTCAGTCATTCTTTACTGCTGTACTGCAAGTTGGAGTGATATCACTCCCTCCCTTTTTCTCCCCCAGCAGCCTAACAACAGAACAATGGGAAGGTAAACAGATAACAGCTCCCTAACACAAGATAACAGCTGCCTGGTAGATCTAAGAACAACACTCAATAGTAAAACCCATGTCCCACTGCGTACTATTCAGTTACATTGAGAAGGAGAAACAACAGCCTGCCAGAAAGCAGTTCCCTCCTAAAGTGCTGGCACAAGTCACATGACATGGGGAAGCTGGGAAATTGACATGTCTAGCCCCATGTCAGCTTTCAAAATTTAATTTGCTCTTTTGAGAAATGGATTTCAGTGCAGATGTCTGCTGGAGCAGCACTATTAACTGATGTGTTTTGAAAAAAAAAAATGTTTTTCCATGACAGTTTCCCTTTAAGTTATTAGACAGGTACAACTATTACCCCTGTTATTACAGTATCCACTTAAGTAAATAGTAACCGGTCAGCAACTACCTTTAGAGCAGTTAAAAACAAAATACATTTAAAAAAATGTGTGCATGTACACAAACGCACACAGGTATGGGATCCATTAACCAGAATCATCCAGAGAGCTCTGAATTACTGAATGCCTGTCTCCCGTAGACTCCATTTTATCCAGATTTATAGGATTTCTTTTTTGTATGTAATAATAAAACAGTAGCTTGTACCTGATCTAAATATAGAATTAATCCTTATTGGAGGTAAAACCAGTCTGTTTCCATCAAGGTTTTTTCAAGTAGACTTACTGTATGAAGATCCAAATTATGAAAGAGACCCATTATCCAGAAAACCCCAGGTACTGAGCATTCTAGATAACATGTCCCATTCCTGTATATATAGTGACTGGCTGCTTTGAGCTTGTCCACAAGTAACTGATCCCCTTCTTCAGCCGCTTGTTACCCACAGACCAGGTTTGCTCAGCCCATGTTTAACCCCCCATTAAATGCAGGATGAGTGTATCATGAAAGTTAGTGGTCTCACAGCTGGGCCTAGGGTTGCCACCCGGCCGGTATTTTACCGGCCTAGCTGGTAAAACACCAGCCAAGGCCGGTATTACAAATTTACCGGCAATGTAGCTGCCGGTAAATTTGAAATACCCCTTAAAAATGGCCCTTGCCTTGCCTTAAATCTAATAAAAACTTACCTTTCTCGCTTCTTCAGCTGATCCTTCGCATGGCTCCGCCCCCTTTGACATCACGCCCCCTTTTGCCCCCCCCCCCCCGCCGGTATAAAAATTTTCAAAAGGTGGCAACCCTAGCTGGGCCACTAAAAAGAAAGCCAACAAATGACTATGAAATGCAAAACAAAACACGGCTCAGGGCATAAAAATATACTTTTATTGCATGCTCAATGGCAGAGATTACACACCTTAATGATATAATCCTTTTCTACTGGGAAACCATTTTTTTTAAACACAGCAATGTGCTGAAAGCCCTTCCATTGTTCAATTTCAACAAAATACAACACTTTTTATCGGCCGCTTGTCCAAGAAAGACACAGGCCTCACATTTGGATAACAAAAAAAAAAAAATCAAGGACACACAGGAATGTTTATTTTCGCCTGACAAATTGGACAGAAGGAAAATAAAAGTTCTCGGAGAGTCAATTTGTAGAGGCTTAGACAGCACATGTGACATCATTCCATAGGATGGATACTGCATTTCCCCTGAGGTCCATTTAAAATCTTGCAACAGTCCAAAAGAAGCCTTGAAATAACATAGTGTTTGAAGGTGCAGCAATGCACTGCCTGGAGATGAACGCTGGATGAATCTTATAGGGAGGAGTAAGTAGACATTAGTCCAGTTACAAAAACTCTTTTTTGTATGTTCCTCTGCTGAAAGAATGAAACCAGGCACAGCAGGGGGTATTGTCTGACCGCAAACCAAACTCTGTGGTGCAATGATGGCAGAAGAACTTGGGGTTTCTTCGATTTTCATCTTCAAAGAAGCTAAATTACAAGAGCCAAACAATGGCATAATGTGCTGATCAGTAGATCAGGATTCCACACCTCTGTCCCTCAGTTGCTGGGAATTGTGCTTTAACAACAGCTGCGGCGTCACAGGATGGACATCCAGAAAGGATTCTATAGTCTGAAGGTTTGTAATGCCCTTTAAACTACAGTAAAGCTGGTCATACACATAAAGATCCATTCATTCTGAGAGTCGGACTATTTCAATAATTAGGAATATGTGGGGTCTATACAGGTACATCAGCAGAGGACCACAACCCTGGTCTGAACAGGTCTACCTGACTTTTAAACCTGTCCAATGGATATCAAGCCAATCTCTGCACAGATACAGGTCAGGCACAAGCATCATGGTCACCCCATTCATGGACCAATAAGTAAGAGCTGAGGTTGAGCTGAAAGCCAGTTGAGGCCCGAGTATGACCAGCCTAGCAGGACAGAAACATTTGAGGGGTTTAGGTAGCAAATCACCAATTCCAATAAAAAAACACATAAATGAAATTAGAGTTTGCTTGCAGATGATTTTCTCTTTTTTTTGGTCAAATACAACATAATCCTTAAAGACACCTATATAAAACATATAGAGAAAGTTTTGTGGTTTCCCAGGAGACTGATATATATATATATATATCATCAATGTCTCAGCAGCGGCACTCAAATCCTGACTTTTTAATTTGCACGGTCAAAAGGAAATCCATATGGAAATGTTGAAAAGACCCGCACAGCATTTCTTGAAGCAGTTAAATCATGTTTATTGTGTACATCTATCCAACGTTTCGGCCCACATTGGGGCCTTGTATATAGCTGTGCTGAAAATCAATGGGGGATAGTTCTAATCTAACCTTTTTTTCCTTGAGCTTCAGTTTGCTCAACTGAACCACGTGGCGAAGCCCCCAACTCCCTGCTGTGTGCCAGAAAGTGATGTGCTAGAGGTTTCACTGGAGCAGATAAGCTGGATTGTCAGCTGGGGGAGATCAGTTGCCCAGCCATAAATTGTCTCTTCTTCGGGAGACTAATATCCCCTAAATGCCTTCCCGCTAGCCACAATGTAAATCACCGGCGGTATGGAACTCGGAACACTTCGGCTTTCCGAGGTCGCCCGAAATTTCCTTGTGAGGCAATGTCGGAAAATGAAGCTTTCCCGTCGGCGATTTACATTCTAGTCAGCAGGAAGGCATTTAGACGCGATTTGTCAGTGGGCGACTAATCTCCCCCAGTAGCAGCCTGTGCCACTGCCCTAAAGCTACCGTTTCAAGTGACAGGTTCAAACTAATAACACTTAATAAAAAAAAAATAGATCTAAATCGTCTTCCACATACATAAGGAAGACTCCAAAACACCAATAAGGCACCTCCAAAAAGGAGTTGTTCTGAGGGTTGAGCGGAGTCAATAATGTCTTAGGAGATGACAGCTAGCACTTGAATGCAGTGATTCCCTACATCAGGGAAGATGTGTGAGCCAATTCCAAACAAAATTACAGATCATAGCACCTACAGCTCTTAGATACCCTTGGAAAAACACCTACCCTTTGGTCATCCACCTCTCAAGTTCTTTGTCTGGAACCCAACACTTTCCAGAACTAGGCTTTCAGGCACACTCCTCCTCAATCATGTACTATATCAAGAGTACCAGAGTTTTATATGGACCGTTGCATGGCTTTGCACCCTTTCAGAAAGGCTGTACACATATATGGTACATTTAAGACCACTTCAATGATACTGCTAAGACTCCAGCATCACTATAAGTTAGGTACATAGTACCACTATCATATAATAAAAAGGACACTTTCCCTAACAGTGCACCAAAGTAATGGCATTTCTATGTATCCCTGCAGTTGTGGCAAACATGCCGCTGAACACGCTGGCTATGAGGACTGAGCCGTGACGCTATGCTTGTCACAGGCAGAATAGCAGCTCTCTTGCTCATGGGCTACTGATCCAAGTCTGTGAGTAACACCCACTCTTGACACGTCATAAACTCCACTTTTGGTTCCTCTTCATCCGAGGCCAAAGGCACTGTAAGTATTTGAAAAAGAATGAAAAAAAACCTAAGAATATTAAAAGATATAAAAAGTTCCTTTAAAAGGGAAGGCAGTGGAGAAAACTCAAGTGGCCTTCAGCTGCCCTAGACTTGTATAAATGTCCTCTGAGTAACGGAGCTCCTCGAAGATTGGGATTAGGCTCAGAAGCTCTGTGTCAGACATATCGTCAAACCAAGACTGCACCGGAACCTAGAATAAAGAATTGCTCTGTTACTGCTACGAAAACAATTTAACGGACATTCAAACACTATGTTGGCATAAAACAGCTACTTCTTGTGTTCATCTTCGTACTCTGTAATCTTTATCCTATCTCGTTTACCCTTTTCTGTATTCCAATTCCATTTCTCCTTGTTCTAGAGCCTGCTTTTTTTTATTAGACTTTTACCACATTGCCTGTGGTCCTGGCCGATTCTGAAGATACTCTGCCAATGTATCCTTATACCCACCCTCTAGGTATCATAACTAATCCAAAAGTCACTGGATGGGCAGAGAAGTTGCAGTCTAAATGATTTAGTAAGTAAGCAATTAACGGAAAAGTGAAGTCAATTTAACGTGGGGGTGCCAAAAGTTAAGCACCCCCAAGTGATTGTATTTACTTACCCAACACCCTGAGCAGGTGCTCCCATCAGCAGAAAACTGCACCAACTCAGGGTTCAGCACCTTCTTTGCCTCTTTGTTATTCAGATTTCCCAGTGTAGATGCATGTGCAGTAAAAGGAAGAAGAAGCAGGAAGACGATCGCTCTGTGGTGCTTACAGGAAGAACCCCCAGGTCGGTGAAGTTTTCTGGTGATTAGAGCACCGGCTTGGAGTGTCGGGTAGTAAAAACAATCACTTGGGGGTGCTTAACTTTTGGCTTGTTCTAGCCTTATACTCTAAGGGGCCAAGTATAAGACTAGAACAGTGTACAGAGCCAGAACAATGCAATTACGTCCTGATTGGTCTGAACAGGACAGGACACATTTAAAGGGGACTTGTCACCCACAAAAATTATTCAGAACCCTATTTTATCACATTAGTCAAGCAACATGTACTTTAAATACACAATATAAATTATATGAATCTTGTTTCCTTCAGTCTGTGAATTCATAATTATAGCAAGCAGGCAGGAGCCATTTTGTGGACACTATTATTAAGGCAAGCCTTGCATCATCATCTCAAAATCTTTTTTGTGCACCAGAATGTGGGACCCGATGTCTATCCCCATGTCCTGGCTACACAATTAAATGGTTAAGAGAACTGGGGGAATGTGTGGGGAGCTGTGACATCTAGGAAGTGCTGAATGGAAAGTGAATGTAATTATCTGCCCCGCCTCTATGCCTAAGGCATAGACTAGTGTCAGACAATATTTAATTGACAGCTGAGATTTTTAAATGAGCTTAAAACAGCTATGAATGCTTTAATAAAAAGTAGAAATTGGATTTCATGTTTAATTTGCAACAGACTTTTATTAAACAGATTTGTGTGTCTGGGTGACAGGTCCACTTTAAGATCCAATCTTTGGTGCAGGTGTTAACCACCCAAATGACCAAATCCTTTCAAGATCCACATGATCAGGGATAAACAAATGATCTTCCCTGTGCCAAACCAGCAGTGCTCTGAATGTTACTGCAAATCAAAACAGTCACCAGCAAGTTTGAGAGTAATTTTTTTCCCCACTTACTGCATTTTCTGGATGGAAGATATAGGATGCTGGAGAGTTGTCCAAAATAACAGTTTTCTTCAGATCTCTCCCCAGGCGACTAAGGTCCTTTACGTAGCAGCCCTGGTGAAACACACAGGCTTCCCTAAACAGTCGTGAGCGGAAGACTCCTGACTTGTCTAGAAGGTCTGTCACTGGGTCAGCATACTGGGAAGAGAACAATGTGCTTTTGTTATTAACTGGCATTGCCAAGGGACAGCCCAGTTGCCTTCTATTGATTTTTATACAGGAGAACCAAACCCCAAATATAGATTTCACTTCCGTGACTTAAACCCATTCTAGAATTGCTGAAGCCCTGGACATTAAAGGGGTGATTCACTTTTAAATTAACTAAGTATCATGTAGACATTCATATTCTAAGAATATTTGCACTTGGTTTTCTTTGGGTTTTTTTATGTTTTTTTTAATTATTTCCCTTTTTATTCTGCAGCTCCCCAGTTTGGAATTTCAGCAGCTATCTGGTTGGTTGGGGCCAGTTTACACTAGCAACCAGACAGCAATTTGAACAAGAGAGTGGAATATTAGGAGAGGGCCTGAAAAGAAAGATAAGTAAAAAAAGTAACCATAGCCATATAATTGTAGTATCACAGAGCAAGTTTTTTTTTAGCTGATGGGGTCAGTGACTGAGTTGAAAAGAGGCAGAAGAAAAAGACACATTTAAAAAACTATAGAACAGTGGTCCTCAAACTTGGCCCTCCAGCTGTTAAGGAACTACAAGTCCCACAATGCATTTGCATGACTGTGGCTGTCAGACTCCATCATTGCATTGTGGGACTTGTAGTTCCTTAACAGCTGGAGGGCCAAGTTTGAGGACCACTGCTATAGAATATATAGAATAATCAAAAAACACTAACAATAGAAGACATTGTTTGAGGTACAAATAAAATATTTTGATAGTAGATGCATTACCTTGGCCAGACTGGCAGTGAATAGTACACATTCATAAAGCTGGCCCATTCTCTCCAGGAACTCATCCACATAAGGCCTCTTTAGAACATACACCTGTGGGATTATGAAAGGGAAAACCAAGGTGTAAGAATTTGCTTTTAGAGAACAGTCTCACCAGGTAGCTTTGTTGAGTTTATACTGATAACACAAACCATTCAGTTGCATGTGCAGAAAACTTGGTTAACGTAAAGCTGGCCATAGACGTAAAGATATTTGAAAGATCCAATGATTATCGTGAGACCACGATTGTCTCAAAACGATCTGATGTGTCCATCAACTAAAAAGACCATTTCAGGTGATATTGCCAGCAAAAACTGAAGGATCGCAGCCTGCTTGCGCTGCAAACATATGTAGATTGCATGGGGAGCGATAAAGATTTTCTAACCTGGCCAATCAATCATCAGACCAATGTCGGACGAAAAATCGTGAGACGAACGATCGTTTGTATCCCACTAACCGCACGATAATTTGAAAGATTGGTCGGACTTCCCTTAGATCGGTCGTTCGGCAGGGAACGATCGTTGCGTCTATGGGGAGCTTTAGTCTATGCATATTCAGCAAGCAAAATAGTGAATTCAAAACAGCAAGCCAGTGGTTTTCTATTTAGGGTGCACTTTTGGGCAGTTTCACCACCACTCACATCCCATTTTGCCCTGATCTCATTCCAAGCACTGCCTTTTTTTTTTTTTTTTTAAGGCATTCTGCTGTATTCAGCTGTGTTTGAATGCAAGGTTAACAACAATTCAGGCACACATTACAGGGAGCAGGTGAATCAGCCGTTACAAGGGGACTCATGAAAAATCAATGCGAGTTGACAATTTGAAAATATTCAAAAATCAAATGAATCCATTAAAGCAGAAAATCACACTAAGAGCAGGACTCCGGTGCTATATGAGCTGCTTCCTGAAACAAGTAATCAAGAGTAGGCCGTGCTTGGAGGAAACAGCCTATCCTGGATTACTTGAACCAGGCAGCAGCCATTTCTTCCAATGTCAAGTATCAATATAAAACTTATTATAGAGGAGAAAAACGTATGGTTATAACAGAGAATGTATACAATTTTCAACTTTGACATCAAGTCATACAAAGATATGCAATGTCTGGTCAGCATCAGCACAGAAAGTCTTTTACTGAGTACCTATTGAAAGGAAACATACGTTTTAAGCAGAATACATTAGCTGAGCAGTGAAAGGATAATCAAGTCTTCTACACTATCACTACCATTGATATAGAGGATAATCAAGTCTTCTACACTATCACTACCATTGATATAGAGGATAATCAAGTCTTCTACACTATCACTACCATTGATATAGAGGATAATCAAGTCTTCTACACTATCACTACCATTGATATAGAGGATAATCAAGTCTTCTACACTATCACTACCATTGATATGTTACACAATGTTGCCAGATGGCTCCAACAGCTCTACAATATAAAGAGTTCAAGAATAGGGATGAGCAAAATTTTTCATCAAGTTTTGGTACTAAGCTTCTCAATGGAAGAAAAAAAAAAATGAATGTAGACTTTTCAGCAAATTTTCGCCAGCGGAGAATTTTTGGCGATGCGAAACGAGTCAAATTCCCCTATCCCTATTCCAGAACAAAGATGTCATTAGAAGACATTTGAATACTGCACGCACCTGGTGTGTTGTTCCCTCTATCTCCACTGGAACGATGAAATCTGCATTATTGATGGGCTAAAAGAAAAGATACATAAAAATACAGTGGTTATCATTAAGTTGATGCTTCATTTACCTACTAATGAGCATGTTAGACATACCATGGTAGGTATAACATTCTAACAGTGGAAACAGTTATAAGTCTAGGTTCATTACATTATTCTCACACCACAAGCTAAAGGCAGGGAATGCTTTTCTTATTGGCAACCGGATAGAAAACAAATCACTAAAAACCGTTTCCCTTTTCCATAAATTATAAATTATAGGGATGCACGGAATCCAGGATTCGGTTCGGTATTC
>CM044434.1:131037211-131050824 GCA_024363595.1 Xenopus borealis
GAAATATAAGAATCTGAAAGCCTCCCATAGCCGCCCCCAGCCCAGCAAATCTTAGCAACAGCGACCCTCCGACACCATTAAATCATCCTGCTGTGTTGTTTCAGTTACGCGGGGTTGGGGGCGGTCCGATCCCTCCATAGGCTGGAGTCGGTTTCCATTTGTAATTAGCCTATGGGTGGCCTTTTTTTTTTTCACAGATACCGACACGTTCCTATTTTTATAGGAACGCGTCAGTAGCACTTTAACCCTCCTTTATATTTTATTCAGCACATACCTTGAATGAGCTATGAACCAGGGTCTCATCCAAATCAATCACCATGCATATTTTTCCATTGTCTTTTGGTGCTACCTCAGGAAGCAAAGAGGTACCTGGAATCTAAAGAGGGGAAAAACATATATTATTTCCAGTGTTTAGATCAATCGCCAGCTTTGACAGAATTATATTGTTAACTGAATTGCAATAAACACTGCCCCCTGTATTGCCCAATATACAATCAGTCGACTGGAATAGTACAGGTGCTGCAGAGGTACAGGTTTTATAAAGTCGCAGCTTCTAGTCTCCTGCTATCTAGGGGATCTGGGAGCTAAATAAACAGGAGGAAAGTATGAGCAATATATATATATATATACACACACACATACACACACAAACTGGGCAACATTTATAAAGGGTTACAATATGTTGTACAGCAAAAAAACTAATCTGAAATGACTAGGCACAATCTGGCCACAAGCTTTATATGTTTTCATCTTATTCAGAAATCTTCCAATCAGCCAAAAATGAATGGCAAAGCTTTACATCAACAGGTAATTTTACAGAGCTGGTGAGTGAGTTATTAGCAATAAATATTAGCAATTTGCGATTTTTGCCATATTTAAAAAGCTCCTATAGACATTCACAGTGTCATAAACAAATTGGCAAATCTGCTTGCACACTCTTATTCAGCTTTATAAACAAAGTCAGGCGCAGGACAAATACATTCACTGCTCGAGCCAATCTGCCTTGCGCAAAGTCTATAAATGAGCCCCACTGCGTAGGAGTTGTTTTGTAAATCAAGCAAGTATTCTACCAAGTTTCATAACAACTTGATCTTGTTGAAGCATTGTTTCAATGAACAGCAGCATCTGCATTTCTACATTGGAGCCATAGCACTTCATATCTTCAAAATGGAATGGTAATGGGCAGCTAAATGCAGTTGGCTATCACCTTAAATGTAAGGGCAAAACTACGTGGACAATTCATGTCCGTCTTCAGCCGATGCGACGCTGTGCGCAAAAACGCATGCAACTCGTTGGGTAAAAATGCTGCAAGCTGCGTCTTCATCCGACAGTCGTGTGGCGTCAGATCAACCCTGAGACACCATCCAACTTTTATATTACTTTGTGCATTTTTGTGCACAGCGTCGCATCCACCAAAAACGGACGTGAATCGTCCGTCTAGTTCTGCCCATAGTCCTCATCTCTTCTACCATTTTTGTGCATGTTCCTTTTTATGGCATGTACAAAGTAAATTAAAGGGGAACAGACGTGAAAATGAAAATGTAATATAAGCTTCATCAACTGAAATAAGAAACTTTCCATTCCTAGCATATGAATTACAGCTCATACAAATAACCAATTAAAGAAAAAAAAAAAAGAAAAAAACAAAATAACTGCCTTTTGCACAAAGAGAGATTTCTGGTGATTTTAATAGAGAGAGCTTGAACACATCTTCTAGGCAAAAGGAGCCCCCAATAAGATATATTGGATCTAACGTCAATGAATATCTGACACCCAACTGCTGCATGAAGAGAGAATGAAGAGAAACAGATGCTGAGAGAGAGAGATAGTGAAGCTGAACTTGATTATTTCAGAAACAGTACAGAATTTTGGATTGTATTTAGAAAGTTTCTTATTTCAGTATGCTGAAGCTTATATAAAATTTTCATTTCCCAATAGTTCTCTTTTAAGCAAGATTTTATATTGGGAGGCCAAGGAGAAGGAAATGTCTAAGGTCTCAACTAATACACAGACATACAAAGACAATTATATTTGCACTTCTATTTCATCCTCAGTGATAAAATGACTTTACAAAGACATCAGCAATCATTCCATCCTCATATTCACTTTATCTACCTTGCAAGGATGAAAGAGTGAGCAGAGCTAGCCAGGATTAGATCCTGCGACCTGCAGGTCACACAGATGCTTCCAGGCAGGAGTCTCAGCGGGCTGAGCCACCTCTTCGGTCCCACCGGCTGAAGCATTAAAAAGT
Organism: Xenopus borealis; assembly: GCA_024363595.1. NCBI lineage: Eukaryota > Metazoa > Chordata > Amphibia > Anura > Pipidae > Xenopus > Xenopus borealis. The sequence goes on from CM044434.1 coordinate 131,039,463, forward strand.
GCAGGTGGAAGAAGCTTATTGGTGAAGTGCATTTCAGAAAGTTCACGCTGGAGTTTCATGAATTTTGCACAGATTACACACAGAAATGAGAGAAGGCCAGGGACGGGATTCAAGGGCAAAAGATGGGGAATACATTCAGTACAGGCAATGGTGCAACTGTGCTCAGTTTGGATCATGCCACATTAATACAACTGCATTTAACTGGGAATGGAAGAAACAGCCCATTGGTTTCCTTATACAACAACCCGCTGGGTTGTATTGCCCATGAGACTAATGCGAGACATCAGTGCATTATGCCTAGGGATGCACCGAATCCACTATTTTGGATTCGGCTGAACCCCCGAATCCTTCCCGAAAGATTTGGCCGAATACTGAACCGAATCCGAACCCTAATTTGCATATGCAAATTATGGGTGGGAAGGGGAAAACATTTTTTACTTCCTTGTTTTGTGCCAAAAAGTCACGTGATTTAGCTCCCTGGCCCTAATTTGCATATGCAAATTAGGATTCGGATTCGGTTCAGCCAGGCAGAAAGATTCGGCCGAATCCGAATCCTGCTGATAAAGGCCGAATCCTGGCAGAATCCCGAACCGAATCCTGGATTCGGTGCATCCCTAATTATGCCACACAAAATTTCTGGGCCAGCAAATCGACTCACAGACTGAAAGCTGACCAAGAACAAGTGAGTAGCAAGCTGGTGAGATATATTACATTAATCACCTGATATACAAAATAATATACAACCAGGCCTACAGTCTCACACTGAGGCGCAGTAACATACAGTCAGTCAGGAGCCATTATATAGACACAATAAACAGTTAAAATAACAACCTGACAATCCATAATGCCACGGCAGCCAGGTGGTTAGGATACACGTTTCAGTATCTGAGAAACTATGGGTGTAAGTTCCATATTTATACGTTATTGTGTAGATAAAATGATGCGCGCTGTATAGTTAGCTCAAACAGGTGATCACAGAAAAATGAACAGAGTGTACAGAGGAAGCATGATGGAGCTTTTGGGTAGAAACTAATTATTTACCTTGCATGCTGTGCGGTAATTTGCTTATTTAAAAATCCATATAAAGCCAGATATAAGCTGGCACTCAGATAGCACATACCTGGTAAAACTGATACTGAAGACACTGGAGTAAATCCGACTGAAAAAAGAGAAGATAGGCTTTACATATATATTCACCAAGGCAAGATTAAAGGACAAGCAAAGTGTAAAATAGAATAAGGCTAGAAATGCTGTATTTTGTATACTAAACATAAACTTACTGTACCACAAGTCTAACAAACAAATGATTTATGCTTTCAAAGTTGGCCACAGGGGGCTGTCATCTTGTAACTTTGTTATACATCTTTGTCTGACACTGCACATGCTCAGTATGGTCTGTGCTGCTTAGGGATCGTCATAAATGATCATCTGCATGGCTGGTAAGTAAGGCAGGGGCTCCCCCTACTGTTCATAAGTGATTGTTTCCCTGCCAGAAGCACTAAATGAAGGGAGGATTTCACTGCATACAGTCAGGTTTCTCATAAAAACGGTACACATTTTAAAATTAAAGTATATTGGAGATAGATTTCTTTTTCATTAAAGAAAGTAAAAATTGAATTTTATTTCTTTGCCTTTCCTTGCCCTTTAAGCTTGCCTGACAGGAGAGATGGGGAGATTGCTTTTGTCTTGGTTACATGAAAAGACCAGGGATCTTTATTTAGGGACAGAGGAAAAAGGCTGGAACAAAGTAGTAATAGGGAGAAACCTTTGGCAAACAAAAATCATAAAGTGAACTAGCAAGACAAGAAGAGTTGGCTTGGATTATACAGACCTACAATTGATTATCAACTTAGGGAGAGTAGGAGCAAACAAGAAAACGAAGAGGGGAGCAAGAAAAAGAGAGCTGGAGATGGAGCAAATAAGCCATAGGACAGATGGAGTAAAGCATTGCTTAGTGTACAGGGGAAGATGAACATATACAACTAGGCTGGATGTAAAGTTTATAGCAGAAGAGGCATCCCGTGCTTTGTGCAACAAAAAAAGAAGACGCAGCCCCTTCATTCAAGTGAGTAATTTCTATAGCACATTCCCTGGGTACTTCAGGCAGCATACTGCACTAATGTCTCACTAGTCCAAAATGATCCAAGTGATACTTTCTTTTTAATAAGTCTGTGCAAGTTATAGATGATTTGTGTTTTTATTACAAATATAAAGTTGAGAGAAAATAGATTTCCCATTTACAAGGCACGCAGAGCGACTGATTGGTTAACCCTAAATTGGATTGTATGTGCATGCATTGATCTCATAAACTTTGAACATGCATCGACACAGTTTAAAAAGGAATAATCACTGGAAGCATCAAAAAAATTAAACCATAATTCATAGGGCAATGGGGGTGATGTCAGGCATTTTTTGACACGCCTCTTGAGCTAAAACTATGGCAGCCAAAGCAAAGAACCCTGTTTGCAATTTCCAGAAACACACAAACTCTATTATAATATAAATAAATAGGTGGAGCAGCCTCTTTGCAAATAACTTGGAAAATGTGTTCTCCTTGCCCTGATATCAGGATTCTTAGGCCACAAATACACAACTGCACGAGACAGTTAATGGCAGTATTTGTATAATATGAATTCAAAATTCTTGTGCACAGGGTCCTCTGTTCCTATTTTTATTTGGCATTCTGTTAGTAACCGGTTTATAAATTATTGGAACGTGTTTTGTAACAGGATAGTTACATATTAAATGAGAATGATGACTAGAGTGAGGAAAGGGAACAGACAAAGGGAATAAACTCTCTCTCACCGGAACATGAATAACAGGCCAAATACAGTGGTGCCAGAAGGCAGCAAATAACTGAATACCACAATGTGTTGTCCTTAACTCGGATTTACCTTTGGTGTTGCGTTTGTCTCCTCCTTCTGGATCGGTGGCTCACTGGAGCCCCCTGGCCGGCTGACATTCTGTGCACTGAGGCAACAGAAAAGTGCCTTGAATATGCTCCGACTTCGAGGCTTCTTTGGGGAGGACTTGGACACCAGTCCTGAAACAGAAATAAGGGCCAGTGAGATCATTCTGCTCGATGAAGGAGTCCACAAACACAAATGAAAAAGCCAAGGTGGGGTGTGTCACAATAAAAATGTTAAATTCTAAGGCTAAAACGGATTGGCAAATTTTTTATGCTGTGTATATATATATATATATATATATATATATATATATATATATATGAGAAAGGTCCTAGATTCGGACCGAAACGTCGATCAGTTTTAACTAACTTAAATAAAATTATGTTTTTAAAATAACCGATCAAGAGGATATATATTTTTTTTTTTTGCTATATAGTATAAGTATATGTTACAGCCACTACATTCCACTACACAAGCCCAGGAAACCTTTAATAAATAAAATAAAGTTGTCCAATTGCCCTACATCTGCCCCCTGTATAGTTGTGTTGCCATATGTAAGGAAAGGTAGGGGGGAAGGAGGGTAACCCTCCCCCAGAAAAATTTTCCATTTTTTATTTTTCAACCTCCTATCTATTGTATTGAACTTCGCCTGGTCTGACCAGGCGAAGTAAAGTCTAACATAAGTGGTAACGTTCAGAAAAATGTTGATCTTAGTGAATTTGCGTAATTACGATCCTTCGTCAGTGCACAACTTCGCCTGGCTACGGGTGCGAAGTTGCGCAAGTCTATCTACTTCGCTAGCGAAAATTCGCCAGAGTCAGTGTTAGTGAATTTGCGAAATGACGTCACGCTGGCGAATTAGAGCTAGCGTAAGACGCTTCGCTCTTTAGTGAATTTGGGCCTTAATGTGAAAGAATTCTTATATTATTTCCATGGTATGTATAATACTATAATAACAATTATAAATTAACAGAAAATTATGAGTAATTTACTCCTCCAGTACAGTCTAACGGATCTTTGAGCCAATGCAGACTGTAGTAATCTTTTCCTTAAAACCAACTCTCTGATCTTTTGCGAGTTATTTTCTAGGATTATTTTCTGTTAAATTTATAATTATGGAGACATAATGTGTAACATGTAAAGTACGTGTTAGCAGTTCTCTTGCATAGCTTTTGTGAATGAGCATTTTTAGCACACAGTAGTGAGATAGCACATTGTTTATAAGGGATTACAATGGCTTTTTGAACTGGAATATTTATGGTTTTAAAAGTATATCTTTGCTATGATGTATCTTAGTGTTGTCACGTGATACTTTTTTTGGTGGATCTGTTTGGGTTAATTGGTAGCTAATTATATGCATGTCTTACTTTGGTCTAATTATTATTCATGATGTCACTCCATGCACTTTCCTGCCATTTGGTGCTTATTAGACACACAGCAGTAAATGTTTTTCACTTTGATAAAGGCTAGAGTGCTAGCCAAAACGTCAGTTCTTTTTAATAAACAATCTTTATAATTTTTAAGACCTGAGAGTGCAACATTGTTGTTCGATTATTCTATATTTTATGACTGCACCCAGGCACTTAGATTTTTTTGTAACGTGATATTATATATACACACACAGGCACGCTTCAGGCGGCTTTTCATTATGCCGTCCCCCACCCGCCTGTTGCGCTTACCTCATGGTCGCCGAGGGTCTTGTGGGGGGGGGGGTTCCATTGCTAGAATATCGGCTATTTGCCGCCCCTGGTAACTTCTGGGGAGCTGCCGCACACACACAGGGCTGGATTTACCTAGCGGGCTCCCCTAGGCCTGCTGTTGTTTTTCTGAACTGAACCAATGTGGGTGTGGTTGGGCAGCATGCTGCCCCCTAAAATCCTACTGCCCTAGGCCTGGGCCTAGGTGGCCTTTCCACAAATCTGGGCCTGTGCACAAACACACACACACACAAACTACAAATGCATATTTGTATAGATCTGTAAGGGTGTTCTTTGACATCACAACCACCAGAGTGCAGTCTGAACATCATATTCTTTCTATCTGTAACCAATGGAAACCAATAAAAGGAGACTGTGCCTCGCTGACAAAATACCAGCTCTGTGCTTGAAATGTGAGGTATCTGGAGATGTAACAGAACAGCTTTGTATTTACTTTGCTATGAAGATCTTGGCATTTTCATTTTCAACTTAAAGACAAAGAGCTTCTGTGTGTGCATAAATGTACAACTTACACAGACACAGAGTTCCAATAGGACTGCAGTTAATGCTAAAGGGGAAAGGGCTATTATATTCTAAAATATTCCTCATGAACAGAGCTTGGTACAGAACAAAACTATACTGGCATTGTTTGGCTTCTTTGTGTACACGTCATTCATGGAAAATGTATCTTTGCCCCGGCTGTGTAATATTCTCTGTACAGTCCTAGATGGGTTACAACTCCACTGATATCAGGCCACACCCCATGAGGCAGTTTAAGACAAAATGGCAATTTATGTGAGTAACCCCTTTAGAAATTTGAAACATTTAAAATAATTCTGTTCCCTCTTCAGATTATCAATATAGACTTATACAGAGCCAAAATAAAAAGGACAGTATAATACCTGCTTCTTTAGCCTTTAAAACACAAGTCGCCACTAAAATGTGATTTGTTGTCAATTATTGTGAATAGCTTAGTGGGAGCTACCACTTTACACCCATAACCCTAATTGCAACATATGAAATTGTACCCAGTAAGCTGGCCATACACAGGGAGATACCCTAATTTGGCGATGTCGCCAAACAAGCGGATCCCAACGTGGGCCATAGGGCCCAACAATCAGATCAGAATGGAGGAGAATGGTTGGATCTCGGGACCGTATCAACGCACAGATGCAGCCGCCATCTGACGGGATTTTTTAACCTGCCCAATTGAGATCAACTTTCAGCCAGATATCGATCAGGGAAGCCCGTGGGATGACCCCACACATGGGTCAATAAGCTGCCGACTAGGTCTGTCGGAAGCTTTTAATCGGCCCGTGTATGGAGGACCTTAAAGGAAAAGTAAATGTTTTTCTTTCTGTAAATTTGCTCTAAACAGCCCCCCAGATTAATGTACCTTAGTCCCTGCTGCAAGTTTGCTCTGGTTTCTGTGTTATCAGCAGCTTGTTTCCTCTTCTTCCTGGTGCAGAGTGAAGCCCAGCCCCTTAGTTTACTGAGCAGTCCATTTGCTGCTGTTCCACAATAGAGAGGAAGAGGGAGCCAGTGTTTCATTAGTAAGCTAGTTTCCCCAAGCAAAAGGTGCTACACACACTGCTCTCTGCTATGTCATAGTATGCAAATGATCTCCTGGACTAGTCACAGAGATAAGGTCAGCTCAGAAAGCTATGGGGCGGGGCTTCACTCTGCACCAGGAAGAAGGGGAAACAAGCTGCTGATAACACAGAAACCAGAGCAGACTTGCAGCAGGGACTAAGGTACATTAATCTGGGGGGCTGTTTAGAGCAAATTTACAGATAGAAAAAAAAAAAGGTTTACTTGTTCTTTAAGAAAGTTACATTGCAATTGCATCAGAGTTTCATTAGCTAAAATAAATTGTTCAAGGGCCCACACCAAGACCGGATTGCATTAACTAACTGTCCCTAGGTAGTTTTCTTAAGTGCCACTCATCTTTAAGGGTCAGTCCACACAAGGAGATTCGGGGAGCAACAAATCTCTTCTTTGGGGTGTCTAATCTCCCCGAATCGCTTCCCCTAGTCTTGTGCCGGCTAAAATGAGAATCGCCTGCGGCAATTCACATGCGGTGCTTCGTTTTACGAAATCGCCCGAAGTTTCCTTGTAAGTTAAGACTCACAGCTTAAAGGGCAACTCACCTTCATTAGCAAAATAACTGAAAAAAAACACAAAAATACATACCGCTCAACATTTAGGAAGTAAAAAAGAGGGACAAAATTTTTTTTCGCAAGTAGCACAGCTAAATGTTGGGAGGTATAGGTTGGTCAAACGTTTGCTGGAATGCACATGATTGTGTGTAAGGAGTGATTAAGGCAGACACTTGTAAGCAGAATGTGAAAACAACGATCAGGAAACATCTGTATCACATAACACAGTGTCACCAGAGGCTGGTGAGAGAAACCTCCCTGTATGACATTAGCCTAAAGGCATCCATTCTGTCCTACGACTAGATAAGGATTCTCATCTAACTGCACTCAACAGCAGGAAGTTATTAAGGCCTGAACTTTATTTGTATCAGATTTGGAGGCAAGTGAGGTAACCACATGACCAGTGGCCACGAACAGATATTACGCTGGAATTGTCCCCTTACAACTTGGTGAAATATTTTTAGACTTCCTTCCCACAAGCCACTTGCAGACTACAAAGCAATGTATGCAGCCATCGCAGAGCACTGTTATATAATGGCTGGGGACAGACAGGGAGATTCGGGGAGATTCTGTCGCCTGGCGTTTAATAGCAGGCCACAATCTCCCCGAACTTCCTTCTCCCTGTCCGTCGCTAGTTTAAATGGAAAAGCGCCAGCATTGTGCACACGTGGTGCGGCGATTTCCAGGAATTGCCTGAAGTTTCCTCAAGAAGTAACTTTGGCGAGTCCGGAAATCGCTGCGCCGTGTGTGCACAACGCTGGCGCTTTTCCATTTAAACTAGCGACAGACAGGGAGAAGGAAGTTCGAGGAGATTGTCGCCAGGCGACAGAATCTCCCCGTCTGTCCCCAGCCTAAAAGGTACGCAAAAGTATACAACTCCAGTCCTATGTTCCAGTGAGGACTACTGTTTTGATTACAGGGACAAAAATGTTACTGTTCAAATAAATCACGCCCTTTAACTGCATTTACATAACACACGTGTCACAGTTAGGCTTGTGACACACGGGTAGATTTGGGGAGATTTAGTCGTCTGGCGACTAATCGCCTCTTCTACTGGGCGACAATCTCCCCAAACTGCCTTCACGTGTCTTCCAGTCCGCTACAATGAAAATATACTGCACTAAAGCACACGCAGCACTTCATTTTCCAAAGTCGCCCTTAAGCTGGCCATAGACGTAACAATTACGATCTTTCTCGGGAAAGATCTTTCCAAGAAAGATCGTTCGTTTCAACACACACGTATAGAGCTGAATCGTCAGATATACAGGTAGAAACAATAGAATTCTACTTGTATCTGACGATTCAGCACTAACAATGGCCGATGTTCAGGGAGCTTTCAAAGGCATCCGATCAAAATTTTCCATCCAGTCCGATCAACCAGCCGACCGATATCTTAATCTTCTGACGATGTCGGTCGGCTCATTTCCCACCACACACGCACCGAATATCGTACGAAAATTCGTTTCGTACGATATTATCTGTGCGTCTATGGCCACCTTTATTCGTGATGCTACTCAAGCGTGTGCTTTAGAGCAGGCGACTTTTCATTATAGCGGGCGGGAAGACACGCAAAGGCAGATCTGGGAGATTGTCGCCTAGAAGAAGAGGTGATACATCTCCCCGAATCTGCCTGTGTGTCACAAGCCTTAGGGCAGAGACACACAAGCAGCAAATCTCCTCTTCTTCGGAGCGACTTATTTTCCCGAACTTTGGCCGCTCCGAGTGCCGTCCAGCCAGCGATTTACATTTTAGCCGGCAGGATGGCACTCGCAGCTCCCAAAGTTGCCTTGCAAGAAACTCTGGAAAACTAAGTGCTCCGAGAGCCATCCCACCAGCGATTTACATTTTAGCCGACGGGAAGGCAGTTTGGGGAGATTAGTCGCCCCAAAGAACAGGAGTTTTGTCTCCGGGGGTCTAATCTCCTCTCCTGTGTCTCTGCCCTTACACGGATAACTACAGGCTACAAAATGGTAAAAAACAAATGGGGAACATGGGTTAGGTCATTACATACACTTGTGGGGGAAATACAAAATAAAAATGCGGTATCTGCATATAATTTGTGTTAAAAAGATGTGTTGCCTTAAAAAAAGACATTTCTTGTGGTCTATGCATATGGTACAAATGGGAAAATACTTGTACAGGTATGGGACCAGTTATCTGGATTATTTGGATAATGGATCCTTCCATAATTTAGACAATAGTAAATTGAATCTACTTAAAATATTTTAAACATGAAACAAAGCCAACAGGATTGTTGTGCCTCAATAAGGATTTATTATATCTAAGCAGGGATCAAGTACAAGCTACTGCTTTATTATTGCAGAGAAAAAGGAAATCATTTTTAAAAGTTTGAAATATTTGATTAAATTATGGAAGGCCATCTCCCAAAGGCTCCATTTTAGAGCTTTCTGGATAACGGGTGTCCAGACAATACCTGTACCTGGCATTATATATACTCTTTCAGGGGTTAAAGTTAGTAAAATAAAAAAAAACACTATAAGGTATTTGTGGTATCAGATTGTTTTATCACATAGGGGAATTTACTGAAAGTGATATCCATACAATCCTGAATTTTGAAGATGAAATCTCCCATGACCTCACGGAGCACTCACACGGTTACACTACAACATAGAGCTCACATCTCCCCAAACCAGGTGAGAATCTGAAGAAAAGCCTGCTATGGAGCATGGCACATGAGCAAGTATCTTATGTAATAATCCATCTCGCTGAACATCCCAAAAATTTTTATGACCCTCCTTGAGGCCTAAAGGTGGCCATAGAAGTAGAGATCTGCTCAATGTCACCAAATGAATGGATCTCTCCCCAGTATGCCCACATTGAGGTGGGTGATATCCGGCTGATCCGATTAGGGGCCCTAGGGCCCAACGATTGGATCGTAATGCATCCGATATGGGCAGTCGGATTGCGGGACCGCATAAACCCACAGATGCGGCCGTGAACCAACGGGATTTTTTAACCTGCCTGATCGACATCTGGCCGACTTTCGGGCAGATATCGATCAGGGAAGCCAGTCAGATGGCCCCACACACGGGCCAATAGGCTGCCGACTTGGTCTGACGGCAACTTTTATTGGCCCATGTATGGGGGCCGTAAGCATACCATTATAATGTACACATTTAGCACAACCCATAATACCCTGATAGGCAGACTGAACCAAACGAATATTTAGAGGCTTCGGTTGATTATTGGGAAGGAATACCAAGAACAGAAGCCAATTCAATTTCCAGATCTGTTTAATTCTATGAGACTATAATGAGACTCCAAGAATATCCTTTCATCATTGATTGTTTCCTGGATCTGTTCCTTATCTTCCAGCCCATCTGTTCCATTGCTCCATCTACCATTGTTGTGGTTCTCGCGTTCCGCATCAATCACTGTAACTGGCAACATTTAAATCAATCCACTAATCTACAGCAGCAAAGACATGAGTGAATCAAGAGGCAACCGATTCCCTCTGCTCTGGTAGGAGAAATGTAATTGTATGTTCCCGGATTAGTTATTGTGCAGTGCTGGGCTGGAGGAGAATACTGAATTATAACCCCCAGTCTCTCTCCAGCACTGTGCATGACCCAATCGGCTGATCTCACGTGAGCAGGACAAGCCTTTTTTTTTCCAGAGCTATTACAGGAGCATATAATAGCTTTCGATCTGTCTGAATCCTTTAATTATTTAAACTGCAAAAGGAAGGAGGGGAAAGGGAGTCTTAACTCACTTGTCAAAGCTTACACTAAACATGCATAATTTATTGGGATAGAGGGGAGCAGCCATGGAGCATTTAGCAGGCAGATGGCTATCCAATCTGTTTTTCAGATACGGTGTCAAAGTGCAGTATAGCACAAGCCTCTCCTCCGATGAGACTGCCAGGAGGATAAGGGAACAGAATAAATAGTAACAAGGCAATTATACGTGCAACTCGGGCAGCTGGTGGGAAGTATACATGTACCTGAGCCATATATTCATCATTGCTGCACACTCAGGGCAAAACAATAGAGGTGTTTTTCACCGCACAATAAAAGGAGAAGAATTCAACAAAGTACTGTTGAATCCAATAAGCCAGAGCAGTCGCCTAAAGCGATTGTTATCTTGCTTTCAGGAGGGGGTAATTCACTGCCGTTATGGTTTCACTCACTGGGGAAGGTATTTAAAGGGGTTGTTCACCTTTGAGTTAACTTATAGTAGGGCTGTCCAACTGGTGTCCCGCAACCCCCCCCCCCCCCCCCCCCACACCTTCTGTGGGCCCCCTACCTGCTGCGCTTGCTTACCATGTGTAAGATTTAATGGAGATTAACTGGCCCCTGCATTGTTTAAACCTCAAATTCAGACTAATCCCCTGCATTGTTCACACTTGTAACACCTCTATTGTTCACACCTCTAAAGTCCTGTAGTGTTTACACCTGAGACCCAGACTGAAACTGCCCACATTGTTCACACTTTACACAAAATGTTAATAGGCACCAGCACTGTGTCACTGTATGTAGTACATCTTACAGGGGTCTTGATAGGTTTCCCTGTCTCCTGCCCTACTCTGCCTGCGTGTGCCCTACTCTGCCTGCGTGTGCCCTACTCTGCCTTGCGT
>CM044434.1:131051038-131135569 GCA_024363595.1 Xenopus borealis
TTTTTTTTTTTTTGGTGTGCTACCACAATTAATTTGGGCATAGTAACATGGGTGTGGTTTAAAGTGGGTATGGCTTAAAACAGGGAGTGGTCAACACTGGCTTCCATTATCGCCCTCCACTATGTAGGCAAGAAAAATTAAGGACGTCGGCAACACAGAAGCTGAATCTGAATCCTGCTGAAACCCACACCGAATCCTGGATTCGGTGCATCCCTAGTGAGAACAAACAACAAAGTCTCATATTTTGTTTTCTTTTTGTGGCTTTTGAGTTACTTAGCCTTTTACTCAGCAGCTCTCCAGTTTTCAGTTTCAGCAATCTGGTTGCTAGGGTTCACATTACCCTATCAATCATGCAAGGGGCTGGAATATGAATAGGAGAGGGCCTGAATAGAAATAAATAATTATAGAAAAATAAAAGTAATAAAAAAGTGGCAATAACAATACATTTGCATCGTATTTATTTTTTTTAGATGGGGTCAGCAACCCCCATTTGAAAGCTGGAATCAAAAGAAGGCAGATAATTTAAAAAACTATAAAATAAATAAATAATGACCAGTTGAAACGTTGGTTAGAATTGGTCGTTTTATAACCTACTAATAGTCAACTTAAAGCTGAACCATATTCTGTAAGGAAAACATTAGATCAGGTCTGCATCACAGATATATGGGTAGACCCTGAGAAGTAAGTCACAAACAGTTTATTACTATTCTGCCTGTAGCAGACTGATAAACACTTGCTGGTTGCTCTGGGCAAAGTTGCCGTTTGTTAATACGCAGGGTTAGCATTCATGGTGCTGTTCAGTACAGTACAGCTGCACTTTCTAGATTAGAAAAGCTATTTTGCTTTTTCATGTTGGTAATTGAAATGAAAGGGGTCAGTCTAAGTGTTCCTCATCCAGTCATATCTCAGCAGGGAAACCCGCAGTAATGAAAAGACCGGCACTGTAATATCTAAGGAAAAAACAGTTGGATAAGCCACAGCACTACTATGTTATCAACCCAGAACAACAAGAACCACAGTCACACTGGGATAATTAGTAACTTGTTTATTTTTCACTGCAGCTTCTGCATTTCCAGCTCTACTGAGCATACCATAATAACCACTTATTTCCAAGTGCGAAGACCTCAGTTTGCAACAACTTTGGTTTTTATGGTGTCCTTAATCAGCACGGTGAAATCCAAAGCAGAGTGTCTCCCTACATTCATTTACTTCCAAAGTCAAGGGGGTCATTTATCAACACTGGGCAAAGTTGACTGTGGGCAATAACCCATGGCCACCAATCACACTGTAGCATTCACTGTTCTACCTGCAGCTGGCTGGATAAAAATCCAGTTACTGGGTAACTGGCCATAGTAAATTAGTCCATTGTTAATAAAGAAGCCCTAACGAGTGGGATCATAAAAGATTTGGGCAAATTTGACAGTAACCCATTTGTGAATAGTGTTTTTTAGCTGTAGGTAGAACAATGAAAGTCAGTGTCTGATTGGATGCCTCTGGTTACTGCCCAGTAGAAATTACCCTCTTATCACTTATTTTGCCAATTTTTGCCTTCTTTAATAAAAAATACACACATACAGTTTTGCTCATAAGTTTACATACATAGTAACATAGGTTGAAAAAAAGACACAAATCCATCAAGTTCAACCTTTTTTTTTTTTTTTTTTTTTTTTTTAACCTGCCTAACTGCTAGTTGATCCAGAGGAAGGCAAAAAATCCCATATGAAGCCTCTCCAATTTGCCTCAGAGGGGGAAAAAATTCCTTCCGATTCCTTCTAGTCCAATGGTATTCAGACTAGACCCTGGATCAACTTGTACTATGAGCTATCTTCCATAACCCTGTATTCCCTCACTTGCTAAAAAGCCATCCAACCCCTTCTTAAAGCTATCTAATGTATCAGCCTATACAACAGTTTCAGGGAGAGAATTCCACATCTTACAGCTCTCACTGTAAAAAACTCCTTCCAAACATTTAGGCGGAACCTCTTTTCTTCTAAACGGAATGGGTGCCCTTGTGTTAACTGTAAAGACCTACTGGTGAATAAAGCATTAGAGAGATTATGCCATTCACTAGGACAAACGTTTGATTGTGATCCTTTAACAAGCCTTCAAATAATTTGCCCACCTGCACAATTTCATGTGTTGCTGGGGTTCCCTAGACCCTTGCCAGAAAATAAAAGGCTCATGCTCCACACACTGCCATAGATCTAGATGGGCAAAGATCAAGCTAGAAGTCTAATAAAATAGTAAAAGAATAGTAAAATAGTGCTCCGTGTAGTATAGCTTGATGGAGGAAAATAACAACATTGTATTAAGGGCTGCTTTTAATAGTATCTGGAGGTTTTGCTGCAATGCTATTTTCCAATACATAATGAGTATTTCCAAACTGTCATCAATAATTAACATTATGGTTACTCGATGTGTTTCGTCACTTCATCAGAAGCCAAAAAATAGCTCTGGGCTCAGAATACAGAGGGGGGGGGGAGCAGCAAACTGAGCATGCTCAAGCCCTAGCCCTGGAGGTTTTTGTTGAAAACAGGGAGTCTGATAAAGAAGCCCATTTGTACACAATAGAAGGAAAAATGTGGTTTCCTTTGACAGAGGACTTAGATCAACACTACTGAGGGTTTACTGGTGTATTTATATAGACCTTACTTCATTTGAGCCTTTCCCTCTGAGAAGGTAGAGCTGGTTCCTGTTCTCATGTTGGGTTAGGGATAGAATGATGCTTCTATAGGCTGGAGTCCTGTAATGTTTGCCCATGAAACAACTGCACTGCCCCATGGCTCACATGGACCTATAATTGGAACTGCTTCATTACTAGTAAGGGTAATGAATGACTGGGTGAATTGTAGTGTTTTGTCAAGAATGATGGGGGACATGATTTTTGACATCACCCCCCCCCATTCAAGTCAATAGAAATCACTGCCAAACACCCAGGTACTGTCATATTTAACAAAAATGCAGCACTTTCTATGAATATCTAAAAAACAAAAGTGCTATATATCAGCCAGTAGTATGCCATTAGCCTAACACTGACACTATAGGAACATTAAAGTTTACTTACAAATTATTTAGAAATAAAACCTTACTCTAGAGTTCTAGTAATCCATAACAATCAATCAGCTGGCAGCATGTACGGTTATATATCCTGTATTTGTCCTTCAATGGACTGTTACATTAATAATAACAATACTGCAAATCATTATTGTACTGCCTCATATATTTATATCTGTGGGAGCTGCTAAGAGGCATTTTCCAACACCAGCAAGGTGTACTGTTGCAGCTCCAGCACAGTGGTATAAATAAAATTTTCCATACTTGCATATTCACAATAAGACCTGACCTAATACTACACTGCTTGTCTACAGAACAATAAATGAAGATAATCTCCTTCAAAATGCAGCTCTTATGTAACGAGCCTCTGGATCATGTTCAGATTTCTGTTCCTAAAAACAGGAAATTGCTCTGATAACAAAGAAACAGAATACATATTGCTCATCACTGCTGGTTGATACAGACTGCACACAGTTAGCAAACTGGGATACACTGCAGATTGGAAAACATATATCCAGCCAAATACCTCTATTCCCAACACCCCCACATGTATTTCAAAAGAAAACATATATACATGCATCCTTTATTTCCACAAGGCACATCCAAAGAAACAAGAGAAAATGGAGACATAGTAGCAACTATCAAATGGCCAAACATTTCCTAAATGTAGTATTTATAGCTTCAGGTTTAAAACTAAAATATTTAGGTGTAATAATGGCAGTCCCTACCCTCGACAGCCTGGAATTCTGTGCTGATAGGAAACTAACTGGGCAGGGAACCACTGCAGGAAACGGTTTGAAAAAGCTTTCCTGTTATCAAATAGGGTCCTTAAAACACAAAAGTGCTGTAAAGATAAACTTGTGCCCTTATTCCCACTGGAATCTTAAAAAGGTCTGCAGATTATTGGCTGTGATGCTAAATGTATGTTATTTTTTTATGACTTGTCTTTTTGTTCTGACCCACTCCCATTCATCTCACTGTCTGCAGTTTTGACAACTTGTAATAAAAGGCGCTAAGTTTACCCAGGGGCAACAACCCATAACAACCAATCAGCAGGTAGCATTTACTGGTCACCTGTTTAAAAGCAAACATCTTATTGGTTGCTATGGATTACTGCCCCTGGGCAAACTTAGTGCTTTTTATTACATATGGGGGTTGGAGTTGATAAAGACAGAGTGCAACTGAACTGACAAAAAAAAAAATAAAGAAACAATCTCAATGTACTGCTGTCTGTAATATTCTTAGGGTATACGTCCTGTACAACGAACACCGACCTATGCTGCTCCAGTGGCGAGGTCTGAGGGAAAATAGGAGATCCTATGACTTATATTGGATATATACACTGTACTTCATAGGTTCAGAAAGTATGGGAGATTCCTACATTCAATTACAGTCCAGGTAGAGATGTTGCAGTTAGTGATTAAAACTGCTGTAGCTAAATATATTTCTCTGCTTTATGCTTTATTCCAGCTTTTCTGATGTATATAAATACATTTAGCTACAGCAGTAAAATATTATTTTGGGGAGGGGAATTAAGCCATGTCCCTAACTTGACGTGTGTGTGTGAATGGCTTGTGTTCAGTTGGAAGGGTCGGCACCTCTTCCAATAAGCATACATAGAAAGCAAACCAAACATGGCGTCTGAGGAAGGGGCACGCCCCCGAAACGTTACATCTAATGATGGAATAAACACGCAGGGGTTCTCCTCGCTTCAGAGGATTTTGGGTTTGGTATACTTTCTATGTATCCTAATTTCAAATGTAGTTACACACCGTCAGCTGCAATTTTGAGTCAGAATGCATTTAATATAATGGTTTCCTGGATCCTCCGTCTTGGCATGCAATTAACATGTAACTGTATAATGGTTGGGAATCACACAGCAAGGCAGAATCACTTCTAATAGGCTTTTGTTTTGTGTCCACACAACATGTTTCGGGCTCCAAAGGGCCTTTGGAGTCCAAAATATGTCATATATCCTAACTTGTCATGGCCATGCCACTCACGCTAAGAGTCCTGTGAGGAACCAATGTCTAAGAAACGACCAGAAACCGCAGGCAGCGACCCAAAACCGTAACCCGCATATTTACCCAATTTGACCTGCAACTGCCTTATCCGCAACCCTAAGCGCCAACCACCATCAAAGAGGACGTGGTGTTGCTGCAAACCGGAAGTGGCATCATCAAAAGTAGGCAGGGACAGAAAAGTTTTGTAAAACTTTGAAAGGAGTAAAATATAGACAATATAACACAAGATAAGACCTGCAACCCGCAGACCTGCATCTATACCTGCAGCTGAAAATACTACCCTCATTCAGCAGGGTGCCTGCTTTTTTTTGTGGGTACCCAACCCGCTGCAGGACTCTACGCTAAGACATGTACCCGATCTGTCAAAATCCTGCAAATTTTCCATTAAAATCTGTGACTTTTGTTGCCAGCGATTTTGGTCTGTCCCACAGAAATCATGGATATCCCAAAGAAATTATGGAGAACTATGGAGGTACTGGGATCAGATTCTAACTACATACTGATGTAAGTTTTTAATGACACTCATTGGTGCACCACAGTGATTTCTATCTGCATTTTTAGGGCCAGGGAAAAAATTCAACATTAAAAATTCCTAATTAGTATGCAAAACCATCAGACACCTAGGGGCAAATTTACTATTATTCCCCAAAAATCCAATCCAAATTTGATAAGCGAATAGTTTTAGGCTATCATTTTGCTCGATATTCGATTTCTCGATGAAATCGTACGATCGAATACTGATTGTTTGATTTCACGAAAAAAATTGTGAAATTTCCTTCGAGCCTCCGAAAAATTTGTACAATTGAAACAATCGAACGCTTCGATCATACGAATGGTATTCGAGCAGGACATGGCCAAAGAAGTCTATGAAGAGTTTCCCATAGGCTTCTATTGCAATTTGGTAGGTTCAATCTGGCGAAGTAGGCATTCGAAAGATTTTAAAATTTTGATTCCTTCGATCATCGAATATCCGATCGTTTGATCTATTCGATAATTCAGTATTTGATGATCGAAGAGGCCAAATTTGAATATTCGAATATCCGATTAAATCGTACAATCGTAATTCGATCATATTCGATCGAACTACGATCTATTCAAGTGAATTTTGTAAATTTGCCCCCCAAGTATCCCTAATAAAATTCCCACTTGTATGGAATTACTGGGCAAAGGTACCCAAGAGCAGTAACCCTCAAAAATAATTCTAATTATGTTTTCTTGCGATTATCATTATTACCAATACATAGGGTAATGGGAGTAACTGGGTTATAGGCTGATTCAGTAACTATACTCAGCTACTTTTAGAAGTCCCGAGTCCCCCACAGCTGTCATAACTTCTGCCTTCAAAGCATTAATCTATTACTGTATAGCACAGTGGCCTTATTCATTACATGGCTCAGTGCAGCCACCCTCTATTCATAAATGGACAACACATATTCGTTCATTCAAAGAATGGGTGCAGTGCTGATTCAGGCAGCGAGCAAAGCTGATCCGGCAAAGAGCAACCTATTCAACCTCTGCTGTGAGACAATGTTTGTTTATTCAGAAATAAAGCACTCTGTTCCCTTCCCTTTTAAACAAAAAGCACACCTGGAGGGATCCTCAGCTGAACAACACAGGTGGTTACCCATAATGCATTGATGACTCTACCAGTTTAAAAGAGAACTAAAGATTTAGCCTATGGAATTCATAATCACATTCCATAGCAGCAACCTCAGAATAAATTAGGCCTGTGGTAGAATTGTGCACAGATCCCGTCAGGCACACCCTTTCATCTAGGGACCAATGTCACCGTGGAATGAAGTGATATCAATTCAGAGGTGGATCAACCAGTTAAAGGAAAAAAATTACACAATCATCAGGGGTGGGAGGGACTGGGTGTACTGGGAACTCTCCATCCAAACCCCACCACCTTGTGTGTACTGCACAAGTACCCAAACCACAGCAGGTCTCCACCCTGTAGGCATCAGCAAGTCTCTGGAACTCATTTATAAACACTGGGCAAATTTGCACCCAGGCAGCAACCCATAGCAACCAATGAGATGTGCATCCTGGAGCTGGCTGAAAAAAAGCCAACCACTGATTGGTTGCTATGGGTTTCTGCCCAGATGCAAACTTGCCCAGAGTTTATAAATAAGCCCCACTCTCTGGTAAGGTTCTGATCATTTGTGACCCATTCCCCCTCAATTTTAAGTTCTCTGCACCAGCCCAGAGCACACTGAGCATTTCTATTTGAACTACAACAGAACAGATTACAACATCAGTGACAACCTGCAATATCATAATCTGATATAGAAAGTGTAGCATGGCAGCAACAATTATAATGAATTGTAATATCATCCTTTAACGCCAGCATAAAGCACACAGATTGCACAGGTCTGAGGAAAGGCTCCTTGTGGGTTTATTAAAATGTATCAATCTTCTTGTAATTTCTAAAATATCCTTAATAAATGCACAGGTGTATTATATTAATATCTTGTAAATTATATTCTTATAAGTGGAGTATGTGATGTCATCAGTTATAAACAGTGAGTAGTGATATCATTTTTGTCACGACTAAAACTTGTGTATTATATCATAGGTCCCCAACAGCCGGGCCATAGCCAGTCCTGAACCTGGCCGCGAGCCTATAGCCAAATTAAGGCTGGGGACAGACAGGGAGATTCGGGGAGATTCTGTCGCCTGGCGTTTAATAGCAGGCGACAATCTCCCCGAACGTCCTTCTCCCTGTCCGTCGCTAGTTGAAATGACAAAGCGCCAGCGCTGTGCACACGCGGCGCGGCGATTTCCGGAATCGCCCAAAGTTACTTCTTGAGAAAACTTCGGGCGATTCCGGAAATCGCCGCGCCGCGTGTGCACAGCGCTGGCGCTTTTCCATTTAAACTAGCAACGGACAGGGAGAAGGAAGTTCGGGGAGATTGTGGCCTGCTATTAAACGCCAGGCGACAGAATCTCCCCGAATCTCCCTGTCTGTCCCTACCCTAAAGAGGCACGTCAAATTGGACGCCAGAGAGACAGAATTGGATGCCAACCCCTCCCAATCCCCCCCTGACCCCATTGGTCCTTGCAAAAAAAAATTAGCGCTACACCGGTCTCTGATCTAAAAAAAGTTGGGGACCCCTGTATTATATTAAATAACATACCCCATGTTGCAAAATATGAGGATATTAGAAGTTACCTTTGAGTTCAATGACCTGTATAAAACTATTTTTATATTGTCATGAAACTCCTCGGTAACTTACAATATCCTTGTAATTTACAAGAGGGGGTACTTTATTCACTATATATTACATTATTATTTATGGAAATATGAATTTATAATAAAAAAGGTCCGACCAAACAAGAATTCCAGTGCAGACCAAAGAAACTTCCAAACAGGATAAAGGAAAAGTAAATGTTTTTCTTTTTCTTTCTGTAAATTTGCTCTAAACAGCCCCCCAGATTAATGTACCTTAGTCCCTGCTGCAAGTCTGCTCTGGTTTCTGTGTTATCAGCAGCTTGTTTCCCCTTCTTCCTGGTGCAGAGTGAAGCCCAGCCCCTTAGTTTACTGAGCAGTCCATTTTGCTGCTGTTCCACAATAGAGAGGAAGAGGGAGCCAGTGTTTCATTAGTAAGCTAGTTTCCCCAAGCAAAAGCTGCTACACACACTGCTCTCTGCTATGTCATAGTATGCAAATGATCTCCTGGACTAGTCCAAGATATAAGGTCAGCTCAGAAAGCTAAGGGGCTGGGCTTCACTCTGCACCAGGAAGAAGGTGAAACAAGCTGCTGATAACACAGAAACCAGAGCAGACTTGCAGCAGGGACTAAGGTACATCAATTTGAGGGGCTGTTTAGAGCAAATTTAGAGATAGAAAAAAAAAACGTTTACTTGTTCTATAAGGACCTCTCCCATTGATATACAACTAGGGTTGCCACCTATCCGGTTTTGACCCGAACAGCCCGGTATTTTGAAGGGCTGCCCGGGTCAATACTTCCTGCCCGGTTTTCCAAATAAGGAAAACCGGACGGGATTAGCTTGATTGACGCAGCGATCGGCCAATCGGCGATCGCTACGTCATCGCTCCGCCCACTGACGTCACAGGTCTAAGATGCCGGATTTGGACTTTTTCCATCCTCGGGGTATAATAAATCTTGAAAAATTTGAGGGGTTTTTTTTTCCACAAAAAATTTGGATTTTATAGTTTAAAAAAAACTCAAATTTTTCTAGTTTTTGGCATCTGGATTTTAATAAATAACCCCCTTAAAGTTGCTGTAGACTCTTTATGATATAATGCGCCACCTCACTAGCTTTACTTTATAGATGATCATGTTTTTCTGCAGATAAAATATTTACACCGACTCATTATCACTAGGGGTGATGGCAAGACCTTCCAACCCAGCCATCTGGACTACAACATATGGGCACAAGGACTTTGCATGGACCACAGTCACTTGTGGCAGCTGCTTTCTAGCATAATGATGCAGTATTCGTTTAACATTGATATGTGCCCCTTTCTCTATAGCGAGCTTTGTGTGGCTTCCTGTTATGATACCATCACATTTGAGGCAGGGGGTTGAAAAAGCCAAGGTCATTATGAAAACAAATGGCTTCTACAAATCACTCTGAAGGCACTAAAAACACGCGAAGCAGTGAATTTTGACGCTATCGTCAATTTTCCAAGCCAGTGTCAATTTTTGATGCCGGCAAGTGATTTGAGAATGTATTTGCCGGCGGCGAAACGCAGAAAATTCGCCACAAATTTATCCATCCCTAATAATTAATCCTTATTGGAAGCACAACCCGCCTATTGAGTTTATTTAATGTTTGCATGATTTTATAGTAGACTTAAAGCATGAAAATCAAAATTACAGAAAGATCTGTTATCTGGAAAAACCCCGGTCCCATGCATTTTGGAGATATATATCTAATGGACGAATGTTTTTGAACAGTTTTTTTTTTTTTACTTTCTGGGCCATTTACATTACTAAACTACTAAACGTATACAGTGCAGAAAAAAGTACCACGATAATTTGTAAGCAAACTATAAATACACCCATGTGATTATGTACATATTCAAGTATGGGAACGGTTATCCAAAATGCTTGGAACCTGGTGTTTCCAGATAAGAGGTCTTTGCATAATTTGGATCACCATACTTCAACTGGACTAAAAAAGTTATTTAAAGCAATAATGAAACCAGACAGGACTGTTCTACCTCAAGCAAGGATTCATTATATCTTAGTTAGAATCAAGTTATTGCTTTATTATTGCAAAGAAAAATGAATTTATTTTTTTAAATTTGAATTACTGGATTAAAATTGAGTTTTTGGCAGCTTGGGTTTGCTACTCTTTCTCCACACTTGTGGATAACATAATCTCACTTGGCTTTGCCAAATAATACACTTTTTTCTTCCGAAACAGAGATAGGATTAAAAAATTGCCTCTTTGATTTTATTATTTTGTGCCCTACAACTGCAAGAGCTAAACATAACAAAAACAGTTGACTTCTCAGCCGACAGAGCTTAGACTGGCCCTGTGGAGGTAAAAATTTCTAAATGAAAAAAAAAAACAAAAAAATAGGATGACAGACTGGGAGTAAAACACTCAAGCAAAGGCTGACCGCTCAATATCTGTGAACTGCAATATCATAACTTTCACAAAAAGAAAATTTTACTGTACTCCAACCCTCTTAAAATAGTGGTCCTACCTGGCAAGAACTTGTGTAGCATATCTGCTAATGATGGGATTCTTGAAGAACTAAAGCCTAAAAATAATCTGGCTACTAATAATTTCTGTACCAGCCCAGAGTTTTACCAGCTCTCGAACGTTATGATCAAGGTCTTCAAAAATGTACACAGCAGCTATTGATCTTGGAGTTTGTTAGGCCGTCCATTGAGAAGAAGGGGAGCTAGGGGCTTCTTAAAGCGATACAGACACATTCCTATAAAAATCATAGGAACGTGTCAATATCAAGTAGGTGCTGCACCCAGAACAGTTCCCCTCAAAGCTGCCCCCAGCCCCGCGAACCTGTGTTAACCCGACCCTCCGACACTGCTAAATGATCTTCATCCATAGACATATTACGAATGAAAACAGGACTTCAGCCTATGGAAGGATCGCTCCGCCCCCAGCCCAGTATCACTGAAGCGACGCAGAAGATCCGTTAGTAGTGTCAGTGGGTCGGCAGCACAATGGTTCGCAGGGCTGGGGTGCGGCTTTGAGGGGAACTTTTCCAGTTACAGCACCTATTTCATAATGAAACGTTCCTATTATCACTTTTAGAAACTCAAATCCTCTCTGTTAAAAGAGATGTGGTGTACATGGGATGATACTGAAGTCCAAACTATATTGTGTAGTGTGTCTAGTCAGAGGTCTAGCTAAGCTTCCAGCTCTGCTTTACGTGAGATGTTCACTTTTATAAAAAATATTTTCATATAGTATAATGCATATATTTTTTTTTTCATTGTCGTTTCCATTTTTCGTAAACTTAATTTTGTTTTGAAAACCGACTCCTGTATTTGTGCCAACTACTGCCTACTATACCTGTTATCGCACAGCTAAAGTCACTTCCCAGAGACTTGTCTCCACTACTACTATAAGCATTGCCTCTACTACACCAGCTATCTCAAAGCCATAGTTCTGCTACAGTTCTGCTTGAGACACCATCTCTAACTCTATTGTATGTGCTCTCTCACAACAGTCAATAATATAATAATAATCAGTATTGCGGAATATGCTGGCACTTTTTAAATACATGATAATAATAATAACAACAGCTGTTACTATAGGCCCTACTTTACAGCCACTGGGTAACTATTGCTACTTACAACTTCTGCTCTATTGAGGGTAGGGGCAGACAAGCAGATTCGGGGAGATTTAGTCACCCAGCAACAATCTCCCAGAACTGCCTTCTTCCTGCCTTCCGTGAGCTTCAATGAGGAATCGCGGCGCTTCGATTTCCAAGTTGCCTCACAAGGAAACTTCGGAAATCAAAGCGCCGCAAGTACATTAGCACAGGCGATTCCTCATTGAAGCACATGGAAGGCAGTTTGGGGAGATTGTCGCCAGGCAGAAGAGCCAATTAGTCACCTGGCGACTAAATCTCCCCGAATCTGCTTGTCTGCCCAACCCTGAGGCCCCTATGAACCCTCAAACAGCTCTAGCTGTATTTCAGGTTTTAGGCTCCAGTGCACTGCTCAGACTTCATAAGTCCAAATATTCATAACCTCCATGTCTCAAATTGTTTGTGTTGATGTAGGCAACATCCCCATAGCATCTGACTCTTGTGAAACTGCAAAAAAAAAAACTTAAGAAAAGGGCTACATAAAAATAATTCATAAATTATAGCATTCTTCTTTGCACGCATCCCTTCTCAGTTACTTTTCTGTACAAACAGAGCCAAACTGATTATAAATCAGGTGGTTCCAGTGAACTACAATTCCCATCATTCAACAACAGCATTAAGCTTCTCTGTGGTTTGCAGCAGAGCAGTAGCTGTGTACAATGGGGATGTAAAGAAAGTCAATTTTGCTCTTATCTGGGCTTGGGCTGCAAATATGAAATGGAATGTATAGTAATTAGTAAAGGTCAATGTTATTGCCAACAGGTAAAAAATAAAATTCGCTAATAGCTGCTTGTCAGCACTAAATGAAATACAGTTCCCAAAATCCACAGATGGGTGCAGTATCAGACTTGTACTGAATGCGTTGGATAATCCCACAAAGGAAAGATGGAACTCTAGTTATAACTTATATACTTGCCCATCTAGGCATCTTTAAAAAAAGGAACATACAAAATTACAAAAATAACTGGGTTGGGGGCAAAATCTAAACATTCTACCACTGAACAAACTCGATTATGAATGACAGGTGATCATGAAAGGCAGGCAGCCCTGGTTTCTAAGCTTCTGGGATATTTTAAATATGTGTGTGTGAGGCACCTCACCTCCAAACTCAGTCTAATCAGTCTGGCTCCTAGCCGTTTTAAAAATACATCCACCTCTGCTCCATTCATTCTAATACAGTGCAAGGCCCATTTCCTTAACTCAGATTAGACAGACATAGGGCAAAAGGAAATAGTCACTGATAATGCCCATAAGCTATATAATGGCAAAGACAGACTACACAGTACTTGTGCACACCCCGGAAAACATGTATCCTTCAATTACGCAACATAGTGGTTCAGAATGGAGCCCATTTTCTGCAGACTTCAAATAGGCAATAATGGAGCTGAGCGATCGGTGTGTTTGTTTTTGTCAGTCACTGACAGATTTTTCTCCAATAGGAATACAGAGGTGACAATGTTTGGGAACACACACAGCCTTGGCTCAGTAGTGCACATGAACAGGCATCACAAACACTCCTGTGTAATACCAGGGACTGTTTGCTTTTGGTTAAACTGAAGGACAAGAACACGAAAACCTGGCTGTTTTCTACCGCACATCACTGTGTGACTGACAGCCGACAGGTCGGTTAACTCTCCCACCAGCCAACCACAGTTTGTAATATTTACTGTACAGAAAAAGCTTATGGCATACAGACGGGTACAAGGAGTACCGTAAACATGCCACGCTCTGGTGATCTTAGGATCGGTTTAAATCCTATACTGAGCATTACATGATAGCTTTGTCTGTGTTACAGGATGTGGAGTGTTTTAGTTCAACAACAGGTGCAGGAGCTGTGAACATAAGGGCTTTATATAAGCTTCTGTTTGCAATATTCAAAATATACAGTGACTTGGTCCTCCTATTAAACACTTGTAACAGTCAATGGTGGTGGCACTCACAGGATTTTCACAACAAATCAGTATCAATAAAGAAAAAAAAGAATTATTGATACGATGTTTGGGTCTCACACAGGAACCTTTTTCAAGGAAATATATATATATAAAAAACACACACACCAAGCTGCCATCAGAGCAGAAAAGCGAAACAAGCAAGCAGATAATCTGCTCCGCCAGCAGATGCGCGGACATAAAAAAATAAATAAATAACACAGACTACCAACAGGCGGAAACCAGATAAACCGCCCTAAATTCATCTCTGCAAGTTTCCTTCTTCCATCCTGCGAGGGCTACGATGTGCCGAACCTCCTCTGGTCTGTTCTATACAAGACACAAACAAAAGAATCCCCTTCCAGTGAAGCAGCCCACCCTGTCCCATCTCACATTCGCTGCTTTATTCGACCGCACACATAATAATAGCCGCACACAAAACAGTCTTGTAAAACAACCCCACATCCCAATAAACATCCCCAGCACATGGGATCAGTTTATACGTTTCCTATTTATAGGGGAAAAACTGCAGAATACGAGAAAAAGGGCAATGGAAAAAAAAAAGCATATTTGTAAAAGCATTATTTGAAATATGTGCTGAACACACCCCTGCAGAACAACTGGAGTCAATCGACCATCTCTCTCTTCTGGAATGGCTAAGAGAGAATGCATGAAAAAATCTGTTACCTTTCAAAAACTATTCTAGCATGAGGCATCGATACCACCGTGTACAATGGGCACAGTTCACAAAAATATAGATAATGCCCCCTCCCCTTTTCCAGACGTGTGTGGCCAAAAACATGCTGGAGAGCAAAGGTGGGGGCTTGGTTTTCCCAAGTAAACAAAATACTCTCTGATTATGCAGTTAGTTGTTTAGTCTGCAGATATTCAGTTGTTAAACTACAACTCTCAGCAGATATAGATATAGATTTCCTTGAGAAAGAGCATAGTTGGTGTTCCAAATGTCGGATTTTTTCAATAAATTCTGATTTTTTTTTTTTTCATAAGTATGCCTGTTGAGTGCGGTGCTATGTTACTAGATAGATAGATAGATAGATAGATAGATAGATAGATATATCCAGTCCATATGGGATGCCCATTCTCATGAGGCAGAAAAGTAAAAGTCACAAGGAGTCACAGAGAAGCGGGTGTTCTGTATAGTAGGTAGTATGGCTGGGGGGATAGGGTTGCCACCTGGCCAGTATTTTACTTGCCTGGCCGGTACTTTTGATGGTTGATACCAATGTTATTAATAAGGGGAAAAGATAAATATATAGGAAGGCCGGTATTTTCTTTCAAGAAAAGGTGGCAACCCTCAGGGGGTAGGCATGGTGAAGATAAATTGATAAATTTAATTGATTAATTTAATTGATTGATTGACTTAATTGATTAGACTGTGAAAGTGAGTAGGCTGCAAAGTTGAGTTTCCAGGAGATCCTATTAGACAGCAGATAGCTCAGCAGGGCTGCAGAGTCCAATTCAGCCTGCATCAGAAATGATCACCATGAAGCTACTCGTTTGTTTTACTGGGATCTCGCAATAAATAGAAAACAAGAGAGGGTGGGGGTGTCTCTACTTACCTGGCTTTGAATGCACAAGCGCCTCTTCTCTTTGCACTTGGGCGATGATAGAGCTGCTTTCCATCTAACACTTGCACACAAGCAGCGGGGGTCGGGGCTTCTTCCAGATCGCTTTTTACTCTCTACAAATCTTACAAGGACTTATCTCCACCCTCCCCTTCCCAGCAATCCCGATAGGAATAGATTCGAATTGTTCGATCCTGGAGAGAAGAATATTATTTTCCTGTACAGCAAAAGTCCCGAGCCCAAATCTCAGAATTGGTTCAACATGGAGAATCCAGACTAAAGACGAGCAAAACAACAGAGGAAATAGGACAGCGTCCGTTTCAAGGTCCCCCCAATACTATAGATAAACAACCTCCCCGGTTCAACCTCCTCCCTGCTCCGCTCGTCGTTAACGCTGCACCTCGGGGCCCCGCTTTGGCTGCAGATGAAAAGCAGTGATCTTCAGAGGCGGGAAAATAAAAGATTTTTATGGAAATTAATCTTTGTTTTCCTACAGCAGGCTAGCGAGCAGGGGCAGCCTTGAAACCGCACCCTCCTGTGATTGGCTGGCTGGGCTGTGGGCAGTATAAAAAGGGAGCTATTTACTATGCAGTGTTTACCTAAGTACATTCCAGTGCATAAGTCCTGAGCGATTGGATGCATCTCCACTGATGCGGTTACGGGCACCAGAACCATCTGACAGCACCGAGCTCTCTCACCCGCCATAACAATTAAACCGTTTTCGTTTTGGCAAAAACACAGTAACCTCTCCGTTGCTGCTCTCCTTCCTCTGTTCTCGTCCGAATGTCTTCGAGTCTAATAAACACTTTGCTGACAGAAATATTAAATCATTTTTCTTAAAAACCGCAATAAAAGATGAATGTGTAACTCGGCAACCCTCGTGTACAGGAGTGCCAGGTCTCATTTCCAAAGCCAGCCCCCCAACAAGTCAAAAGGCACTTCAAGTAGCCCAATAACAGCAGTGTGCAGTGAAAACAAAAAGATTAAAAAAAAATTAATGTATGTGAATACATGCCTTCTTCAAAATTAGATGGATTTGCCATCGGTAGAACCCCAATTTTTTCGTTTTTCAGGGGACCAGAAAAAAATGGTGGAAATTGTAAAATCAGGGAAATGTCAGTGATGGAACTGCAGGCGGTTCAATTGGGCCAGGGCCCGCACCCCCTCGATAGCTCGCAGATTGCCGATTTCTGCCAGCAGTGTCTGATTTCGGGGGCAGATAATCTGGTACGGAGGGGGGCAGGGGGATGGCTGCAGGTCCCGCACCAGGCCAGTCCCCCAGGGAAATTTATTATTCCTTATATATAGGTTGAATTACAACAATGAAAGATGAGGGAAAACCAGGGGATATAAAACGGGGGTTCTAGTGTGTGTGTGTGTGTGTGTGTGTGTGTGTGTGTGTGTGTGTGTGTGTGTGTGTGTGTGTGTGTGTGTGTGTGTGTGTGTGTGTGTGTGTGTGTGTGTGTGTGTGTGTGTGTGTGTGTGTGTGTGTGTGTGTGTGTGTGTGTCCTGGAGTGCGTCATTCTTTTGAAAAGGATCATATTTTCCTGTACAGCACCAATAAAAGGTTAATGTTGGAAATCCAATTGCTTAGCGACAGCGCCATACATAGTTAACATTCCATAAGTTTCACCCCTATATTGTTTTCATGAAAAAAAATTTTTTAGCTTAGATATAAAGGGTATTAGCCTCAGCACAGACCTTCCAACTTAACTCATTGGTGTTTGTAACAATGTATGTTTAGGTAATGAATGTTTCCACTGATATGATACAAAGTAGTGAGTACAATTGTTACATGGAATTTGTTTTTAATCTAGTACCTGATGGGAGCCATAAGGAAAGAAAAAGAGAGATTTGATCCTTTGGGTATTTTTTAATAATGTTGTTTTTAAGTGTTGATTGTTTATTAGTATGAGCTATTTTAAGTGTGAAGATTTACTATTTTGATGCATTCTGATGACGTAGATGTCATGTCAGCTGATTAACTTTTCCCGCCATCTAAAGTATATAAATGCATTTACCTTGTACCACTCTGTACTTTGAGAAAGGCCTCGGAGGAGGCCGAAACGTTAGTCTTCTACATAATAAACATTATTTATTCTGTTTAAGTCCTGAGAGTGCGGACCCTTCTTCTTGGATTGTACCGTTTATATGGACACTGCACCCAGGCATATTTTCACTTCGTGTCGTGAGTACCGACTCCCCCGCTGGAGATGTATTTGAAATTTTTTGAGCCTGGCACCCGAGTTTATTCTAATACTTTATACCTTAATTTTGAATGCTGATACTTTTGAAGGCGTTGTAAACCTTGATCTTGACTGACAACAGCATCTGAGCCCCGAGAGGTCTATAGTGGTCTGATCGATGCCTGGAGGCCTGGAAATGAGGTCGATAATTTGAGCTAACAGGCATTCGCTACCCTGAGGGCTACCCGTGGCGAGCAAAGCAAAAGGCAATTAGCGGTGAGAATCGCAATGCGAGTTGAAGGGGTTACCAGATCATGCGGACAAGAAATCCGAAATGGCGGCGCTACCTTGGAGCGTGAGGTGTGGATGTCCCGCGCAATCCCGTTGCTGCTTAGTGTCTCATCCCGCTCCTGAGTGTGTCGCACAATTCCAGCCGACGCTCTAGCGTGTGAAGGGCCTGAGAACATGAGTTCCGTGCCCGGTGCGGCATCAGAACAGTATTAAGGCTGGAAAATGAAAACTACCCATGTCGGTGAACCGCGCAGGTACACACTAAGAGGGGAGACCTCAGTAACGATACGGATGGTGTCCGGAACGCCTGTAGTGAACACCCAGGTTTCACTAAACAGCTGCATATTTATCCACACTAGGATACCGTGAAATCGCTGGTAAACTTATGACTATTCCACACTTATAAAACATATTTTAAGACCTATATCGCCAGCAACAATGGACTATGAAACAACGGGCTTCTAAGGTCTTTCACGCTATCTTATGATTTACAGAAATGAAGATTTTGTGATGATATGTAGTCACACTAGAGACACATTAACTATATGTGAGGGTTGTTGACGGAGGATCACATTGATCCGACTTTCACCTATTGGTATTGGGTGTTTGACTCACACTACACTGTACACATAGGGGTATTTAGTATGGGTGGGTTTATATTACGGCAATACGCTAATGTAAGTAGCGATATTTTAGATGGGTTGTGGGTTTGTCATTATCACTGTATTTACATAAAATATAGGGGTTGTTTAATTAATTTTACATTGATGGGTTTATATCATGACAACATGGGAGCGCAAGCGGCGATATTTTTGATGGGTTGTGGGTTTGTCACAATTATAGAATCACATACAACAATGATATATTTATATATTGGAAACTGTGCCCCTAGGTAGTCCCTCCACGCAGTTGAGCATAATGGTTCACCAATAAAAGGTTAATGTTGGAAATCCAATTGCTTAGCGACAGCGCCATACATAGTTAACATTCCATAAGTTTCACCCCTATATTGTTTTCATGAAAAAAAATTTTTAGCTTAGATATAAAGGGTATTAGCCTCAGCACAGACCTTCTAACTTAACTCATTGGTGTTTGTAACAATGTATGTTTAGGTAATGAATGTTTCCACTGATAAGATACAAAGTAGTGAGTACAATTGTTACATGGAATTTGTTTTTAATCTAGTACCTGATGGGAGCCATAAGGAAAGAAAAAGAGAGATTTGATCCTTTGGGTATTTTTTAATAATGTTGTTTTTAAGTGTTGATTGTTTATTAGTATGAGCTATTTTAAGTGTGAAGATTTACTATTTTGATGCATTCTGATGACGTAGATGTCATGTCAGCTGATTAACTTTTCCCGCCATCTAAAGTATATAAATGCATTTACCTTGTACCACTCTGTACTTTGAGAAAGGCCTCGGAGGAGGCCGAAACGTTAGTCTTCTACATAATAAACATTATTTATTCTGTTTAAGTCCTGAGAGTGCGGACCCTTCTTCTTGGATTATATATATATATATATATATATATATATACACAGTATATTGGTAAAACAGGTCAACCTCCAAACATTTTGGTGGACAGCAGATTTTTGCCCCCAAACTGTCTGAAATTGAAGAAAGTTGCCAGAAAATGTGAGAATGATCAAGAGGCAGCTCCGGAACTAGGGGTAGGCAGAAGATGTGCAATGATTGGGGGGCACTGGGCCGCTACCTCTTCTGCCTACACCTAGACCAGACTAGCCTGGTATTGAACGCGAACGAACGCCATTCAGCATCACCGCGCATGTGCGGAAACACTGTGCATGCATAGAAGCACACCACGTCACCGCCCATGACCAATCATGCGCAATGGGGGAAGTGGGGTGTAAGCTCCCCAGCTGAGTTGCCTAGCCCGCCTCTGTCAAGAGGGATAGGAGAATGGGGTACAGACAGGCTCAGACTGACAATCTGTGGTTTCTGGCAAATGCCAGAGGGGCAGCTGTAAGATGACATAGAAAATGACTATTAAGTGGGCTGGTGGGATGCTGTTTGGGCCTCTGTGTACTAAGAATACCAGGGCCTGTTTTGAATCCCAGTCCAGTCCTACTGTAGGTACAGAGCCCACAATCTGGTAACTCCAGACTTCTACACAAATCCCATTGCATGCTGAGTATTGTAGTCTTACATTAAACTTGGCAGTCCGCAAATTGTTAAACAAAAACTACATCACCCAACATACATTTGGAGATGCAGGTTTGGCACATTAAGCTGGCCATAGATGTGCAGATATACCTTCGATGTCAGACGAACAATCGTGCTGTGCAATCTCCCAACCTGCCACTAACCATTCAGATCAAATAAAGTAGTAAAAGAACAGATCAGAAGATGTTCTGCCACTGACAGTAATCGAACAAAAGTTAAGTCCAACAAAAACTGGTCTCCCACTGATATCATCAGATCGGCAATACATGCAGAGAAAATCATACAAAACGGAGATACGTAAGATCAAATCTTTGCATCTATGGCCAGCTTTAGGGCAAGAATAAACTTTGGCTGGTTTCCAAAGTACAAACCAGCCAAAGGCCCATATAGTAGTCCAAATCAGTACGTTGCTAGTTTGTACTTTCAAAACCCTCCTGGACTTTAAATTAGTAGTGCAATTTGGCTGGGAAACCTCCAACCTGGCAACCTTGCTCATAGCCATGGTGAGATGAGATAATGGCATAACATTGTATAGCACTAGATTGCCAGCTGTCTATTATATACCCTTTTATGTGTGGGGGTGTGAATAAAAGTCCTCACTGCGAATCTGTGTTGCTGTGGGGAGATCATAAACGCAAAAAAGCATTTGTACAGCCATATTCCTATTGGAATTCCTATTTACAGGGATATCAAAAGCCATCAAGAAGTCCCTAGGCAATATCATCTGAAAGATTGAAATCGGAAGAAATTGACAGTTTCTATTCACGATAAATATTATTATACAGCAACCTGACTCCCATGGCGAGAAAACAGTGGAAAAGGTAATAAAGAAAATGAAATACATGTTGTTCTAGATAGTTAGACTAGTTTGTACCTGGATACATGGACACCTACAGTTCAGACATTTGCAGCAAGTGCCTCATAGTCTTTTACTAATATTTTATACTAATGATTTGTGGCAAACCCACAATGTAAAAGCCTCAGAGGAAAAAGGTTCTTACTTTGCAATGTACTATCTGCAAGAAAGATTCAATCCGATGTTTTGGATCTTAAGTTATGTACAACTGAAAAATGGCAAATAAACTAGGATCAAGCAAAAATATTTCTACTATCATCAGTTTATTTTTTATAATACACACATTTTTGTGAGTCATGTGGCACAAATGAGATCATGATCCTCAACAAAAACTTCCCTTGATCCCAGCTGTCCTGCCAACTATAGTCGAGTTTCCCTTATTCTATATGGATCCAAATCACTGGAAAGGCTTATTTACAAATGCCTGGTCCAACATGTCACTCACAACTTCTTTTTTGATCCCCTGCAATCTGGCTTCCACCCAATACACTTATCTGAAACTGCACTCACCAAAGTAACCAATGATCTTCTCCTGGGAAAGTCAAGAGGTCATTATTCCATACTAATCCTTCTAGATCTCTCTGCAGCCTTTGACACAGTTGACCACACATTCCTCCTAGACATTCTATACTCAGCTGGGATTTCGTGACACTGATCTTTCATGGTTTACATCTTATCTTTCTGATCATTCCTTTAAAGTTGCCTTTTCTAACTCAACTTGTACTATGTTTACTGTCTCCGTTGGAGTTCCTCAAGGCTCTGCACTAGGCCCTCTGCTGTTCTCACTCTATACTACCTTCCTAGGAAAACTTTAAGTCATTTGGACTTCAATATCACTTTTATGCTGATAACACCCAACTATATTTGTCTACTCCTGACCTCTTTCCTTCTTCCTCTCCCAAGTTACAGACTGCTTTTCTGCTGTCTCTTCCTGGATGGCACAGCACCACCTAAAACTGAATCACTCACCGTTAATAACATCACCTTTCATTCAACCACACAGACACACTGTCTAGGAATTAGATTCTTAGATTCGCATCTATCTTTTTCATCCACGCATACACTTGCAAAATGTTGTCGTATTCAGCTGCTCAACATTGCTGAATACGATGCAACAATATGTCAGTTCAGACACAACCAAAACACTTTTCCAGTCTCCAATTATCTCCCACCATGATTACTGCAACCTACTCCTCATAGGTATTCCAACAAGTCGCTGTTTACAACTCCAATCTGTTCTAATTGCAGCTGCTAGACTCATTCATCTCACACACAACATCAGCTGCTCCCCTATGCATATCCCTTCACTAGCTCCCCATCTCCTCTAGAATCAAATTTAAACACATCAAGGACCTTAACAATAAAGCCCCTTCCTATATTTCATCTCTGGTATCAAAATGCAGTCCTTCATGCAACCTTTGCTCTGCTTCTAACCTTTGCCTCTTTTCTCATCACTTCTCTCGGTCTTCTGGTTTTTCTCTGGAAATCTCAGGGGCAAATACAAGAGGCGAATTGTCCCCAGTGACTGCTTCGCTACAGTTCCCTCCACTGCCAGGTGCAAATTCATTACCACTACGCTAATTCACTAAAATGCAAAGCTGCCTTAGCCTAACAATGGCGAGTTTTCGCTAGCGTTAATTCGGCTGAGCAAGCATTCCATAGCGGATTTTCGCTACAGTTTATCTCTGCTAGCACACTTGTGCTTAGGTTAATTTGAATAGGGTGGGTACCTAAAAGTTGTATGGACTTCTTTAATAGTAATGTTAGTGCAAATGCTTGAAGTGGCCACTTTTGTGCCAAAATAAAGACAGATGAGATCCTCTAATGCCATAGATATGAACCCACCCCTTAAATTAGTTATAAAAAATTCCTCACACAAATTTTTAATAGTTTGGACTTTTGAAGGCAATCCTGCTTTAAAAAAAAACAAAAGTCGCCAGCGTTTTTTTACAAAAAACCGAATCCGAACCCTAATTTCCATATGCAGATTATGAGTGGGAAGGGGAAAACATTTTTTACTTCCTTGTTTTATGCCAAAAAGTCACGTGATTTCCCTCCCTGGCCCCAATTTGCATATGCAAATTAGGATTCCAAATCAGTTCAGCCAGGCAGAAGGATTCAGCCGAATCCAAATCCTTCTGAAAAAGGCCGAATCCTGGCTGAATCCCGAACCGAATCCTGGATTCGGTGCATCCCTAGAGAATATAAACGGACAGATACTACTTTCAGAAGTTGTCTCAGATACATTTTCCAAATACTTTAAAAAAAACATTGATTACACCTTTTTAATGATTTTGAAGGTTGCTTAGAATTACATTTTGTTTTAATTAAACAAAAAAAGTTTATAGGAGGACACCCCCTTTAATTGGTGGCAGGTTGCTGTAATGCGTAAGGGCTCTTACAGATGATGATAACATATAAACCTTTAGTGCATCTAAACATATTCAAGTGTTAACTAATATGTTGTAATGGTTACAACCATGGGTTAAAAAAAACCTGGTACATAAAAATGCAATATATTGTATAAATGAAAAAGCACAAAATGTAAAGATTGTATTGTCAGCAACATTCTCCCAAAACAATGAACTGACTGTGCACACTACAAGCAACCATTTTATGCAAAAAACTATAGTTTTGCTCGTTAGCTATTGCTGTTCATAACATCTAGTTTCACAAGTACCTCCAATTATTAAAGTATTTGTGTTTTGTATGGTGTGTATTTGTTACTGCTTATGTATATTTCTTGTGTGCTACACCTCCCAAATAAAACACAAACACCACTACCATATGTATGTAGTATGAGTTTTCCATACAGACAAATATCAAGGAAAGAACTATTACCCTATCAGGTAACAGCAGGGACAGCAGTTAGTTAACAAATAAGCCATATATATATATATATATATATATATATATATATATATATATATATATATGTGTGTTTGTGTATGGATCTGATTGTTATACTGTAGATAACTGGTTATTATAGCTAACTGTATGAAGCAATTAAGAACTTAAGATCAGCCATAAGGGAGGAGTAAATTCCTAAACTTTACAGTTTACAATCCGAGTAATATAATCTCCATGGACTGAATTATAGAAATGTAGGCAATATTGCCCACAAAGGGTCACAAATAGGGCAAACAGATTTATGGGAAATATATTTGTTGTGGTTTGAATCAGAATTTCAAAAACCATAAATGGGTTCTGCCAAATTGTTCTACTGGGCTGTCTCTTACAGTTACCTAAAATATTCTACACAGGACTCTCCCTCTGATCAGCAGCTCTCCAACCAAAAACTGTTCTGCATTATTACAGGAATTATATTGCAAGTAACTTTCAAATGTACATTAATGAAGTATTGTCAATGATTTTAAAGGGGGGTTTTCACCTTCCAAACACTTTAAGTTCAATTGTTTTCAGATTGTTCCCTAGAAATAAAGACTTTTTTCAATTACTTTCCATCATTTATTTTTTACTGTTCTAAGTTTAAAGCTTAATGTTCCTGTCTCTGGTGTTTGAGTCTGTCAGCTCAGTAATTCAGGTGCAGACTCTAAACTGTTACAATTTTGCAACATTTAGTTGATACATTTCTCAGCAGCATCTCTGGAGTATTAGCAACTATTGTATCAATTCTAACAGCTGCCTGTAATAAAACCCAGAGATTCTGCTCTGCAGGGACAAATATAAGAAATTAATCAACTAAATGTATCAATTTAGGGTTGGTGACCCCCCCTCCCAGAGCTGCCTTAGAAGGTGAAAAATGACACATTACCTTCAATATTAGAACGGTCACACATAGAAAATAGTAATTAATTAGACAAAGTCGTTATTCTGGTGATGTATCTGAAAACAACTAGTTGTTTGAAGGTGAACAACCCTTTTTTTATGTTTTGCAATAACTTTAAATCAACTGAAACATTCTAACTGATGCAAAGCTGCAGTGAATTAGATTTTCTCTCATTATACCCTTTATTATGGCTGGGCAGTGGCATAACCAAAGTGCACCAGGCTCTCCTGTGAAAATAGAGAGGACCAGCACACTCCAATTCCATCCCACCCACTTCACATCCCACCTCAAAATTGGGTTTATATGTTTATATATGTTTACATGCAAAACCACAGGTCCTGTGCATTCTGGATAATAGGTTCCATACCTGCCTGTATCACTAAAGTGAATATTTCTATGTAAACAAATATATTTATGCAAAGAAGGTCTATCGCTCACTGCTTAAAACATTGCAGGGCCACATATGAAAGCAAACCTTGGGTTTGGCACACAACTGCCTTAGCCTGTTTGATTAAGGTAATAGGGACTGTCCACTGCAGTGACAAAAATCAGTCATGTGATAAAATATAGTCATGTGACAATGCCAAAAGGAAATTAGTCACTTGGAGTATTGTATCCAGACTAAATCACCCATTTCTGAAGGCATTCATATTTATTCTTGAAGAGGAACTATCACGAAAATGAAATTTTATATAAACTTCAGCATAGTGAAATAAGAAATGTTATAAATACAGTCAATTAAATATTCTGCATTGTTTCTGAAATAATAAAGTATATGTTAACTATCCCTCTCTCAGCATCTGTTTCTCTTCATTCTGTCTTCATGCAGCAGATGAATTAGAGCTCATTCAAATAACTGATTCTAATACAAACAAAATCTAACAAAATAACTGCCTTTTGCACAAATCCTGCATGTAGTGAGACATGCTGTCTGGTGAGTTTAATAGGAGCACTAATACATCTTCTAGGCCAGTGATCCCCGACCAGTGAGCAACATGTTGCTCTCCAACCACTTGGATTTTGCTCCCAGTGACCTCAATGCAGGAGTTTATTTTTGATTTCCAGACTTGGAGGAAAGTTTTGGTTGTATAAGAACCAGGTTTAATGTTAAACAAAGCCTAAATACAGGTTGCGAATCCACATAGGGGCTACCAAAGGGCCAATTACAGCACTTATTTGGCACCCCAAGAACATTTTTCATGCTAATGTTGCTCCCCAACTCCTTTTTCTTCTGAATGTTGCTCACGGCCTCAAAAGGTTGGGGATCCCTGTTCTAGGCAAAAGGAGCCCCCCTATAAGATATATGGGATCTAACTTAAACAATAAATGTACAAATGCTCCCAGCTCAAAGAATTATTTCCATTCCTGGTTCGAATTGCCTAATCCTTTAAAAATGGACTATGTCCCGTTCATACAACACGCTCACCAGGAAAACACTGTGGTTCGGGTGCCCTTGCCCCGAACCCTCCGCTTAAACTCTATCACTTGAAAAACTTCAAAGGCACTCACTCCTCCTTGTCCGTGGCCCAGGTGCCATGCTCCGAACCCGTAGCTAGGGGAGAACACTCCGTATAACTTCCACCTTAAGCATGCACTTCCAAGGATCCTCCGGACACAGGTCCGTACACTAAAAACCTTTATTACACATTACATCACCTGACGCGTTTGGAAGTGCATGCCAAAGGTGGAAGTTATATGGGATCTAACTGTCAATGTGTATCCTGACACCCAACTGCTGCATGAAGAGAGAATGAAGAGAAGCAGATGATAGATGATGAGAGAGAGGGATAGTAAAAATAAACCACAAATAATAAAAAATGAAAACCAATTGCTAATTGTCCCCGAATATCGCTCTCTACATCATAGTAAAAGTTAACTGAAAGGGGAACAACCCCTTTAACAGCTAAAGCCAATATCAACTTCTAACTATTAATACTGCTCAATCTTTCTGATGCATTTAAAGGATGAATAGGCCTAAAAATACCATGTTTTATTTACTGAACTTATTGCACCAGCCTAAAGTTTCAGCTTGTCAATAGCAGCAATGATCCAGGACTTCAAACTTGTCACAGGGGGCCACCATCTTGGAAAGTGTCTGTGACACTCACATGCTCAGTGGGCTCTAAGCAGCTGTTGAGAAGCTAAGCTTAGGGGTCGTCACTAATTATCCAGTAGAAAATTAGGTTTGTCTGTAATATACGCTGATGCTACAGGGCTGATAATTAAATTCTGATGCTAGTTGCACTGGTTTCTGTGCTGCCATGTAGTAATTATCCATATTAATTATCAATCAGCCTTATACTGTGACAGTTATATGCCATGTGTACTGTATATTTTGAATCAGTCCCTAATCAGTCCCTAAGCTCAGTAAGTGACAGCAGCACAGGGCATGTGCAGTGAATCAGCAGGAAAGAAGATTGGGAGCATCTTTGGATACACAGATCTTTACTGCTAAAGGGCTGTGGTTGCCTGGGGTTGGTACAGAAGCCCAAAACATAATGTACAACATTTCTACCCTACTTCTTTAGTTTGTCCTTTAATACTGTGGATCATCCTCTCCCCTATGGTCCTATCTTGGTTCTCTTCTTACCTCACTAATAGTTCCTTCAGTGTCTCTTATAATGGTGTATCATCTTCTCCCCTACCTCTTTCTGTTTAGGTTCCTCAAGGCTCTTTCCTGGGCCCCTTGTTATTCTCTCCCTATACTTTCTCCCTCAGCAAACTAATCAACTCATATGGTTTCCAATACCACCTCTATGTTGATGATCTATCTGTCCTCTCCTGATCTCAGCCCAGAGCTCTAAACTCATGTCTCTTGCTGCTATCTCTACTTGGATGTCACAACACTACTTTAAATTAAACTTCTCTAACACGAAAATGGTTCTCTTTCCCGAAACTAACACCCATAACATCCCAAAGGTATCTATCATAGCTAACAATTCTTCTATCACTCTGTCTCCACAGGCACGATTATCATAAATTCTGCCCTGTTTTTCATTACTCATATCAAGTCAATGATTAAATCATGTCACTTTCACCTAAGGAACATATTCAAAATATGATGATTTATCACCCAAGATGCCACCAAATTCTTATTCTCTCTCTCTTCATATCTTGTCTAGATTACTGTAACTCTATTAATTTGCCTACCCTGCTAGAGACACCTTATACACCTCACCAACCGCTCCTCCTCTGCCATGCCACTCAACTTTCAGAATAAAATTCGAGCTAATGACCCTGACATTCAAAGCAGTTCATAACTCTGCCCCACCCTACTGAACTCATCTCTAGATACTCACCCAACTGATAACTATGCTTCTCCTCTGACCTGCTCCTCAACTCCTGCTCACATGCTCACATTCAAGGCTTTGCACAGCTTCTCTGGCACTCTCTCCCAAGGTCTGTCCAATTTTCTCTCAACCTTTCTGCTTTCAAAAGATCTCTTAAAACAAATTTATTTAGAGAAGCCTACCCCCATTCTGTGTATCTACAAAACACAATACCAAATGCTACACTTCTCAACTTGCTTATTTCTGATCTTGCCCACTCCCACACATTGTGTCTCAAAACACATTTATTTTACAGTGCTGCAAAATATGTTGGTGGTCTATTAAAATGTCATTTTAAAATGTAGTTTGAGCAGTGAAAAAAACATTGGTTAAACCACCCAAGCAGTCTTTCCTGTGTCACTGTCCTTGTTCCGGGCCAGGCCAACCGTGTGGCCCCCCAGCATGGCTTTGCATGCACAAATGAAAGCGTTTAACACCAGAGGCCAGTGAGCAGGCATATATCCAGCCCTGGAGCAACCCCACCTGCATTAGTGCACTAATACACTGACTAGCTGTTTGCAGGCAGTAATTTGTTAAGAAAAAAAATCACTTTCTGTTAAGCTTCAATTACATTCATCTGAAGGCAGTTTTTGTAAATGACAGAAAGACATATTAAATACCTTGGGTTGCATAATTAAACTTCTTTAAGAAAATGTTGTGACAGATGACAGTTTTGCAGAAAGTCGGAATGGGTGCTCTCATAAGCTAAAAAATTGTTACTTATGAATACACTAAATGGGAATCTAGAATCAGTCTTCAATTAAAGAAACAGAATCATTACTTTTATATTTGTATCTTTCTTATTTTATTTCGATCACTAATATTCTGTAGGTTTATGTACTCTGAGTTTTGTCTCCAACATTGTGATATCTTGTTTCCCAGCAGAGTAGGAGGCAGTAGGTGGAAGGCAAAAGCACCAGGGGTGGGCAAACAGGCACAGTTAAGCTGACCATACACGTAAAGATTCACCTATTTGGCAAGGTCACCAAACAAGAGATTCTTTGCCCGATTTGGCCATCTACCTGTATGGCCCAGCTGTTTTGCCACCAGGCCAAAGATCTGACCATGAAATAGGCCTATGCGGTATGCAGGCCCATTGGAAGAAGAGCACATTAAAGGAAAACCTTGAACAATGTAAGTAACTATAAATAAAAAATCTTATATGCAAAACCCTGCTTCATGTAAAGAAACAATTTTCATAATACTATACTTTTTAGTAGTACACGCCATTGGGTAATCATAAATAGAAAATTTCCATTTAAAAAAATTAGGGCTGCCCCGGGATTCTAGGATTCACAGTACACACACAAACAAACCAACAGACAGAGCGTGATTTTAGTAGCTGTTCAATGCCACAGCAAGGCAAAAATTTTCTGTGTTCACAAATTGTAGCCAAATTTTGCCTGTAGCTGCCATTCAGCCTTTACAACAGGGAATGATTTACAGGTGCATGGTTATGGGCTGGGGTTTAAACTTACTACTCACTAGCAGTGTGTCTACTAGTCACACTGCTTGCTGGAGGACCTAATTTTAAATGCACTAAATACTTTTTTTGGCAATTTTTCTCTTTGCATACATGTTAAGTCACATGAGCCAATTAACAAACAGAGTTCTTTGCTTCCACATTTCTTCCTTACAGTTGCTGCAGTATTTCTGGTCAGGTGATCTCTGAGGTAGCACACAGACCATCACAAAATGGGTGTTCAAGGCAAGGGATGTAATAGGGCAATATTTACTTATAAAGTACCCCTTATTGTAAAATATAAGGATATTATAGTCACAAAGAGTTCCATGACTATATAAAAGCATGAGCATTATACAGGTTCTGGAACTACAAGGTTACTTATAATATCCTCATATTTTCCAACAAGAGGTAGTTTATTTATTATAATACTCAAGTTTTAGTGAGTCATGTGACAGAAATGACATCAGAACTCAAGGTTTATAACTGATTACATCACTAGTCACCATTTATAAGGCTATAATTTACAAGATATTCATGGCTTTTGTGTTTTATATGGTAAATACGGCCCTGTGTGTGCCTTTAAAATGGACCTGTCACCCCAAAATAATATTCCAAATCCTATTTTATCACATTAGTCAAGCAAAATAAACATTAATTACACTATATAAATTATTTTAATCTTGTTTTCTTCAGTCTGGGAATTCATCATTCTAGCAAGCGGGCAGGAGCCATTTTGGGGACACTGTTATTAAGGCAAGTCTTGCATCATCTCAGAATCTTGTTTGTGCACCAGAATGGGGGACCCAATGTCTATCCCCATATCCTGGCTACACAATTAAATGGTTACGAGAATGGGGGAGTGGGGGAGAATTTGTGGGGAGCAGTGACATCTAGGAAGTGCTGAATGGAAAGTGAAAGTAATTATCTGCCCCGCCTCTATGTCTAAGGCATAGAGGAGTGGCAGACAATATTTGATTGGCAGCTGAGATTTGTAAATAAAACAGCTATGAATGCTTTAATAAAAATTTGAAATTGGATTTCATGTTTAATTTGAAAAGGACTTTTATTATACAGATTTTACAGATTATACAGATTTTTGTGTCTGGGTGATGGGTGCACTTTAACACAACCCCTACATGCTCATGCAAGAAGTGCTTTGGTCTGGGGCATATCTGTAATCTGTAACTTGCACTGAATTAAAATGATGATGCACTATTTGGGGGGCAGGAGAGGTGAATCCTATGGGCCTCACCTCTGAATACAGTGCTGCCTGCAAATGGATTTATTTAAAAAATTTATTTCAAGGACCTACACCTTTGGGTGCTCACCTATGTAGCAGGGGTGGAAAGCGGGGTTGAACTGGGACAGCAGGTCACTGGGGAAAAACCCAGTGGGTCCTATCGGCCCAGACCCACTCCTCACCTGAGACTACCTGTAAGGGTGACAGGGGGATTGGCCTCAACAAATGGGGCAGGTGTGTGGGAGGGCCCTAGATGGTAGCCCCAGTGAACCTAGGACCCCCCAGTCTGATTCTGGTGCAAAGTATGGATAACATGTCAGCTTTTGCATGTTTTTTGGACTTTGCACACTGACCTGTGTGATAAATAGCCCCTTAAAACCTCACATAAAATAGAAAGCTGCGTAGTACTTTTTAAGCTCACGGACAAACAAACCCTAAACAGAATTATAAAAGGAGACAGTATTCTACTCCACATTTATAAATAGAAATGCTGCTTTTGACAGGCTTCATTTAGAAGCCTGTTTAAATTCCACTGAGGCTAAATCTAGAAGGAGCACTTTTAGTCACATCACTGTATAAATAAGACTGACATCTCCTGTAAGGCACCTCGTTGTACGATCACACAGCACAGATTGGGTGTCAGAGAGCAGAGCATGTAGGGAGATTGATCATTTCATTCTTGTTTTCCTACACAGCTCTCCCATTCAACAAGATGCAGCGAGGAGCCCAAGAGCAGTGGTTGCTAAGAGACAGTCATGTGACATGCCAGTGCTTGGTTCCCATTTCACAACAAGAGGAAAGAGAAATGGAGGTTGCAAACTGAATTTGATGTCCATTTCTCTCAGGATTCAGTCATTCCAGTTAAAACTCAAGTAGGGAATAACGGACATTGCCATTAAAGTCATACAGTAACAACCGACCCCATTTAAATACAATATTTGTGCTAATTAAACTCTGTATCCCACATTCACTAAGGAGGGACTTATCAAGATGAAAATAACTCATGCCAATGGCTTTTGCCTAGACATCTGCTTCGATTCTGCTGCAGGAGATGCACTGGCAGCTATTTTTCACTTTCTTTGCAGTAAGT
This sequence comes from Xenopus borealis, assembly GCA_024363595.1. Taxonomy (NCBI): domain Eukaryota; kingdom Metazoa; phylum Chordata; class Amphibia; order Anura; family Pipidae; genus Xenopus; species Xenopus borealis. Next base: position 131,082,886 of record CM044434.1, read on the forward strand.
TTTGTCTCTAACATTGTGATTTCTTGTTTCCCAGCAGGGTAGGAGGCAGTAGGTGGAAGACAAAAGCAGCAGGGGTGGGCAAACAGGCACAGTTAAGCTGACCATACACGTAAAGATTCACCTATTTGGCAAGGTTAACAAACAATAGATTTAAGAGGTTCACTTATCCCATGTGAATGCTCATCTGTGTATGCAATGTATTGATTTAGCCTTTTACCTGCAGTATTATATCAGAATATTATTTCTTATTTTTGTTTACTTACACTTGGCTGCAATGCACAATATGGTAGCTAAGTTTTAATTGTTTCACTTCAGCTTTACAAGTTCCCTTGTGGCGATACAAGTAAGAACAATGGCATGCTGAAATTTTCCCTTCTGCCTACCATTGACTTCAAAATGAAACTCCTGTGGTACAGTGTTTTAGGCCACAAATGTACATTAACATGCTTACAGGCTGATAATTACCTGTCCTAGTGGTATAAAGCACATTATTGTTAAGATTCAATAAGAAACAACCTGTCTACCATTGGCCTTAAATGGGTTGTTTAATTTAAATAAATTTTTAGTTTGATGTAGACTAGAGAGTAGGGTTGCCACTAGTGATGTGCGGGTTGGCCCAGAACCTGCGGTACCTGCCGGTCACAGGTGGGTCCCAGCCCCAGATTAGGTGAGTGGGCGCCCCGCAGCCATGCGGCGTTGGCATTCGACGCTGGCATTCGGCCCTGTGGTCCACATACCTTCCCCAGTGTGAGCGATCATGCGCCCCTACACCGGAGCGCTGGGGATAGCGGACAGCCAGAAGGAGACTCAAGTTAGGAGTTCTGGGTTGAGCTCAGGAGAGGAGAGATAGATCTGAGTATCGTCAGCATAGAGCATATAGGAAGCCATACGAGTTGATTAAATTGCTGGGGGGAAGTATAAAGGGAGAATAATAAGGGTCCCAGGACAGAGCCTTGAGGAACCACAACAGAAAGATTTACCAAATACATTGAAGTCAATGGGCATTTTTTCAATAATTTAATATACATTAGTCTATGGGCAATTTTGTTCATCCCTAGTAATAATCCAGGCTTTCAAAATCGAAAATCTTCACGGGATTTCAAAATCTTGGATTTCGTTAGGAGTGTCAGTAACACATGCACAGTGTGCTCTGGGAAGCTGTTGAGAAGCTAAGCTCAGGTTCAAATAATAAAGCAGAAAAAGAGGTTTCTCTGTCAGAGAAACTGATGCTACCGGGCTGATATTAATTGGATGGTTTCAGAGCTGCCAAATACATTTGGCCTTGGGTATTGGGGACCCTCCTACTTGTCCTTTTTCACCTGCACACCCCCCCCCCTGCTCTCCATACCATGTTGTGTACCACTTTTGCCATCAACTAAGGCTGCGGTGGTGGGGAGGACAGTCCAGGATGAGCAGGCTTGGGTCAAAAAACAGAATGGCCAGTTGCTGCCTTTTTATGTGTGTAGAAAGAAGAACAAAAGTAAATAAGGCAAAAAATGCAGTCTCACTTAATAGCAAGGATTTATATATTTATATACATATATAGTGAATAAAGTACCCCCTCTTGTAAAATATAAGGATATTATAAGATACTGAGGAGTTTCATGAACATATAAAAACACGAGTTCCAGGTCATGGAACTCCGAGGTAACTTCTAATATCCTTATATTTTGCAACTGGGGGTACTTTATTTATTATAATACACAAGTTTCAGTGAGTCATGTAACAGAAATGACATCAGAACTCACCGTTTATAACTGATGACATCAGAACTCACCGTTTATAAGGATATCATTTACAAGCTATTCACAGATTTTGTGTATTATATATAGTTAATAAAGTACCCCATCTTGGGGTTTTTATAGATAACAAGTTGTCTAATTCTGGGCAGTGTCATTCTGTAGCTACTAAAGCAAATAAAGTTCTGTCTTGCATAAAAAAGGGCATAAACTCAAGGGATGAAAACATAATTATACCTCTTTATAGATCCCTAGTAAGGCCTCATCTGGAGTATGCAGTGCCGTTTTGGACTCCAGTCCTTAGGAGGGATGTAAATGAGCTGGAGAGAGTGCAGAGACGTGCAACTAAACTGGTTAGGGGGATAGAAGACTTAAATTATGAGGGGAGACTGTCCAGGTTGGGGTTGTTTTCTCTGGAAAAAAGGCGCTTGCGAGGGGACATGATTACACTTTACAAATATATTCGAGGACATTATAGACCAATATCAGGGGACCTTTTTACCCATAAACAGGATCACCGCACCAGAGGCCACCCCTTCAGACTAGAAGAAAAGGACTTTCATTTGAAGCAGCGTAGGTGGTTCTTCACAGTCAGGACGGTGAGGTTGTGGAATGCACTGCCGGGTGATGTTGTGATGGCTCATTCTGTTGATGCTTTTAAGAGGGATTTGGATGATTTTTTGGACAGACATAATATCAAAGGCTATTTTGATACTAAAATCTACAGTTAGTATAGCTATGGGCATACAGGTATATGGTTTGTGTTTGAAAGAGTGGAGATGTGTGTGTGTATGCCTTCGGCCTCGTGTTTTTATACAGGTCATGGAACTCTGAGGTAACGTCTAATATCCTCATATTTTGCAACTGGGGGTACTTTATTCATTATAATATACAAGTTTCAGTGAGTCATGTGACAGAAATGACATTAGAACTCACCGTTTCTAACTGATGACATCAGAACTCACCGTTTATAATGATATAATTTACAAGATATTTACGGCTTTTGTGTATTATATATATATATATATATATATATATATATATACTAGTTATAAAACAAATGTAATAAAGATGTCTAATTTAATTTACCTTGCTAGTTTCTGTGCAAATGAAATTACCCATTTATAAACTTCAAAAAAAATATTTGTAATCTATAGGTTACAGAAATAATTGTTGAAGTAGTAATGGAAATCTTGTAGAAACAATTTATTCATACAGTTCTTGAATTGGAGTGAAAAAGTGGAGGGATGCTCTGTGTGGTGAGCATAGCAGTGTGCTAAAACAAGCCCCTCCCACAACCATAAGCCACACCCATTGCTATAATAAGCCTCACATACCAATACTTTCTGGTTTCACCCACTTTAAAGCAAAAACATTTTGCTATTTCCATATTGCTATTTCCGTCTAATGCATGGTTTAATGCCCAACATGTTTAGATTTACCTGTGACTTGTACGGACCCCAAAACAAAAATTGTGCATGTGACTTTTCTTGGCTGTCAATCCAAATTTTGCAAACAAGCTCCTTGAATGTGTATTGTGTCATAACATAGCACAACCCCATCATATTCTATATTACCCAAGATTATTTCTTATACATCATTCTCTCATTATTCTGTAATCTGTTGTTGTTTAATACCTTCGTTTTCTCTTCGTTTCCCCTGTTTTCTTCTTCTCTCGTTTTATCTATAACTCTCTCTGATAACTCCACCTTCTTTATCTATTTGACACAGATTAACACTTTTGATTATATTTTATTTTACCTCTGCATTTTATTTGCATGCAGAAGTGGATAGGGGCAAAAGAAAGTTCTGGGATGCAAAACTCTTGCATTCCCTCTGAGGGCATACTATTTCACAAAAATAAAGTGAAGTGAAGGGATGACATCCCTGTGCATTCCTCCCCAATTCCAGCACTGAATCTCTATATTTCCATATCTTGGTGGAGGGTATTAACAAATCAATAGAAGACTTCCACAGAAAATAACTGTATTTTACCAGGTTTGAATGAATTGAATAGAATGAATTGTAGTCATATTTTGGTTGAAGAGGATGTAAAATGTAATCTTAAGTAGCGTAAAAAAAAAAAAGTCAAAGTTGTGATTCCAGCTGCTTGCCCTGATCCTTGGGCTGGATTGAGATGATACTTTCTGCTTTCTACATTGTTTCTGCCTGATCACCCACACATCCGGTGTTTGCTGCATCCACATAAGTGTTGCCACCGGAAAGCCCCGAACGCCAAAAGGACATCTGTGAACATAGGTAGCCTCCGTGCTGCATCCAACCATATTGGGCTGTATGGATAATGGATCTCATACCTGTATATTGAGCCTTTAAAAACAAACATTACAATTACAGCTGAAAAAACAAACAGTGAAGGATGACTATGGAATTTGTAGCTCCCTTTAACTGTACACCTGCCCCACACCCACTAAACAACTCGTCTCATAGAACTTCTAATACACAAGCCATGTGAGTCCCATACTCCAAGAGTCAAGTGTTAATATAGCATCAGGCACCAGTTTGTCTCCTAAATAGGGAAGCAATAACAAGCGATTAGGTTACATCAAGATTCATTTACTACGGACAACAGCAAGCAGAGATTTCTCAAATATACTGGTTAAAGAGAGAGTGTGACCTTAAAAAACTATTTGCTAATGCGTCTGAAAGTGCGCATTTGTTATTCTTTCTAGTGATGCTAAACATGCAAGATATTCCTTGTGCAAATGTTTTAGCACAATTCCCCACCCAAGCAAATAAACATGATTGAAAAGGGAATTAATGCTACCTTAAATAGTAAGTAAAATATAAATATGCTTTAATAGTCTTGTGTAAAACTGTAATACAATGCAAAATACAAAGAATTCAAATGTTGCTATTTTAACTGGAAATACTGGTATAGGATCCATTATCCATAAACCTGTTATCCAGAAAGCTCTGAGTGATGGCAACACCATCTAAGCTTGTACTTGATGGTAACTAAGCTGAATGAATCCATATTGGTGGCAAATCAATCCTTATTTAATGTTTAAATTATTTTTAGCAGACCTAAGGTATGTTGATCCAAATTACTGAAAGATCCCTTATTCAGAAAAGTCCAGGCCCTGAGCATTCTGCATAACAGATCCCATACTTGCATATTGTAATGGGTTATTTTCCAAGGAAGGGGACATTTTTGTGTCCAAAGGCTAGCTCTTCTTTGTTCTTTTAAAATTTCCTCAAAGCTGGAGAACAATTCCTGGAGAAAAATAACTGAGAATCATTGATAAATTAACCGGGTTAGTAAAATGTATTCATTTCTGTGTTCAGAATATTGGGGGAAAGTTTAAATGGAAAATAATATGCAAAATTTTACAAGGAAAAACTATTTGACATTCAAAAATACCAGAAAAAAATGAATGTCAAAGAAAGGAATTGTATTCCTACTTTTGGTAAATATGCCCCATAGTTCCACCGCAGCTGAGGTTGATAAAAGACACACACATTAAAGGGAAACTCATTATTTTAATAAAACAACTTCAAACAAACGCCCATCAATTTTACCTTACTTATCAATAAAATATTTCAAACAATTTGGTGCTGGAAAAGACTTTATACATTTTCGATAAAATCGTGAAAAAATTAGGATTGTATGATTTGACGCCCGAATAACTAAGAATTTTTCATATTATCGGCTGAATACCATGGTTTTTTTGAATTCTCGTACAAAATCCAGCGCAGATCGTGATATCTTCCAATTAATAAATCTTGAAAAATTTTTGGTTTTTTTTGCCATGAAAAAATAGTTTTCCCCTTTAAAACTCTGACCATAAAAAATCAGACTTTAGTAAATAACCCCTTTTGCCCATGTGAATTCTACTTAAAGGAGAACTAAACCCGTTGTAGAAAAAAACCCTACCCCCTAGCCTGGGTAGGCCCCCCTCCTCCCCCCCAGCCTAGTTGTAGCTCCGGGCAAATGCCCCTAATTTTATACTTACCCCTCCATGCAAATTCTGGCCTCGGGAGTCCATGGGTGTCTTTTTTGTTTTTCAGTCTTCTTCGGAATCTCTGCTGAGTTTCAGCGCATGCATACTTGTTCGGGACTGGGACTGGAAATTGACTACAACTGCAAAGAAAATCACGAAAATTTGGGAATTATCGGTGACTTTCCACACATGCGCAATCATTCAGGACCGGAAATTTACTACAACTGCACATGTGCTAAAAACGCTGGTCTGATTCTGAAGAAGACCGAAAAAAGAAAATGGCGCCCATGAACTCCTGAGGGCAGAATCTGCACGGAGGGGTAAATAAAAAATTAGGGGCATTTAACCTGAGGGGCAGCTAGGCTGGGGGGGGGGTGGAGGAGGGCGGGGGTAGGGTTTTTTTTCTAGAACAGGTTGAATTCTCCTTTAAGGCCACTGTCATGCACAGTGCTTCTCCACTAAAAGAAAACATACAGATTCAGCCAAATTCTGCCCCATGTCTGTGTTGGTAACAGGCATGAATGTAATCCACCTGTCACTGTGCATATGAGGAGCTGTGGTGTAAATACCGGGCGAGCAGGGGGTTCAAGTGTACCAGGGCCCGCACCCCCGTAGGGCCCCCGCGGCAGATTCCGCCTCGCTGCAGCCGTCATAAGAAGGGTTCAGAGGTGGTACTCTAATATGTCATCCAGTACAACCACTTCAGTGAGTGAACACCACAATTCTCAAACTCTATTTACACCTTAAGGGGAAAACCCCATTTCTTCTTTCTTTTCCTCAGTTTAAGATCTACAGGGCAAGTGCTTCCCTCCTCTTGTGTTTCTTAGCACATGGCATTTATTCTTTTTAACGCTACGGGTTTTCTTTTCGAACAGGTTGAATTCTCCTTTAAAGTTTTGGTTCTCCTTTCTGACCAAAACTGCACTGGATATGCTACATGGAGTCCTACGGTATAATGGAAAATTCCCCTCCCAGAACACTATTATTAAGTATTAGCCTAGTTTTGTCTAGAGCTGGCCAAAAAACTCACTTTGCCCATGGCAAGCCTCTGGACAGGTTTTTATCCCCTGAAAGTGTTCAATGCACTGCAGTGCTGGGCCAAGTAGCCCAGATGCCCTAGGCGGAGGAAGCGCGAGTGCGCATGCACAGAAGAGCTGCTAAGCCACACCATTAGAGACAATACAGTGAGAGACTAAACAACTAGGACAGAGAAGCGAGAGCTCATGCACTCAATTGTTTTCATTTTATAAAAATCCTTTTTTGTAAGTTTAAAAGCACGTCTTTTCTTACCCACCTCAACACCAACACTTCTATTGAACCAAAAAGGTTTTGCTTTGCAACAACGTTCCTTGCTGACAAGGGGAATTTAACGATGTGTGTATGTATTAATTAAAGAACAAGTAAACGTTTTTTTTTTCTATCTCTAAATTTGCTCTAAACAGCCCCTCAAATTAATGTACCTTAGTCCCTGCTGCAAGTCTGCTCTGGTTTCTGTGTTATCAGCAGCTTGTTTCACCTTCTTCCTGGTGCAGAGTGAAGCCCAGCCCCTTAGCTTTCTGAGCTGACCTTATATCTTGGACTAGTCCAGGATATCATTTGCATACTATGACATAGCAGAGAGCAGTGTGTGTAGCAGCTTTTGCTTGGGGAAACTAGCTTACTAATGAAACACTGGCTCCCTCTTCCTCTCTATTGTGGAACAGCAGCAAATGGACTGCTCAGTAAGCTATGGGGCGGGGCTTCACTCTGCACCAGGAAGAAGAGGAAACAAGCTGCTGATAACACAGAAACCAGAGCAGACTTGCAGCAGGGACTAAGGTACATTAATCTGGGGGGCTGTTTAGAGCAAATTTACAGAAAGAAAAAGAAAAACATTTACTTTTCCTTTAAGCAGCATTTTAAAGACTTCCCATTTTTGTTCTGTGTTTAACCTGGCAAAAAGCATTTCCCACTTAATATGTTGCAGAGATGCCCTTATCCTATCAAAGTTTGCAAGTCTGAAATTTAGTGTTTAGTTACTCCCTGTTTTTCTCTGCAACAGAGGAACCGTAGGAGACAATGTTATGATCACTATTTCCTAAATGCTCACCCACACAAATGCTTGAGATGAGTTCAGTATTATTAGTTATTACAAGACCCAAAAGAGAGTTATTCCTAGTAGGTTCTTGAAGGAGCTGGGATAAAAAGTTCTCATTTAACATATTTACAAACCTTCTAGCTTTTTCTGTCTTGGCAAACCCATTACCCCAGTCAATGTCCGGATAATTGAAGTCACCCATAATAATAACTTGACCTAGTTGTGAAGCTGCTTCTATTTTTAAGAGTAGCTGGGCTTCATACTCGTCACTTATATGAGGTGGTTTATAGCATACACCAATTAAAATTTTCTTTGTAACCTTGTGTCCTCTACCCAGAGAGATTCCACACACTCACCAGTGCCAGCAATGGTTATTTCTTTAGTGCACGGCTTTAATTCAGGTTTTACATACAAACACACTCCTCTCCCCTTTCTAATCCCTCCTAAAAAAGGTGTAACCATTTAAATTCACAGTCCAGTCACATGTTTCATCCCATCAGATCTCAGTGATACCAATTATATCATCATTTTGTACAGCTATAATTGTTAGGCAAGACAATATTCCTGCCATCAGGATCATGTCTAAAACTGAACTAATGACCTTTTATTGCATAGCTTTGCAAACCATACAGAGATATGCAGCGATCTAATACTGATATTTTAGACAACAACTAATAAGACAAATGTCCTGGTTCCAATCAAACTTTCCCATTCATACTACACACCTACTGTTCTCTTTCTTAGCCGTAACAAGCCATATAGCAATGTGTATGTGCAATGTTTATCAATCACAGTAGATACCTGTCACACATGACAAAACCTGACAATGTCTGAAGTTGTTTCATACCAATCTACATGTTACATCTTGCCTTCCTAACATTCTGGAACACAGACTCTTTTTTTGTACAGATCATGGAACTCCGAGGTAACTTCTAATATCCTCATATTTTGCAACTGGGGGTACTTTGTTTATTATAATACACAAGTTTAAGGGAGTCATGTGAAAGAAATGACATCAGAACTCACCGTTTATAAGGATATAATTTACAAGATATTTACGGCTTTTGTGTATTATATATATATATATATATATATATATATATATACACACACATTTCTGTTAAGTTAATGTGCCCTTATGGGTTTGTAATAATGTCTTCTTGGCTCCAAAACGGCTATTACTTATGTATATATAAGTTATATGTTTTTTTTTTTACCAACAATGCAGTGTTTTTTCCCCTATAAATCCAGCCTTATAATGCCATTGAGGATGATGCAGCATTTGTGTGAATGGAAGGCAATTGCCTTGGTGTTTGCATGGTGTCACTTCCAGTCCTCGACATTAAAATGTGCGTTTTTGTGCTTTTTTAGTTTTAAGGCACAACTTTGCTGCGTCTAACGGAAACCCACCTTTGGGGGTGGTGGTACCTCCAGGGTTTTCCTGTATCAATGGCCAAATTCATAACAGAAGGAGGGACAAAGGCAACAAAACAGGGTGCAACTATCCAGAACTGCAAAAATAAACTTTGGAGAAAAATTCTTGTAAGAATTTAAGTTTTCAAAAAGCAACTGTGCCGCTGAAAAAGATGCAACAAATCCAAAAAAAATTGTGCATTTTGGAGTTTTTCACAATTTTGGTTGGAGTAGTTTTCAGCTAATAGTGAGAACTTTTCGGATTTTGATACATAACCCCCACTTTCTTCACATACACATAGCCGCAGATTTACAAAATTTGTGGTAAGGATTCTAAATTCGATCGAATTTTCAAAAAGATATGAATTAGAATTTCGAATAACTTTTTTGGGTACTTCGACCATCGAATTTTAAAAAATGTTATCGATTCAAATGATTCAAGTGATTCGATTAAAATCTATTTGATCATTCGACCATTCGATGGTTGAAGTACTTGCCCTTTAAAAAATAAAATTTGATTGCCTAGTTAGCCAGATTAAACCTAACGAATTGCTATTAAACCTCATGGGAAGCTCCCTTAGGGTTTCTCTAAATTTTTTAGATTGGATAAAAAAATTCGATAGAATGGTTAAAATCGTTCAATCAAATTTTTTTTATTCGATTGTTCGATTGGATTTCGAATTCGATTAGAAGGATCGCAATTCGACCATAATTCTATGGCCGAATTTGAGGGTTAATTAACCCTCAAATTCGACCCTTAGTAAATCTGCCCCATAGATTTTGTTAAATATATGTGCTTAAAGGACCAGAAACATCAAAAACGTTTTTTAAAAAATTTGTTAGTATACATAGAAAAAAAACACAAAGCAAATGAAACTTTAGAATCGCAAAGCCTTTATTAAGAAATAACTTACCGAAACTCTGCTTCTGCTCCTTTTCAGAACAAGGCAATCGGGCAATCTCTAATAGGAGATAGCCAGGGAGGAGATATTGAGCACCGCACAATGGATCATTACCCTGTTGCATTTTCTGCAAATTAATGCAAATTAAACTTTAAAATCGCAAAGCCTAAAGAGATAACTTACTGTAACTCTGGCTTCCAATCCTCAGCAGAAAAGGCGTCAAGGCGACAATCCATCGCAATAACGCCTTTATTTAATGTTTACCTTAATTTCTAGTAGATTTAAAGTACAGAATGATCCATTATCTGGAAAACCCCAGGTCCCAAGCATTCTGGATAACAGGTCCCATTCTCAAAGGGGCACTATACTTCCCTCTTCAACATGAACTCAGTGAACAGGACATGTATGTGCTGAATTTACATTTGCCTATTGTTTTATTGAAATATATATGGTTTCTGTTAATTCTGGCAGTTTTGCTTTAAGGCTTTCAAGTTAGCTGGGGCAGCCAAATCATTTATAAGATTATAAGGAGGCCAATAAACCATGCAAAAAAGCTATCAGGCAAACTAAATCGATATGGAAAAGGATATTGATAATAGTAAAAAAAATTAAGCAGGAAGGGGTGGTGCCCTTAATATCAGGGGAGGGATCAGCTGGTTGAGGAGAACAAAAAAAATCAGAGATTCTGAAATTATATTTTTCATCTGTCTTAATCTTAATGGTCCCAATTCTAGTAATCCAACTAATGATGCATGGTTCACACATGAGAGACTAGAACATGTTAAGATAAACAAAGGTCCAGGGCCAGATGGGATTCATCCCAGCATACTAAGCCAGCTTAGCTCTGATTGCCAAACCTCTCTACTTCATTTTTCAGGATTCATTGAGGTCTTGCATGGTGCAGAGAGACTGGCAAATTGCAAAAAGGGATCCAGTTCGCAGCCTCAAAACTACTGTATAGGCCAGTTAGTCTGACGTCAGTGGTAGGAAAGCTTTTCGAAAGGTTAATAAAGGATAAGATACTCTATTTCATAGCAAATCCTAATACTATGAGTTTGTGCCAGCATGGTTTTATGTGTAATAGATCTTGCCAGACTAACTTAATTTCTTTTAATGAGAAGGTATTATTATTATTATTATTATCAACATATATTTCTATAGCGCCAACTTATTTCATAGCGATGTAAAGTGAATGTGATTATACAACTAAATCACATGGGTTACATACATAGAACATAAGGAGTTACATACATCACAATAAATATGGAGTTACATACGTCACAATAAATACTGGTACAGGAGGTGTGAAAGGCCCTGTACAGAAAAAGCTTACAATCTAAATGGAAGGGAATGATACACAAGGTGTGAGAATGGGCAAGATCAGAGTAATGTGGGTGAGATATGTAGTACTGTAAGCGGTATTGCATTGGGTAGTTAACAGTGCGGGTAGGCTTCTCTAAAAAAGTGGGTTTTAAGAGATTTCTTGAAAGCTGAAAGATTGGGAGAGAGTCGGACAGACCGTGGGAGAGAATTCTTGCAAAGTCTTGAATGTGAGCATGTGAGGAGGTAATGAGAGAAGAGTTGAGTAGCAGGTCAGTAGAGGAGTGTAGTAAGCGGTTGGGTCAGTATATGGAAATTAGTTCAGAGATGTATGGAGGGGCAGAGTTATGAAGTGCTTTGAATGTCAGGGTCATTCATTTAATTCTGAAGGGCAGTGGAAGCCAGTTCAGGGATTGGCAGAATGGTATGGCAGAGGAGGAGTGGTTACTGAGGTGTATAAGCATAGCAGCAGTGTTCATTATGGACTGGAGAGTTTACAGTTTCTGGAAGGGAAGGCCAATTAAAAGAGAGTTACAATAGTATAGACGGGATATGACGAGAGAGTGAATAAGAATTTTGGCAGCATCTTGGGTGATAAATGATCGTATTTTGGATATGTTCCTTAGGTAGAAGTGACATGATTTAACAAGTGACTGTATGAGGAGTGAATGTCAGGGCAGAATCTAGGATAACCCCAAGGCACCGGGCCTGGGGAGATGGGGGTGATAGTGGAATTGTTAACTACGATGGATACTTCTGGGATGTTAGTGGTGTTAGTTGGAGGAAAAAGAACCATTTCTGTTTTGGAGAGGTTTAATTTAAGGTAGCGTTGTGACATCCAAGTAGAGATAGCAGACAGGCAGCAGGAGACACAAGTTAGGAGTTCTGGGTTGAGATCATGAGAGGAGAGATAGATCTGAGTATTGTCAGCGTAGGTGGTAGTGGAAGGGAGAGGGAGGAAGTATATAGAGAAAATAATAAGGGTCCCACAGGACAGAGCCTTGAGGAACCCCGACAGAGAGAGGTAGGGGGGAAGATGCTACTCCGTTGTAGGAGACACTGAAGGAACGATTGGTGAGGTAAGAAGAAAACCAGGACAGGGCTGTGTCACGAAGGCCAAGCGAATGGAGGGACTGGAGGAGGAGAGGGTGTCAAATGCAGCTGAGAGATTAAGCAGCATTAGTAGTGAGAAATTTTTGTTGGCTTTAGCTGTTAAAAAGTCATTAGTTAGATGGGTCAGAGCAGTTTCAGTGGAGTGTTGTGGTCTAAAACGAGATTGTAAGGGGTCCAGCAGGTTATTGTCAGAGAGGAATGAGGTTAATCGGTTGTAGACTAGGCGCTCTAGTAGTTAAGAGATGAAAGATAGCAGAGAGATAGGTCGGAGGTTGTCAAGAATGGAGGGGTCAAGAGAGGGTTTTAGTTGAGACGGGAATAGTCCAGTTGAGAGCGAGAGATTAAATAGATGAGTTAAGGCTTTGATTAAACAATGATTGGTATTGTGGAGAAGTTTTTAAGTAATAAGATCAAGTGGGCAGGTGGTAAGGTTAGAGGAGGCCAAAAGTTTTGAGACTTCCTCATCAGTAACAGGGGTGAAGGAGCACAGGAGAGACTGGGGAGTGTGGAGGGAGGGTGGTGGAAGCATAAGGGGGTTGAGTCGTGTAATGTCCCCTCTGATAGTGTCAATTTTGTTTTTGAAGTGCTCAGCAATGTCTTGAGCGGAGGCAGATGTGCATGGAGGGGATGGAGAAGGGGAAAGGAGAATGTTAAAGGTGGAGAATAGTTGTGCCGGTTTTTTGGAAAGGGAGTTAACGAGTGAAGTAAAGTATGTTTGTTTGGCTTGGGAAAGGCTGGTTTTATAGGAGTGCAAGGCAGATTGGTAGCTCCAAAAGTCTGATTCTGAGTGGGATTTGCACCAGCGACACTCAAGTGCGCGTGAGTGTGAGCTTAAGTATGAGCAGTGTGCTAAGGTTGAAGTGGTTTGGGTCTAGCACGTTTAGTTTTTAAGGTAAGTAGGGACCTCGATTTTTGGATGGCTGTGGATGTGATTTACTTAGACTTTGCTAAAGCATTTGATACAGTGCCACACAGAAGGTTACTGGTTAAATTAAGGAATGTTGGCCTGGAACATAGTGTTTGTAACTGGATAGAGAACTGACTAAAAGATAGATTACAAAGAGTGGTGGTAAATGGAACATTTTCTAATTGGACTGCAGGGCTCTATACTAGGTCCCTTGCTTTTCAAGTCCTCGTCCAAGTCCAAGCGGTGTTTTCTGATTGAGCTCCGCCATTGCCGCGTCCAAACACAGTAGCCCTTGCTTTTCAACTTGTTTATTAATGACCCAGAGGTGAGCATTGAAAGTACTGTTTCTATTTTTGCAGATGATATTAAATTGTGCAGAACTATAGGTCTCAAGCAGGATGCTGCCACTTAGCAAAGTGACTTGTGTAAGTTGGTAAACTGGACAGCAAACAAAATAATATAAAAACAAGTTATACACAAAATTGCAGTGTGTTGGGAGTTTCCTTAAGTGAGAAGGATCTTGGGGTTTTTATAGATAACAAGTTGTCTAATTTTGCCTATTTATAGGTCCCTGGTAAGGCCTCACCTGGAGTATGGACTATGGATATAAATGAGCTGGAGAGAGTGCAGAGACGTGCAACTAAACTGGTTAGAGGAATGGAAGACTTAAATTATGAGGGGAGACTGTCCAGGTTGTGGTTGTTTTCTCTGGAAAAAAGGCGCTTGCGTGGGGACATGATTACACTTTACAAATACATTAGAGGACATTATAGACAAATATCAGGGGACCTTTTTACCCATAAAGAGGATCACCGCACCAGAGGCCACCCCTTCAGACTAGAAGAAAAGGACTTTCATTTGAAGCAGTGTAGGTGGTTCTTCACAGTCAGGACAGTGAGGTTGTGGAATGCACTGCCGGGTGATGTTGTGATGGCTCATTCTGAGTGGCTTGGATGATTTCATAGACAGACATAATATCAAAGGCTATTGTGATACTAAACTCTATAGTTAGTATAGCTATGGGTATATATAATTTATGTGAAAGTGTCTATTAGTGTATATGGATGCTGGGTTTTCATTTGGAGGGGTTGAACTTGATGGACTTTGTTTTTCAACCCAATTTGTTGCCCATGACACAAATCTCTTGGCCCTGTGTTTGCTTAGAATCTGTCCATGTCATAACAGAATCTGTGTACAGAGCTGTAGTTTGGAAAACAACACCAGGGCTAGAGTCTCTAGAGCAGAGGTAATATGAGGTCAGTTGGCAGCTACAGTGCCATTAGTAACTCTCTATGTGCTGGAGTAACAAGACCCTTTCCATTTGCATGAAATTATATTACCTGGAGTAATAGCTGTACCATGAATGTCCAAATACTTGCCCAGTACAGCCCAACTGCTTTGGGATGTATGGTATGCCTTGTAATTCTGTTTTGGCTGTCAAGGCTTAATAAAGGGCCCAGGTAGCCCAAAATGTTGCCTTTTTTATGTTTTGGGTTTAAATAAACCTTTAGACCTTTAAAGCAGGCACAAAAGGTATGAGCTCTCTGCTCTCCTATGTTAAGCAAAATAAACTTTACACTTTACTATATAAACTATTTAACTCTTTTCCCCCTCAGTCTATGAATTCAGTCAAAGCAAGCAGACATGCTATTTTCTAAACATTGTTATTAAGGTAAGCTTTGCATTATGTCAAATTCTTGTTTATGAACCAGAATGATTCCCATGCACTGGCTACAAAATAATATGGTAATGAAGGGGTGGAAACTGGTGGAGGGCAATGCCATCTAAGAAGTGTTAAACGGGAAGTGAAAGTTATTGCCTGCCCCATCTCTAAGGCTTAAATGAGGGGCAGGCAATATATGACTGATAGGTACATTTTTAAATGAGTTTATAACAGGTAATGATGTTAAAAAATAATTTGAGTTCATTTTAATTAGAAAGGACTTTTACTATACAGCTTTCTATGTCTGTGTGATGGGTCCTCTTCAAGAAGAATGACTTATTACTTACAATAAATACGTTTCGGATAATGTATTACTGTGTGCCCAACATATTTATCCATCAGAATGCCTGCTGACAGGTAAGTAAAGCGGTGACAATGAACAGCCTTTCAGAAGGAACCCTGCCAGCTTCCTTTTTACCCTCTATCAATGCAAAGTAAGTGCAGTGCTATGTATTAAGTGATGGAATGAATAGAATGTTCATGAAATCCTTTCAGCAGTTGCTAGCTTATTGTGTTAACTCTGCTGTATGTCCCTGCTAACCTCACACTCCCCTGCTCAAAGCAGCAACACTGTGCGGCATTCTACACAAAGGATACACATTTTAGCACAGCTTTGGTGCAACTTCCCTGCATCTAAATCAGAGACTTCTAAACTTCTTGTTAAGGCCACCAAGGCAATGTATTCTAAATTTATTTGGGAATATGACAGATATTGTGTTGGTACTAGGGTTGCCACCTGATCCCAATGTTATTAATAGGAAAAAAAGGTAAATATATAGGAAGGCCGGTATTTTTTTTTCAAGAAAAGGTGGCAACCCTAGTTGGTACACAGGGCATGTATTTTAGATTAATATGACCCCTATAAAAAATGTTGTGCCAGATGATGTGTATCCCATGAACCAGACAGGGGCTGCAGAGATATTATATATTAGTTGCAGGTACCTGTAACATAATCACAGTGAATTTTAGGCAAGGCTCTTGCTTTATGTTGCTTGGATTTAGCTAGGTGATGTAAGGCGTTTGGGTCCTCTAGAACAGGGAAGGTAAGCTACAGTCCTCCAGTTAGAGTCCTGCGTGGGTCAATCTTTTGGGACCCGTACCCAAACGTACCAGACAACACGCAATCCGCAACCCGGACCCGCAACCCGCATTCTTACCCGCTTGGACCCGCGAACCCGACCTGTACCCCGCAACCCGGACCTGCGACCCGCTGACCATCAAGAATCAGGAAGTGCTTTTATTGTAAACCAGAAGTGACATCATCGGAAGTAGCCTTGATCAGAAAAAAAGGAGTAAAAACAGGAAGTGCTGTCATTGTAAACCGGAAGTGACATCATCAGTATTAGACATGCTCAGAAAAAGGAGTAAAAATCGATATGGCGAGGATCCGCGACCCGACCCTCAACCCGCCAACCTGCAGAACCACCGGCCTGCTTCTATACCCACACCCAGAATTTTTACGTGCAACCCGCAGGGTACCGTGGGATTTTGCGGGTAACCCGCGGGTACCTGACCCGATGCAGGACTCTACCTCCAGTTATAACTACAAACACCACTGACAGCCAAAGGCTGGGCGAAATGTATGGATAGTCAATGTAAGAACAGAAAAAAGCTACAAAACAAAATGTAGTTCCCAAGTGTTCCTTGTCTCTTGTTTGTAGCACATCAGGAGAGACATAATGCATCCATCTGCCCTATCAGTACTCCTGCCTCTCATGACCTTTTACAAAAGGAAATCAGGTCCTACTCTACCTAACATTTTCAGGTCAGAAAGGCTCAATCCCCTTCAATCCAGGCACATAGAATTCACTAATTCTGTAACCCCACCTCACAAAATAACTACATTGGTTGGACTCAGGCTCCGTAGAACTTAAACAAATACCGTGCTGCAATGTCCTTTATATTTGCCTAATGTAAGCATTAAGCCCTAAATATACATTTTTTTCCTTTTGATTTTTTGCTTCTGCAAAGGTGTTATTGGCCTCACAGTTTATTAAGGCAATGTTACCTCGAACTTGTGTCACGGGGAGATACATATTCTTTCTTTACCATGGATGATTATTCTCCAGAAAATAAAGAATAATCTTAGTAAAGTAAATTGCCAGTATGAAAACTCAGGCATTACTTTCTGAAGTCTCCCTTACTTTGCAATCTGTGTGTTTTCCCACCAGTGATCATAAAAATCACAGTGGGAAACCACACGCAACACTAAGTCAGGGTAACTTTGGAAAACCTAAGCAATGGGGATGATGAGCCTGAGGCAATTTTTCAGAATTGCAGCATTTCTGTCATACTAAATCAAAATAATTTCTAATTCTTTATGTGCAAGTACGATATGCGTATTGACGCTATCCTCTGTGGGAACCTTGGGGTTACTACCAGCTTAAACGTGTCCATAGCTGCAGGGTTCCCCAGCATCAATAGCTGCACTTGTGCATAATTCACAATAGGAGGTGTGGAGTACGCAAAAAACACAACTGTGCAGAAGGAGCAGCTTTGGAGTTGATTTGCACAGTGACTGTACATTTTTGAGTGGCTGCAACTGCAGTTTAGGTGAAATTGACTGGGAGCATAATAGCGGTCTGATTTTCCTACAAAAGGCCATTGGTGCACTGTGAATATTATTTGTAGTGAAATGAAGAGGTTTTAATTGCTAACCGCATGCATATCTTTCATGGGTCCTTCTATAAATAATGAATTCCAGTAAATTTGGACCTGATATAGCCATGTAGTAGCCCTGCTCAAGGCAATACCACTGTCCTCAACTCCCCTAACTCTAGTGCCTGCTTTGTACCTGCAACCCCCTTACCACAATTAATACCCCCACCCTGCTGTCACCCACTTGCATAATCCCCCCCCCCCCACACACACACTGTCTGCCGATCAGAACTGCAAGCCCTTATACCCTGCCCTAGGCACATGCCTGTAGCCACCCACAAATGACTTATTGTGCTTGTTTGTGGATCAGACTCACAGCGTGGTTTTGCAATTTCTGTCCTAAAGTGTAAGATTATTGGTGCAATGCAATAAACCTTGTCATTAACATAGTAAAGTACTGTACTTTATAAATTGATTTCGGGGCATGCAACTTTTGAATACTTGACTTTATCACGCTTCCTGTATTTTACACCCTTTTTTTCTGGTCCACTGAAAACCATATAATGGGTGTTCCCCTGTAGTTGTCGTTAGTTTGACAAAAGCCTTAACATTACAAATTCCCAATTATCTTCTTGCAGCTAGCCACACACTTTTTTTATTCGATCAAAAATGATTCCCTATTCGGTAGCTTGGTTCTGGCGAAGTAGGTGGTCAAATAAATTTTTAAAGGGGAAATAATTTGACCATCGAATAGTCGACTATTCGAATAAAATTTTATTCGAATATTCGAATTATTCGAATTTGAATATTCGATGGTCGAATTTGCCTAATCTGCATATTTGAAGATTCTAATTTATTTTAAATTCGATCTAAATTCGAATTATTCACGTGAATTTAGTAAATCTGCCCCATAGAATTCAAATTTCAGGTTTTTTTTAATTGGAAATGCGTTTTTCTATTGCAGAAATTGCAATTGCTGTATCTTCGCCAACTCAAAAACAGTCCTTAAAATACTAATCTTAATATATATAATACAGTTAACCCAAATACACAAAAACTACATTAGGTAACTGTATAAACAGAAGCATGCATTAGTGTAGAAGGTCCGTAAATATATATATTTGCAAAACATATAATTTCAGTTTAACTAAATGGAGCATTACAAGTTAAGTTGTCCAAAGTACAGGAATGGAGAATATTTTACATGCACTAACATAAAAGCCTTCAAACAAATTATTGGCTTTCAAGGTTTTTTTTTTACAATTTCATTTTGTTTATTATCCTTTTGTCAGACCAAGATACAACATGGCAATTATTAACCACATACAATAAGTAATAGAGGAATATATAGACAGATCTGAAAAATACAAAAGTCCATATATGCTATCATGAGGGCTCTCAGCATTGTCATTAAAGAGTCACCAGGTTATATAACCACTCAAGCTCTTTGGTGTCTGTGATTGCTTTAAGTATTTGTTATTGACAATGTTTATCTCATACAAAGGCAAAAAGGTAAACCTGGGGAAAAGGTCATTGTACATGATAGGCTCTAGTTGCTCTGTCTATACAATTCAACTTTTTGTCATTATTCTAAGGAAATGTACTCCCTTTTCTACATGAGTGCAATCAATAGGGCTTGTGCTGATCATAGTTTTTGCCTACTGATTTAATCACATGTTGGAGGGCTAAACTTTGGTTTAATTTTTCATATGTGAACCTATGTGTCACTTTGTTAAAGGTTAAATGTTTTCCTGTGCCCCAGTGAATGTGTTAGCCAGCTAGGCTGGGTCCTTTTTCCCATAGGGGGGAGTAGTTCCCCAGAGGTTATAAAAAGGGATGTGCCATGTGTTCTGTCTCTGTCCAGTGCACCCACTAGAAGTGGGGTGTGCTGCTAAGGCCTGAGGTGGAAGTAGGCCTCAGTATAGAAGTTAGTGAGTATCATGTCAGAAACTGTAATAGGTCACTATAGGAGTGACAGATAAGTTCAGGAAAGTTAGTGAGCAGCTAAGGCTCCAACAGGGAGTTTAGTGAAGGGTTAGCACCCTGCAGTGTGACATCCACCAGATTAGGGACTCAAGTGGTTAAGCTCAGGGATAGAGAGATCCTTGGAGTGTCCAACCAGCTGGGAGGTCGCCTTCAATGGGGATAGTACACCAGAGGCAGGAAAGGCGGCTTAATTCACAAGGCTGACTAACAAAAGTATCAGAAAGTATTCGTGAGTAATACAACTGTGTATAAATGACCTGCTGCTGTACTGCTTAATGAAGTGTACCACCAGTTCAATAAATTTTCTGCTGTTTAAGGGTAGGGACAGACAGGGAGATTCGGGGAGATTCTGTCGCCTGGCGTTTTTAGCAGGTGACAATCTCCCCGAATTTCCTTCTCCCTGTCTGTCCCTACCCTTAAAGAACCACTGGCACCCAAAGTTATTTGATGAAGAGTGAATACTGTGTGTGCTTATACCCGAGAGGTAAATCCTTCCTCCATACCATAAGCGGGGACCTACCGGGAGTTGCACTCATTATTTACCTCACAAGGACCAAAGTTGGTGTAATCTCCCTGTTTAGCTCAAGAAACAACAAAAACATTCGATTTTCCTGACCAAAATAATAACCAAGATGTATGTTCAGCTCAAACCCTGTTCTGTGAAATCATGTTCAAAAAGGGGATATACTGTACCACCATGAGGATTTTATCCACCTTTTTACATGTTTGTTGACTGGATTAACTAAAAAATACAAACACTAAGAAGACCTTGACCATGATAGAAGCCATAAAAAAAATCTCTTGGAGAGAAGAATCCAGGCTCATGCTTCTATTTGGACAGCCTTGATTTACACTTTTTTTAAATACAGACAAGTCACCCACCTTGTGAACAGTTGATCCCTATAGATCACAAACCTAGCCATGAGTGGAAGCCACAAACATATATATATATATATATTCTATCTGTATGAAGCCTTAGACAGTATGTAATTTTGGCAAAGTTTAAAAAGAGCTAACACACATATGGAATCTTTAATTGACTAGGAACTGTACAAGATCATATAATTACGCTCTGCTCCAACCAATTATTTTCAATCAGTGCAATATGACCGTTGATGATGTGTACAAATTATCAATGAATCAGCCATTAGACCATCATGGTGATTTCTCAAAAGGCTGCCCATATGTGGCATACACTATGGATTAGGACTTTATACAGCTTGTATTCTAATTTCTAAGGGGCAAATTTACAAAATTCACGTGAATAGATCGTAGTTCGGTCGAATATGATCGAATTATGATCGTACGATTTAATCGGATATTAGAATATTCAGACTTTTTGATCATCGAATACCGAATTATCGAATAGATTGAATGATCGGATATTCGATAATTCGATGACCGAAGGAATCAAAATTTTAAAAACCTTCGAATGCCTACTTCGTCAGATTGAACCTACCGAATTGCAATAGAATACGATCATACGATCGAAGCGTTCGAATCGTACGAATTTTTTGGAGGCTCGAAGGAAATTTCACGATTTTCTCGTGAAATCAATCGATCGTTATCCGATCGTACGAATTCATCGAGAAATCGAATATCGAGCAAAATGATAGCCTAAAACTATTCGATAAGCATTCGATATTCGAATGCTTATCGAATTTCAAATAAAATCGTAGGATTTTGGGTGAATAATAGTAAATTTGCCCCTAATTGTATATGTTTATGTGAGGAGGTGCCCACTGCGATACATTGCACAGGACACCGCTAACACAAAATCATACATTAATACCAGCAAGGGGCTGCACAGCTGACATTTAGCAAATATCTCAGGCGCCATTCCTCTTGTAAATTCTATACCAAATACATTCCCACATATCAAGGCAATCCACTAATAATATTTCACACATGTCTGAGAAAAAAGAGCTGCGGAGTTGAAATGGTACATTTTTACAGTGAGAAGAGTAATTCGCCCCTTGTACGCTTTCAGCAGAAACATTTTTCTACACAAACAAGAAGTCAGCTTGTCCATCATACGCCAGAGTCGGTTTTCATTTTTCCAAGAAATCCTGAGACACCCAGTGTAAGCGGCGAGAGTCGACACCATAAAGTCTGCACATGAACAAAAAAGAAGAGATGCTGAAATGACATAGGCTTATGGCTTTCTGCTCTTCCTTAAATCCCATTTTTTTTAACCTTCTCTATAAGAAGAACGTTTCCTTGTTCATCTCCCTTCCCCTTCAAATTGCTCTGATTTTATCTGGTTTTAGAGCAAGGATAAAATAATTTGCCTCTTTGGCCAACAAAATTGGTATTAATGTTCATTAGAACTGGTGGGATTTTGTTCTTTTCCTCATCGAAAGTAAGAAAAATGCACAGTTTAAAATCAGGGGAATGCCACATAGTTAGCCCTTTAGACTGAATTATATTCCATCTCCCAGCATCCTTAGCCTGCCACAATAGGAGGGTCGCCTGCTGGACACCCCCGCATTAGAGGCAAAACAAGTGCTTGTATATTTGCATGTTTGTTTTATTTCCACAAGTCTCTCTATTGCTCTCAAGGCTTTTTTACTTCATGAGGTTGTTTACATTGATCCCGAGCGCTGGAAGTTTCCCTTTCCAGGGGCCCCCTGCTATAATCTGAGGTTGTTTCCTATTGCTGCCACATTGGCTATGCATTCCTGAGCTCTGAGCAACAGCCTCCCCCCTCACCCCACCCCTCCATGCTTTGCAGAGGTGATGGAGTCTGAAGGCAGATACTTACTAAATTGAGGGACTTTTTCACACAGTCTGGTACCAACGAACAGCAAAAGACACAAAAAAGCAATTTAAATGGTATCAGACTTATTACGGTTTATATACACTGGATTTTTTTGATCACGCAAACTCATAATGTCATAGGATAAAAAGCTATTATGAATGCCCGAGAAACAGAGAGATAAAATGATTTACCTAAAGAAAGGACTTGTCCAATTTAACGGGTCCAGGGCTCCTATATGCTACCATATATTGCACAAATGTGTATGGGGTTGATTCTACTGCAGCTAAATGAGATTAAAAGGTCCCCCTTGGTCAGTAGACCATATATGCTTAGTGCAGTCACGAGGGCTTCATGCGGCCCTGGATGGATACGAATGCGGCCCTGGATGGATACGAATGCGGCCCAACTTGAAACAATCGTTTCCCATGGAAATATATCATAATAGTATAATAATAAGTCTATTTACTGTAATATCCAGGTGTCCCATATTCCAGTGTACAGCTCCAACTGGTAGTTATTTGATATATATTTTCATTACCTTTACAAATCAAAAGTGTATTGTAGAGCTATAGAATGGTTGTGGAGGGATGGTTAGGGAGGTTTTTACCAGTCTTAAATGTTGCCACACATGCATCAGCTGAACTGAATCTGTTATCCAGAAAGCTCAGAATTACAGAAGACTCCCATAGACTCCATTTTATCCAAATAATTTCCTTTACCTCTGTAGTAATTACACAGTACCTTGTACTTGATACTACTTAATCCTAACCAGGACTGGACTGAAAATCAAAATAGGCCCTGGCATTTCAGGTACACCAGCCCACTAAATACTGACTTTCTATGGCACCTTATAGCAGCCCATCTGGCATTTGCCCTAACCCACAGATTGCCAGTCCGGGTCTGATCCTAACTAATATATAATCAATCCTTATTGACAGCAAAAACAGCCTATTGGGAGAATTTAATTATTACATTATTTTTGAGGAGAACCAAACCCTTATTAATAAAAACGCCTACCCCCTACCCAACATAAACTCCCCTGCTCCCCCCCAGCCTAGGTGTACATTCCAGTAATTAACCCTAACACCTTGCTTACCTCTCTTTGCAGATTCAGCTCAAAGGAGCTCACAGGCGCCATCTTCTTCTTTTGGGTCTTCTTCGTGAAGTAAGCACAGTATCATGCATGCACAGTTGGAGCAGTCTTCCGCTTTTTGACAACTGTGCATGTGCCGAATGTGACGGAAATCTGCAAAGAGAGGTAAGTAAAGAATTAGGGTCTACAACATTGTACCTAATTAATTAAGAACATTTGATACACGTTAATATTTAAATCGTCGTTTTGGTGGATGGATATGTCCTAATACTTCGATAGGCCCACTTCAGGCATTGGCAGCTGGCACTAACTATATTCTTATAGGTCTTTTAGAAATAGCTTGGCACACAGACTGGTGGCCAATACAACCCTGCTAGTCAACTCTTTCAGTAGCGACATATGGGAAATGCACCGACTAAAGTAGAGATGTTCGGATAGGTGAGCTCCTCTCAGAAATCAATATTTTTATGACTATGAAAATTCTCATTCATCCAGGTCATGGTATGTCTAACACAAGTAACTCAAAACAACTGAACTTGCTGAGAAATTGTAATGAAGACGTTTCACTGCTCATCCGAGCAGCTTCATCAGTTCAAGTGACTCTTCCAACAATCCAATAACAACTGCACATTGTAACTCTTCAGAGAGGTGACATCTGAAATTCACAGAGGTGTTGATTCTGTGTAGTTACAGTGACATATTTTAATATTTTCAATATTTTTATGTTGGTTCACCCATCATCACCATTTCTGCTTGAAACAGTGCATTTCCCATATTTCACTTTATCAAATGCCCCTCATGTGCCCTATTCTTCAGAGCAAAAATGCAAATCTAATCATGTATTTAACTCAAACACCTGCAGTCCTTTCCTAAAGAAAATAAACTTGTAGCATACATTATACAGCAAACTACCACAGACTCAGGCATTTGCTTTTGATTTGAGACTTCATCCATAATTATTTTAAACTGCATTGTTTTATGTTCTCTGTGTGCATTAAGTGTGCCCTCCAGTCCCAGGAAGGCAGCAGAGGAGGGCCTGTCTGGAGAGGGTCTGTAGGAAGATTAGAATGTAAGGAATGTGGCGTTCCTTCAAGCCTGCATCCGGCTCAGTTCTCAGACCTACAGATGGATTGCAAAGGTCACCAAGGTTGCAGCATTTAGCAGATATGTACTGCTGTGTATGGGTTCATTTCAGTTGCAGAGAGGGAAAACGCCTACATAAAAGCACACGGCTGATACTTATTCTTTAAACAGTGGACAATGCATCGCTGCTATTAGGTTTTATAGAATTAGAAGGCTGATGCTGAATTTCATTAACTGTAAAGAAATAATTATATTTATGATAAAATGGCACTGTAGGTGTGGATTTAATGTGATCTAAGAAGGGTTGCCTTGTATACCAAGCAGTGGAGTAACTACTCCCTGGTGGGCCCCGGTAGAGGACGGGCAACTGGGCCCCCTGTCCGCCCCTTACCTCTATAAATCCCATGCTGGAGTGTTGATGGCATGTGTGCTGTAAAATCTCCCCCTAGATAACCACCTGCCATAACCATTTTTGTGGCTCTGAATGGCCCCAAGGGGGTGGGGGCCCTGGTGCAATTGCACCCTCTGCACCCCTGGTAGTTACACGACTGCTACCAAGAACGTAACTCCAAACTTACCGTCGAGTAAAACACGTATCCTCAATTACCCTCCTGAAATCGCCCCTGGCCTGGCAATTTATGCCAAGTTGTTTTTAGAGGTCCACAAAATGGTGCCAACAGAGCACGAAATGAACACTAATGTAATAGAAGGCGCAGAGTTTGCATTGGATCTACTAACCCACAACAACCAAATGAATGTTTCCTTTTAAAGGGTAGTTTAATTTAACTTTTAGTATAGTATAGAACTAAGCAACTTAGCAACTTTTTTATTGGTCTTCTTTTTTTTATAGTTTATAAACTATTTTCCTTCTTCGTCTTCCCAGCTCTCAAATGGGGGGAACTGACTTTAGCAGCTGAAAAAAACTATTGCTCTGGAAGGCTACCATAATTGTATTGGTATTTTGTATTACTTATCTTTCTAATTAGCTTCCCTACTATTTATATTCCAGTCTCTTGTTCAAGCTACTGCCTGGTTACTAGGATAAATTGGAACCTTGCAACCACACATCTGACAAAATTCCACACTGGAGAACTGCTGAGCAAAAAGCTAAATAATTCAAAAGCTACAAAATTGGCTCACACTATCACTGTCTAAAAGTTAAGTTAAAGGGATTCTGTTCTAATTTTTATGATGTAGTTTTGTTTTTTTCTAAATTACACTGTTTACACTGCAAATAATTCACTCTACCATGTTAAATTTAATTCCTGAACCAATAAGTGTATTTTTTAGTTCTAATATTGGTGTGTAGGTAGCCATCTCAGTTTATTTTGCCTGGTCATGTGCTTTCATAAAGAGCCAGCACTTTAGGATGGAACGGCTTTCAGGCAGGCTGTTGTTTATCCTACTCAATGTAACTGATTGTGTCTCAGTGGGACATGGGTTTTTACTATTGAGTGCTGTTCTTAGATCTACCAGGCAGCTGTTATCTTGTGTTAGGGAGCTGCTATTTGGTTACCTTCCCATTGTTCTGTTGTTAGGCTGCTGGGGGGGGTGATATCACTTCAACTTGCAATACAGCAGTAAAGAGTGACTGAAGTTTATCAGAGCACAAGTCACATGAATGGGGGTAGCTGGGTAACTGACAATATGTTTAACCCCATGTTTTAGAAATGGATTTCAGTGCAGAATTCTGCTGGAGCAGCACTGTTAACTGAAAAAACATTTTTTTATCCCTTTAAAGATGAATAACCCCTTAATACAAGTGATTGGCAAATGCTGCCTGCTGATTTGTTGTCATATTAGGTGCAAATTTTATTTGACCACAATTGGATCATGTGCTGGGCCAGTTGAGGCCAAATTAGGCCCAGGCCTAAACAATTGGATATGACTGTGTATGGCCATATTTTAGGAGGAGTAGGAGCTGAAGTTTAACATTAACAAAGGGCTTTAAATGAGAAAGTCCTACATTATATAAAAGCCTGTTTTGCCCCTGGGTGCCATTACTAAAAACAGCACATGACACCTGTTCAAGAATTAGTACCTGTTTTTAGAAGCCTTAAATAGTGTTCAGGGAGACTATGACCCATGCCACCCATCATGCCGGTCTCCAATTTCCTGCTGGAGAGAAGAGCCTGGAGCCTGGAGATCATTAAAATAAAGCACTGGAGCCCAAGGCTTTGATCTGCCACAAAAACAGGATGTAACTAGTGTGAAAGTAGTTATGGTCTGATCACCACTAAATAAGAGTATTGCATCCTTCTGCATGACCTGCTGCTCAACTCCTCCATCAACTGACAAACCTTTCAATGTGCTGATTCATTGCCTTCAAGGATTCCCTTTCTGTACAGAACCACTGAACTGAATTAGTGTATTAATTATTGTCACAGTAGGCCTTAGTCACTGATGTATTTATTATTTTATTCATAGATAACAATTGGCTTAGAAATGCTACACACACAAGCATTAACAGGTATAGGTGCTGCATAGCTACATAGTATAACAAACAAAGTGATTCTAACTGAGTTGAGCTAGATAATTAACAACGAAAGCTTAGTTCTTAGCTTGCTGGTACTTAAAGGCCCGGATTTGTGACACAACCACAGAGGCCTTGGCCTAGGGCATCGCAAATTAAAGGAACAGTAACACCAAAAAATGAAAGTGTTTTAAAGTAAAATCATATAGTGTTGCCCTGCACTGTTAAAACTGATGTTTGCTTCAGAAACACTTATATAGTTCATTTAAACAAGCTGTTAAGTAGCAATGGCGGAAATTGAAAAATGGCTATATGGTACAGGATGAGTAATGGATAACAGATAACATTATGTTCTACACAGCTTATCTGCTATCTGCTGTGTAACTTGAGCCTTTTCTGCTTTGAATGGCTGTCCCCATGGCTACACAGCAGCTTATTTATATAAACAATAGTAGTGCTTCTGAAGCAAACACTGCTGTTTTACCAGTGCAGGGCAACAATGCATTATATTTTTATTACTTTGAAACAATTTCATTTTTTGATGTTACTGGTCCTTTAAGGCTCAGCATGCCCCCCAACCACACTTGAAGTTTGCCCTTCTCTGGAGCACTAGGCATTATGCACCCTGTCGCCATACTCCAGCCATAGAAAGTAAGAATACATGTGACCTGTGGGGAGGGGCCGATGAAGGATGCCAAACTCCAGACGCAATGAGAAGAAAGCGGCCCTGTTATTTACTGGGTGGCTGCAAAAACTGCCTTAAATGAGAAGGAAATTTAAAGCAGTTTATCACCGATTAGCTACAATAGTGTTAACTATAACAATATATTTATTCTGCAGAATACTTTACCATACCTAGGAGCTCTCTCTGTTTGTTTAGGATAGCAACTGCCATATTAGCTTGGTGTGACATCACTTCCTGCCTGAGTCTCTCCCTGCTCACTCATAGCTCTGAGCTCAGATTACTGCAGGGAGGGGGGAAAGAGCATACTGAGCATGCTCAAGCCCTAGCTCTGGAGGTTTATGCTGAACAGGAAGTCTGATACAAAAGCCCATATGTATACAAAAGAAGGAAATACATAATGTGTTTCTTTTGACAGAGGACTCAGAGCAGCATTACTTTGAGGGTTACTGGTGTATTTATTTAGACCTTTCTGATAAAGCTTACTTAATTTTAAACTTCCCTTCTCCTTTAAGAGCTAAAGCTGGTTCATATTAGCTTAAGTTATTGCATCTTATTTTGTTTTTGCTTTTACACTAAGGGGCACATTTAAAATCCTAATTTCGAAGTAATTTTTTGCTACTTGGACTATCGAATAGCCCAAAATTCAATTTGAATAAAAAAAAATTGAAAATTTTAATTTCGATGTACCTGCCCTTTAAAAAACCGTCGAATTCGACTATTCACCACTTTAAAGCTGCCTATTTGCCATTTTAGCCTATGGGGGACCTCATAGAACCTGTCCTGAAATTTTTTCTAAGTTCCAAGAATTCAAAGGATTTTGGTGAAATAGTTTCATCGAACTGAATGATTCGAATTCAAATGATTTTTTTATTCGATATAGGTCCATTTTCGATCGAAAAAGCCCTTTAAACAAAAATTTGAGGGTCTAATTTCGAAATGTATTTACTTCGCCCCTTAGTAAATCTGCCCCTAAGTGAGAGTAAATTCATCAAAGTTTTACCAGATATTCTGACAACAATCAGTTGTATTAAAACATCCTTTTCTGTTCGAATATTAACATTTTTTTCATTAGATTTCCAGCCACTATTGCAAAAAGTGTATTTCCCGAAGGTATATTTTTTTCTAAAAATAAAGTTTTCCCATCCCTTCTAGCCCCACATATGACATTCCTGCCGTTACCTGAATCACATGCCTTTCAGGTAATAGTAGTCTAGATATGTGCTGTGCTTTGGGCTGCAAAATTGTAATTAGCTGGCTTTTGGCCCCTGATGCAAAGCCTGCCCATGAGCTGTGTGCCCCATAGCCTTGGGCTCCAGTACATCACACCCTTCTGCACCAGTGGTACTTCTGATGCCTAATACAATTTACTTATTAGAGTGCTCTTACCCACCCAATATGATTTTGAATATTTTTTTTGGGTGACGGGTCCACTTTAAACAAACCATTGTCATAATAATATACTTTTTTAGTATGTTTTGCCAATGGGGAATCATAAATACAAAATTACCATTTTAAGAAATAAGGGCCGCCCCCTGGGATCCTGAGATTCACAGTGCACACAAACAAATTTAACGAACCATAAGTCACACAAGCCAATTAATGGCTAATAAAAATGAATGGAGATCAGTCTTTTGCTCCCACCTTTCTTCCTGTTTGTAAAGCTGCAATATTTCTGGTCAGGTGATCTCTGAGGCAGCACACAGATCATCATGAAATGGGTGTTCAGTGTAAGAGATATAAAAGGGCAATATTTACCAATATATATTTTCCAGTTTGAAGAAGATTCTTTAATACGCCACTTGATGGTTGATCCCAATGTTATTAATAGGGAAAAAAACTTAAAGGAAAACTATACCCCGAAAATGAATTTTTGAGCAACAGATAGTTTATATCAAATTAAGTGACATATTAAAGAATCTTACCAAACTGGTATATATATTTAAGTAAATATTGCCCTTTTACATCTCTTGCCTTGAACCACCATTTCATGATGGCCTGTGTGCTGCCTCAGAGATCACCTGACCAGAAATATTTCAACTCTAACTGTAACAGGAAGAAGTGTTGAAGCAAAAGACGCAACTCTGTCTGTTAATTGGCTCATGTGACCTAACTTTATAGTTTGTTTGGTATGTTTGTGTGCACCGTTGGATCCTAGGATCCCAGGAGGCTGTCCTTATTTATTAAAATGGATATTTTCTATTTATGATTACCCAATGGCACATGCTATTAAAAAAGTGTATTATTTTGAAAATGGTTTATTTACTTGAAGCAGGGTTTTACATATGAGTGGTTTTATGCAATATCTGTTTATAGAGACCTACATTGTTCGGGGGGTATAGTTTTCCTTTAAATATATAGGAAGCCCGGTATTTTTTTTCTAGAAAAGGTGGCAACCCTATTAAAGGGATACTGTCATGGGAAAACGTGTTTTTTTCAAAATGCATCAGTTAATAGTGCTGCTCCAGTAGACTTCTGCACTGGAATCCATTTCTCAAATGAGCAAACTGATTTTTTTATATTCAGTTTTGAAATATGAGATGGGGCTAGACATTTTGTCAATTTCCCAGCTGCCCATGTGACTTTTGCCAGCACTTTAGGAGGGAACTGCTTTCTGGCAGGCTGTTGTTTTATCTTCTCAATGTACAGTAACTGAAGGAGTCACAGTGGGACATGGGTTTTTACTACTGAGTGCTGTTCTTAGATCTACCAGGCAGCTGTTATCTTGTGTTAGGGAGCCGTTATCTGGTTACCTTCCCATTGTTCTGTTGTTAGGCTGCTGGGGGGGGGTGGTAAGGGTGTGTGTGATATCACTCCAGCTTGCAGTACAGCAGTAAAGAGTAACTGAAGTTTATCAGAGCACAAGTCACATGACTTGGGGTTGGGGCAGCTGGGTAATTGACAATATGTCTAGCACCATGTCATATTTCAGAATAAAATGTAAAATGCAGAATTCTGTTGCTGAAGCACTATTAACTGATGCATTTGTTTCCCATGACAGTATCCCTTCAAAGGAGAATTCAACCCCTAACATAAGCAACCCCTACTCCCCTTCCCTATGTGAACCCCAGCCTACCTACCCCCTGGGGGAAATGCCCCATACATTTTACTTACCCCTTGGTGCAGATTCTGTCCTCAGGAGTTCATGGGTACCATCTTCTTTTCTTTGTTAAACTTTGGAAGCAGACTGGCGGTTTCATGACTTTCTCGCCTGCTAATAAAAATGCTGCTTGATGTCAGTGCTACTTATGGGGGAACAAATATTTATACTGTAGATACATATACACATAGCAATGCAGAGTTAGCAGCCCAAGTGTCATGTTTATCTTGTTTTAAAGGGAAGTGTGCCCACAGTATATGCAATAGAAAAATTAGCAATTTGTTTTCCAATTACTTTTGTAATAATTCTAATTCTAATATCTTCCAAGGTTATTCTTCTTCTTTGCCCCTGTAATGTGAGTGCAGTATAAGCCATATAATTAGTTGCTGATGTATAACCTTCAGACAAAACATTGTTCTTGTACAGTGTCTTGATAATGATCTATATGGTCACTGTACCTTATAATTTAATTACTGCAGTTTGGGTACAGCAATTAACAAATTAGTAACATCAAACAATTGATTTATTTGATATACAACCAATTAATGTGCAGAGGAACTAATTACTTGCTTTGATTTTTAAATGCAAAGTGGAAATAACACTGCCTACAAAGTTCAACTCTAAAAGAATAGTTAAGACAACAGACACGAAATCAAGGAGTTTTTGCTTATTCTGACGAAAATTAGCTAAAGATAAATAAGCTTTAGTATAAAAATAAGAAGAAGGTTTGTTACACTGCAACTCCCTTAATCCTCAGCAATGCTCTGCCTGTTAATTGCATGCTGGGGTGCAGAGCTCTGATTAAACATGTCAGTTTGACTTATAGCCTGGTTTCATGATAATGAACAGATGCAAGAAGGGGGCTGGAATTAAGTGGCACAAGACTTGGGAGGGGGTGCAATGAGGACCATTGAGAGGCATGTATATGGCTAAGGCCAGACGGGGAGATTCAGGGGCATTTTATCGCCTGGCGACTTCTCGCCGCGACTTGTAGCCCCCGAACCTCCCCGAATAGCCACTTACCTAAGCGCACCGGCGTTGCTTGAAAACGCCGGCGCGTATCCACACGGAGCGGCTACAAGTCGCGGCGAGAAGTCGCCAAGCGATAAAATGCCCCCGAATCTCCCCGTCTGGCCTTAGCCTATAACTTAAACAAAAAGGATCAAGTCTGGCTGGAACAGAGTAGGTATGGGACCTGTTATTCAAAATCTTGGGACACAAGGTTTTTTGGTGAAGTGATCTTTCCATAACATGAATCTTTTAAAGATTAAACAAACCCAATAGGAATATTTTGCTTCCAATAAGGTGTAATTATATCTTGGTTGGGGTCAAGTACAAGAGACTGTTTTATTATTACAGAGACAAAGGAAATCACTTTTAAAAATCTGAATAAAGTGGATCTATGGCCTTCCCTTAATTCAGCTTTCTGGATAACAGGCTTCAGGAAAGATCCTACACCTATAATTGCTTTATATTATAACTTTACTTTGCTTTTGTTTGATAAAGAGGATGAAATGGCATATCTGTCAGTTTAAACCCTAAAAATGGGGCTACAAATGCCATATTTTATATACTGAACTTATTGCACCAGCCTAAAGTTTCAGCTTGTCAAAAGCAGCAATGATCCAGGACTTGAAACTTGTCACAGGGGGTCACCATCTTGGAAAGTGTCTGTGACACTCACATGCTCAGTGGGCTCTGAGCAGCTGTTGAGAAGCAAAGCTTAGGGGTCGTCACTAATTATCCAGCAGAAAATAGGGTTTGTAATATGTCTGCAATATAAGCTGATGGTAAAGTGCTGATTATTAAATTCTGATGCTAATTGCACTGGTTTCTGTGCTGCCATGTAGTTATTATCTGTATTAATGACTAATCAGCCTTATATTGTGACATTTCTATTCTATGTGTACTGTATATTGTGAGTGGGCCCCTAAGCTCAGTAAGTGACAGCAGCACAGAGCATGTGAATCAGTGAATCGGCAGAAAAGAAGATGGGGAGCTACTGGGGCATCCCAAAACATAAAGTACAAAATTTCTAGCTACTTCTGTACTTTCCTTGTCCTTTAACACTTTCCTGGGAATGCTCAAGATTCTCCAGTTCATTTAATTATAAATCTGCCCCTTAATGCCCAGACTCACGTATATGCTGCTCTGCACTGAAACTTTTAGTTGCACTGGACTCATCAGTTTCAGTGAGGGGTAACACAGAACTGGCAAATATGGGGTCCCTTGTGATAGCAGAGACTGATTGTGTTATCCATTCCTTCAGGATCTGATATCAGACACAAAAGATTTGCCTTCAACTCTCCCACCTTTATCCTTCCCAGGGATGTGCCATTCATACCGGCAATAGTATTATTTTATACACTGGGAAACACACCTTTCATACCACACTCTTGCCATACTCACAGAAGTCACAATTATTGAGTCCCAGTTGGACCGCTGATACTTAAGTGACCTACAATTTGACTTCGAATTTCAAAATTCACACATTCAAATTTGAATCTGACTATTCTTACTTTGAATATTTGCCACCGAAAACCTGCCTAGTTCATGTACAGGTCAATGGCAGAGGTTGAGTCATTTAGAGATGTTACTTGCCTTTCTGACATTCCAGTTTTTTTTCGGGAGAAAAGCTTGATTCGTACGAATCGAATACCATTCGAATTTTCTGGTCAGAACCATTTCATTGAATATTAGCCATTCAAATTTTTTTGATGCAGACATCTGCAGTGGACTTTATACTAAAACGCAGACCAGAGAGTAGAAATCACATATGCAGTGTTCAGTATGTATGAAATCTCATGTTTGTGCATATTATACCCTGGGGGAAATGAAAAACAAGAGTATGAATACGTTTAATGTGGAAGGAAAGATATGAGACATATTATAATGCAATCTGTAACCTAGAAGGTAATACATATCACTTTCCAAGGAAGGTTTAGCAAGACCAAACAATTGTATTATATTACCATAATATGAATGGGCCTGTCCGCCTTCATTATTTAAATTTTTACTATTTTTACTTTATAGTATGCAAAGCCAGTTAAGCTCTAAAACAAGCACGGCGATCCTTGTACCTTTGTTTCTACTTTTATCAGTTGTTTTGGTATACAGAAGATTGGTGTATCATCATTTATTTATTTACATAGTGTATTATATTTATATATTTTATATTGTATGTTGTGCTCACCTCCATTGCTCCATTGACAGGTCCAGCGTGGGAGTGTGGATCTATACTGGAACACATATCAATATGAAAATGATACTGAAAGTCCAGGAGATTATTTCTGATTGGGCTGGGTAAATAGTTGCATTTTTTATTAAGATTGCTAAAATGTTCTCAGTACAATCATTGGCAACATGTGGCTGTGTAAATATAAAGCTTCCCATTCAGAGAAATGAATGGGTCTGACTGTAAAGTCTACAGAGCCAACAGGAAGTAGTTGCATGTTGTTTTGTTGGACATTGAAGATGCTCTCCAGGTGTAACACAAATATACATGTTTACTTTCTTTAAATTTTCCCTCAAGATTCACTCCTATATTCGGCAACCCCACCTTCCCACCAGGTTTAGACCCCCTGCCCTTATATTAACTGGCCACTAAAAAGACACCAAGGAATCTACACATCTACACCTGGCTAGCAAACTCTACAGTCCTTACCTGGGACACAATATTTCCTAACACACATTCTACACCACTAGATAGATTCAGATATGATCAGATAAGACACTTTATACTTTCACAAAAGTTGCACCTGACAACAAAATCACCACCTACTCAGATGGAATTCCTTTGGTGCTCTAAATACCCACCTCAGAGAACTATCTCATACTTATACAAATGTATACAAAACATTAAAATCTCCCCTAGTAAATCCTTTAAAGTGAAATGGGAGGAAGAACTAGGTTCTATGATAGCGGAGGAGGATTAGGATAAAATTGTTACTTTAGCACACGGGTCCCCAACCTTTTTTGCACGTGAGCCACATTTAAATTTAAAAAAGAGTTGGAGAGCAACACAAGCATGAAAAAGTCCATGTGGATGTCAAATAAGAGCTCTGATTGGCTTTTTGGTAACCCCTATATGGACTGGCAGCCTACAGGAGAGAATGTTTGGCAGGACATCTGTTTTTTATGCAACCAAAACTTGCCTCTAAGCCAGTAATTCAAAAATAAGCACCTGCTTTGAGGCCACTGGGAGCAACATCCAAGGGTTTGGAGAGCAACATGTTACTTGCGAGCTACTGGTTGGGGATCACTGCTTTAGCACATTCAACCTCGGTCTGTGGTAAAATACAGGAGCTAAACTACAAAATCATAAGCAAATGGTATGGAACCTCTGATAAATTAGCTAAGATATACAAAACACTTCCTCCTACATGTTGGAGTTGTGATAAAGATATAGGAACTCTATCTCACAACTTTTGGGGATGCCCAAACTCTCACAAATTACTGGACTCAGATAAGAGATCTGATTAAAGAATTAACAGATGTGGCTGGATAAACTCGGTGAACCAAGCACTCCCATTCAAAGCTATAACCTATAAAAATAGGGGATGCCCGGACAAGTATGAACAGATATGGAACCCCTGGCTTGAAAGCCCCCAAACTACAACAAACTGACCCCCAGGAGTTAAACTTCTACCATGTGTACCTCTGTGCGAGCCTGGTGTCCTGCATATGTTATTGCAACCTGTAATTAGCCAGAAACAAGGCTATTGTCTCTCATGGAAGTGAATGCTTGAAAATATGTAAAACCTATATAAGACTATGTAACCCAGACCAAAAGCTGTCAAGTAATGTACAATTATTCTAACCAAATGTCTGTAACTTCTCAGTAACAATATACATAAAACAATAAAAGAGTTTAAAGGGGAAAAAAAAAAGAATTAACAGGTGTAGGGATCCCAAATAAACCTATGAACCTGCTGCTTCATCACACCACCAGATCAATATGGGCACATCTAAAGTCTATTATACCAATTATGCTAGATACAGCCAAATTAATACCTATAACATACACCACATAAAATTAAGGACTGGCTACACAAGGTCTCAGAAATAGAAAGATTTGAGAGTTATGAGAGCTCATCCGCACAAGAAACACAGAAACATATACAAAAATGGTTTTGTTGGTAACAGTTTAAGGCAGGGGTCCCCAACCTTTTTTGCTCGTGAGCCACATTTAAATTTAAAAAAGAGTTGGAGAGCAACACAAGCATGAAAAAGTCCATGTGGATGTCAAATAAGAGCTCTGATTGGCTTTTTGGTAGCCCCTATATGGACTGGCAGCCTACAGGAGAGAATGTTTGGCAGGACATCTGTTTTTTATGCAACCAAAACTTGCCTCTAAGCCAGTAATTCAAAAATAATCACCTGCTTTGAGGCCACTGGGAGCAACATCCAAGGGG
This sequence comes from Xenopus borealis, assembly GCA_024363595.1. Classification (NCBI taxonomy): domain Eukaryota; kingdom Metazoa; phylum Chordata; class Amphibia; order Anura; family Pipidae; genus Xenopus; species Xenopus borealis. Next base: position 131,119,232 of record CM044434.1, read on the forward strand.
TTGGAGAGCAACATGTTGCTCGTGAGGTACTGGTTGGGGATCGCTGGTTTAAGGAATCAGATAAATATAAAGCAATGTTACAGCCATAAATTTGCAAACACAAGAAGAAATAGTTCTTACAAACGATCCGGTAGACAAACGCCTGCGGTAGCCATTACAGCCATGCTTTTATGTTGTAATATCAATTGTGATTTAAAGACAACATCAATGTCACCACTGGAAAAGTTTAGTATTGCAGGGGTGAAACGCCTATCCACAATTATTCCTTCTCCCTCTCCTCCTATCTCTTATTTTCTATCTTCTATCCACTATTTAGATGTCATGCATTCAGAAATGGATGTCAATACCACATACAGATATGTTATCCTGGTTATGTAAATATAAGAAATAGTATGTGAAATATCTTTTATATTTTGTGCTTTTTTTCATTTTTTGCATCCTGAATGTAAACTCTTCTCTACTCACACTGTGTTAAAAAATTCTAATAAACTTGAATTAAAAAAATATATACATCTGGTTATTACTTTAACCCACTTTATTTCAAAGATAATAAAGTTCATAGAGAAAAAGGCAGTTTTTGGGTACATCAGGGCAAAATGTTGATGTAAAATCCATGAAAACATGACTTTGCACCCATTGAAATGCATTGTAAATTGGTGGGAACACAAATAAAAAATGTAAATTGCAGGAAAACGTAAAATCAGGGGACTTAAAATTGAGGTTTGACTGAACATACTGTTTTTACCCACTGTTTTTACCCTTTCATCTCGCTGTAGAAAATGTCGCAGTGTAGATCAAACAAGGATCCATGCAAATATGTTTCACTTCAATACAATCTAATAATCTATAAAAGTAGATATTTGTATACAAACACATAGATGAGCACGTGCATATAGCCAATGCCCAAACCGTTGTGCCCTTTTCTGCTCCTATTTGCGACTGTATGTTATCCATCCACTGAGACTGTAAGCTCTATGGGGAAGAGACTAACTTCCTATTGGGTCTCTTGCCACATGTATTTATACCAGCGTTGTCCAACCTTTTGGCTTCCCTGGGCCACACTGGAAAAAGAAAAATTGTCTGGGGCCACACATGAAATACACAAACAATTTCTATTTGTAAAAGTAAAGAAAATGCACATAAAAGAACTGCAATACCAGTTGGATAACCAGATAGAGCTGTACACTGGAATATGGGACACCTGGATATTAAATAGACGTATTATTATTATATTATTATTACTACTAACTCGGCAATGGGCAGAGTCTCCCCTCCTGCCTACTCCTATATCCTTTGCAACATGATGTTTCCTCGGGAACCAAGCGTTTCAAGCTGGGCCGCAGTCATATCCATCCTGGGCCACATACGGACACCCCTAATTTATGCTTATTTTATTTTATTTTTTTTTAAAGACATCCTCCCTGTTTTTACTTTTCTGTATTGTAAAATTGAACAGCACTGCTTATCCTAGTAGCACTTTATAAATAAAGTTTCACATGAATACATATATACACAGACACAATTATAAAATATAATGTCCCTCTTGTGTGCAGAACACATCATAAACATCCTGTACCAGAAATGTAAGTTAAAAGGTCAAAAATCCTATAAAAGCAGATGGTAGTTTTAGCCTTGTACTTAATTTTTATATTCCGTTATGACTGAGCCAAGGAATCATCTGGGTGGTCCTCAGCTACTTAACTCTTCTAAAGGTGGGTTTATCCATTTATAGATCAACACCCCTGCAGAAAATAAACATTCCTTCTTACAGACACAAGGGAATACAACAAATTATTGCAGAGCACATAAAAATTAGTTTACATTTTTGAACCACTAAACAAATTTATGAGTGTGTAGTTTAGACAAAATAAAACAACATAAATTTATATTAGGAAAGCTTTAACATTAACTTCAGTAATGTCTTATTGGATGAGGCTGCTTCATTATCAGGGGTTTATATTGGTGAAGCAACCCAGATATTTATAGGAGCCCAATGATTCTTGGTTCATTTAATGACAGTGGGATTAACAGCCTTTTGGAAGATAGTGTTTCTGTACGATCGTAGCTTTAATAGGGTTGTCAGACTTTCTTCTTCTTTCCAAGCATTCAAATGCTCCTTAAAGACCCACCTGTTTAAAGAAGCTTATTCAATGTACCTTTATTAATCAATCATTGCTGTATCATAAATCACAAAATTGTTTCTAAAATCCTAATGTCTCAATTGTACTCTAACCTTTAGTTTGTAAACACTCACGTGTAGGGCCCTCTAATCCTATTGTACTCTGTAAACCCTTGTATGTTATTCACCATGTATTCCCCATTTGTTATAACTGAGGTAAAGCACTGCATAACTTGTTGGCGCTATATAAATAAATGATGATGATAATGATAGAATAATAGCTGCTGGGAAGGGAGTTTGGCTTTGAGATTGCAAGTACAGTAGGGAGAGATGGTGGCTATAGTAGCAGTGGGATAATATTCTCTGGGAAGGGAGTGTGACTGTGGGATAGCAGGTCTAGTAGGGAGGGATGGTGTCTATAGTAACAGTGGGATAATAGTCTCTGGGAAGGGAGTGTGACTGTGGGATAGCAGGTATAGTAGGGAGGGATGGTGTCTATAGTAACAGTGGGATAATAGTCTCTGGGAAGGGAGTGTGACTGCGGGATAGCAGGTATAGTAGGGAGAGATGATGGCTGTAGTAGCAGTGGAATAATAGTCTCTAGGAGGGACTGTGACTGTGGGATAGCAGGTATAGTAGAGAGAGATGGTGTTTATAGTAACAGTGGGATAATAGTCTCTGGGAAGGGAGTGTGACTGCGGGATAGCAGGTATAGTAGGGAGAGATGGTGCCTATAGTAGCAGTGGGATAATAGTCTCTAGGAGGGACTGTGGCTGTGGGATAGCAGGTATAGTAGGGAGAGATGATGCCTATAGTAACAGTGGATAATAGTCTCTAGGAGGGACTGTGGCTGTGGGATAGCAGGTATAGTAGAGAGAGATGGTGCCTATAGTAGCAGTGGGATAATAGTCTCTAGGAGGGACTGTGACTGTGAGATAGCAGGTATAGTAGGGAGAGATGGTGCCTATAGTAACAGTGGACAATAGTCTCTGGGAAGGGACTGTGGCTGTGGGATAGCAGGTATAGTAGGGAGAGATGATGCCTGTAGTAGCAGTGGGATAATAGTCTCTGGGATATGACTGTTCGATTGTAGATTGGGAGACTGTACAAAGGAAATAGAGAATTACAGAGAATGTAAAGGATAGTTTTATGTTTTTCATAAGGTTGATGAGTGGAAGTTTGTTGCAGCAATGGGGCAGTGAAAAAGTTAAGACTTTTTTTCACAGTTAAGACTGTGTCATTTTAGGTCGTTTTTTTTTTTTTCTCTCTTGTTTCTCCCTCCTTCCTCTCTTCTCCTCCCTGGGCCTCTTTCTTAGCAAACTGCTGCATGCCAATCTGAGGCCACTGTGGGGAGAGCAAAATCAAGAGCAAGGGGAGGGAGTGGGCAAAGGATGGGAGTGCGTGGGGAGAAATGAGATGTGGAGACTGACTTTCCCGAAAGTCATGTGATTTGCTGGGGTTTACATAAATCATAGCTTGTTTTTCCCGCCAGCTGTTGCAGAATTTAAAGAAGCACTAACCCAAAGGCATGAAAGGTGTGCTGGGGCCTAAGTATATCAGACTAAGACTAAGACTGCTGCTTCACCTTCTAAACCAGTGGTCCCAGGCCATAGGCCCCTTAGGGAAAGCTTTGAGGAGTGTTCCACCATGCTCTTTCCACAGTCCTGGAAGCCTACCTTAATCATTTGGTGCAAAAACTGAAATGAACGCCTATTTGTTATACTAGATATTTTCATAACTTTGTCTACGGGATTGTTTTTTTATTTCTTTATAAACTATGGAGATCCACGGTGAAATGTTAAACCTCAAAGCATGGTTTAAAGGTGTAAACCATGCAAAATAACCACTTTACATTAATCCTTATATTTTTAGAAAAAAAAATCAAGAGTTTACCTGATTGTCCCACTGGCATAAGTATCAGTAGAGATACGTTGGAGAAAAATGGGTGGATAATCTTAATTACTTACTTATAAACTTGGTTATAGACCAGAGTCATTATGAGTTAATTTGATTTTTTAAAGAAGAAGTACCCGGCTTGCAGCCAAATACCTAATACCAATGGTCACTTAAAAATAGTTTCTAGCTACTCAGTGGTTATTAACTGTGTAATACCTATCACTATCCCAACAATTCTCAAGACTTGGGGTATCAAACTAAAGTGCAGTGTCGGACTGGGATGCCAGGGGCCCACCAGAAAACCTTAGGCTGTGGGGCCAAACTATTATTCCTCCTATCCTCAATTTTTTTTATTCGCCTAGTCTTTTATATCTACTTACTATACTTTGTTCTTCCATTATTAAGCACCTTTTTTCCACATAAAGAAATAGGGAATGACCATGAAATAGGCCAAATTGTTAGGAGCAAGAGGCCACTGACACCTGGGCCCACCGGGAGTTTTCCTGGTATCCCTGTGGGCCAGTCCGACACTGCTAAAGTGCAGTGCAAATGATGCAATTAATTAATCGGATTAAATAGCTAGTCAATAAAAAAAACAATCTTTTTCTTTTAAATGCTTATTAGAAAGTAATTAATTCATCATAACAAGAAATGCAGGTATGAATTCATTCACAATCCATCAGCTAACTTAAATAGTAATCTGAATAAAGAGTAATTGTGATTCAAATTAATTATAATAACTAAATAAAAAATGTAATTCTGGGACCATTAATGAAACAGGATAAATTATATAACCAATATGCTCAAATTCATAGAATAATGGAAAATATGAATGGTCGAGTTGTCCCAAAAGCTTACAGCCTGATATTTAGTAAACCTGGGACACCACAAAGATTAGAGAAGGCAGAGTAATCGGGACTGTGTCTTGTATTTTACCTTGTCCTAATCGCCAGGCAATTTGTTGCTCTACCTTGGTTTTAACCTCTGTATATTTCCTAGCACTTTTGGATCTTGATCTGGATCTTGTGTGGGTGGAGGCTAAGTGACATTTTGCTCAAATGTATTCAATCTTATCCATACTATTTTATTCAATTCTAAGGGGCCGTGGATTTGTGGTTTTTCAGGTGTAGTTAGCCTCTCAACAGATTAGGACAAGGTATTATACAGGACCACAGTCCCAATTACCGTGCCTTCTCTAATCTTTGAGGTGTCCCAGGTTTACTAAATATCAGGCAGTAAGCTTTTGGGACAAAACCATTCTTATCATTCAACTATTCTATGAATTTGAGCATATTGGTTATATAATTTATCCTATTTCATCAATGGACACAGAATTAGATTTCTTATTTAGGAATTTTAATTAATTTGAATCACAATTAATTTGGGGAAAAGTAATTTATTAGCATTTATTATAGCACTTTATTCAGATTACTATTTAAGTTAGCTGATGAATTGTGAATGAATTCATCCCTGCATTTCTTGTTATAATTCATTAATTACTTTAAAAAAATGAATGATTTTTTTAAAACTATCTATTTAATCCAATTGATTCATTGGATCATTTGCACTGTTCTTTAGTTTGATACCCCAAGTCTTGAGAATTGTTATCATTAAGTTGGGATATTGGTAGGTATTACACAATTAATAACCAATGAGTGGCTAGAAACTATTTCTAAAGTGACCATTATTAGTAGGATACACCAAATGCAGAATCCTTAATGTCACTGGACAACTATTTGTCTAACCCCCAATATTCAGAGCTTCCCTGGTTTTGAGACACTCACATATAAATGGCTCAGAACCAGAAGTGACAGTACACATTAGATCCCCGAAAAAGAAAACATTTTAGAATTCAAAGAAGAATTAAGTACACTTAAACAGCATATTTCACTTCATTGTCAGACCTTTGAGCCATACTAATGCTAAAGTTACAACAGTGCAATTAAATTTCACCCAACCCTTTAACAACTTTAGGTTCAAAAAGACACCAATTTCATGCCATAACATCATGGAATTTTCTAGCCCTGTGTAAAGAACTTTGTACCTGCTGGAGTTTTCCACTGGTGCACTTGTGGTACCAATGGGCAAAGGGCTCTTGGGCACATCAGTTTCATTTTCTTCTTTTGTTGAATGTCTGGGTACATGACCTTTATGAAATATAATAATTATAGTATATTATTATTTTTATAATACATAAGTTTTAGTGAGTCAAATTATATCACGAAGCACCAATAACAACTGATAACTGCACGAAGCACTATTTATAAAGATATCATTTATGTGAAATTCATGGATTTCATTTATGTGTATGTATATATATATATATATATATATATATATATGTATATATATATATATATATTAAATATTATAAATTACAAAAAATTTACCCCAACACTCCAACATAAAACCGCTAGGGAAACCTACTGTATTTTTTCACAGCTGAACTGTGACTAGTAAAAAAGAGACACTTTTAGTTACAAAGTTTGTACAAAATATGCATAAGCTGACATGCCATCTCAAGGCAGTGTCCATATACATATACATATATATATATATATATATATATATATATATATATATATATATATATATATATATATATATATATAAAAAAAGAACAGATTAAGATAAAACAAGGAAATATAACCTTGTATATGCTGCTGTTTGTTGCTAGACATGCATCATGCATGAAAACCAGTATTCATTGGATTTTGGATTAGAAGAATCCCAGAGGGTTTGCAGCCAAATCAAATCCCCCCCCTCAAAAAAAAATCGAATTTGAACAAAAAAAATTCTCTGAATTGAATATGACAATTAGGGTTTGTATTTGGTTTAATACTTTTTTCTACCAAGACATAAAAGCACTAGTGATGGGTTTCGACAAAAATATTGCAAATTTCCCATTAAATTTACAAATTAGTGAAAAATTTGCGAAACAGGACTTTTGATGACAGCAACGGCAAAGATTTTGACGCCGGCGACAGTTTTGATACCGGTGACAATTTACAGAGTGTCTATTTTGTCCTATCGCATTGGTCAATGGGTGCACGGCAAATTGTCGCCGGCGTCAAAATATTTTTGCAGCCATTTCACTAATTTATTCAAAATGAGGAAATTCACAGTGACTTTTTTTGCTGGTGAATAATTTCAGGCATTGCTAAAAAGCACAGATTCAGAACAGACTGCAAGTGGTGTAATAAAAATGCCAAGAGTCACTGGGGGATTGGGTAATTAATAAACACCATACTAAGTTAATCAGTTTTGTAATGTTGTCCAAGGTTTGGTGTTTAGGGACAACTACCCAGCTGTGTACTTTTAAAACTGTGTGAGCAAAACTTATGAAAACTGTGTGTGCAAAAATGATTGCACATTTTTTAAAACTTTGAGCACATGTTTTTTATAAAACATTTGCTGTTAAAAGCAACATTTGCTTAACCCCTGCTTATTACTTTTTAAACAATGTTGCAAAAGTCTTGGTTCCCCAGCAAAGACAGGTCTGTTAACCAGCTGATTGTCTTATATTATTATTATATATTATATGTATTAGAGTCCTGCAGCGGGTCGGGTACCCACAAAAACCTGTGGTACTCTGCGGGTTGCAGGCAGAAGTTCCGGGTGCAGGTATAGGCACAGGTCGGCAGTTCTGCAGGTTTGCAGGTCGCGGGTTGGGCCGTGGGTCTTCTCAGTAGCGATTTCTATTCCTTTTTTCTTAGCACACCTACTTCCGATGATGTCACTTCAGCTTTACAATGACAGCACTTCCTGATTCTTACTCCTTTTTTTCTAATCACGCCTACTTCCAATGATGTCACTTCTGGTTTACAATGACAGCACTTCCTGATTCCTGATGGTCAGCGGGTCGTGGATTGGGTTGCGGAGAAGGTACTTGTGGGTCGGCTGGTGGGTCCAAGTGAGTAAGAATGCAGGTTGCAGGTATGGGTCAGGCATGCGTTCCAAAAAATGGACCCGTGCTGGACTCTATATTGTAACAACAGTCTTAGACATCAGGGCAGAGAATAGATAGACACTGCTTTCAATTCCAATACAGATACAAATAAATTAAAAACCATAGAAATTATGTACTGAATGTATATTGAAAAGTTGCTTAGAATAACGTGTTCTCTTACTAGGCACATTTTTATTTTGGGGTTGACTTGCCCTCTACCTGCCACTGGGACCACGATTCTGAGCATTCACTGACAGCGTATAAAAGAAAGGGGACTGATCAATGTACATTACTTGGTACTTAGGGGCAAATTCACTAAAGGGCGAATCGTCTAACACTAGCGCTAATTCGCCAGCGTGATGTCATTTCACAACTTCGCCAATTTACTTACAGTGTCCCTGGCAAAAATTCGCTAGCAAAGTAAATAGACTAGCACAACTTCGCACCCTTACGCCAGGCGAAGTTGCGTACTGACGAAGGGACTTAACTACGCTAATTCACTAAGATTCCCATTTTACTGAACATAAGTTACCTCTTGCGCTAGACTTTACTTCACACCAGCTCAGACCTGGCGAAGTTCAATACAATAGATAGGAGTTTGAAAATAAACACTTGAAAAAAATGCTGGTATCTTTTACTTTTTTTTAGGGTGATAGTCTGAAAATATTTTCCCCCCTACATTTCCTAACATATGGCAACTCAGCTATACAATAGGCATCGCTAACGTAAATGCACTTTGCCTGGCAAAGTAACGGTAGCGCAACTTCGCTAACGTTCGCCGTCCTGAGCGCAAATTAGCATTTTAGTGAATTTGCGTAGCGCTGGCGAAACTATGCCTGGCGAAGTGTGGCTATTACTAGCGAAGTTTACAGGTTAGTGAATTTGCCCCTTAGTATCTGTGCAAATGCATATATTTTCAAAAACATGTTTTAGTTACAAAGTAATGATTATAAAATTGGCACGCTATCATACCATGTTCCATTTGGTGGTCCTAACTCTTTACCCCCAGTCATATTTTTCATAGGCTGGCACCTCCTTGCATTGATCACAGGCTTGATCCTCCCCCGCCATTAACTTTTGTAGGAGTATTGGCTTCACGGACTTAACCATCCACTGCTTACAGCTTTTAAAGAAGAAAGAGACCAAGTGCAATTTATTGAAGGCATAAAACCACCATTAAAGAGACAGGTGTGGGATGCTACAACCACATGTATATTGGGCCATTTTTCCTGCAGGATAACTGTCCTAAAATACAGAAATGCACAAAAAGAGGGGTTGTGAGATCAAGTAAAGCAAAATATACAACAAGAACAACAAAGTGCAACTCATCTGGCCAAATCAGCTGAAAGCATGCAAAAGAGAGGGGATTGAGCAATGACCATTATCTGACAGCAGTAATGGCAGGTAGTTTAAACAATTCTATATTTTTTATACACAATTATAAAGGAATCAGGATAATAAAGATGTTTTTCCCCAAGGAAAGTAAGAAACGTAATTTCTCTTGTGTCACAGTCTCCTCCATAACAGTAATCCCCATTCCACTATTATACTATGTACATTTTCAAGCATGTCATATTTATTAACAGTAAGAACTTCTGATTTCTGTTAATATTCTGTAAATCAAATCAAAGAATACGGAAGCACAAGCGATCAAGGTCTCTGTTTATGGAATGATATCATAAGACTGACCTCTGGTGGTAATTTAGCATCATTTGGAGTTGCTGGTCTGACATTACAGTTCCAATTGCAAAAGACACTCTTGATGTGCAAATGCCACAGAAAATACTGTTTTTTATAGCCTGTAAAGACAAAAAAAAAATAACCACCATAATAAATATGTTTTAAAAGGAAAAAAAAGGAAATATTTTGAATTATTTGGTTGAAATGGAGTCCATGTGATATAACCTACTTGTAATTTGGAGCTTTCTAGATAACAGGTTTCCCATACCTGAACTAGTTATAGTCACCTCTAGCCAGTCAGAAATTAAAGGTGTTTCTTCCTAGTGTTTCCCTTTCTCCATTCAGCTTTTATCCCCTTTCAATTAGCACTACAAAATATGTTGGCGCTATAGAAATACAAGTTAATAATAATAATAATAATAATTTGTCTCATCCTTTTACTTTTCCATCTTCCCTTTCCTTTATTTCCTTACCAACTTTCTTTTCCTTTATGTGCATACCACCGAGCACAATTTATTAACATTTATTATTGACATGTATTTCTACTTCTCCATCTTCCCTTTCCTTTATTTCCTTACCAAATTTCTTTTCCTTTATGTGCATACCACCGAGCACAATTTATTAACATTTATTATTGACATGTATTTCTATAGCACCAACTTATTTCGTAGCGCTGTAAATTCTGAATAGCGTTAGAAAGCGGACGGTTTAGCCAGGAAATTACCCCAACAGTCCGGCACAAAAGCCAAATTTGTCAAGGGAATTTTTTTGTTTTTGTTGAGTTCCGTAGGGGACTGATAGTTTCCCTATTAATTGTGCAATCCCCTAAAGTATGGTCACTATTGTGCCCCTTAGTTATACAGGGAGTAAAAAGCCTCTTCATAGGTCAAACCACGAGTCAGAAGAGTGCAGCCCATAATAGTGCAAGATTTAGTGAGCAGGCATCTATCTCCTGTCATAGGTTTCTATAAGAAGGATAGTCAGGCTATTTATATGAGCAGCTTTTGAGTCCACCAAGGAATGTTGGCAGGCATTAGATCCCCATTGGCATTGTTGCCTAGAAAGGGAACAATGCACAGACCAGATAGAGACCAGATAGTCTCACACCTAGGTTCCACCAGAAGACGAGTCCCCCAAAGAAAAGAGAACTTTCGGAAGACTGGACAATATTCCCATTTTCATGTTCAATAAAAGGATATGCACTTCTCTGTGCTGTTCATGAACATAAATATTTATTACCCCATGACTGTGCCCTGTATCATCTCACTGATATTCTTTGTACATTGTTCTTAATAAATGAGTTCTGGGGTTGCTGTCGGTACTTTAAGTTACAGGAGGTAACTTTTTGCCACCCCTAGTAACAGACCACTTACTGCCGCCTTGGGCAAGATTCTCATTTTGGGAAGAGCAACCCTGAATTCTGGTTAAGTTATAAGAACTCCTGGTGCCCATTCTTTGGAAATACTATAGATTACAGTACCACATCACCCTGCCACCATTGCAAGGGTCCACACCTGAGAGTAACAGTCTTATCCAGAACAACTTTAATGGTAAAGCGGATAGTTTTGAATAAAAGTGCCACTCAGTTTACTATTGCCTTACATTTTGTTTACACATACCACCTTTGTATTTATTATTTCACTGTATTGTATTCAATGCTTGGTTTTGTCCCTTTCCTTACCCCCCGAACAATGTAGGTCTCTATAAACAGATACTGTATAAAACTACTCATATGTAAAACCCTGCTTCATGTAAATAAAACATTTTCATAATAATATACTTTTTTAGTAGCATGTGCCATTGGGTAATCATAAATAGAAAATAGCCATTTTAAAAAATAAGGACAGCCTCCTGGGATCCTAGGATCCAACGGTGCACACAAACATACCAAACAAACTATAAAGTTAGGTCACATGAGCCAATTAACAGACAGAGTTCTGTCTTTTGCTTCCACACTTCTTCCTGTTACAGTTAGAGTTGAAATATTTCTGGTCAGGTGATCTCTGAGGCAGCACACAGACCATCATGAAATGGTGGTTCAAGGCAAGAGCTGTAAAAGGGCAATATTTACTTAAATATATATACCAGGTAAGTAAGATTATTTAATATGTCACTTGATTTGATATAAACTATCTGTTGCTCAAAAATTCATTTTCGGGGTATAGTTTTCCTTTAAGGGAACTGGTGTGATCTCAGCTGGCCTGAATTTGTGGAAAGGCCACACAAAGCCAGGACCTTGGGTGGCATGATGTTAGGAGCAGCATGCTGCCCAGCCACATTCTAAAGGGCACTTATTTATCTCACCTTTACACATAATCCCCAGTGCTTCAGCTGGTACCAGCATATGCATGCGTGCAGGGCTGCCATTACAACAACATTTTCAGGGCCCCCTGGGACCCGCCCACCCTGGCATCCGTGCCGCATCCCTGATCCTGCCCACTCCGCATAAAAGTCAAAACAGACCACACAGACATCAGCGCTAAAAAAGTAACCCCCACACAAAAAAATTTGGCACCAGGGCCTCCCTTACAAGTTAAAAAACAAAATTGGGGCCCCAGAATTTAAAAAAAAAAAATCATTGGTGGCAGGGCCCCCCTTAAAAGTTAAAAAGATTGACGCCCCATAATTTTTTTTTTAATTGGTAGCAGGGGGCAATAAAGTATTAAAATCCACATTGGTGTCAGTAGAATTGAACTCATGGCTTCAGGACTTCCATCATTCGTGACATCCGGTATTTTCGCCGCTTCAGGATTTCAGTGTCGGCTCCTTTGGGTCTTTCCGTCGCTTCAGGACTTCGACTATCTTTGGCACGTCCGCATTCAGCGTAGAAAGCAGCAGGGCGGCTTAGGTGGTGCTCAGAAGGGGGGCCCGGCTCTTGGAGAAGTGCAGCGCTGCCAGGGCCCCCTTCAGGCCTGTCCCCCCCTGATGGCGGCCCTGCATGCGTGTGCTTGCGAGGACAGTTTCCAGGACCTTCTAGCCTAGGGCAGGCCAAATTGGAAATCCAGGCCTGAATCTTAGAAAAATGCCAGAGTGGATGATTTAAGATGCCACAGATACTCAGTTAACCGTGGGGGTCTGTTTGGGTCTCTATGTACATGAAATTCCAGAGCCTATTTTTGAATCCAGTCCAAGCCTGCCACCAGCAGGGGCGTAACTACAGAGGAAGCAGACCCTGAGGCTGCAGGAGGCACCAGGAGGCATAAGGGGCCCCATGAGGCCTTAATTAATGAGCCATTTCAATATATATACTGCTTAAACAGGAAAACTTCTGGCTATTTGGGGGGCCCAAGATTAATTTGCTGTGGGACCCAATAACATCTAGTAATGCAACTGGCCACCAACTCTGCAAAAAGTTTTTTTTCAGCAATATTTTTCTGGAAACTCACTGTGTGAAATGTTAGAGAATGAGGCATTGGCTATTCTTGTTGTGGTGTTTGTGCAAGGTGCCTGTAGGTGTCACTGTGCACAGGAGTTGTGCTGTACATGTACAGTCCTTTTATGCTGTTTTAAAGTATTAGAGTTCAAGTTACTGCTGTTATGTAATGGCTGCATGAACCTGCTAATAAAGCACTGTTATATTCTCCTCATCCTCGGCTCTTACTGCTATAAAGAACTTTTTCTTGCCAACATGGACAACGTAATGGTGAATCCACAGAACATTTTGTAGCAGCTTTAAGAGAGCTGGTTGTTACCTGTGAGTTTGGGAATCTAACAGATGAAATGCTAAGAGACCAAATAGTGGAAAAAACAAACTCACCACGCATTAGAGAGAGACTGCTCCTAGAGCAAGATTTAACCCTTGCAAAGGCTATTACAGTTGCTAGCCAAATTGAAACAGCTGTGGCAGGGGCTAAAACTTTCAGTCAGAGAACTGCTGGGAATGTACAGACTGTGAATCCAGCACTGGGGCCTAATAGTCACAAGCACACTACAATGCTAAGGAAAGGGATTTAGGGAAAGGAATTCACCTACACTTAAAAAAAACGTGCAGCAAATACAAATAAAAAATACTGCTTCTGCTGTGGTTTAACAAAACGCACTTTATGCTACATGTCCTGCAAAAACTGAACAGTGCATTAGGACATTTAGCTAAGATCTGCTGTAGTTCTGTTAAGATGTTCATGAAGTCACTGCTTGAAATGTTATGGTATTAAGTGTGGATAAAGCTGGTACATTTATTCCAGACAAGTTTATATGCACTGTCAATGTCAGTACTGCTTCTGCTTTCCTTGTCCTTGTTAAAGGCAAGGAAAGTGTAAAATAGAATAAGGCTAGAAATACTGTATTTTGTATACTAAACATAAACATGAACTTACTGCACCACAAGCCTAATCAAACAAATGATTTATGCTTTCAAAGTTGGCCACAGGGGGCTGTCATCTTGTAACTTTGTTATACATCTTTGCAAGACTAGACTACATACACATGCTCAGTGTGGTCTGGGCTTCTTAGGGATCATCATAAATGATCAAAAAACAAAGCTACTTCAGTTCTGCATGGCTGGGAAGTAAGGCAGGGGCTCCCCCTGCTGTTCATATGTATGATTATTTCCCTGCCAGACGTTAGGGACGTCTGCAAATTCCTATCCCCAGCACTAAATGAAGGGAGAATTTCACTGCATACAGTCAGGTTTCTTATAAAAATGGTACACATTTTTTAATTAAAGTATATTGGAGATAGATTTCTTTTTCATTAAAGAAAGTAAAAATGGGATTTTATTTCTTTGCCTTTCCTTGCCCTTTAATCTGATGCTTGATACAGGTTCAGCTGTTTCTATACTACCAAAGGATATTTTCTTGAAATACTTTGCAAAAAATCAGCGTGTACCTTATGGACTGGTTGTTTTCAAAGATTGATGTCTTCTATACTACACAACATACCTGTTGAACAATGCAATTTGGATTATATACCTGTCTACGCTCCAACTATGGATCTTCATGATAAGTACCTAGAAAAGGTTCTGAAATGCATTGATTCTGCAGGACTCAAACTGAACCTTTCCAAATGCCACTTCAGACAAACTCAGCTGTCATTTCTGGGTAATATAATCTCACAAGAGGGATTACTGCCTGACCCTGACCATGCCAACGATGTTACACAAGCACCTACTCCATCTGATTTTCAAACCTTACTAGTTTACCAAAGAGCCAGGATGCGGCTTGAAATATTACTGTATTGCTGGTTGTAGCCATGTTACAATAAAGGCTTTTTTACTTAAAGAAAACTGTGCTGTCCATTGTTGAAAACAACTACCAGTAACTAGCAGGGGTGCATGGGAGTGGCCAGCTCCTTGTTGTAGCCCCCACCCCTCCCAACTATAGTCAGGTGATCCCACTGGTGTCTAATAAAAGGGCAACCATGATTGGGAGTTTTACTTTGAAAGCAGCAAGTAAGTTGCAGGTAAAACTTAGTCCCTTTGTAAAATGTATAATGAAGCAATAGAATTCTTAATGAATCAGATGAAAATTGAGCGTAGGACTGGCCAGATATGGGATGACGTAGTTGGCCAGCTTAAATATATTGCAATATATGGACAAACAATCCCTGTTGTTTAAAGGGTAAGGCATTTTTTAGTAGCTGTATGCACAGAATGTCTCAATGTCTTAAATATATTGATAATGGGTTGCGTGCAGAGGACCTTTTGTATTTGTCTATATGTGTTTTGTGGTCACAGCCTCATTGCACCCCCGCCTAATGGTTTTAAAAATTAGTGGTGAGCTCAACTTTTTCTTGTGTGCATGGGAATCACACCCGGTGGATCACACCCGGTCAGCACCCCCTTGGGGCCTGCCAGACACGTAATAACAGTTATCATGGTTTGCTGGGCAGGGGGAAATTTTACAGCTCACATGCCAGCATCACTCCAGCATGTGATTCATAGTGGGGAGGGTCTGGGTGCCCATTACGTACCAGTGCCCTCTGGCGAGTTACACCACTGCCCTCACTGGCTGTAGAGGAGGGATTTGGTGGCATAATAAAAAGGCGATGGTGAAAGGGAATTTACATTATATAAGTGAATATGGAGTAAACAGTGATAGGGTGCGGAAAACTGTAGCATTAGCCAATTGTGAAAAGCGATGATACCCTATCCAACAATTTCCCTGTGAAACCCAATTTTGTATATAAAAATGAAAATATCTTAAGCAATATTTGAGTCTCTCTGGCCCTGAGGATAAATAGAAGAAGGCTGCTGTGCAACATTTTCTCACTTTGAGACCGGGAGTATTTAAATGTAGTGGTTGTTGTCAATTGTGCTTGCCTTATTTTGGGCTCACATTTCTTTCATCCTCGTACAGGTATGATATTAAATACAGAATGGATTGTACTACAACGTACATGATATACATTATAAAATGCCCATGTGGGCTTGTGTATTGCGGGAAGACGATTAGGCAGTTAAAAGAACGGATGGGATTGCATATGGCTAGATTTAGAGCAGCACTAGACCGCCTGGGAGATGAATAATTAAGGGATAAGGAGCAGGATATAGCTCATTAATTGGTGGCAAAGCATTGGTTCCAGGCCAAGTATGATGCAGCTTTCTTTAAATGTATACCCATAGATCACATTAAGGTTTATTCACGAGGAGGTGATATGAATTTGTCATTATTGAAGATGGAGACCTATTGGATACATGAGTTACAGTGGTGTGAAAAACTATTTGCCCCCTTCCTGATTTCTTATTCTTTTGCAT
>CM044434.1:131144093-131155261 GCA_024363595.1 Xenopus borealis
TGGACTCCTGTATTATATTAATGGTATGGACTCCTGTATTATATTAATGGTATAGACTCCACCATGGCTACAAAGCAACGTATTTATTTAAATTATAGTTGTGTTTTTGAAGCAAACACACCAGTTTTACCAGTAAAGGGCAACACTGCATTATATTGTTATTTCTTTAAAACATTTACATTTTTTTGGTGTTACTGTTTATCTAAATACAGACCCTCATTGTTGCCATTCATATTCTGTAAGGAACCCCCAGTCTCTAACTATTCTCTAACTTTTCTGTATAACAACTAATGCCTTTTCCATAAAGTTCTATTTCCTGAGATCTAGAGATAGAGAGTGCCCTGTGGTAAGACTAAAGGTAAAGGTTCTCAAGGTTACAGTTATTTCTAAGCATATAACCTGAATATCCAGAATTTAGCTACATAGCTGCTACATGGGAGGCTTCTATACTAGAAGAAGAACTGGACCGTATTTATACTAGAAGAACAGGACCAGTATCTGTACTAGAAGAAAAGGATCGATTCTATACTAGAAGAAGAACAGGGCCAGTATCTATACTAGAACAACAGGAACGTATCTATACTAGAAGAACAGGACCAGTATCTGTACTAGAAGAACAGGATCGATTCTATACTAGAAGAAGAACAGGGCCAGTATCTATACTAGAAGAACAGGAACGTATCTATACTAGAAGAACAGAATCCATATCTATGCTAGAAGAAGAACAGGTCAGTATCTATACTAGAAGAAGAACAGGATCATATCTATACTAGAAGAAGAACAGGACCACTATCTATACTAGAAGAACAGGACCATATCTATACCAGAAGAACAGGACTTGTATATATACTAGAAGAAGAACAGGCCAGTATCTATACTAGAAGAAGAACAGGACAATATCTATACTAGAAGAAGAACAGGACCAGCATCTATACTAGAAGAACAGGACTCATATATATACTAGAAGAAGAACAGGACCAGTATCTATACTAGAAGAAGAACAGGACCATATCTATACCAGAAGAAAAGGACTCATATATATACTAGAAGAAGAACAGGCCAGTATCTATACTAGAAGAAGAACAGGACCATATCTATACTAGAAGAAGTACAGGACCAGTATCTATACTAGAAGAAGAACAGGACCATATCTATACCAGAAGAACAGGACTCATATATATACTAGAAGAAGAACAGGCCAGTATCTATACAAGAAGAAGAACAGGATCATATCTATACTAGAAGAAGAACAGGACCAGTATCTATACTAGAAGAAGAGGACCATATCTATACCAGAAGAACAGGACTCGTATATATACTAGAAGAAGAACAGGCCAGTATCTATACTAGAAGAAGAACAGGACCGTATCTATACTAGTAGAAGAACAGGACCGTATCTGTACTAGAAGAAGAACAGGACCAGTATCTATAAAAGAAGAACAGGACCAGTATGTATAATAGAAGAACTGGACCGTATCTATACTAGAAGAAGAACAGGACTGTATCTATACTAGAAGAACATGAATTGTATCTATACTAGAAGAAGAATAGGAATTGCATCTATACTAGAAGAAGAACAGGACCAGTATCTATACTAGAAGTATAAAGGGCAGGTGCAAAGGAACATATCAGAGTGTGCCATGCTGGAGAATAAGAGCAGTGAGAGAGGAGTGCATAGACAGAGCTATTTGTTACAGCACAGGGACAGCAGGGAGAAAAGCTGGAGGTGTGGGGAGAAAACAGATGTGAGCAACAGGTACAGACACAAAATAAAATAATAAATATATATAAATTTAGAAGCCTGGTATTACCTTTCATTCTGTACATTGGTCTCTCCCTATAAAAAAGGGCCAATACTCCAAAGCTAGTTTTGCTTACCTGAATGTTGGTTACACATGTCTAAGTATGTGTTGCTCCATGCACAGGAGATTAAAGGCACATACCATAGATAGAGACCAGTGGGGGTTATTTACTAAACTCGGACTTTTTTTCTGGTTGGAGTTTTAAAGGGTAAAATAATTGGTTTCGTACCCCGTTGCTGTTTAAAGTCCAAGCCGAGGTCATGTAGAAGCCAAAGGCAGATGTCCCGAGCTGGGCTTTGTGTAATAATCTGATTAATTTGTGGTTTTCAGGCAATAATCTGATTCTATGCAGTCTTTTCCCCCACCATATTTTTTCATGTAAATTTATTGATAAATATGGTAAAAATGTGCACAGAAGTTTGCTCAAAGTAATTTTAAGAAAATAATGAGAAATTTTTCAGATTTTAATAAATAACCCCCAGTATGTTAAAGTGGACCTGTCACCCAGACACAAAAATCTGTATAATAATAGTCCTTTTCTAATTAAACTATTTTTTAGTAAAGCATTCATAGCTGTTGTAAGCTCATTAAGGCTGGGGACAGACAGGGAGATTCGGGGAGATTCTGTCGCCTGGCGTTTAATAGCAGGCGACAATCTCCCTGAATTTCCTTCTCCTTGTCTGCCGCTAGTATTAATGGCAAAGCGCCAGCGCCTGTGCACACACAGCGCGGCGATTTCCGGAATCGCCCGAAGATACTTCGTGAGGAAACTTCGGGTGATTCTGGAAATCGCCGCGCCGCGTGTGCACAGGCGCTTTGTCATTTATACTAGCGGCAGACAGGGAGAAGGAAATTCGGGGAGATTGTCGCCTGCTATTAAACGCCAGGCGACAGAATCTCCCTGTCTGTCCCCAGCCTTAAAAATCTCAGCTGTCAATCAAATATTGTCTGACCCTCCTCTATGCCTTAGGCATAGAGGTGGGGCAGATAATTACTTTCACTTTCCATTCAGCACTTCCTAGATGCCACTGCTCCCCACACATTCCCCCCGTTATCTTCACCGTTAAATTGTGTAGCCAGAGCATGAGGATGAACATCAGGTCCCCCCTTTCTGGTGCACAAACAAGATTATGAGATGATACAAGGCTTGACTTAATAACAGTGTCCACAAAATGGCTGCTGCCTGCTTGCTATAATTATGAATTCCCAGACTGAAGGAAACCAGATTCAAATAATTTATATAGTGTAATTAAAGTTCATTTTGATTGACTAACTTGATAAAATAGGATACTGAATAATTTTTTTTGGTGACAGTTCCACTTTAAATCAGAAGGAAAGTTGAAATCACTGCGGGGGGGCGGGGGGATTGTAATTACTTACCTGGCATCCTGGGCTTGTGTTCTTGTTTTCTGCACTGGCACAGGGTTCATCTCAGTAAGAACCACAGAGCAATCCAGGGTCAGACTGGGCCGGCAGGACACCAGGAAAAAACCCAGTGGGCCCCGGCTATTTTGGGTCCCACTGGCCCAGACCCACTCTCTGCACTGGCACTTACCTCCCTGCCTATCCCAGTTCTCTAACGACATGAAGGAAACTGAGCATACATGCAGGGGGCGGGGCTAAAGGGGATCCCAGAGGGGGTTTGGAGCAATCCTCTTCTTTCTTCAATGCCCCAGGCTGACATATACACAGTAGAGTAATAAGATGTCTCTTTTTGTTACAGTTTGGATATTCACTGTATTGCACATACGCTCCCCCACTAACGAAGATGGAACATGCAGAGGATTGCTCTATGGTGCTCACAGAGATGCAGACAGGAGCCCCTGCCTTCATGTGCATTTTTGAGCAGCTGTGCTATTTGAGTGTTTTAGCTGAGATTATTCCCAGTATTGTCTATGGAATGGTATTTTTTGTGTTTTGTAGCTGTGACAAAACATGGGCTACAAATAGCACTGCCCAAACAGAGTGTTTGCTAGAGGAAATGAGATGAGGGAATAGAAGGTGGCAGACAGATATTGCCTGCAATAGCAAATACCTTTCCAAATAACTTATTAATAATAATAATTATAAATTGCTCAGAGCTTTCTTCTAAGCACTTTTGTTTGCAAGATATTGGCAGTTTTGCTCTGCAAATGTAATGAAGGAGAATTCAACCCCCCATATAATAAAACCCCCCTACCCTACATAGTCCCCCTCCCTGCTCCCACCTGCACAGGTGATAACTCCCACTTGCCCAATATCCAGTAATAATCCCTCGTTGCAGAGTAAGCGCAGAGAAGCTCACGGGCACCATCTTCACTGCTTCGTTGATCTTCGGAATGCAAGTGGCGTATCGGTGCAAGCGCAGTTGAAGCAATCTTCCTGTTCCGGACAAGTGCACATGCGCCAAAAGCCACGGAAAAAGCCGAAGATCTGGAAGACCTGAAGATCAACGAATCTGTGGAGATGATGTCTGTGAGCTCTGCTGCACTTACTCTGCAACAGGGGGTAATTTCTGGATATGGGGTGATTAATGGAATTATCACATGTGCGGGCGGGAGCAGGGAGGGGGGACTATGTTGAGTAGTGAGTTTTATTATATGGGGGGGTTGAATTCTCCTTTAACCGCAGCTGCACCTGCTGCTTATTTCTGTCTACTGGTTAAAGTGGAAATTGGAGAAAAGGAACATCTAGTGTAAAAACTGGTAAATATGGAAAAACCATAAATTGGTAGAAGAGCGTGCTGTCATTATACATTCCTTTATTTGAAGGGTTTAATGTACAGTGTTGTTTAGAACTGCATTTCCTTTTGTGAAGACATTGCATTTCACAAGCATGCTTCTTACTCACCCCCCACCCCCCAGTTATTTCCCTTTAGACTGCATTTTTATACTCCTATACAAGCCTATATAAATCTCTTGAAAACAAATGTCCCTGCTCCTTTCCCTTGTGTGTATGGAATGGAACTAGGGTAAGATCAAAATACAGAGGGATACAAAATCAACTTTATTTCAAACTGTATTTAAAAATATTTTCACTAGTGTTTCAAAGACATGAAAATATTTGGTTTTATCTTACTTTAAGGCAAAATATGGAACATTAGGAAAATACTTTTTTTTTTATTTCAAAATGTTAAATGAACAATACTTGTAATATTTCACTATTTTGCAGACAAACTGCACCCCCAATGAACATTGGCATGAGTTTTATGCATTTAAGTCAGGACCCTTTCTGGAATTTTTGCTTAATAGGTTTCACTTTGTGCAGTTACTTGGTAAAAGTGCTGCTCCCATGGTCCAGTGATTCCTATTAAGCATACTCCTCGGCATAACCTGCATACAGACATATCAAAATAACACAGAAAATACTTAAATAGTCCATAAAGTCGCTCCAGATACTTGCATTGTGGTTCCCTGACAGTATTCTGTAACCCCTTACTGATATCATAAACATACCCAGAGCATCAATGACCCTTTACTGATATCACTAATGAGCCAGAAAAGCCAGTAACGCCTTACAGATATTATTAATCCATCTGAGGCATCAATAGGCTAATGTCAGACAGGATTGAACACTATCCTGCTGAACTACACAAGCCCACATTCAGCCCCTACACTGGCATTAGCCTCCTGTCCTGCCAGCACCTTTGACAATATGTCTAGCCCCATGTCAGATTTCAAAATGAAATATAAAAAAATCTGTTTGCTCTTTTGAGAAATGGATTTCAATGCAGAATTCTTCTGGAACAGCACTATTAACTGAAATTTTTTTTTTCCCAGGACAGGATCCCTTTAAGTGATCTACAGAGATTTTTGGATGGGGCTTAAAACTCTAATATGGCTGAGACAAGTTCTAAACTGCACTTTTATTTGTAAAGAAACTATTGATATAAAATCTCCTTATTACTGTTTCCTGAATACAATAAATAAATACAGAATAAAAATAAGCATTTACTTCTAGAGCCAAATGACCATGCTCCAGAATATTTTCTGTCTATCCCCCCAGCACTCATTGTGGCAAATTCACTAAGATCCGAAATATCGCCAGCACAGGCTTCGCTAGTGTTCGCCGCACTTCGCCAGGCGAATTTTTGCCAGCGCTACGCAAATTCACTAAAGTGCGAATTTATGCTCAGGTCGGCGAATGGTAGCGTAGTTGCGCTAGTTTTACTTCGCTAGGCAGAGCGCTGTTACGCTAACGAAGCCTAATTTGCATACGGCGCGAATGTCAAAATATAATAGAAGTGTATGTTACTGCCACTATGTTGCACTACACAAGCCCAGGAAACCTTTAATAAAAAAAATAAAGTTGTCCTATTGCCCTACATGTGCCCCCTGTATAGTTGTGTTGCCATATGTTAGGAAATGTAGGGGGGGAAGGAGGGTAACCCCCCCCCCAAAAAAAAGACAATGTTTTTCAGACTATCACCCACAATGGTAAAACACGCCACAGTGTTTTTTTGGGACTTAGAAAAATGTTATATTTTTTTCCCAACTCCTATCTTTTCTATTGAACTTTTCCGATTTGACGTTATGCTGGCGAATTAGCGCTAGCGTTAGACGCTTCGTGCTTTAGTGAATTTGCCCCTTTGTATACAGTAGTTGTTTTGCTGTAAGTGCATTCTGTCAGTGGGCTGCACTAATCAGACTTCCAGCCATAATCTTGTATTATGAAGTCTCTTCCAGGCCTCTGTATAGGCAATGGCACCTCCTTATACTGCAACCTCTTCCAGCAGTCAGATCAGTGTGCATCTCTGCTCCCATGATTTCCCAACACAATGTGATCAGTCAGCCCAACATGATCCAATCAGAGCACAGCCACACCTTAGGTGCTAACGTGTCAGTCTGTAATTCTATGCAAACATAATGTGCAGACCTTGATAAACCTGCAGATGGAGCAAACTGCATAAGTGTGAGACATTGGTGTCATGTCACTCACCATTCCCATCCACTTAAGAAATACTAAACACTGGGGTTCATTTAGCAACACTGGGCAAATTTGCCCATGGGCAGTTACCTATAGCAACCAATCAGTGATTAGCTTTTTTTTAAGCCAGCTGTAAGTTCAACAATGAATGCAGCAATCTGATTGGTTTCCATGGGTTACTGTCCACGGGCAAATTTGCCCAGTGTTGCTAAATGACCCCCACTAACTTTTCCATTGAGATGGATGCAGTGGCATAACTGATGTGTAAAAACCAAGGCTGCAGCGAGCTGTATCAAGGCTGAAGCAACAGAAAGCAACCCCTACATCCCTATACAAAGATTTCTGTAGGGAAGCACTGGATGCCTGATTCCTGATGCCTTTATTTGCAGGATATGGACAAATCTTTAGTCCTGGTCAAACTGAATCCAAATCATAAATATCACGGGTGAAGACCACATTTTTCATCTTTGTAATCTGATCCTTTGCATATGCAACTTTCGGTTTGGATTCAGTTTGTGATTCAGCTAAAACTTTAAACTCTGGAATCAGTACATCCCTAGTTTTCTTATACAGTACGTACCAATTAATGTACCTTCCAACTGGCCTTTGTGTTTACCATTATCAGAGGTAGTGCAATTAATTCCTAGGGGCTCTTACACACAAGCATATTAATATACATTCCCCATATCTTTTATACGGTTAAGTCCATAAATATTTGGACAGAGGCAACATTTTTTTCTAATTTTGGTTCTGTACATTACCACAATGAATTATAAATGAAACAACTCAGATGCAGTTGAACTGCAGATTTCCAGCTTTAATTCAGTGGGTTGAACAAAAAGATTGCATAAAAATGTGAGGAACTAAAGTCTTTTTTTTAACACAATTACTTCATTTCAGGGGCTCAAAAGTAATAAAAAAAACTGAAATGTTCATTTCTAATACTTGATTAAAAACCCTTTGCTGGCAACGACAGCCTGAAGTCTTGAACTCATGGGCATCACCAGATTCTGGGTTGCCTCCTTTTTTATGCTCTGCCAGGCCTTTACTGCAGCGGCTTTTAGTTGTGGTTTGTTTGTGAGCCGTTCTGTCAGAAGTTTAGTCTTCAACAAGTGAAACACCTGCTCAAATGGGTTCAGATCAGGTGACTAACTTGGCCATTCAATAATATTCCACGTCTTTGCTTTAATAAACTCCTGGGTTGCTTTGGATTTATGTTTTAGATCATTGTCCATCTGTATTATGAAACTCCTCCCAATTAATTTGACTGCATTTAGCTGGATGTGAGTCTCTGAACACCTCAGAATTCATTTGGCTGCTTCTGTCCTGTGTCACATCATGTATAAACAATAGTGTCCCAGAGCCACTAGCAGCCATGCACGCCCAAGCCATCACACTGCCTCCCAAATCTTTTACACATAATGTGGCATGCTTTGGATCATGAGCTGTTCCATGACTTCTCCATACTTTTTTCTTACCATCATTCTGGTAGAAGTTGAGCTTGGTTTCATCTGTTATTCCAGAACTGTACTGGCTTTTTAAGATATTTTTCAGCAAAGTCCAGCCTTTCTATTCTTGAGGCTTATGAGTGTCTTGCACCTTGCAGTGCACCCTCTGTATTTACTTTCATGCAGTCTTCTCTTTATGGTAGACTTGCATATTGATACACCTGCCTCCTGGAGAGTGTTGTTCACTTGTTTGGCTGTTGTGAAGGGGTTTCTCTTCACCATGGAAATGATTCTGTGATTATCCACCACTGTTGTCTTTCGTGGATGTCCAGGTCTTTTTGTGTTGCTGAGTTCACCAGTAATTTCTTTCTTTCTCGGGATGTACCAAACTGTAGATTTTGCCACTCCTAATATTGTAGCAATTTCTCAGATGGGTTTTTTTTTAAGGATGGCTTGTTTCACCTGCATGGAGAGCTCCTTTGACCGCATGTTGTCTTCACAGCAAAATCTTCCACATACAAACACCCCCCACCCAAAATCAACTCCTGGGCTTTTAACTGATTCATTGATAATGACATACAGTAACTACATACAGTAACTTAAGGAAATAGCCTTTGAGTCAATTACTTTTTGGGAAAAAAGTTGTCTCTGTCCAAATATTTATGGACCTTACTGTATGTGTTTGACTTCCCAGAATTGTGCGTGTTAATGGAGATCACATAAAGAATAGCCATGGGAATGAATATTTAAAAACCTGTGTGCAAGAGCCCTGCAGTTACACTGGGCACATTTGTCCATTATTGTTGTATATGACATTATTCTATTACCCAATCATAAATCTGCAACAAATTACCAGGTCTGTGCCGTTTGATCTAGTTAGGCACAGCACCGCCACGTTGCTGTGTAACAGACAAAGCTGGAATGTTGCTCGCCAGACTGTGAGGGTTCCATGTGATCGCAATATCACCGAGGGGAAGCTGAGTTTTCATTCTCCATGTTGTGAAGGAGGAACAGCTCAGGACAGCCAGTCAGTACAAGGTTATACTGAAAAAGAGAGAGGAGGTATGTGAATAGGAATATTGACTATAAAGTACCACTTGCAGCCTATTTAGAAAGCACTGGTATTCTTTGCATGGAGCAATGACACAGATATCCAACCCTATTCTGTACTAGGTTTTGTTGGTGCTACATCAGACATAAGCTTAACTACTATGACTAATATACATACTGTATATATATTTATACAAAATGTTTCTGTGCATGTATGGAGGCATCCCATCAAATATTGGGCATTATGGATATGGTTGATTTGGGGATCTGGCAGGATTTAAAAAATCACCAGGCCCTGCACCATATGCCGGAGTATAGAGCACCAACTGCTCTACACTTCCTTCTGTTCTGCATTTAGGATGAACGCTCACAACAATATGGTATGTGGCCCCTCATACGTTCTCTGTCACTTCAGCTAATCAGTCAGCAAGAGTAACCAATTCGGATTCAGCTAAATATAGCAATACACAGGCCAGTAAAGGCTGCTGATTCGCTCCCTCCAGACCAAGTCAGCAGTTCATTGGTATGTGTATGAGGTCTGCCAAAAATCAGACACATGTTAATTAAGAGAAGGATTGAAAATCCCATCAGGCCCAAATATAAGATGAACATTGGCCCAGTCCAATTCAGCACTGTGTGTGGATAACCAAAGTGGGCCCAGATCTGCACATTTGGTGACCTTGCTAAAGGCTGTGTATATCCACCTTCAGTTGCAAATAAATGATCCCTCCCAGTAAGTTATTACTCCCATGAACAACATGCAGCATGCGACATTCCCTGCAACTGAAAAGACATGTACTTACAAAGTCCATTTCCGTTATAAGCAGAGGAAGAATGGAAAAGATTTATAAAAATGATAATTTCCTCAGACAAATGCATCTCTATTATATCTGCCACCCCCCACTCCTCCTACCCAAACATGCTGTTCTGTGCAGCACACAGCTGTGTATTCAACAGATAACATTTACCCCGTTTCCATTTATTACATATAGAGAAGGCACAAAGGTTTACAGTGTATATGTTCCTATATAATGTATAACTGACCTATTAAGATTGCATTGTTTTGTTTTGATTGTAAAACATAATGCAGCATTGTCAGGTATGTGCTATATAGAACAACTGGATATTTGCATATTTCTTGCACTTTTTTTTTCTTTGCACTTGACAGGACTTGATGTTTGCACTGCTGCTTCTACCTTATAAATTGTAAGCTCTTTGAGGCAGGGTGCCACAACCTTTTCTACCCAAATTCAAATGTAAAATAGGTTGGACAGACAGAACATGCAAAAAGTCTCTGGTGATGCCAAATATGAGTTCTGGTTGGCTGTTAAAGCCCCTATGTGGCCCGACACCCTACAGGCAACTCTATGTGGCAGTAAACATGGTTTTATGCAACTAAAATTGCCTCCAAGCCTGGAATTCACCTGCTTTCAGGCCACTGGGAGTAACATCCAAGGGATTGGCAAGGAACCTGTTGCTTATGAGCCACTGGTTGATTTCTAATAATTATATACCTTGTAAAGCACTGCATACACTTGTGCTGCTATATTAATACATCAATATACTCCAAGTGTAAGGGACGCAGTAAAGTTCTATTTATAAGATTTATAAGATCAATGGCAGGATGATTCTCTGTGTTTTTCTGCTTGGCATTTCTTACTGATAATCTCCTGACCCTGCTCTTAAAGGAGATATTTTGTGTAAAATATAAGAATGTACCAATGAATTATACTCATTTAGATATAGAAGAATTGAGCATAAAAAAGTAGTGTTTCAGGCTGACTGATTGAATATTTCTGCAAAAACCCTAATAAGCTCCCTGAATTCCCACTCTGTGCAGGAGAGCTCACTGCACTGTAGGACAGGAACCAATCCGCAGCTAGCAGGACCTGATGGGGAACTAAAGCCTTTCTGTGCTTGTGTGACTGCAGGGCTGTGATTGGCTGTCCCCCTCCTACTGTGC
>CM044434.1:131157380-131192934 GCA_024363595.1 Xenopus borealis
GGGGGTCTACCCAAAGGTAGGGATTTTTTTTTTTCTAGTACGGGTTGACTTCTCCTTTAACACACTTTTTATATTTACTGCCAAAGCAGAATAGAGGCAGCCCTCCCACTCACTGCTTATTCTATGGGGCTGATTCAATAAAAAAAATAAGTGGTCATGTACCAGTGGCAAATTTAACCCATTTCACAAGCCACATGATTCTGCACATAATGAATGTGACAATATCTGCAACTCTAACTGCTGCTCCTAAGTCTCAAATTATGTACAAATTGCCTTTAAACGTATACCCTGCCGGCCATATGTAGAGAAGAATCACAGACCATCCCATTCCTTATTGTATTTAAAGCCCCCCTTAATATTGGTGTGTAACGGATATGTGGGTGTAATTAATATATATATTCACACAAACATTAATAATGCTATCTTCCTGCATGCATGAGTAACAATCTTAAATGATTGCAGAAATAAAAGGGCCCCTCTAGTGTAGTGTATTGTCAGTTATCCACCTTGCACTGGAAATAATGTTTCTTTTGCATCAAACCAGGGCCTAAACAATTAAATCAGAGCAATCTGACTGACACAACAGGCACGTGTTTGGGATCTACCCTGGCACGGTCACCGCTACATATCTGAATCAAGGCTTTTACTGAATAGGTTACAATTCTAACTCACATTATTTCTGCAAGGTCTTTCTTGCAAAAGAGTAGTACTATAGTGGTACCAAAGTCTTCCTGTAATGCACTGTTTATTCACCCAGGCTAATGATGGAAATGGTTCTTTTTTTTTTAGGATATTTAATTTCACATGTATAAAGCCTTTATTTCTTTAAACGAGAAGGAAAGCTACCAAAGCCAATAGATTATCCACAATAGCGAAAGCGAGAATGCTATTTTTATTCTGCAGAATGCTTTACCATACCGGAGTAAACAGCTCTAGGAGCTCTCTGTTTGTTTAGGGCAGTATCTGCCATATTCGCTTGATGTGACATCATTTCCTGCCTAAAGCTGGCCATAGACGTAACAATTACGATCTTTCTCGGGAAAGATCTTTCCAAGAAAGATCGTTCGTTTCAACACACACGTGTAGAGCTGAATGGTCTAATATACAGGTAGAAACAATAGAATTCTACCTGTATCTGACGATTCAGCACTAACAATGGCCGATGTTCAGGGAGCTTTCAAAGGCATCCGATCAAAATTTTCCATCCAGTCCGATCAACCAGCCGACCGATATCTTAATCCTCTGACGATGTCGGTCGGCTCATTTCCCACCATACACGCACCGAATATCGTACGAAAATTCGTTTCGTACGATATTATCTGTGCGTCTATGGCCACCTTTAGTCTCTCCCTGCTCACTCATAGCTCTGGGCTCAGATTACATCAGGGAGGGGAGAGAGAGGAACAAACTGAGCATGCTCAAGACCAAGCCCTGGAGGTTTAAGCTGAAAGCAGGACTTCTGATACAGAAGCCCATGTGTACTCAATAGAATGAAAGAAATATGGTGTTTCTATTGACAGAGGCCTCAGAGCAGCACTACTTTGAGGGTTTACTTGTGTATTTATATAGATCTTTCTGATAAAGCTTACTTAGTATTAAACATTCCTTCTTTTTTAATCACAAGTTACAATGCACGGGTCACCCCTTAAGCATTAATTGGAATTAGGGCAATTGCTATCCTAATATCTTGAAAACTGCAAAAAAAAAAAAAAAATGCTGAGCAATTTTACTTCTATTGGTTTCAAGGAATTCATAGCTCATTTAATTTATTACCCAGTGTGGACTGAGGTGGAGAAAACACAACCGAAATACTAATTCCAAAATCCCTGCTTTTGTTTATAATGCAGATTTGCAGTGCAGGCCCTACGTAGGCGTAAGCATTAACACTGGGGATCAGTGCTAAAACACTAATAATAAGAATATAAGCTATATATATTTAATAGGAACCCATGGTGAAAGGATGTTGGGCATTTTAACTGCAGAGAGGCCCAAACAGCCCCCCACCAGACCAATAAATAGTGACTCTCTATGGCATGTTAAAATTGCCAGTCCGGACCTGTATTCATTGTTAAATTGTTGAGATCCAAAATAAAATTCATGTGACACATATCAGTGTGCTTGCTAATGGGACCCGTTTCATGGCGTTATTGCTTCTGTATTCAGACAAGGTGACTCCATCTTTATTGAAAGAAGACACACTGAGACCACAGGATTTAAAGCAACATGAATACTTTTATTAAAAGATGGATTGGGTTCAGTTACAGGACAAGTATTTGCATGGTTTTGAATTCTGTTCCCTGATCCACACTGAGAATGAGCCCACTGGAATGACTGGCTACAGCTTGTGTACATGATAGGAGCTGACTGGGTTAAACTAGGGGTTGGTGAGAATGAATAGAGGCTGCTCTCTCAAGCCTATTCAGCATGAAAACATTCAGTTCCAATTCTTCCTGCAGATAACCTACAATTTGACCATCTTATTTTAACATCAACTGCATTAAAAAAACAACAGATAAAAATGATATAATGCACAGAAAAATATCAGTGTTCTGTTAAAGGGGTGGTTCACCTTCAAGTTAACTTTTAGTATATTGTAGAAGGGCCAATTCTAAGAAACTTTTCAATTGGTCTTCATTATTTATTTTTCCAAGTTTTTTAATGATTTGCAATTTTCTTCTGTTTCTTTGCAGCTTTCAAATGTTGGTCACTGACACCATCTAAAAACAAATGCTCTGTAAGGCTACAAATGTATTGTTATTGCTACTTTTTATTACTTATCATTCTATTCAGTCCATCTCCTATTCATATTCCAGTCTCTTATTCAAATCAGTGCAGGGTTGCTATGGTAATTTGTTCCCTAGAAACCTAATTGCTGACACTGCAAACTGAAGAGCCGCTGAATAAAAATCTAAATAACTATAAAACCATAAATAATAAAAAATGAGAACCAATTGCAAATTGTATCAGAATATCCCTCTCTACATCATACTAAAAGTTAACTCAAAGGTGAACAACCCCTTTAAGTGCTGCTCTCCGTTTAATTTTCATCTTAGAGACTTGAATTGTACAGGTATGGGACCTGTTACCCAGAATGCTTGGGACCTGGGTCATGTAAACATTAAATAAACCCAATAGGCTGATTTTGCTTAGAATAAGGATTCATTATATCTTCGTTTGGATCAAGTACAAGCTACTGTTTGCACTGGTGGAGGCTCCCAATAGTAGTCCACACAGGTCTATTTTTGTGGAGTGCAGTGCACTTGAAGTGTTCTTGCAGACCCGTGTGACATCCGGATACCGGATCCCATACCTGTATTCCTACGTGCATATTGTACACTTCAAAGCCAAAGTGGGGCTAGGTGTATGAAGTAAAGACATGCCAGTTAACCACAATGAAATGTTACAGTTCAACAGTAGCTGGGGAGGGGGTTCTACCTGCATGATGTTACCTCTGTTTCGGGCATGCTGCTGCAATACCAGTACAAAGGAGGATAAGGTCATTAACAGGCAGCACCCCCCCCCACCCCGCCCAAATGTGCAAATGATAACCCCCAAGTCTGTACAAGAAAATAAATAATATAGCAGTTATTTATGCCAAAACATTTTGTGCTTATAATTATTATTTAGTGTCAGTTATGTCAGTTGCTTATGAGAAAAACAGCCGGTCCTGCCCTTCCTTTTATTGCCAAACAATACAGCAGCAATCAGGATCAATCTGGATCAATCAGTGAGCTGAATGTATGGATGCAACACAAGTGGCCATAGACAAGCAATAGTTTCATTAGATCAGGTCAACAACCTGGAATGGACCGAAAATTACTTTAAAGGGGTTGTTCTCCTTTAAAGGAGACTTCAACCCTACATTTAAAAAACCCCTACAGAAAACGAAAGGATGGAGGACGCCGAGGCGCAGATCTATGCTGCAATCTTCGTTTATTGGAAACTGACGTGAACTACATGCCTTTAAAGGCATGTGAGCCCGAAACATGTAGTTCATGGCAGTGTTTTCTCTATGTGATTTGAGGCCTGACCAGGAGCCCAGGAGGTATGCATTAAAGAGGACTAATTATTTGCCACACCTGGTACAACTGATAACCTTGTCTATACTGTTAAAAAAAAACCCTACCCCCCATCCCTCCACGACTCCCCTCCCTCCTCCCCCCAGACCATACTTACAGATTCAGGCATTGGACTTCACGGGCGCCATATTCAGCCGCTTCGGTAATCTTTGGAATGAGACAGCGCTTTGGCAAGTTTCATGAGTTTCGGCGCAGTCCAGCGAAGCGGAAGATTGTGCCAACTGCGCATGTGCCAAAACATTGATCTCATTCCGAAGATTACTGTATTGGCTGAAGATGGCACCTGTGAAATCTGATGCCTGAATCTGCACGGAGGGGTAAGTATGGACTTAGTGGCATTTGCCCATGGTATCACTTAGGCTGGGGGGAGGAGGGAGGGGGGTCTTAGTGGGGATGGGGGGTAGGATTTTTTTTAAATTTAGGGTTGAATTCTTCTTTTAATGAACTTTTAGTATAATGTAGACAGAATTTGGAGATGATTTGCAATTGGTCTAGATTTTTATGCTTTTTAAATGATGGAGCTTTTTATGTTCAGCGGTTCTCCAGTTTGGAATTGCAGCAGCTTTCTGGTTGCTAGGGTGCAATTTACCCTACTGACCTGCCAGTGGTTTGAATGAGAAACTGGACTAAAGTATAATAAGTAATTAATAATAAAACTGCAGACAATCTAAATAGCATATTGGCTGCTTCTATTTTAAAACTGTAAGGAGACAGAAGAGGGAGGCAAATAATTAAAAATCTACAAGAAACCAATTGACCAAAGTTACTATGGATTCCCCAAATCCAGGATTCTGTTTGGTATTCGGCCACAATTCAGCCATTTTCAACAGGATTCGGCTAAATCCTTGTGCATGGCGAACCGAATCCAAATCCTTAAAACCATGTGAGTTTTTTTGTCACAAAACAAGGTAAACATTTTTTTTAGCTGTGCGCTGCCCCCACGCTTTTTTTTCCCACCCCCTCACTGATTTGCAGATACATATTAGGAGTCAGATTCCATTTGGAATTTGGCTGAATCTTTCCCAAAGGATTCGGGGGTTCAGCTGAATCCAAAATAGTTGATTTGGTGCATCCCTACTAAGAACAGTACATTATTTAAAATACTAATAACTAAACTATTAGACTTTTAGCTCTTAACTATAACTATTTTATTTCTTAGCCAAGAGCTAAAATATTAATACCCAACAGATAAAATACTAATAGCTAATAGTTCCAGATGTAAGCATGCATGACCAGGGGGAAAGCCAGTGATACAGCAGCAGTTCTGTGCAGCAAAACCTACCCCACCCCCCAAAAAAAACATCACCTTTAAAAGGAACTCCATTATAATCCAGATACACATGACCAGCAGCTCTGTGATGGAAACAAATATCTACATGTCCTAGACTCATCTGCTCTTACTTTATATGAATAAAAATAGACTAGCCTATTTATAATAGAATTCATGTATAAAAGTGCATCGTTTTAGAAAACAATGTTAATCACTTAAGGTTTATAGTGATTACTGGAAACAGAAGGACCCAGAGTACAAACCACCATATGACAAGGTCTTCCTTTCTGCGATGATAGCGGGTATTGAGACAAGCGTGATGCCCACTACATTGCCTGTTCCTTACAACATGGTCATTATAGACTCTAGCAGCTACAGTCATATGAAAATGTTTGGGAACCCCTCTCATAATAATTTACTCCACTTTCAACAAAAAAAGATAAGTGGAATGTCATTCATTTCCCAAGTACTAAGGTGTTTTCTGAACAAAGATTTTTAGTGAAGTAGTATTCAGCTGTATGAAATTAAATCAAATGTGAAAAACTGGCTGTGCAAAAATGTGGGTACCCTTGTAATTTTGCTGATTTGAATGCATGTAGCTGCTCAATACCGACTACTGGCAACACCAAATTGGCTGTATTAGCTCATTATGCCTTGAAATCCAAATGCAGGTGTGTCCCATCATGAGAAAAGGTATTTAAGGTGACCAATATGCAAGTTGTGCTTCTGTTTGACTCTCCTTTGAAGAGTGACAGCATGGGATCCTCAAAACAACTCTCAAAAGATCTGAAAACAAAGACTGTTCAGTATCATGGTTCATCAGTTTCAATTGTAAAGAAAGTAATCAGGAAATGGAAGGCCACAGGCACAGTTGGTGTAAAACCCAGGTCTGGCAGGCCAAGAAAAATACAGGAGCAGCATTTGCAGAGGATTGTGAGAATGGTTACAGACAACCCAAAGATCAACCCTAAAGACCTGCAAGAACATCTGTATGGCAGGATGATGAGAAAGAAGCCATTTGTGCACTCACGCCACAAACAGAGCCACTTGTATGCAAAAGCTCATTTAGACAAGCCACAGTCATTTTGGAACAAAGTGCTTTGGACTGATGAGACAAAAATTTAGTTATTTGGTCATAACAAAAAGCACTTTGCATGGTAGAGGAAGAACACCAAATTCCAAGAAAAACACTTGCTACCTACTTTCAAATTTGGTGGAGGTTCCATCATGCTGTGGGGCTGTGTGGCTAGTTCAGGGACTGGGCTCAACAAATTCTTCAGGATAATGTTCAAGCATTAATCACAAAATTGAAGTTACTCAGGGGTTGGACATAGAGGGAGAAGTACAATATTCTGGAATGGCCGTCACAGTCCCTCGACTTGAATATCATGGAAAATCTATGGGATGATTTGAAGCAGGCTGTCCATGCACGGCTGCCATCAAATTTAAATGAACTGGAAATATTTTGTATGGACGAATGGTCAAAAATACCTCCATCCAGAAACCAGACACTCATCAAAGGCTATAGGAGGCATCTAAAGGCTGTTACATTTGCAAAAGGAGGCTCAACTAATTATTGATGTAATATCTCTGTTGGGGGTCTAATTTTGTTATGATGCATATTGCATATTTTCTGTAAAGCCAATAAACTTTATGTCACTAATGAAATACTACTGTTTCCATAAGGCATGTTATATATTAAAAGGAAGCTGCTACTTTGAAAGCTCAGCCAATGATAAACAAATCTCCAAAGAATTAAGAAGGGTTCCCAAATGTTTTCATATGACTGTATGTAGCTATGCAACTATACTAGAAATGAGACTTCCCTGTAATTTTGAGGTGATCAAGTAGCAAAGTCATGTCAGAGGTTTCCCAGGCAATTTCCCTTAGTAACAAGCTTCTGGGGTCTCTGTCTTCCTTAGTACACACAAATTGTTAAACTAAATGGCTTTATAAGATATTCACATTTGACTCTATGGAGAAAATGGCTGCCTTGTGAAAAACAGGGAAAAAAGGAGGGCAAATTCACATTTATTCTGCTGTCCTAGAATTAGACTTTAACATAAAATGACACATGCACTGCCTGCCATTACAGATGTCATATATAAAATGCAACTTACCCCTCGGCGCAGGTCCTGTCCATGGAGTTCACAGGCGCCATCTTCTCCCATGAGGTCTACTTCCTGGATCCATCGGTATTTTCTGGTGCATGCGCAGTAGGAGGCATTTGCCGTTTCCGCTCCACTGCGCATGCGCCAAAAGTTTTCCGATTGCCGCCAAATGCAGATGGACTCCATGGACAGGACCTGTGCCGAGGGGTAAGTAGAAACTTAGGGGCATTTGCCCGGGGGGAGGAGAGAGGGAGGCAACACAGGGGAGGGATTTAGGGCAGAAGGTGTTGACTTCTCCTTTAAGTTCACATGATAGGAATTGAAGGGTTATGAAAATAAGGACATGTTAACAATAATTTGAGCATGGGTTACTGCATGTATAAATATATTTTCCTCCGAGCTTCTCTAATTTTATGGAGGTTTTTCACAGACACTGGCTTCTGTTTTATGATCAAGCCCTCTCGATTCCCAGCCTTAAAACCCAATAAACTTTTTAACAGTGTTTATCATGTAAGGGGTTTAGATCACAGCAGTGGAATAACCTGATCAGGAGATTTATTCTATCCATGGGGCAGCCAAGCACAAGCCTTCCAATTGTAGGCTATATGAGTTGCTCAGGCCTGTCAGGTGGTACCATACATAGATTTCTAGCATCAATCATTTCTTAAAGGAGAACTAAACCCCCCTTTAGCCAAAAGTTCCCGCTGCCCCTACCCTGCTGGCCCACTCCCTGCCTCCCCCTGCATAGTGTTACCCCTGAATTGTGATCCCTCTAGAAATACTGACCACACATGCAGAGCTCACGGGCACCATCTTCCGGCGCTTTGGTTTTCTTCTGGTCGTCTTCTTTCCCTTTGGTAATTTCCGTTACTTTCGGCGCATGCGCAGTTGTAACAAACCGGAACATTGTTCCAACTGTGCATGTGCCAATACGGTGCTCACTTTACGAAGAATATCGAAGCAACGAAGATGGCAACCGTAAGCTCAGCTTACTTTTCATGTGCAGTCAGTGTTTCTAGAGGGGACACAATTCAGGGGTAACAGCAGGGAGGGGGCCAGCAGAGTGGGGGCAGTGGGGACCTTTGGCTAAAGGGGGGTTTAGTTATCTTTTAACAAAGATCTAAAAAAATATCAGTCTCATCATCAAGGTTATGATACACAAGAGACTAGCCATACATTGTACCAGTTACAATTCAGATGAGCCACAAGAATCCTGTGGATGTAACTAAGGCAGCTGGAGATCAGCCAAACAAAGCGCTATGTCCCAAGACACACACAGAAATTGTAGAAACCAATGTACCCATGGCATTTCAGAGGCAGCCAGAATGTATTATCATTAGCACTAGATTTACACAATACAAAGAGTTACATCTAATAATTTATACAACAAGATAGGAATCCTCTGTGCTAATTGCACATACGTTTATATGTTCACACAGTAAACCATAGCAACACACTGGCTCTGATGGCTACTTGCCATGTTCATACAGGCAACACTTTCTTAGCTATTAACAGAGAGATCTGGCTGATCTTCGGCAAGCATAATTTGATGGAGGCTTACCCTCTGGCCGCATTGAAGGAATGAGAGGCCCAGTGCAACCAAACACTGCCATGTCTGCCAGAGAGAGAGAGAGAGAAAAAACACAAACAAGTTAAATAAGACATTTGAATTGTGTATATTATGACAGTAGTTAAATGACAAATCAATGCTCATTTTTATAGAAGTAAAGATGCACTCATTTACTAACAAAGTTTACCAGTAACAGCAACCAATCGGCAATTAGCTTTGAACAGTCAATAAGTTAAAAAAAACCTGATAACAAATAACTGATTGCTGCTATGGGTAACTGAACTGGTGCAATAGACCAGCTATGATTGTATCAAGCCCTTTAAAGGAACAGTTCAGTGTAAAAAATTAAAACAGAATAAATAGGTAGTACAAAATAAAAAGTGTTTCTTAAGCTGGCCATAGACCTAAAGATTTTTGATCCAATGGTTATTGTAAGACCATGATTGTCTCAAAACGATCGTTTAAATGTCCGATGTGTCCATCAACTAAAAAGACCATTTCAGGCGATATTGCCAGCAAAACTGAAGAGTCGCTGCCTGCTTGGCCCTGCAAACATCGGTAGATTGCATGGGGACCGATAAAGATTTTTTAACCTGGCCGATCAATTTTCAGACCAATGTAAGACGAAAAATCATAAGACGTACGATCGTATCCCACTAACCGCACGATAATTTGACAGATTGGTCGGACTTCCCTAAGATCGGTCGTTCGGCAGAGAAAGATCTTTGCGTCTATGGGGACCTTAACATAGTTAGCTCTGGAAGGGGGTCACCAAACCCCCCAAACTGTTCTAAATTGATACATTTAGTTGATACATTTCTTATCTTTGTCCCTTCTGAGCAGAATCTCTGGGTTTCATTACAGGCAGCTGTTAGAATTGAATACAATAGTTGCTAATACTCCAGAGATTCTGCTGAGAAATGAATCAACTAAATGTTGCAAAATGATAATAGTTTAGAGTCTGCACTTGAATTACTGAGCTGACAGACTCAACTAGATACACCAACATTCCACTTTAAACTTAGATTTTGGAGAAACAGTAAAAAAGAAATAATGGAAAGTAATTGAAAAAAGTCTTTATTTCTGGGAAACAATCTGAAAACAACTAAAGTGAAAAAAAGTGTTTGGCAGGTGAACAATGCCTTTAAAGGGGTGGTTCACCTTCAAGTTAACTTTTAGTATATTGTAGAAGGACCAATTGGTCTTCATTATTTATTTTTCATAGTTTTTTAATGATTTGCAATTTTCTTCTGTTTCTTTGCAGCTTTAAAATGGGAGTCACTGACACCATCTAAAAACAAATGCTCTGTAAGGCTACAAATATATAGTTATTGCAACTGTTTATTACTTATCATTCTATTCAGTCCCTCTCCTATTCATATTCCAGTCTCTTATTCAAATCAGTGCAGGGTTGCTAGAATAATTTGTACCCTAGAAACCAAATTGCTGACATGGCAAACTAGAGAGCTACTGAATAAAAAGCTAAATAACTATAAAACTACAAACAATAAAAAATGAAAACCAATTGCAAATTGTCTCAGAATATCACTATCTGCATTATACTAAAAGTTAATGCAAAGGTGAACAAACCCTTTAAGGGGGGCCATATGGGACATAACTGTTAAGTGAGTTTGCAACTTTCGGCCAGATGTTGATCTGGGACGCCTGTCGGTGGGCCCCACACACAGGCCAATAAGCGTCCGATTTGGTCTGTCGGCAGCTTTTATCAGCCAGTGTATGGGCACCTTTAGGGTATGGGGCTTTATCTCAATGAGCTCTGTTCTGTGGCAGTTTAATCCAGTGAAAACATTGGACACAGAGGAACATTGGACACAGAGGAGGTCTACTGAACACATCAATTTAATTTGTGCATACAGCAAGGGGTTCTATAGGCTTTACCTTAGCACAGGAAGGGGCAAATATATGGCATTACTAAAATTAGTCATGCCAAAGAAATAGTAAAATATGGACTTGTCTATAATACATATAAAATAGTAAATGAACTGATTTAAGATATTTTTGTCCAGTATAACCAATATTGGGAACAGAGTTCATTGCCCTAACTATGTGGCATAGATTGTACATAGAGGCTGTAACACAAGCAAAGTCAAACATTACTTACCAAATATGCTACAAAGCATAAGTATGCAATAGACAACACAGCTGCTCCCACATAATACGCTATGTGTCCTAGTGCAGAGACATAAACAATCACAAAGTACATGTTTATGCTGCATACAATGAGGATCAGGACCCCACCAGCAATCTTCCAGCCTCTACAGTCAAAAGAAAA
Organism: Xenopus borealis; assembly: GCA_024363595.1. Lineage (NCBI taxonomy): Eukaryota > Metazoa > Chordata > Amphibia > Anura > Pipidae > Xenopus > Xenopus borealis. The sequence goes on from CM044434.1 coordinate 131,168,704, forward strand.
CAAAAGGATTGGACATGACATCTATCCATCAGAGCTTTTTTTTTGTGCTACATGTGCCAAGTTTGCCTAAACTTCAGTAACAACAGAATATTTTCAAATACAGAGCTATCGTATTATCTCATTCGTTTAACTGGTAATGTGTCTTTTTTGACAATGCAAGTTAGCAATTAAGAAAAGAGGTTCTCTGTACTTTTTGTCATTGCGATATCAGTACAAATCCACCCACCGAGTTATGAGCAACAGAGTGACTTCAGTCTTCACAACAGAAATCACTGGGAAACTATGATATCATGATCAAGGGGTGCAACATTGTCATGTATGGCTAGATTACTTTAAAGCATATTTAAATGCAGAACACATATAATAATGGTTACAGTGCTTCACAAATCGTATCACTCTCCCATATGTGCCCTAACGTTCTCTGTATTTCCCATACAAGATCCCTTTTCGTAGGATGAGTGAACATGGTTTAATGATTATCTCCTGATTGAATTGGTTTCCAGTTGACATGCTGGTAAATTAAAACCAACTGGCTCTTCATTTGTCTATATGTGACATTACTTTTCTAAAACAACCTGTAATACCGTCTCCCCTTTCCCTATAGTGGTTTATACTTACAACCCATTTGCAAAGTCATTCATCACAGATGGAAGGCTGGTAAATGTCAGGACTGGGATCAAAGCAAATGGAAGCTGAAATTTCAAAATGAATGAGTTCAAATAAAATCTACATAAGCACACACACAAAACCGCATACTGTAGTAGTAATAGTATTACACATATTACACATAGCCAAATAAACTATTTCGGCAGCATGCATTCCACATAAAGCTCATCTTTATGAAAGTCCTATGCTTAAAGTGATACGGACACTAAATTTCGTGTGATGAATTTGAAGTTCGGTCGAATTTGCATAAAATTAGAATCTTCGAATATGCAAATTAGGCAAATTCAACCATCGAATATTTGAATTAGAATAATTTGAATAAAGTTTTATTCAAATATTCGACTATTCGATGATCGAAGTACTTCCCCTATTCGACCATCTAGTTCGCCAGATCCAAGCTGCCTAATTGGGGACCATTATTTTTGAGCGAATAAAAAAAAAATTTGATCGATCGATCAAATTGTTCGAATCGATCAAATTTTTTCTATTCGATCTTTCAATCGATCGAATTGCGGTAAAATCCTTCGAATTCGATATTCATCAGGGAGGGTAACCCCCGAAACGTTGATCTTCTGGTGGCATAATAAAAAGGGGTTAATCCCCAACTGTAGATTTGCTTGAGTGCGGATCCATTTCTTCAATATTTCTGTTACTAAGGGACCCAGCCTGGTCTACGGAGTCCAGCACCACTGAAGCAGTGAAAGTGAGTAACAGGTGTGCGGCAGTTATATGTATTAAAGGAAACCTGTCATGATTGAGTTAGCACTAGGAAGGAAATAAAACTTTTAAAACAAACCACATACCCCTATTTATTATGCTCAAATCTCACTAATTCTCAATTTATAACTACTTTTCAAATGTCCATGCGACACTAACTGAAGTCCTGACTTTCCAGAAAGTCAGGAGAGCAAAGCATCATGGGTAGAATCAGTCCTGCAGACTCCTCTCACGATATCACCGGTTTGTGCAGTTGTTAGTGGCTGGAGTATCCCACACAATCTGAATAGAACAGTAGAAGGTGTTTCAAATAATCCTCATAGAACAGGGGTGTCCAAACTTGGCCCTCCAGATGTTAAGGAACTACAAGTCCCACAATGCAATGAAGGAGTCTGACAGCCACAGTCAGGCAAATGCATTGTGGCACTTGTAGTTCCTTAACAGCTGGAGGGCCAAGTTTGGACACCCCTGTCATAGAATATCAAGTCCTGGTGTGACATGAGTTATACAGAGCTTGTCTATCATAGAGTATACTCTGACTAAGCATGAATGAGATTTGGCAGTTTGGCACAGCCCACACACGGAAAACAAAGGGGTGTTTAAACATGGCAGCGCCTATGAAGCCCTTTTTACATGAAGGATATTTTCTAATCCGTTTCAGATATAGACAAAAACAGCTGACTAAAGGGTTTAACTAAGGATGGAAAAGAAATATTTTACTCATGTCTCAAGGTGACAGGTCCTCTTTAAGTGACTCATTTTTTTTAAAGGAAGCCAAGACTTAGGGGGTTATTTACTGAATGCCAAAAACTCGAAATATGTGTATAGTATATTTCAGAAAATAATGAGATCAATTTGGTCCAAATAAAAATGTGTGCTTTTTATAACGGATTTCTGGATAATTCATTATATGCCAGTAAAGGAAGACAATACGGAAAATACTGGCAACTTTGTTACACTAACTGAAGATCTCTCACCTGTAGACTCTGGAGCACATTTAGAAAATCATTCATTCCTGTAAGATGCTCAACATCTTGAAAAATGGCCACAAGGAGTGTGGGGGTAATAGCAATAGATCGGGTCAAGAAAACTCGTGCAAAACGAGACCACTTCAAGTTCAAAAAACCCTAAAAGGAAAGAATTCTAGTATTATGTAGTGATCTATACAAATGTGTGACATAGCTTAATAAAATAAATGCTACATAGATTAATACATTTAAATAAATGTGATAAATGAGACTGAATATAAATAGGAAATATAAAACTGCTTGTCTCTGTGCTAATTATTCACCTACATTGAGACCCTATTAAAGGATAATAATGTTTCAAGAGCAAAATTAAGACCATTATAAATTTTATTTATTAGTTTTTCATCAAATTTTCATGAACTCCATTGACAAAGGCCAAGAAGCACACATGACAAAAAATGTCATGAACTGTCAAGGAATAGTTGCCATTGTCATCAAAGGGCACCACAGTGTGATTGTTATAGGCGCCAGTATTATCAGACCAATGAACACGAGACGTTAAAGGCTGATATTTCCAATTCACCAGTTTTTATCCACCTAAATTACCTGGATATAGATTATCCAACTCTCAACTAATGCAAAAGCAACCAAGAACTCACAGACAATAATATTCCCAGTGCAAAGAGATAGAGAGAGACATACCTCCATTACAAACTGGCCAGAGTATGTGCCAGTCATTGTGGAACTCTGTCCTGCTGCTAGAATGCCCACTGCCCAGATGTAGAGAGCTGGAGCACCAAAAAAACATCCCAAAATCACACCCTGCAAGTCAAGAAAAAAAATAATAAATGAGTTTTAACAAAGTAGTATTTGTGTGTGCGCGTGTGTGTGTGTATATATATATATATTATAATTTTCACTGTTTGGTAAAAACCTAAAAACAAATCAAAGACAACCCTGCCAATGATTAGATATAATGATTAGTATTATTCTAGGAGAACACATTGTATAGCTCCCTTTAGATCAATGTCACAGAGGGAACTGCCTAGTGTTATTTGCCCAAGACCTTTTCTCTGTAAAATAAATAACATAAAGGGGGATAATGACATGCATTCCATCTCAATAGTCCCAACATATTGGGCACAGGGGGTTGAAGGATGGGGGGCAACAGTTGATTGAACCTAAGCCCCCTTTATGTTAAGCTTGCTATATGTCTATACAACAAATAGATTGCAGACACATAATCTGAAGAATGCTGTTTCAAATGTCAGACAACGGTGTTACATTAGTGGTTATACCTGTATCTGTGGAGGGTCACAACTGTAGCAGCTTAAAGGGAAACTGTCATGGGAAAACATGTTTTTTCTTTTAAAACACATCAGTTAATAGTGCTGCTCCGATTTCTGCACTGAAATCCATTTCTCAAAAGAGTAAACAGATTTTTTTTATATTCAGTTTTGAAATCTGACATGGGGCTAGCCATTTTGTCAATTTCCCAGCTGCCCCGGTCATGTGACTTGTGCCAGCACTTCAGGAGGGAACTGCTTTCTGGCAGGCTGTTGTTTTTCCTTCTCAATGTAATGAATAGTACGCAGTGGGACATGGGTTTTACTATTGAGTGGTGTTCTTAGATCTACCAGTCAGCTGTTATCTTGTGTTAGGGAGCCGTTATCTGGTTACCTTCCCATTGTTCTTTTGTTAGGCTGCTGGGTGGGGGAAAGGGAGGGGGTGATATCAATCCAACTTGCAGTACAGCAGTAAAGAGTGATTGAAGTTTATCAGAGCACAAGTCACATGACTTGGAGCAGCTGGGAAATTGACAATATGTCTAGCACCATGTCAGATTTCAAAATGAAATATCAAAAATATCTGTTTGCTCTTTTGAGAAATGGATTTCAATGCAGAATTCTTCTGGAACAGCACTATTAACGGATACATTTTGAAAAAAAGATTTTTCCCATGACAGGATCCCTTTAATGCACCAGATTCATATAAACTCAAATCCAACTTAACAGGCAACTAAAGTTTTCTTAATAAAGTTTTATATTTTGCAAATTTATCAAAACCTTTAGGAACATTATTAATGGTTGGACACATTTACCTTTTGTCAGCATGTGTTTGACTGCTTTGAGCAGAACATACTCCTCTTAAGGGAAGTGTACTAAAATCATATTGCTTAGGGTGTGAGAAGGATTCAGACGTTTATATTCCTTGTAGGGATTAATAGTTCCTGTGCAGAAGATAAATTATCTGCAAAAGCATTGTGAATGTTTGAATGTGCTGTAATGAATTTGGTCATGATTTTATATATTGTAGTTTTTACTTCACACTACAAATAATTCACTCTACAATATAAAATCTCATTCCTGAACCACAAAGTGTATTTTTTTAGTTGTAATATTGGTGTGTAGGCAGCCATCTCAGATCATTTTGCCTGGTCATGTGTTTCAGAAAGAGCCAGCACTTAAGGATGAAACTGCTTTCTGGCAGGCTGGATCTTCTACGCAACTGAATGTCTCAGTGCGACATGACTTTTACTATTGAGTGCTGTTCTTAGATCTACCAGGCAGCTGTTATCTTCTGTTAGGGAGCTTTTATCTGGTTACCTTCCCATTGTTCTGTTAGGCTGCTTTGCGGGGGGGGGGTCATCATTCCAACCTGCAGTGCAGCAGTAAAGTGTGACTGAAGTTTATCAGAGCACAAGTCACATAAATGGGGTCCTGGGAAACTTATTTCAAAATTAAATATAAAAACATCTCTTTGCTCTTTTGAGAAATGGATTTCAGTACAGAATTCTGCAGGAGCAGCACTATTAACTGAACTAATTGGAAAAAAAAAATTCTCATGAAAGTATCCCTTTAACCTGCAGCAAAATTTACAGATTCTTTCTAAATTAGCCCATAAAGCTGGCCATAGACACAACAATCCGATCGTACGAATCCTGGATCCATAGGATTTTCAGATCATGTGTCCTGACATTTGTCGTGCAATGCCGACCGGTCGTTTGGTCAATCGGACAGGTTAGAAAATTTCTTTCAGCTGATGATAATATCTCTGCGTGTATTGCCGATCGTACGTTTTTCAGTGGGAGTCATTAGGTTTTGTCAGACACAACTTTCGTACGATCCCTGTCAGGGGCAGAACATCGGCTACTTTATTTAACCTGAAGGTTAGTGGCAGGTCGGGAGATGGGGATTTCCAATCGTACAATGATTTGTACGATCGGATCTTTGCATCTATCACCAGCTTAAGTCTGACTCTACTGCATAAAAAAATACATTGAAGGGCATATTCACACAACAAATACCGAAGAAGAAAATGTTATCAGATCTATGTTCCTGCTTTTCTTTGTAGTAGTATGAGGTAAGGAATCTATACAATCTTGGAATACAGTCTAAAGGTTGTTCCTCCTCGGTATCAGACTCTGCTGTGCAGTTGTATAATGCATGACTGGCCATACACAGAACTAGAGACAGTTCAGGGAAAAGTGAATGTATCAAGACAAAGCAAGGTCTATATTGAGAGTTAGTTTACCAAACTAGAAAACATTCTGCAAAACAATAGCATGTCAATACAGTATAAATGTCTGTGTTACAGTAGGTTTGGTAGAGAGTTTTATTTTTATATCGCTAGATAAGTTGTACAGGTACTGCAGAAAAATATTGTTAGGAGCAAGTTAGAAAGTGAGAACACAGAAAGTTACTGTACTGTACATAAACAATAATGGAACTCGTCCTACATCCACACCAGACTGAATTTTCCCCCCTTCTCATTTCATTAATTTCTTCCTTTCTTCTGGATTAGCTAGGAGCCAAATCGGAATGACCTGTTAGACAGCTTGAACCGAGTTACCTTTGAAAATACTTACTCCTTTGAAAATGTCAACTTGCAGAGGGTCTGTGTTATTTGGAAATAAGTTACTTTGTGGGCTACTCGTATTAAGGCATTCATAAAACTGTAAATGGAAAGAAAAAACATGGTAAACAACAAGATCTGTGCAAAAAAAGCACCACAAATAAATGCTGCAGCTTTAGCACACTTTATTACTGAATAATGCTAACAAACCTCAGCCCAAAATGCAGAGGTTCAGCAATGATTTAAGCCACACACAAAAACTGTAGTATATGTGAATGACCAACCCCCGAAATAATATTCATGGGAAGCATCCATATATACCAGATTGAGCATTTAAAGCTACAAGTATTCAAAAAACTGTTACTTTTTGAATATGCTACTGTGTCAGAGAAAGCTATTTGTCCAATCCCTGGGCTGAAAACTTAGCTAACACTGCAAGTAAAACCACAACATTGTAATTATACATTTGCTTTCAATCACTGAATAAAATCATTGAGTGGAGGTCAGGACTTACCACTTCTTGGTTCGTCTTTCCATAAAAGGCTTCGGCAAAAACGGCAACCACAAAAACATTGATGAGGAAGGAAATAAATAAAGCAATGCTTGATTCAATGAAAAAGTATTTATTGGCCTCTCGGATTTCTTTCTTGTTTGAACGATTTATTTCCCTGGACTGAACAAATAACATTAGTTATAAAGAGACCTTTCACCCGACACGCAAGATACACTTAAAGAGAATGTAAAGGCAAAAAAATTGAATCCCATATTTACTTTTTTTAATGAAAAAGAAACCTATCTCCAATATACTTCAATTAAAAAATGTCTACCATTTTTATAAGAAACCTGACTGTATGCCTTCATTTACTGCTGGGAATAGGAATTGTCAGAGGGTCCCCAACTGCTATGCAGGGAAACAGTTGCAAACAGCAGGGGGAGCCCCCCACCTTACTTACAGAGTAACATAGTAAGTTAGGCTGAAAAAAGACTCGCGTCCATCAAGTTCAACCTTTTTTATTTTAACTGCCTAACTGCTAGTTGATCCAGAAGAAGACAAAAAACCCCATCCTAAGCCTCTCCAATTTGCCTCAGAGGGGGAAACAATTCCTTCCTGACTCCAAAAAGGCAATCGGACTAGTCCCTGGATCAACTTGTATAATGAGCCATCTTCCATAACCCTGTATTCCCTCACTTGATAAAAGGAACCAAGCCAATTTGTTTGTTTCCCTGTTGAGCAGCTGGCAACTGTGTAGACATTTTTATCCACTGACCCAGTGTAGTTTGTATATTCTGATTATCTATGGCAGATATTATTTGACTTGTGCTGATAATTTATGACGATCCCTAATAATTTATGATGATCCCTAAGCTTAACCTCCCAACTGAAGCCCAGACCACACTGAGCATGTGCGCGACTCGATATTGCAAAGATGTCTAACAACGTTACAAGATGACAGCCCCCTGTGCCACCTTTGAAAGCATAAATCATTTGTCTTATTAGGCTTCTGGTGCAGTAAGTTCATTTTTATATTTAGTATATAAAATACAGCATTTCTAACATTACTCTATTTTAGACTTTAGTTGCCCTTTAACCCACGGTTCTAGAACAGGGTTAGTTCCTATTTCACTGTACATAAACTGTCAAAACTTCCTGACCCAAATATACAATATATACACTTGTGTATATTTCCTTGTATTGATGGATATGCTTTCTGTAGTGGTTCAGCTATAAGCCTTGATAAGACATAAATCGTGGAACATTCTATTCCAGCAAGAGCTCACACCACTGGCTAGTGTGCTTAAAATAAGACATTGACTTTTTAAGAACAAATGGATACAGTGGTGCTTGAAAGTTTGTGAACCCTTTAAAATGTTCTATAATTTTTATATGAATGTGACCTAAAACATCACCTGAATTTCAAACAAGTCCTAAAATAACATGAAGAAAACCTAGTTAAAGATCCAACAATTTATCTGTGTGTGGCAAAAGTAATCTAATCTTTAGGATTATTATATAATTTGAAGGTGAAATCTGAGTCAATGGGATGACAATCAGGTGTGAGCGAGAGACCCTATTTTCTTTTAAGACCAGCAAAGTCTGATTACACATACAACACATTTGTGGATGTACATCATGGCTCAAACAATGGAGGTGTCAGAGGACCTCAGAAAACCAGTTGTTAATGCCCATAAAGCTGGAAAATGTTACAAGATTATCTATAAAGAATAATATAAAGTTTGAATTCCATCAATCAGCAGTCAGACAGATTGTGTACAAATGGAGGAAATTGAAGAACGTTGTTACCCTAACCAGAAATGGTTGACCATCAAAGATAACTCCAACTGCAAAGCGTCTAATAGTCCGAAAAGGAAAGCAGGGTCACTGTTAAGCAAGTGAAGGCCTGTCTCACATTGGCAAATGTTGATGTTCATGAGTCCATCATCAGGAGAACACTGAATAGCAATGGTGTGTACCACTGCTCTACCCCAAAAATATTGCTGACCATCTACAGTTTGCTAAAGATCATGTGGATAAACCAGAAGGATACTGGAAGAATGTTTTGCTGATGGATGAACATTTTGGCTTAAATGACAAGAAAGAAAAAAAGAACTGCATTCCAGCATAAGAACCTTATCACATCTGTGACACATGGTGGTGGGAGGGTTCTGGTTTGGGCCCGTTTTGCTGCATGTGGGCCAGTTTTGCTGCATGTGGGCCCGTTTTGCTGCATGTGGGCCAGTTTTGCTGCATGTGGGCCAGTTTTGCTGCATGTGGGCCAGTTTTGCTTGCCATCATTGATGGAACAATGAATTCTGAACTGAAATGTGTCTTTAGAGCACCAACATATTGTGTGAATCTTCAGTAATGATCAAAATCCTGACATTAAACAGAAATTGTGGACAGGCCAAGTGAGAAGTTCATATGAGGAAACCCACATTGAAGAGCTGAAGCTGTTCTGTAAGGGGGAATGGGCTACAATACCTCCCTGTGCAGGACTGACCAACAGTTACCATTAATGTTTAGTTGCAGTTATTGCTGCACAAGAAGGGGGTGGGGGTCACACCAAATACTGAGGGAAAGTAAGTGAATACGGATTCACTTACTTTTGCCATATACACAATTGTTATTAGATCATTTTTATCAATAAATACATGACCAAATAAATATAATTTGTTTAAGTGGGGTTTCTTCATGTACTTTTAGGACTGAAAATTAGATGATGTTTTAGGTCACATTCATATAAAAAATATAGAAAATGTTAACTTTAACAAACTTTCAAGCACCACTGTATATGTCAGTGTGCACAACTCTGTACATTATACACCAGCTTCTGCTCAAATGCTGCTGCTACAAATCTATTGAAATGGAATCTACTGAAACCGTTTTGGAAGTCCACCTTGTAACATTTGCAAAGTAAGTGCATTTCAGAGCATCTAAAATTAAATTGCACAGTAGTTACAAGATGGATAATTCTTTGACTACTCATATGCATGAAAAAATGTATTGAAGATTATGGGAAGACTGGACTGAAGCATGTGAATAATCTAGCACCAGTTTCTAGGCTCTTCTTAAAGGGACAATATACTGCCTTGATCAACTTGAGTGCAATGAAAAGACCTTGTGCTGAATATAGTTTCTACATATGTTTAATTCCCCAAAAAGCTATGTTTTATAAAAAAAAAATCTATGTTGTGTTATTCCCTGAACGAAGCAGGACAAACGGGGATACTGCAACTACTCCATGTCTGGTCTTTGTGAGGTAGGTAATTAGAACAACCAACTCCCTTGCTGAAATGGTTTTGTTAGCCCAAGACCATTACACAGGGAGATTATCTATTAAAACCATTTCCAAAACAAAAACTCTAGACAGTTTGTGATTGAACAATGAGCAAAAACTATGTTCAGCACAAGCCCTCATTGCACACGTTGAATGGGGGGGATAATGTATACTGCATCTTCAATGTAATACTATGTAATAATATGTAAACAAATCTCACCATGCATATATCAATACATACAGTATATAGGAAAACACATGACTTCTATTTAACATGCTGGGGGACACAATCTTGTAAAGTCCCCTCTAAAGCCCTCTCTAAAGGCTTGAAAAAGCCTTTATATACCCATATATTACATTTCCCACAATTGACAGAATTTTCATAGTCCCATAAAGGCAAGCAGGGTCTTTTTTTCCTATAGATGATATATACCTTAACCAAAGCTGAATGCAGATACATGTTGTGTGGCATGATTACAGCTCCCACAATGCCCACTGCCTGCTCCAGCTGAGGGGGCCCACAGTCTTTACAGTACGGAAAGAACATGCCTTTAAGAAGCTCCCCTTGGTTAGGACTAACCCGGACATACTGAAAGAAAGATAAGAGAGCTTGTTGACTCCACAACCGTAGACACGAACACATGAAAAAATCAGTGGTGCATTCTTGTGCTGCATAAAATTATATGTAAAACTAAACAGAAAATGATTTTAAATGGTAGTGAAGGCGAGTTACATTCAGCTACATTTTTTCTTACAAATAATGTTAAAAACCAACTTTGAAAAGTTGCTTACAATAACATTTCCTTATAGTAAGCATAATGTATTATGTGCCCCACCTCTAACACCTCACAAACATGGCTGTTGCAATAAAGGCAGAGACACGCGAAGATTCAGGCAGATTCAGTCGCCAAGGCACTAATCGCCTTTTCTTCGCCTGCGGGATGGAACTCGGAGCACTTAGCTTTCCAAAGTCGCCTGAAGTTGCCTCACGAGGTAATCTTAGATTCTAGCCAGCAGGAAGGCTTTTTGGGTAGATTAGTTGCCCAAAGAAGAGGGATTAGTCACTTGGCGACTAAATCTCCATAATCTTCACGTGCGTCTCTGCCCTAAAACTGCAGAGTGACTTATAGTAGAACCCTAAATTTATTGACAGATACTACAGTCATCTTCTCTGTCAGCCATTACATACAATTTAAATATAACCTAACCAAGCTCGAAAGGATTTACACATAAACTGGGGAATGTTACAGAATATATTTTTCCAGTATAACTTTGAGCTGTTCAGTACAAGTCTCTTATTAAAAAATATAAATGTCATACCTCGTAACCAAATGTAAGTGCCATTAATGTAATAAGGAACCCAAAAAATGCTTCGAGTTTCCGCAGACCTGCAAGAAAATGAAATGCGTGAAATGGTTGCTTCACAACCTATGATGATAATTTGCTGCACTTTTTCCTGAATATGCTAAAACCAGTGAATGCAGCACAGGAGGTGTAGGAGTTCCAGTGGTGTCCATCTGTGCCCTGCCCGTGTGCTACATACACTGCCCGTGTGTGCCCTGCTCTGCCTTTGGAACAGAAGCATGGTATTTGTTCTGGGGTTTGTTAGCATTTCAAAATAAATTATTGTTAGGGCCCCTAAGGTGTTTGATCATGTGCTGGGGGTGCTGTGGTATCCACCGGGGAAGAGGAGGCATATGGATTTAAGGATATATCTTAACATGACAATTTTTTCACATTTGAGTGATAAGTGATATCCCTGCAGTGAGCACCAACAATTTGTTTTTTTTTGGTGTGCTACCACAATTAATTTGGACATGTTCTTGTGGTAACATGGGTGTGGTTTAAAAACATGGAGTGGTCAACACTGGCTTCCATTATTGGCCTCCACTATGTAGGCCATAAAAATGTTGGCCCACTGTACCACAGAAGTTGGACAGCACTGGACTAGAGACATCTCACTAAAAATGTGCAAGTATATATAGTGATAGGCTGGCACAAACTGGATCCTACTCCATTAGTAGACACTAAATACGTAACGCTTTGCAAAAATGTTTTGTTTTTTTTCTAAAATACTTTAACTGCATCTACTAATGGAGTGGGGTCCGGTTTGTGCCAGCCTATTACTATATACTACCATATTGTTTGCCCCCCCGAGCTGAAGGTCTGGGGCTTAAGCACCTGGACCCCCATCACTTTTGGTAATTTAACCCCTATTTCTTACCACACTTGACACTAAATCTCTCCCTAGAAATTAGTCCAAAAAAATTCTGCTTTAGGATTTGTTAAAAAAAATGTTAAATACTGTATCATGCTTGATGTTCTTTATTGTTATACTGATATTAATTGGTATGCCCTACTGGTATATAAAGACCCTAAACATTACACGTGTCACCTATATTCCATCACTGCTATCACTACAAGATATAATAAGAAAACCCTCAATGCGGTTATACATAATATACATAACTGGGAGAAAATCATGAACAGAATTTTTCCCATATTAAAATGTCCATTTACCAACTAACCCTTTCATAAATATATGCTATGTTCCACTTAAATGTAATTGGCAAAACCAATAGATTCCTTCTTACCGTACTTGTCCAGGAAAAGGAAGAAAAACGTATCAATAATTGTTATCAACACTCCTCCCCATAATGGTATTCTATAAAGAGAAATACATAAATAAAAGATCCAAGTATATATCTTGAGTAAAAGGAAAGAAATTACACATAGGGGGTTATCTATCAAAATCCGAATTCTTCAGATTTTTAAAATAAAAAAGTCAGAGCAAACTAGAATCTACGATTTGACCTTATTATTAAAAAACCACGACTGAACTGAATCAGGGAGAAAATCTATAAAATCAAGTGAAAACCTAATTCCAGTGCAGGAACAGAAAATTCCAAGTATGATAGGGATCTTTCCCATTGACTTATATACAACCTCGGCAGGTCTGGGATGGTGGATTTTCAGATTCAGACTTTTTCAAGCCTATAGTAAATCTCAAAAAACTTGTGGGTTTTTTTCCACTAAAAATTCAGCTTTTATAGTAAAAAACACAAATTGTTTAAGTTGAACTTTAATAAATAAGCCTAGCAATGGATCACTTTGGATACTGAAATATGGTATTTTGGACTGGGTGAGTTAGGTCTGTTCTGTGAGCTACATAGTCCAAGTCATTATTACAAAAACATATGAAATAAAGTATTTAAAGTCACAGCAGGCTGCATTTTTTTCCCAATAGTGTAATTAATCAACATCATCTAATAAATAATAGCTGTTATTGACCTATATATCTAGCTACACAATATTATTACCAAAAGTGGAATTACACAAGTCAAAGTTATGTTTTGACAAGTTTAAAATAGTAAAACATTTCAATATTTTATACATAGTACAGGGATGGGATCGGTTATCCGGAAACCTGTTTTTCTAAACACATAAGTTAATAATGCTGCTCCAGCAGAATTCTGTACTGAAATCCTATTCTCAAAAGAGCTAACCATTTTTTTTTTTTAATATTCAATTTTTAAATATGACATGTAGCTAGATATATTGTCAGTTTCCCAGCTGCCTACAGTCGTGTGACTTGTGTCTGCACTTTCTGGCAGGCTGTTATTTCTCCTACTTAATGTAACTGAATCAGTCTCAGTGGGACTTGGCTTTTACTATTGAGTGTTGTTCTTAGATCTACCAGGGAGCCGTTAGCTTTTGTTAGGGAGCTGCTATCTGGTTACCTTCCCATTGTTCTTTTGTTAGGCTGCTGGCGGGGAAAGGGAGGGAGACAATATCACTCCTAAAGAGTGACTGAAGTTTATCAGAACACAAGTCACATGACTGGGGGAAGCTGGGAAACAGACAATTTATCTAGCCCATGTCAGATTTCAAATAAAAAAAAATTGGTTTGCTCTTTTGAAAAATGGATTTCAGCACAGAAGTCTGGTGGAGCAGCACTATTAACTGATGCATTTTGAAGGAAAAAAAAAACGTTTTCCCATGACAGTATCTCTTTAAGGAAAGATACCTTATCTGGAAAACTTCAGTTCCCGAGCATTCTGGATAACAGGTCCCATACCTGTACTATCGTGAGTGCTCTGCTCTGTCCAATAGATAACGGAAAACAAAAACTACTAAGGAAGGGGCACTTAACCTATGTGTTTAGACACAAAATAGGCTCCCATGCAATTCAAAGAGGATCTTTAAGATCCCTTTTATCAAGGCAAATGTACAACAGAAAATACCAATTGAAACATGGTGCATAACCGGCCCATAACCAGTTTTGGGTCATGACAGAAAGGTTTAAGAAAACAAGTCACACACACAAAAAAGATTACAACACAAAAACAAACAAAAGCAACAAAAAGCTTAAAGTACTTACACTCCAGCAGACAACAGATTTAAGGCAATAGCAGAGCCTATGACTTCCTGCATATCAGATCCAATGATGGCTAACTCTACCATGAGCCACAGTATAATGCGGGGCACCTAGGAGAGTCAGTTCAAAGTTATGCTTCAGTGGAACGGATTCCGACAATTATAAAGCACTGTATACATTTAATAAAAAACATGGAATAAAAAAAAAATGTGTGCGTGTGTGGGGCAGGCAGTGATATTTCATTTACCTTTGGGTATTGTCTGTTGCACATTTCAGCTAAATGAAGGCCTGTCACCACTCCCAGCCTGGCTGCTAATCGCTGTAGTAGAAGACCAATGATGGTTGCAGTCAAGAGAACCCACAATAGCTGAAAGGGAAAGTAAGCATTAAGATGGTGATTTATTTTGATTTATGAGGCAAGAAAAACCTGAATGTTAAACTTTGGTATCTAAAAGCTTGTGAGTTCATGTAGAAGTCAACGGGAGTTGTCCTAGGCAAAATTCTATTTTAATTCAAGATTTTTCAAGAAGTTTTTTTGAGCGAATAAACTCACAAAATTCAAGCTTGTAAACTCAAACTAATTTTTTTAAAACTGAGTTTATTTGAAGTAGAAAAAAATTCAAAAACTTAGTAAATTCAAGTTTTCATAAATAAGCCTATACATGTTAAATCCTAGCATATTTATGCATACATGATTATTGCTGTAGCACTATAAGGATACAGTTATCATCTTTGGTCCTGCTGAGCATAATCCCTGAGCTTCATTAAAGGAGAACTAAAGCTTAACAAAAGAAGTAGCTAGTGTTGTACATTATGGTTTGGTCTTCAGTACCAGCCCAAGGCAACCACAGCTGTAAAGATCTGTGTCTCCAAAGATGCCCCAGTAGCTCCCCATCTTCTTTTCTGCTGATTCACTGATTCACATGCTCTGTGCTGCTGTCACTTACTGAGCTTAGGGACCCACTCACAATATACAGTACACATAGAATAGAAATATAGTCACAATATAAGGCTGATTAGTCATTAATACAGATAATTACTATATGGCAGCACAGAAACCAGTGCAATTAGCATCATAATGTAATAATCAGCCCTGTAGCATCATCTTATATTACAGACCAACCTCATTTTCTGCTTTATAATTTGCAACAATCCCTAAGCTTTTCAACAGCTGCTCGGAGCCCACTGAGCATGTGAGTGTCACAGACACTTTTCAAGACGGTAACTCCCTATGACAAGGTCTGGGTCATTGACTTTTTAGCCATTTAAATTTTTTAGGGTTTAGTTCTCCTTTAAATGCAGCTGTTAGTATTGATACAATCGTTTCTAATATCCCCAAAGTTGTTGCTGATTAAAGTATCAACTAATGTAGAAAACTGTTCAGTTCACAATTTAATTCTAGATTTCTAAGCTGACAAACAAACAAACACGAGAGACCAGCAACATTAAGGGGCAAATTTACTATTATTCCCCTAAAAACCCTCAAATTCCTTTGAATTTTAGTTTTAGGCTATTTTTACCTTGATATTCGATCCCTCGATAAAATGGTATGATTCAATACAGATCATTCGATTTCACGAAAAAATCGTACAATTCAAACGATCGAGGAGTTATATCGTACGAATGGTATTCGAGCAGGTGATAGAAAATAAAGCCTATGGGGGGATTCCCATAGGCTTCTATTGCAATTCGGTAGGTTCAATCTGGCGAAGTAGGCAGTCAAATAAAATTTTTAAGTTAAAGTCCTTCGATCATCGAATGGTCGAATTACTGAATATCCGATCATTCAAACTTTGTGTATTCGATGATCAAAGCGGCCAAATTTGCATATTAGACCATCCGATTAAATTGTACGATCGGAATTCGATCGAATTCGCTCGAACTTCGATCTATTCACGTGAATTTCATAAACCTGCCAGAAAATTTTATACTTCAATTTTGGAAAGACAGTAAAAAATGGAAATCAATTGAAGAGAGTCTATTTCTGAAAACAACCGAACTGGAAAAAATGTTTGGAAGCTAAACAGCCCTTTTAAAAAAAGAAATACAACATGTAATTCCTGCAGCGATAACAAAACGCTGAATAACGCACCAGACCACAATTGACAATACCAAACTAAGAACCTAGATATTGTCTGAATACTGGAGCAGCAGAAAGCTGTACTTGGGTTAATTTCTTTTCTAGATATGTCCCTATAAACAAAGGAAAACTAACCTTAAATCCTGCCACTGATCCAGACTGCAGATCCGATTCTATATTTCCTGGATCCAAATACGCTATGCTCATGAGAAAGCCTGGGCCAGTGAAGGCCCAGAGTTTCCGGAAGCTGAACCACGAGTGCTGGGGAGAATAAAAAGAACACACATTTTAATACAAAGGAATGATAATTTTATCGCCAGCCTTTTTAGGTATTGGGTCATTAAAATAATTGCACTTAAAATATGTCACCTATAATACACAGATGGCTTTATGAATGGTTAATGATGTTCTCAAATACATTTCTGTGTTCCTTCTAAAAAAGAAAGCAACTCCCCTAAAGGCCAAAGCCGGCAACTTATTGGCCTGTGTGTGGGGACATCCGACAGGCTTCACTAATCGATATCTGGCAGAAAGTCAGCCAGATCTCAATCAGGAAGGTTAAAAAATCCCGTAGGATCTCGGCCAGATCTGTGTATTCATGAGGTCCCGCAATCCGACCGCACATATCAGATGCATTATGATCCAATCATTGGCCACTGTTTGTCTCCCAACATGGTAAGGATAAAGTGATATCCTACATATACAGTACTAAAGCTCTGATAATAGCTTTATTTGAGCTACATTCCCAGGATTTGAATGCTGACCCGTAACATTTTCAGTGAAAATAAAAGGAGTATTTAAATAGTTCCCCTTGTTTGGTATTTATAGTTATATACTATTATTATTAACATATTTTTATTTATATAGCACAGGCATATGTCGTATCGCTGTGTATACATTTAATATGCCATCACTTTATCTTTGCTTCAAAATTTATGGTCTTCTATACTACCAGTAAACATACCGTTTCATCCTCTGGAATTGGTATCTTCTCATCAAAATAAGTGGTAAATGGCTCCGGCTCCACCAACGGCTCAGGGCTATCATCACTGAGGTTCCTTTTGGGACGGCTCTCACCTGACAGATCTTCTAAGGGAAAAGATACAAAGTATATGTATGTGGCTGCTAGCATAATGTAAAGCACAGTGAACATACTGTATGGATACAATGCAGCATACATACTCAGAGAACAGGGTACAATATAAGGAACAATAAAAGAAAAGAGCAAAAACAATAAGAAAATAAAGGGAATGCTTATGTATTTAGCAGGTATGCAAAGGGGTTGTTAACGTTCCAACACTTTTTTCAGTTCTTGGTTCATTTACTCTCTATTTTCTATCTGTGACTGTTTTTCTAATATTGATTCTGAAGCAGCTCGGGGGATTGGGGTCGCAGACTCTAAGGCTAAGGCCAGACGGGGAGATTCGGGGGCATTTTATCGCCTGGCGACTTCTCGCCGCGACTTGTAGCCCCCGAACCTCCCCGAATAGCCACTTACCTAAACGCACCGGCGTTGCTTGAAAACGCCGGCATGTATCCACACGGAGCGGCGTGCTTTTTGAAATCGCTCCAAATTGCCTCGCCGGGGGCTACAAGTCGCGGCGAGAAGTCGCCAGGCGACAAAATGCCCCCGAATCTCCCCGTCTGGCCTAGCCCTAACTGTTCTAAATTGATACATTTAGTTGATATTTTTTTTTTTATCTTTGGCTCGGCTGAGCAGAATCCCCAAGTCCCTCAGGCAGCTAAAATTGATACAATAGTTGCTAATACTCCCACAGATGCTGCTAAGAAATGTATCAATGGAGGAAATTGTAACGGTTCAGAATCTGCACCTGGATCAATGAGCTGCCAGAGACAGGAATGTTTATGGAAAAAAGAACAAAAAATGAACAATGGCTAGCAATTTGGTATTTTACCCCATCAGTAACCAAATGAGGATTGTAAGCAAGACTCTTGCCTCCATAACACCACACCAGATACCATAATCGAATACAATTCAGCCTCAGTGGTGTGGTGTCACAGATCTCCGATGGGTTCTGTGCTCTTAGGGGTTTCTCCCACAGAGCTAAGCACTCAATTTCCCCAATGTTTGGCACCTTTATCACTTCCTAACGTCTGTGTGTCAAGTATAAGCTTGCTCTAAGTAGAAAGATGCAGAATGCATGCAAATAGGTGCAACTCTGCAGACATTCACAATAAGATACAACAGGATTCTAATTTTCCCAACTATGAGACTCTGTTCAAAATCATATCCAAGAAGCACTCTTATACAGTGAAACTTCAATTTTGCATCCCCTGATTTTGTTTTCACTATTTTAAACCATTCTTTGTGGCCCCAACAATATATAAAGCAAAATACATTTCCCTGATTTTATAATATTTTTCTGGCACCCTGAGAAAAGTAAAACGGTGGTTTTACAGTACTTACCTCCCTCCCTGTGTACATAGGAAGCGCCTACCAATTGAACCAACAAATAAGGCCTCGCTGGCAATGCCAAGGCCTTTAGAACTTCTGTCTCACACGTGCACCACCAAATTATAGTCTCACAACCGCAAGATCAGTGAAGGTCATCTCTGACTGGCCTAATGTGAGTTACTTCCCTTGTCATGAGATTCAGCACAAGCAAGCTACACATAAATATAGATGCAGAACAACTGAATGCTGTATTACAGCTAAAATGTGGTGTCACAGATCATCTGACTAAGATGTTGTCTATAGTGCTGTCAGTTCTAAGCACATGGTATGAAACTTATTGATCATACAACAATTTAAACAATTGGAGGTCACGCTAAAGTACAAAAATGGTCACTCTTACAGTAAAGAACTCAATTACATTTGTTACTGGTGCATAAAATCACCCCTAAAAAGTTTTTGCCCCCATAAAAGGCAAAAGGTACACACTCTAATATATACAAAAACAGGGTGGCACACAGAATAAAGTTTGACAATGTAGTATTATTAATTTGACACATACACTATTAGAGTTGTTTTTAAAAATGAAGGAGGAAGATCAACGGTTCAAACCAACTGGTGTTACCTTTGCAGTCTTCATACAAGACAATCCTTGTAAAGATGCCCATACACGGGAAAATGAAATGCTGCCAAAAGACCAAGTCGGCAGCTTATTGGCTCGTGTATGGAACCCTCTGACAGGCTTCCCCAATCGATATCTGGCTGAAAGTCAGATGTTGATCGGACTAAAAATCCCATTGGATCGTGGCCGCATCTATTTATTGATGCAGTCCCGCAATCCGAACGCCTGTTTACCTCCATTCTGATCTGATCGTCTGCCCTAGGTGGGCATATCGGGGAGAGATCCGCTTGTATCTCCATGTATGGCCACCTTAAACCAGTAGCAAATCGACATATCCAAGAGCTG
Source organism: Xenopus borealis (assembly GCA_024363595.1). Lineage (NCBI taxonomy): Eukaryota > Metazoa > Chordata > Amphibia > Anura > Pipidae > Xenopus > Xenopus borealis. The sequence continues at coordinate 131,188,524 of CM044434.1, forward strand.
GAGTTAGTCGAGACAATGTTCTGTAGTCATGTAGGCCTTTCCCCAACACAGGTTCATCCTCAACAGTCCTTTTGCTGCTGGAAACTCTGCACCCGTACTCAGAAAACATTCACTGACACAAGGTAATGCTGGCAGGATGAAAACTTTGCTTTAAATTTATATTGCAGCATGCAAGGGTTTCACCCTGCCAGCATTACTTTGTGTGCCAGTGAACTTGTTCTCAGTAAATTGTATAGTTTGCCGATACCTATATTACTGAGTACCAGGGACTTGCTTCGTCTGGAGAGCCAGGGTGTGTGTGTGCGCATCCGGATATTTTTCCATAAAAAATACTCACCCAAGCCACACTTAGTCCTTGCTTGTAGCTCCCAAGACTGCAGCAGCTCAGCCATACCCCTCTCTCCCAATTAGCTTCAACACATTCTGCCTACTTGCTGCTGCTGCTGCCATTGAAAGGACACATGATCCAAAATAAGGTCAACTCCTTGTTGATTAGGATGAAGCCAAAAGGATTAACAAGCAAATGATGGTCTTGTGAGTATAAGGATAAAGCCAGGTGTGACTTGGAAAAATACAGATTAAGGGCTTAGATCATGAAACTTCAGCTACCATGATGATTTGCATGGTGCACTGGGGACACTGGAAGCCCAATGGGACCACATTTAAACATGCTTAATAAAGGATAAGTGTTTGACTTTAGGTTTTAGAGCAGCTGCTTACCATCTAATTGCTGGTAATTCTGGTCTGACATGGTTGTAGCTGTCACAGGCAACTGACGATCCTGGGTATAGGCCACATGAACTAAAAAAATATATATATATATTATAGTTACACATTCTATTCACAGTACAGCCATATCTTCCTTAAAGAGTGGAACAACTTTAAGTTAATATTTATTATGGTATACAATAAATAATTTTAAGCAACTTTTCAATAAGCCTTCAATGTTTAGTTTGCACTGTAGAGCTACAAATGTATTGTGATTGCTACTTTTTATAACTTTTTATATGCAGGCCCTCTCCTATTCATATTCCAGTCTCTTATTCAAATGCATGGTTGCTGGGATAATTTGGACCCTAGTAATCAGATTGTTGAAATTGCAAACTGGAGAGCTGCTGGGAAAAACAAATCTAAATAACTCGATCAAAAACCACAAATAATTAAAAATTAAAACCAATTGCAAATTGTCTCAAGATATCACTCACTACATTATACTACAAGTTAAATTAAAGGTGAACAACCCCTTTAAAAGAAAAAAAAAAAAAACTTGTTCCACAAATGCTCCCTGAATGCATTCACTACAATGCTTTCATTACTACATGTATTTAGATGTGTGCTACTGATACTCAAAATAACATTCCACAAGCACAGCTGAATATTAATATACCTGAACCCATAGAGATTATTAACAGCAAAACATGTGAACCTCAGTGAGTTGTTTTTAATGCCATGGAAAATCCCAAAACAGTTTAGTACAGGTATGGGATCTATTATCCTGAAACCCGATATCCAAATAGCTCCCACAGAGTCCATCATAATCAAATAAACCAGATTTTTATAAAAGATTTCTCTGTAATAATAAAACAGTAGCGTGTACTTGATCCAAACTAAAATATAATTAATCCTTATTGGAAGCAACACCAGCCTATTGAGTGTATTTAACATTTACATGATTTTCTAGTAGACTTCAAGGAATGAAGATCCAGATATATCCAGAAATATCAGTTATCCGCAAAACCCCAGGTCCCAAGCATTCTGGATAACAGGTCCCATACCTGTACAGTTTTACCAAAGCTGTTATATGAATCAATCCAGCGTAATAAAGTGGTTTTAAAGTTATTTGTAAAGGTAACTGAAATGGTATTTGTCCATTGCTGTGATTAGCGCTCAGTGTTGCAAGCTCTCCTCCTAATCTGGAGGCTTCCGTTACAAGAGCAAATTACATTTAAAAATAACTGTAAAACTACTGAAAATGTATGATTACAAGTATATTCTAAACTTGCTTAAGAATTACATGTTCTTTTTTATGAAAAGGGCAGTTTTTCGTTGGACATCCCCTTTAACCACTGTGATCTCTTGATATTGTTAAAGGAACAGTAGCATCAAAAAGTCAAAGGGGCAAATTCACTAAAGTGCGAAGCTTCGAACGCTAGCGCTAATTCGCCAGTGTGACAATTTCACTACTTCGCTGATTTACTAACAGTGACCCTGGCGAAAAGTCGCTAGCGAAGTAGATAGACTAGCGCAACTTCGCACCCTTACGCCAGGCGATGTTGCCACCTGATAAAGGAACCTAACTACGCTAATTCACCAAGATGCCCATTTTACTGAATGTAACTTCTTGTTCTAGACTTTACTTCGCCTGGTCCGACCTGGCGAAGTTCAATACAATAGATAGGAGTTTGAAAAAAACCCTGAAATTTTTCTAAGTCCCAAAAAAAAAACGCTGGCGTCTTTTACTTTTTTAGGGTGATAGCCTGAAAAATAGCGTAATTTTTTGGGGGTTACCCTCCTTCCTCCCTACATTTCCTAACATATGGCAACACAACTATACAGGGGGCACATGTAGGGCAATAGGACAACTTTATTTTATTTATTAAAGGTTTCCTGGGCTTGTGTAGTGGAATGTAGTGGCTGTAACATATACTTCTATTATACTTTAAACTTTCGACCTCTCGGTTTCTAAGAGCTGAGCTCTTCTTTTTTGCTAATTGAATTTTTTATTACTGGGAACGGGTAGTTCTTTGATCGAGCAGAAATACGGATCTTTAAAGCATAATCTCTTCCCAGCCAATACTCGCTATTACAATTAGGAATTGATACATACCTTTTAACTACATATGTGTACGGGTCTGAGGGTGATTGGTGGGTTCCTGCTGTATTGGAACTTTGCTTCTTGTACCTTCTAAACTATTTTACTCTATGCACTCGGGGGTTTGTGGTTTTTTTAGCCTAGTTAGTTACCAACAAAGATAGTGATAGTTAAATACTGACACCACAGCCCTCGAGCGGCAGACTTCTCCATCTTTGTGGGGTCCCGAAGGTAGTAAAAATCAGATAGATCTTTACGGGACATCTTCTTATTCCTTTTCATATCTCCTTTTACCAATACAGCTGAACATCATTGATGAATTATTGTCCTTCAGGATTTAACTAAACAATATCACAATAATTACCACTTCAAACCTTATGAATTAGTATTGATAATTAATTTATGTGGATCATATTAATTAGTGGGAATCACATTGGTGGTTAATAATTAATTCTTCCCCTTTTAAATAAACTATTTATTCATTAACTTATTTGCACGAGCACTTTATAGTAATTCGGCACAGATCAAGAGGAGTTCTGTTCTTTCTTCTTTTTTCATATACTTTAAACTTTGCGCCATATGCAAATGAGGCATCGCTAGCCTACTTGCGCTTTGCAACTGCACTAATTTTCACCTCCCTGAGTGCAACTTCACATTTTAGTGAATTAGAGGCGGACTGGAGAAAATTCGCCTGGTGAAATGCGGTGAATGTGTCGCTAGCGAATTTCTGCACTTTAGTGAATTTGCCCCAATGTGTTTAAATGAAATGACACTATAATGTACTGGTGCCCTGCACTGGTAAAACTGGTGCGTTTTCTTTGGAAACACTACTATAGTTTATATAAACAAGCTACTGTGTATTCAAACACAGGACACACAGTAGATAGATTAGTTCTGAAGAATCCCATTGTATACTACAAAGCTTGTCTGTTATTTACTTAGAGTTGCCACATTTTAGTTCTAGCCCTACTGGTCAGTGACAAAGAGGGTGGAGGCGGGCCAGAGAGGGCGGGATTGTGAAGTTTCGGGGTGGGGTTGTGTCATTTTGGGGGCAGGGTTATGAAGTTTAATGGGGAGGAGTCACAGTTTTGATTCCAGTTTCACTAGTAAGGGACTGCAGCACTTGGATTACGGGAGTAGGAGAGCCAAGAGGGGAGAATCTGAGGCGGGCCAGTGGTGCAACAATTGGGATTACAAATTTACTGGCTAATACATTGATGGTTAATTTGTAATACTGGCCCCAGCCTTGGCTATTTTACCGGTTAGGCTCGTGAAATACTGGCCAGGTGGCAACCTTGTTTACTGTGCATCCTGTGCCTTTTCTCCTTCTCCTTTTTTCAGCTTTGAATGGCTGCCCCACGGTTACGCAACAGCTTGGATGTGTGTATATATAATATAGTAGTGTTTCTGAAGCAAACATAATTGATTCACCAGTGCAGTGCAACAGTAATTTGTTTTCGTTACTTTAAAGCATTTTCATTTTGCAGCGTTACTGTTCCATTATTCTTATTGATAATAAGGCAACTTTAAAGTAGGGTTATTTCTAAAAGCTTTAATTCCCATTGCTCCCCCTCCCCCCACCACACACACACACACACA
>CM044434.1:131221606-131236664 GCA_024363595.1 Xenopus borealis
CCTGAAAATAAAGGAAAAAGACACTATCTAGTGTAGTGTGTTCAGATATAATGAATTAGAAGTTTTTCATATAACTACTCACAAGTATATGTCTTGAAAAGTGCTCATCATTAATGAAGATCCCTTGATCTCGGTCGTCTGAGGTAATCTATAGCGAAAAAAGGAGCTCCACATAGAGTAGTATTGCTGCGGTATGAGAGTACAGGTCCTGCGGAGTTAATAGCTCACTTACCGGACTCAGAAGGTCATTGCGCTGCGAAAAGGTAAGAAGGCAGAATCTCTCTTCTGCGTGTTCAGTCACTCTCCGGCGCGATCAAAGCTACTGGGTTCCGGCATGCAGGATGGCTATCGCCGCTTACCGATGTTGGATCCCTTCCGGCTATAGCGCTGTTTTCCTCGTGTTTAGGTTTGGCGCGAGTCGGAGTGGCGGTACTCTCAGCGGCTATTCCTTTTGCATTTAGATTTTCAGAAGGATAAAAAATCCCCAACATCCAAATTGGAATTAAAAAGCTTAAATTTATTAATAAAAAATATAAATGATACAAGCCCAACGCGTTTCATAAAAATTACTTCCTCAGGGGCATTACAGAGAGCACTTCCGATGTGCTTAAAAGGGGATGTTAACAATTAGTCAATTAATCAATTTACATGTCAGGGTGATGTTATTTTGCAACTTCGCCAATTTACTAAAGGTGTCCCTGGTGAAAATTAGCTAGCGAAGTAGACAGACTAGCGCAACTTTGCACCCTTACGCCAGGTGAAGTTGCGCACTGACTAAGGGACGTAACTACGCTAATTCACTAAGATGACCATTTTACTGAACGTTACCTCTTGAGCTAGACTTTACTTCGCCAGGTCAGACCTGGCAAAGTTCAATACAATAGATAGGAGTTTGAAAAAAAAACTTGAAATTGTTTCCCAAAAAACGCTGGTGTCTTTTACTTTTTTAGGGTGATTGTCTGAAAAATAGTGTAATTTTTTGGGGGGTTACCCTCCTCCCCCCCCTACATTTCCTAACATCATATGGCAACTCAACTATACAGGGGGCACATGTAGGGCAATAGGACAACTTTATTTAATTTATTAAAAGTTTCCTGGGCTTGTGTAGTGGAATGTAGTGGCTGTAACATATACTTCTATTATACGTTTAACTTTGCCCCGTATGCAAATTAGGCATTGCTAGCGTAAATGCGCTTTGCCTGATGAAGTAATGATAGCGCAAGCTCTCTACCATTTGCCTCCCTGAGCGCTACTTCGCATTTTAGTGAATAGTTTGTAGCGCTGGTGAAACTACGCCCGCCGAAGTGCGGTGAACATTGGCAAAGCCAACGCTAACGCATTTTCGGGCTTAGTGAATTTGCCCCTTGATGTTCAGCAAATGGTAGGAGGTCCCTGAGGCCCCCACATATTAGTGGCCGCTGAGCCTTTGGAGGTTAAAAGCAGAATGAGCATATCAATGGGAAAATATTACATTCATATCTGTATTACAAAAAAGGATTGGGAAATTGTAAGAGAAGATTAGAAGTTAATGCATTTTTTAGCTGATAAAAACATTGTTTATTTAAATCAAATGTAATCAAACGTGTAATCATGGCATATCATTATGATGAGTGCAAATAGCTAGAAACACAGCTAGCTCCTTAGTGTAGGGGCAGACGAACAGATTCAGGGAGATTTAGTCGTCAGACGACTAATCGCCTCCTCCGCCCGGCGACAATCTCCCCGAACTGCCTTCTTCCTGCCTTCCCTGTGCTTCAAGGAGGAATCGCCTGCACTAATGCACTCGCGGTGCTTCGATTTCCGAAGTCGCCCGAAGTTTCCTCTTGGGGCAACTGAGGAATATGTACAATTGATTAATGTCTTTCTGTTGTGCATATTATCCAGAGATCAATTACTATGTTCTATTGTAGCATGCATTACCTGTGGCTCCCAAACTGTGGGGCTTGGTCTCTATGGGACATTTTTGGGTTAGGAAGGAGGTCCATGCAGCATTTAAAATTCAAAAGCTTTATTCCTGGTTACATTTTAAAACATGCACAGGGATTACACAAGACTCACATATCCTGTCTGTGATAGGGTGGTCACCTGACGCGTTTCATGCCTCGTTCTGGCACTTCATCAGAGTGGGGTTGGCCCAAAGCAGTGAAAGTGGGACCCAGGCTAAAGGACAATTTGGGTGAAATATGGGGGAGAATTCTTATTTCTTTTCTTGAAAATACAGAAAACTCATAATGAATGGCTCTTAGGGCAGAACTACACGGCAGACTTAACTGCGTTTCCGACAGGAACAAGGTAAGTAATAGAAAGTCGGAAGTTGTCGCAACCGGTGACCCAACGTAACACAACTGTCAGATGCAGACGCAGCTTGCAGCATTTGCAGTCGTGTCATGTCAAACCACCATTGTGACACCAAACGACTTACTGTTGGTTACCTTGTTTCTGTCAGATCCGACTTGGCATGGGCGTTTTGTCATCCAGCGTCATATCCGACAGAAACGCAGCTAAGTTTGCAGTGTAGTTCTGATTGGCTCATGTTTTTGGATACTTGCGACTTTTTTGAGGTATGGGACATCTAATCATATGTTGGTCTGCAGCTGAAGACATGACAAAATTCTGAAGGCCCCTTATTTAAATGAACAGTAGCACCAAAAAATGAAAGTATACCAAAATAACTTAGATATAATGTTCTGTTGCCCTGCACTAGTTAAAGTTGTGTGTTTACTTCAGAAAGCTATATTTCTTGGTGTTACTGTTCCTGTGACAATAGTTTTTTTGTTTTGTTTTTTAAATAGATCAAACACTGGGGGGGGGGGGCACGTCTTAACACCAGCTCAAAAGTGAGTGTTACCCCTTAGGTACTCCTTAAATCCTGGATCATTGATGCTATTGACAAGCTGAAACTTTAGGCTGGTGCAATAAGTTCACTATATAAAATATGGCATTTTTATGGTTTAGTTTAGTTTACTGATATCACTCCAACTTGCAGTACAGCGGGAAAGAGTGACTGAAGTTTTGTCAGAGCACAAGTCACAAGACTGGGGGCACCTGGGAAACTGACAATGGGGGCAGATTTACTTAGGGTCAGATTTCAAATTTAAAAAATTTGACCATCAAATTTTTTTAAAGGGCGTTTTCAATTGAAAATGGATCTAATAGGTCTGTTTTCGATCAAATAAAAATTGTTCTAATGCATCGTTCTATTCGTTTTCAAAAACACTTCTTAAAGGTTCCAGGAGGTGCCCTATAGGCTAACATAGCAATTTGTCAGCTTTAAGGCGTCGAAGTGTCAAATTCTATTTTTTTCAATTCAAATTGAATTTTGGGCTATACAATAGTCAAAGTAGCCAAAAATTACTCGAATTTTTTTTAAATTAAAATTTTCCCTTCGACCCTTAGTAAATCTGCCCCTATGTCTAGCCCCATGTCAGATTTCAAAATTGAATATAAAAAAATCTGTTTGCTCTTTTGAAAAATGGATTTCAGTGCATAATTCTGCTGGAGCAGCACTATTAACTGATGCGTTTTGAAAAATAACATGTTTTCCCATGACAGTATCCCTTTAACGTTAAATTAGTATTGAAGGAACATGTTTATAAGTTTATAAAAGTTTTATAAACCAATGTTTTTTTTATCTCCCCAGCTACAGCCATGGTGCTTAGCAAAACACAGGGCAGAACAACAAGTAAGGGTTTTGTGACTAATAGCAGCAAACTGGAAAATGAGGTTCAATGTTGAGAAATGCAAGGTTATGCACTTTGGCAAAATAATATAAATACAAGTTATACGCTTGTGGTGTTTTTACAAATGGCCTGCAGGTGGCACTGTGCATACACAGGACTTTCTGTACAGCTTGAAAGTGAAAGTAAGACTTACTGCTGTTATGTAATGGCTGCATGAACCTGCTAATATACCCTCCTCATCCTCGGCTACCAAACACAACAAATGGCGACAAGGATGTCTTTTCTACTTCTGCAGCAGCCTGAACCTTTTCTACCAAACCCTGTGCAGCAAATACAAATAAAAAATACTGCTTTTGCTGTGGTTCAACACAACACCTTACAAACTATGCTAAATGTCCTGCAAGAGCTATACTGTGCCGCAAATGTTTAAAGCCAGGTCACTTTGCTACGGTCTGCCGTAGTTCTACTAAATATGTTCATGAACTTACTATACAAATGCTACAGTATTAAGTGTGGATAAAGCTGGTACATTTATTCCAGACAAGTTTATATGCACTGTCAGTGTCAGTACTGCTTCTGCTGACAAGGGGCACTCCATTAACCTGATGATTGATGATTGATACAGGTTCAGCTGTTTCTATAGTACCAAAGTATATTTTCTTGAATATATTCTTGAAATACTTTGCAAAAGATACACTTGGTGCACCTTCCCTGAGACTGGTCAGTTACTTAAAGGATCCAATCCCTGTGCTTGGTTGCTTGCCAGTGACTGTACAATTTAAATCAAATACTGCAAAATGTGACTTTTGCATTGTGAATAAAGGTACTGCTATACTTGGAAGGGATCTCTTTGCTGCATTAAACCTACAATTAGTTGACGGCCTTATTACTACAGCATCAGTGCCTGCCACACAGCCTGTGTCTAAAATTTCACCACAAAACAACACATCACTGGGCTGTGCAAAGAACTTTGTACACAAAGTTAAGTTGAGACCAGATGTAAAACCATTACGCCAGAAATTGAGGCGATTGCCCTACTCTATAAGGGAGACTGTCTCACAGGAACTACATAACTACAGAGCAACATGCCATGCAACAACCCGAGCATCTCCAGTTGAATTATTACATTGCAGACAGATGCACACTAAGTTATATGTTGCAGACATCAAACTTCCACCAAATACTGTTCCTACAAACTCATCTACTGCTGACATTGTCAAATGTCAACAAACCAAATGCAAAGCTTATACTGACAGAAAACGTGGTGCAAGAGAAGTGCACTTTCAGCCTGGATCTTTAGTCAGAATTAAGAAACCAGGAATACTGAAACAAGGACAATCTAAATTTACTACACCACTTGAAGTGAGACTCCAGCGAGGACCATACACATATGAACTGTCTGATGGACGCATATGGAATGCAAGTCGTCTTGCTCCTGCTAGATATGACTTTGGAGATGTTCCATTTGATGAAGGACATTTCCCTACTCCTAATGCCAACCGCAATAGGGCAGAAGAAAGTGAACCTATAAGGCATACTGAGAGAGTCAGGAAACTACTTGCATGTACCAAGGACAATGTCATGTGAAGAATGTATATATTGTTTTAAAATACATATGGTTTAATTGTTAGTTTATATATTTGTCCAAATGCTTTCCTGTTATAGGGGGAATATGTGGTGTTTTTACAAATGGCCTGCAGGTGTCACTGTGCATACATAGGACTTTCTGTACAACTTGAAAGTGAAAGTAAGACTTACTGCTGTTATGTAATGGCTGCATGACCTGCTAATAAAGCACTGTTATACCCTCCTCATCCTCAGCTACCAAACACAACAAGACTAAATGGCAGTGTGTTGGGAGTTTCCTTAAATGTTCTTGGGGTTTTTGGGCTCAAGCATATATAATAGCCCAACTTCCTGCTTTTCAGCTCTCTAACTCTGATTTAAGCTGGCCATAGATGCAAAGATCTTTCCTCGATATGCCATTAACTGGCAGGGCTATATCGGGGTAATCGGAATGATCGGATTACAATAAGTCAGAAGAAAATCCAACTTTCCCGATCGATATTGTGTCCAGATATCGGCCAGGAAGACCCGTCGGAAGCCCCCATACATGGAAAGATAAGCTGTCAAATTGGTTTAAACGACCGATATCCGCAGCTTTATCTGCCCGTGTATGGCCAGCTTTAGTCAGCGACTTGAAGGAAGATCACATGGGACATAACTGTTCAGTGAATTTGTAATTTATCCTCAGCATTTAGCTCAGATTCAAAAGCAACAGTTATGAGCCATGTGGACACCCTCAAGCCACTGTATTTTTTTACCAGCAGTATTGACTTCAGACTAACCAGACTAACTTAATTTCTTTTTATGATATAGCTTAGCTCTGATTGACAAACCTCTCTAATTAATTTTTCAGGATTCATTGATGTCTGGCATGTTGCAGAGGCTGGCAAATTGCAAATGTGGTGCCGCTATTCAAAAAGGGATCCCGTTCTCAGCCTCAAAACTACTGTATAGGCCAGTTAGTCTGACATCAGTGGTAGAAAAGCTTTTTGAAAGGTTAATAAAGGATAAGATACTCTATTTCATAGCAAATCCTAATACTATGAGTTTGTGCCAGCATGGTTTTATGTGTAATAGATCTTGCCAGACTAACTTAATTTCTTTTTATGAGAAGGTAAGCAGGGACCTCGATTCTGGGATGGCTGTGGATGTGATTTACTTAGACTTCACTAAAGCATTTGATACAGTACCACACAGAAGGAACATAGTATTTGCAACTGGATAGAGAACTGGCTAAAAGATTGGTGGTAAATGGAACATTTTCTAATTGGACCAGTTTTGTTAGTGGTGTACCGCAGGGCTCTATACTGGGTCCCTTGCTTTTCAGCTTGTTTATTAATGACCTGGATGTGGGCATTGAAAGTACGGTTTCTATTTTTGCAGATGATACTAATTTGTGCAGAACTATAGGTGTGTGTGTGTGTATGCTGGGTTTTAATTTGATGGGGTTTAACTTGATGGACTTTGTCTTTTTTCAAACCAGTTTAACTATGTAACTATGTTACATGCTCAGTGTGGTCTGTGATTCAGTTGGGAGGTTCAGTTGATCGAAACAGCACAAGTCAAATAATATCTGCCAGAAGCCGATACAACAAGACTGATTAATAATCAGAATATACAGACTGCACCGGGTCCTGTGTTGTCATATAATCTAATGTGGATTTTATAGTTTTTGTATTGTTTAATATAAACTTTCTCCAACTCTGCAGAACCAGTGGGTGCAGCAAATTAATCCTCCAAACAGAATCCCAGTTTAACTGTTTAAATCTGGCTCTGTGATCTTTGTCCCTGCAGCTGGAGTTGGAAACAGTAAAGGGGATGTAAAGGAAAAATAAAATCCTATACAAATTTCTACACAGTCGCCGACTGTTCAACAGGGAAACAAAGGTGCTGGAGTTCTGAAAGGCTGGGAAGTAAGGCAGGGCTCCCCCTGCTGTTCATGGGTATAATTATTTCCCTGCAAAGCAGTTAGGGACTGTCTTACAATTCCTATCCGCAGAAGTACATGAAGGGAGAGTTTCACCGCATATATTCAGGTTTCTTAGAAAAATGGTAGACATTTTTTGATTAAAGCATATTGGAGATAGATTTCTTTTTCATTAAAGAAAGTTAAAATGGGATTTTATTTTTTTTGCCTTTCCTTGTCCCTTTAAAAATAAGACCCACACCCAGAAATTGTACAATTCACAGTGCACACAAACCAACCATACATGTTCGGTCACACGAGCCAATGAACAGACAGATAGTTTATTTTGCTTCCACACTTCCTGTTACAGTTAGAGTTGAAATATTTCTGGTCAGGTGATCTCTGAGGCAGCACACAGACCATCACGAAATGGTGTTTCAAGGCAAGAGATGTAAAAGGGCAATATTTACTTTAATATATATACCAGTTTAATAAGATTCTTTAATATGCCACTTAATTTGATATAAACTCTGTTGCTCAAGTATTCATTTTTGTGTAATAGCTTTCCTTTAAAACTCTGAGTAGAAAAACATCTAAATAGTTGCTATGGGTTACTAGACCTGGGCTTTGCACTTCTCATTACAGCAGATCTGTTCCTGAAATTTAACAGCTCTATTTTTGTGCATTGTGTTTCAAAAGAGAGCAGTAGGAGCAATTCCCAAATACTGTACAAATATCACCAGACATGAAACATGTTAATAAAGGTTTCAGCATAGTTTCATTTATTTTGACATTTAAATATTTTCTTAAATACGTAATTATAACAATTCAGAAATCCTAGAAAGGCAAAAGAAAAGAAAAAAAAAAAGAGGCATGGCAAGCTTTGGGTCTTACATTGAATTATGGGAAACAAGAGTACAGATTGAGACAGGGAGGAGAGAAGCATGATGGGATGCAGTGAGTAAGGAAAGCCGGGCTATTCACTGAAGCAGACATTGCTCCTCAGAGCAAGAGCAGTTGAACTAAGTACACATTCTGTATGGCAATGGCATGAGTCTTCACTGGGGACATGTCACGGTGTATATGGTACAAAACATAGGAAAATATTCAATAAAATAAAAAAACAGCAACATCGTCAGCTTGTCAGTTGAAGTAAATGAGAGGAATCTGAAAATTTGAGGACACAGTATACACAACCTCCAAACAGATCTTCTTCTCAAAAAGTTCATTGTACAATAAAGTTGAGTTTCTTTCTAGTAGGTTTTCTGGACAAATTGTAGAGGCATCGTTTCCAAAGATTAACCAAGTACTTATAAATAGATCGTTATTTACTCTCTGTTGTAGCGATACACAGGAAAGGAGTCTATACAGATTTGTACAAAATATACTCTTGGAGCAATTCTATTGAGTCACATCACATAGCCGTCATCTGAATCCACATTATCGGCAGGAGTCACACAAGCCAAGGCTTGGCCATCGCCCCTACTGGGAGGGATCATCTTATTTCAGAAACCACTTATTTCAAGTAAAACAAAAGATAGATCAGGCACACAGTTCATCATAGGTCTTCATCATTGTTAATGAAAAGCTCAGTTCCCGTCAAGGCAGAACTTATACATAGTGATATAGTGTAATAAATGTTCAGGACAGCCAGGAAATCTGTGTTTATTAGATGCATAGAGGGGGGACATCATTTGCATGGTGTCAGTTTTGAGGATCACTCATCAAAGGACCTTTGCCAAAAATAACACTTCATTCACTCAAATCCTTGTGTCTAATATTTGTATACATATATATATATTTTAAACGTGTTCTGTTGTGATTGCAGTGTGTGTATTAGCTGCTTCATTTCACATTCAATGGAACCTTGGGCCCCGCTCTGTTCCAATGCATTTAGGGGAACCTGGGGTCTAGCTCCCATCTCCCACTCTACGGAAATTCAATTGCAAGCAGTCACTAATAGTCACCGGAACACCATACAGTAGAATCCAGGAGTTTAGTAAATACAAAAAGTTTTTATTTTACATTATGTTAAAAAAAGGTTTACACGTTTCGTGTCACCCAAGGACACTTAATCATAGGCTAACTTTCTTTAGACAAATACATGATATTTAAAGGAAAAGGAGCCAATTTAAAATTTAGGCGGAGTTTGTGAAACCAGTTGGTCATTGTTTAGTGTCACAAACTCCTCCTAAATTTTCTATTGGCTCCTGTTCCTTTAAAGATCATGTATTTGTTAGAAAGTTAGCCTATGATGAAGTGTCCTTGGGTGACACGAAACGCATAAGGCTTTTTTTTTTAACATAATGTAAAATAAACGTTGGGCTCCTGGATTCTACTGTATGGTGTTCTGTATTAGTACCTGCCAACAACTGAATTTTCGTTGTGTACTCCCCCTTGCTGAAGGTCTAGGGCATTAGCACCCACACCCACTATGGAAAGCGGTAAGCTTATCCTATAAACCAAAGATTTAAGAATCCTATAGGTTGGAAACATACCCACCCACTCTACCACATTAAGCAGAACATCAGGGGTGTCCACCTTAGGCTACAGTCCTGCATTGGGGTGGTACCCATGGAATACTCCTTTGCTGAAGGTCTAGGGCATGAGAACCCAAACCCACCATGGAAAGCAGTAAGCTTATCCTATAATCCAAAGATTCAATCTTCTTATAATGTGGAAATATACCCACCCACTCTACCACATTTATCAGAATCTCAGGGGTGCCCACCTTGGGCTACAGTCCTGCATTGGGGTGGTATCCATGGAATAGCTGCAAAGAGATTATGTTTTGGACAGAAAGTCCCTGATTCCCCGACAGTGGAGGCTGTTTGTAAGAAATTTTCCTGGGTACTCGGCTAACACGCAGGAGTGATCCCTCCCAGGAGGATACAGCAAGATTTTTCCATTACCCATGTGATCTTGCTCAGTAGCGAGGTCACTTCCAATTTGGCAGGTCCTTGGTTGGAAAGTTACCTAATTGTGGTGCAGGTCAGGCAGTGGATCTGTGTAGGGGGACATATTGATTGGCAGGTGTGGGCCATGACAGGGCAGTACCCAATTCAGTGCCATTTATAGGTACTATAGATAACATGTACACTAGTGGTAAACGTTTACAGCAATGATAACAGCATTACAAGCCGGTGGCCTCTGGGCCTTTTCTGTCCTCATTGGCTCTTTAAACAAATGCATTGTTTTGTAAAAGAAAATTTCTAATGGCCAGTATTTTAATAAAGAATCTGCAGGCCACATGTTTTGAAATTAATTCTCCAAAGCAACACAAGTCTAACATAAAGGTGAAGCATTAATGGAAATGGAACAATAAACATGGCATTTGGAGCCTTGCCACGTCCAAAAGGGAATAAGAGCAAAACCGAAGTAAATTTGTTTGTGCCGTGGCTTTTGCCCTCCCTTTAAATAACCTAGATGATGCACGCTGAATATTGTAGGAGCAGTGAATGGCCTTCATGTGGGCAATAGCACTAGTATACTTAATCATGAGAATAAACACATTACCAAAGAACTGTCCCTTGTACTACGAGTATAAATCCAATCATTTGCTTAGTACTGAGGCTCCTTGATACACAGATCAAGCCTTACATTTCAATAAATGGGCCTAAATAAAGTAGATATTATAGGGAGCACTGTATCTGACAAGTGATTGGCCTGAACTCTACTACAAGTTTTAAGATTTGCTCAGCAAAACATTGTGCCAAGTACCACAGCATGTTTATATTGCACATGGATAAGAGCTCTTTCATTTATAGCTCACAGTTCACCATGTGTGGAAGGTGATAATAAGGCACTGTCAAGTCATGGGAGGCAGCCACTAGAACCCCTAAAAGATGCCTTTACAATAAAAAATTCAGAACCGTCTCCACAGCATCAATGCATATTTCAGTATTCAGATCATTCACAAGAGATAAATATTGCACACGTATAGAGCCAAGGCAGTAGCCATACACGAGCCTTCATGACCACATGCGTCTCATCCCTAAAGGTCTTTATTACAGGAGGAGAAAGATGACCCTAAAATCTATGCTTGCAGTGCCCAGAAACTTCTAGTAGCTGTTGCCAACATCTTCCAAGTCTTATCAGCCTGTTAGTGTCTTCTAATCACATGAGAAGACACCACAGCTGTGTAGTCACTGAGGTCTTAGGCAAGACGGATGGGGCCTATAAACAACATGCTCCATATCAGGGAAGTCATTCTCTGCCTGTACAGAGTGATATTAGAAATCTATGGCAGCACAGGTATTCCCCTGTATGAAGCACATTTCTGCAGGAAAATGTTATTACTGTGGCATTTCAATGCTCCAGGCCCACCCCAATGCAAACCCATAGAAAGTGCAACTGTTATTTATATTATGCGCTCATTAAAACATCTCTCACATATACATCAACCTTGTAGCCTTAAACATGAATGATACACACCTAAGAATATAAACCGAACAGTGCCTAAAAAATCAGGTTACTCTGTAGTAGAACATTGATCCTTCTAACTTGATGCACTACTTCAATAGACTGAACAGGCAAACTTTGGCCTCCCAACTGGATCCACTCAAGCATCTGGGCACCACGGAGTTCTTTAGGGCTCAGTGAAATATCAAAATGTGTTGACCTTTCATTGACGAGGGTAACATGCACTGTAGCCCCGAATCCCCCTAATCTACATAGCAGCTACAGGCAGTTGGATGCTGGGAACTGTAGTGTCCCTACTCCTTGATTTGGCCACATCGGAAGAGGAATAGAGAGCTGGGAAAAGGAGAATGAGCCAACACCATTGTGTACTGTTCCATCTGATTATTGGCATCTTCAAGTCAATATGTGTCAATACTACCCTTAGCTTATATCCAAGTCATATGACTGAAGTATGATCTGGTTGCTGAATCAGTAAACCCACCAGTGTTGGGGGTGCATGTAATGTTATTTTTTTTTCTACATTTTAAATGTACTTTTAGAAACTTCTATTCAACTATAATAAGGGTTGTATAGCTTTGTAATAAAAATATTGTGACTCAAAACAAATAGCATAGAGTTCTGTTGGCTAATGAAAAGCAACTGGCCATTTCTGAGAGCCACTTTGTTCAAGAGTTATTGACAGGTAAGTGAAGAATTGTAATTGCAGAAGTGCATCCTCACCAGAACCATGAGCAATCCAAATTTCCCTGTAGGCAGCAAAATCACAAAGAGCCCTTAAAAGTGGACCCGTCACCCCAAAAAAATATTCAAAATCATATTTGATCACATTAGTCAAGCAAAATGAACATCAATTACACTATATAAATTATTTTAATCTTGTTTTCTTCAGTCTGGGAATTCATAATTCTAGCAAGCAGGCAGGAGCCATTTTGTGGACACTGTTATTAAGACAAGCCTTGTATCATCTCAGAATCTTGTTTGTGCACCAGAATGGGGGACCCAATGTCTATCCCCATGTCCTGGCTACACAATTAAATGGTTACGAGAACTGGGGGAATGTGTGGGGAGCA
Source organism: Xenopus borealis (assembly GCA_024363595.1). Lineage (NCBI taxonomy): Eukaryota > Metazoa > Chordata > Amphibia > Anura > Pipidae > Xenopus > Xenopus borealis. Next base: position 131,234,251 of record CM044434.1, read on the forward strand.
GTGACATCTAGGAAGTGCTGAATGGAAACTGAAAGTAATTATCTGCCCCGCCTCTATGCCTAAGGCATAGAGGAGTGGCAGACAATATTTGATTGACAGCTGAGATTTTTAACAGCAATGAATGCCTGAATACAAATTTGAAATTGGAATTCATGTTTAATATGAAAAGGACTACAGATTTTAGTGTCTGGGTGACGGGTCCACTAAAAATGCCTCTTTCTGCATATTTGGCCAATTACCCAGGCACTTCATCACCTGCCAAGTGATGAAGCTCTTGGATGCTCCCTTTAAAATGAACTTTTACTATGATGTAGAGTGATATTCTGAGGCAATATGCAATTGGAGATGGCAGCCATGGATCCTCTCTACCACAAGCAACTCTCCTAAAAATGCTAACGAAAAATGCCTGTGGAAAAATATACATGCTGCTTCAGCTTTCCAAAGTCACACGAGGTTGCTTCAAAAGGAAACCCAATACATGAGAAAACAAACGCAACGCATGTTTCCCCACTGAAAATTTCCATTATAGGAAAACATGAGATGAGTCACCTGCAATAAAGCGGAATTACCATGGGCAAATCATACCATTGGCTGCCATAGCTTTAAAGGAGAATTCAACCTGTAATAGAAAAAAAAGCTCTCCCCCCCCCCCTACCCTGGGTAGACCCCCCCTCCTCCCCAGGCAAATGCCCCTAATTTTTTATGTACCACTTCGTGCAGATTCGTGCCTCAGGGGTTCATCTTCTTTCTTTGGTCTCTTTCGGCACATGCGCAGTTGTAGTAAAGTTCTGGACCCGAACAACTGCGCATGACTGTCGACGCATGCGCAGTGGTTCGGGACAAGGAATTTACTCCTACTGTGCATGCCCGAAAACGCCAGTCTAATTCTGAAAAAGACTGAAGAAAAGAAGATGGCGCCTGTGAACTCCCGTGGCCCTAATCTGCATGTAGGGGTAAGTAAAAAATTAGGGGCATTTGCCTGGAGGTGGGGGCAGTTAGGCTGGGGGGTTCTACGTAGGGTAGGGTTTTTTTACGGTAGGGGTTGAATACTCCTTTAAAAGAAAGTATTTTCCTATGAGCTGGAATTTATACAGCACTCAGTCTTTCTACTTCCCAATAATCGTGTCAGTTAAGCCTCACCTTTTTCATATTTCCAGCTTTTATTGAAGGAGTGGCTATGGAGAGAGACTCCTGGATCTGGTAAGCCTTTTCTCATTTTCTAATAAACTGGATGCTAAAACCAGTGCCTACAGGGCTAGAACCTTTCATGATCATGTTCACAGAGTGAATACATTCCCTTCTATATGCATAGCATACAGTCTGAGAATGAAGCTAGCTTCTTGTAATCATTTCAGGCAGTATAGTACATGATTTAAAAAACTATTTGATAAAGTCTCCACTTATGTGTATAATTAGAAGTCACGCCCAAGAGGAGCATAGCTTTAAGATTTTCTTTTTAATTCCAGACAGGACAGGGCTAAACTCGTGACTTTGTTCTATGGACAGTTGGCACCTGTTTGTTGCTTCTGATTGTCAAACAGCCAGTGCACCTACAACTGGTGCAGAGGTACGTGTAATTTCTCTATCCCCTCTAGGCAGCAGAATAAACTATTTGGCTCAGAAACCACTAGCCATATAAAATTACTATAAAATAGCCTTAAATGCGATAAACTAAGAAGCACAAATGTGCATTGACTGCAACTGTATTTGGACTGCAGACTGAATGTTGTCATGTGACTAGCTCCCTGCACCTGCAGTTCTCTCTCAATAGAAGTAATCTGTCCTGCATGAATACACCATAGTAACTCATTTACTCACCACACAGCACTAGTCTTATTTAGCAATTGCAAACTTGTAAAGATAAAACCAAAAGGCAGAAAAACATGTCAGAATGTAGAGGCATTAACAATACTGAAATATAACAATAAAAATGACAAGTTGCAAGAGAAGAAGCACTGGATGATGTAGAGAGAATTTAATAAGGTGCAGCTCCGTGTGTTTCATTTTTTCAGAAGGACTTGGGAATAATTTTGCACAGCAGATAAAGTAGGTATGACCTTATGTAATAAATCTAGGAGTGCACATGATTTATAGGTTAAGTAATAACTTATCACTGTGAGGCATATGTATAAGTCCATGTCATGCAGCATTAGCTTTGCATGGAGGTTGGGTTAGTTATTTCAGTGCAAGCATTCAAGCCTTCAAACATGGAATCAAAGAGGTCAGGAGCAGACAAACTCAAAGGCAATTGTCTTTCTGGTTCAGAACATGTAGGTGTTCCTCCCCTGGAAATAGATCTGGACCCTTTACTACCCTGGTTAAGCAGTACGGCAATCACTGGGGTCTATCCAACATCAAGGCAGCATTACATTCCAGGACTCCACACATCCAGAGAGTTAAAAAAAAAACCACTA
>CM044434.1:131236805-131278162 GCA_024363595.1 Xenopus borealis
CCCCCCCCCCCCACCCAATAATACTGTTACTTAAATCCATGTACAATCTCCTAAAACTAATAATTCTAAAATTCCTGAACATATTTAATGCCTGGAGATAATAAATAACACCAATGAACCATATTTTGGAAATTTCATCATTTACACGTGATTGAAAGGGAAGTTTTAAGGTAGCAAGCATCCATATACAGTATATGTCAATAAAGTGGGACAAGCACTAAGAAACTGAAAAAAACTAGTGCTGCCACTCAACGCACTCACATAAAAATTAAGGATGCAAATATCCCCCTACTTTGTCAGGTTGAAAACTAGCAGCTTTAAAAGGAGGATTTTATCCTCTATCGTTAGTCCAGGTGCTTGGTGACCTGAAGTATGTATGCACCAGAAGACAAGACAGCCTAGCTCTATCAAAGCGATATTCCACACTTCTCATTAGCACCATATATGATGTGCCTGCCTGATTCTTCATCTGCCTTGGTCAACAGATTAAACTCCATTAATTGTGTCAATGGTCTGTGTGTACCAAATGTGTGACGATCCACATAAGCTAAACCCAATGAATATTGGAAAAGCATGCGCATACAAGGAGAACCCCCGATTTTCTTTGGACGGTAAAACTATTTCTGCAATAGATTTGTGATACTGAATGCAGGTCCGATGGGATCACAACCTGAATACACAGAACTTGTGACATTCAGAAATATTGCAACAAAACCCAGAAGGATGTCAAACACCCTATTTGGCCCACAGGAGTCATGGCTGAAGTAGACTTTACACTTTGTCTGATGATTACAACCCTGCAAAGACCTTTCACATACAAATCTCAAAGTATATAAGGGACCCTTGTCAAACAGTCAGATTTGTTTGCTTGTTTTCTGCCATTAAGGAAAATGTATCCTTAATATTGAAAGATGGCAAAAACCAGTTAAAAAAACAAAACAAAACTTTGGGATCATGCTTTGAGGATGTAAGATAAATGTGATACTAAATTAGAAGGGGTAAGTTTGAGTGGCTTGTGCAAAATAGCTGCCAAAAAATGTGTCATATAGTCAGGGTACCTTCTGTAGGAAAATGATGGCCTGGCCAAATAGTTTGGCTTTCAGGTTTCCCCTCCAGTTCCCCTTCCTCACAAACCGATGCTTTTGTTACCCTGTCTGTATGTGCATCAGATGGAGAGGAATTCACTGCTATACTTGGGGAGGTATTAAGTGCCTCTGTGTCTCCCTCCTCAAAACAGGAGGGCACTGTGCAATCTTTAGCTTCTACCTTATCTAAGCTATTTGGCTCTGTGGCCTCAGAGTGGACAGATTCTGTGAGCTTAGGCTCAGCTTCCAGGCCTGTGTGGCTGTGATCATAAATAGATACCACATTATCATCTGTGTATTCTGGAGGGGTGGCTGGTCTCCCCGAGTCCTCATCAGTAAAGCAGAGGACAGAGGAGTCAGCAGGAAGCAGGACAGCATCATGACAGGAAGAGGGTGATAGGGACATGGGTGTCTCCAAAAGACAAACTTCTAAACCCTCCACAGTGGAGTCAAGACTGAGGCTAGAACCACTTGATGCCTCATCACCCTCATCCAAAAGCCTCTGGCGCTCCTCTGCACTTTGCAGGTGTCGAACGGCAGCCTCGTTCTCTAAGTGATAGTTTTCGGCAATGAATTCTTGAAAGTCCTGCGTTTCCTGATGGGGTTGGACCACAATGGAGGCATGAGGAACTTCTTCCTCCACAGGTTGCGTTGTTTTAGGCAGCTGGCGCTTCTTTTCCAGTTCAAGTTTCATGATTGTGTGAAGGTAATGAGTTCGTACTCTGATAGGATTAAATTCTATACGACCAGCTATATTACTGCAACCGTCCCGAGAACAGCCACATGGAAAAGACATTCGATCCACCTAGGAGAAATGTTTAGAGATGAAGCAAGATAAAGGCAAAGGAAGACAAAAGGTATAATTAACCAAGCATCAAGGAAAATGTAAAACATAATGCGAATATGCCATACATATAATAGTGGAACCTGGGGAAGCCATTTTCAAGGAAAGCATTAGTTCACTTATTACCTCCTGCATTCATTTTGTAGATTTGTGGGTCTTAGTGGCTGCTGGCTTGGTGCACAACATTATGGTTGTAAATCATTAAGGGGATGCTACAAAAACTAGTACATTCCATAAAAAAAGTTTATAACGCCCAAAGCATCTGGGGTTCCTTCCCATCAATCAAAAATGAAAAAGGTCACAAGGTTAACCAAGTATAGGACGTAATTCAGGTGCACTGCCCCGAACCTTCAGCTGAGGGAGCAGATTGAACCCATGATATTGTTGAGCAGGCACTCAAAAGACTATTCCTCCACACAGACGTAATAAAAATCATGTATATTATTAGGTTCTAATAAGGCATGGCCTTACACGTTTCGTATCTCTGCAATTACTTAATCATAGGCTACATATACAAACACTATATGGCATATTTATATTGGTGCCCGAACAAGATTAGCAACTCCCAATCACACAATGAGAGGGAAAGCTGTGTATATACATCATTACTCTGAGATACCAGATTTCCTTTAGTTATGAACAGTGAATACGATGTGACATTTTATTTTTGATCATGTTTCCTGCCTTTGGCTCAAAGTGATGATGTATATACACAGCCTTCCTTCTCATTGTGTAACTGGGAGATGCTAATCATATCCAGGCACCGACTGCTGTAAGTTTCTTTAAATATGATGTATAGTGTGTGTTTATGTAGCCCATAATTAAGTATCTGCTGAGATACGAAATGTGTAAGGCCATGCCTTGATAGAACCTAATAAATATACTTGATTTTTATTACGTCTGTGTGGAAGAATGGTCTTTTGATTGCTTGCTCAACGACATCACAGTTCGATCCCCTCACTTCAAACCAGGAATTCTGCCTGATTTTAAACATTTGTGTTACTGAATATTGTGGTGGTATGTAAATGTAATTATTCTTTGTACTTCATTAACATTGTTTTTATGGGCACCACACTTTTTGATACAAGAAAGCCTACCTGGCACTTGATTCCAGCCTGACTACAAGGACAAGCTTCTGGATCACAATACAGTCTGCAGTCACATCCGCATTCTTCCCTCGAAAGGCGAATAGCTCGAAGCTCTTGCTTCTCCTCCGCTTCTATACGATGCACTCCAGCCTCTCGGAGAAGAGCTCTGCGCCGTTTGGTTGGTAATGGTTGAAGGAAAAAGTAATCATCTACTTCCACACTGTCTACATCTATGTCCTCATCTGACACATCCTCTAGGGTCAGGCCTTCTGCCTCTTCACATTCTACAGTACCATTCTTGGTCAGCTGGTGAAACAAAGTAGACTGGAAATTAAAAGGGAGAGCTAGAAAAGCAAATATTGCATGTTATCAGCATACTCTTGTTTAACAGCTGTTGCAAGATCCTTTCTCTCATCTCTGCCCTGAACTGTCAGCAGTCTATAGGGTGACGGGCACTACAGAAACATAAGTTCAGCTTCATGTGCTATCACATACACAGAATTCCTCCTACAATGGGTCATTTATTCTGTTTTTGCAAGCCAAGTGCCATGACAAAATATTGTGCAGTAAATGGGTAATTTGCCTTTTTGTTTGAAGTTGGATGGTTAATCAGTTGCAGAAATGTGTAAGTATTTGTCCAAGAAAAACTTTTCAACTCATTCCAGAGCTGTGACAAGCCCAACCACATTTACAAGTGACGTAAACAAGCAAAACAATAGGTACAATAAGAAGGGCTTGAACAAAAATATTTGGAACTTCATGCCCTAAGTCTGCTAGAAAATCATGTAAACATTAAATAAACCCAATAGGCTGGTTTTGCTTCCAGTAAGGATTAATTATACCTTAGTTTGAAACAAGTACAAGGTACTGTTTTATTATTATAGAGAAAAAGAAAATCCCTTTTAAAAATTTGGATTATTTGAATAAAATGGAGTCTATGTAATTCGGAGCTTTCTGGATAATGGGTTTCCAAATAACGGATCCGATACTTGTATATACAAGGTTAGACAAAACTGTCAGAAAAGTATACTATTCATGAATACATACCACCCAAATTTAGTCAAATATTCTATCCACAGAATGAGAATTTCCCCACCGTTTTGGCTGTAAGGGAATTCCCCTTGAGAACGGATAACTGAAGACAATGTTCCCGAAAGTGAAAACCAGAACAACAAAAAAGGTACAGCCATACAGTATCTAGTAGAATTAAGTCAAAGGCAACTGGACATATACGGGTATATTTAATATATTTTATGTTATATAAATTAAGAGGTCGCCACAATTCTCTAGCGTGAAATCCCGCCAATCTCCATTCATTTCTATGGGATTTTTTATCAATGGTTAAAAGTGAAAGTTCAAAGTGACAGTGAGACAGTTCATCCTTACGTCAAAATCCCATAGAAATTAATGGAGAATGGCGGAATTTCACTGTAGAGGACTGTGACGATCTCTAACTTCACACTTTGACAAATATACCCCGTGGAGTTTTTCTTGAAGATGTTTCACCACTCATCCGAGTGGCTTCTTCAGTCCAACTGAAGTTGTAGTGAATTCCCCGGGTTTAATCCCTTGAGAGTAGTAAAGTCACCGATATCCAATCACAATGATTCCATTGTACTTCAGTAAAGTGTTGGCTGATGTGTCATCCAGTCAAAATGGTACCAAGATTTTCTTTGAGGCAGGTGTTAATCTTTCAATGTACATGTCTGGAAATGTGAGGTAAGGATCTCAAAGTGGCATTGTATTTTGATGACAAACTGTGTTGAAGGCCGCCTCCTCTGTTCACGGAAGGTTTTTCCCACTTTGGCATAAATGCCTCTTTTAAAACAGTCACTCCTCTCTATCCAAAATGTGCACATTGTGGATAGAGATGTAAATGTAAAGCCATATCGATCTGACTTTCTGCGCTGTGAAATATGTTGACGCTATATAAATAAATGTTAATAATGAAATAATAATGTTTTGCCCTGTAGATTCGACAATTTTCAGTAATGTGTATAACTGCATGTTACGTAGGGCCCTTAGGATTACACTGCACTTGATAACAAAAAGAAAAAAACTGTCTGAGACTGGGTAGAACATTGTACGAGGATGTGAGAATATTAACCACGTCTGGAAGACAAAATTGATTTAGCAGTGCTTTCATCATTGTCCAGATAAGTTATCCCTCCACAGAGAGTGGTTTCATCATGCACAGCCTTAGGGGAAGAATATAATTATACTGTGCAGGTAGATGATGTAAGAGAGGATAGTAAAGCTTTCGCACCTGTGATGGAGGGGGGTTCACAGACACAAGCAGATACAAGGAGAGACTACAAAATCAGTTATAACGGACAACACTCTATAGAAGCACATCTTTGGTTTTTATGCCTCTAAATCGTTATTCCTCAAAATGCATGGCTGTCCATCTTCCACCACTAACTGCCAAGGGAGCCCAAAACACTGAATTGTGGAGTCCTGTTTGAAGGCCATTCAAGATGGAAACTGGGACAAATGTTTATTTGCTGCCTTACATATTCCTGGATGTTTATACTTAAGACAATTATGGTGAGATATACGTAGGTAAAGAAACCGTGGCATTACATTCCATTCTTTGCAATGAACAAATCTGATGGCAGGCACTCAAATAAAGGCAATCTTCCAAATACTAGTATAATTCAAGTAGAAAAGATTGATTAGTGTCCAGGCGGAGGACACAAGTTTTCTACTTGAACTTTACTAGTATCTGGAAGATTGCCTTTATTCGAGTGCCTGCCATCAGATTTGTTCACAGTTGTTCGCTCCCCAAGCTGAAGGCTCAGGGCGGTGCACCTGGGCCCATCTTCTACATATGGTGAGTTTGTACTATACTCACATTTACCCCCATGCTTCTACTCATTGTCATATTCTTTGGAATGACACTTGAGTGGGCAAATTATGCAGATGTGGATATGCTGATCTGATTATTTCAACCATAGGATGTCACAAAGTGAATTGCAGTAGTTGTGAATATATGACAGGGCTAGACAGCCTAAACTATCAGAACAGGAGACAGTAAAGTGGTGTAGTGGCTCGTCTTCACATTCTCATCTGCCAAGGCATCATATCTGCCACCGTATAGTACAGGGCTGTCCAACTGGCGGCCCACGGGCTGTATCCAGCCCACGACTCTACCTTGTGTGGCCCCCCATGAAAGTCTGCCTGCTGTAATTTCTTACCTTGTGTAAACTTTAAAAGGTATCAGTACAGAGATTAACAGATCCCTGCATTGTTTACACCTCAAATTCAGACATTAAACTCCTGCATTGTTCACACCTCTAAACCCTGTACTGTTCACACCTCAGAATAGGTTTCCCGGTCTCCTGCTCTATTCTGCCTTCTCTATGCTCCCTGTGTGTGCCATACTCTGCCATTACTTTGCACCCTGTGTGTGCCATACTCTGCCTTGTCTATGCTCCCTGTATGTGTCATACTCTGCCTTGTCTATGCTCCCGGAGTGTGACCATACTCTGTCTTCTCTATGCTCCATGTGTGTCATACTCTGCCTTCTCTATGCTCTCTGTGTGTGCCATACTCTGCATTCCCTATGCGCCCTGTGTGTTCCATACTCTGCCTTCCCTATAATTCCTGTGTGTGCCATACTCTGCATTCCCTATACGCCCAGTGTGTGCCATACTCTGCCTTCCCTATAATTCCTGTGTGTGCCATACTCCATCTGCCCAATGCTTCCTGTGAGATGAGAATGTAAGGAGGAACCACATGACCAACATGCCCTATCCCATTACTAACAAATATCCATTGTACATGGATATTGGTCAGTATTGATGGGCTGGTATACACATACCAAAAATTAAACAAAACAATATCACCTGTGTGTGCATGCCTTTAAATGGATTCACTTTATTCACCAGCAGCTTGATGCATGACCAACATGCCCAATCCCTTTACCAACAAATATCCATAGTACATGAATATTGGTCGGTATTGATGGGTTGGTATACACATACCAAAATGATACAAAACAATATTACCTGTGTGTGTATGCCCCACTCTTGCCTATCTTGTGCCAGAGGCATTGATGTAAAGCTTTTTAGTTAAATAATTATCACTTTAGAAGCTCTGAATATCTCATAACATTTAAAACAATTATGGCTCTACCTTCATTTTTCGTGTGTGAAGTTTCTCCTCTTTCAAGTGCTCGCGTAGAATTTCACGGTGGGAAACTTCCTGTTCCTGTGCAAACTCACACAGAGTGTACTTGTGCACAGAGTTGTGATGCTGTGCCATGCCCAGTGAGCTGCCTCCCTGGCTGGGGACACTAGTGAAACCTTGTCGGCGGGAAAAGTAGTAAACTGTCACCTGGTCAAAACGCACATTCTTTTGCCTGAGCTGTTTCTGCCGCTTAAGGATAGATGTTGCTGATGAAAAGAAAGAGATAAGTTGTATTAGATTTATTGTTTCATGGAAAAAAAACTTCAAAGAACGCTTCATATGCCAGACCACTAGGCAGTTGACAAAAGCTGCTTGTAAGTAGGGATGCACCAAATCATCTACTTTGGGATTTGGTAGAATTCCTAACCAAATCTGAAAGTTTTGCATATGCAAATTAGAGTAAGGTTGTGTAAGAAAGAAATGCAATCTCCTTGTTTGAAGATAGGTCAAGTGATTTTAAGGAGTTGTAATCCTTCTGATAGACTTAATCCTGGCCAGATCCCAAACGGAATCCTGGATCAGTGAATCCGCTCTTGTAAGGCTAGTGGCAGACGAGCAGATTCGGGGAGATTTAGTCGGCAGGCGATTAATCGCCTCTTCAGCCCGGTGACAAATTTCCAAAACTGCCTTCTGTGTGTTTGAATGAGGAATCGCCTGCCCAAATACAGTTGTGGCGCTTCGATTTCCAAAGTCGGCCAAAGTTTCCTCATGAGGCAACTTCAGGCGACTTTGGAAATGGAAGCGTCGCGAATGCATTAGCGCAGGTGATTCCTCATTCAGATACGGAAGGCAGTTCTTGGAGATTGTCGTCTGACTGAAGTGGCGATTAGTTGCTTAGTGACTAAATCCCCCAAATCTGCCCGTCTGCCACTAGCCTAAGGAAGGTTTGACAAAGGGCCCAGTGGAGGCCTGAAATGTTACCTCTCTGTTTGTGAGCTGAATAAACACTGAACACAGATTCAACACATCAGTTGTGCCACGAATTTTTTGTTTTAGCCTAAGGCAGGTAGGAAGATTTTTTTTTAGCTTGTGAGAAGTTGCTACATTCTGTGCACTTCCAACATTCAAACAATCTTAATCTTTTGTGGTGTGATCAGGACGGTGACATAGTGATATCTACAGCTATTTACACTACAGTGCATCAATATTTGGTGGTAGGCAATTACACATCTTTTCTGTCTGTTTTTCTGCAAAATATGTTTGTATTATTCAGTGAGCCCTCAACATCAACTAAAAAACAAGTTCCAAAATGGTGGTTAAAGGAACAATAACACCAAAAACTGAAAGTGTATCAAAGTAATTAATACATAATGTACTTGTGCTCTGGTTCGACTGGTGTGTTTGCTTAAGAAACTCCACTACAGTTTATATAAAAAAAAACTGCTGTGTAGCTATGGGGGCAGCCATTCAAGCTTGATAAAAGAAGAAAATGGCACAGGTTACATAATTGATAAACGATAAAACACCATTTTATTGGAAAGGGCTAATCTGTTAAATTCTATGTAACCTGTACCTCTCTCACTTTTTCCAGCTTTAATTGCAACACAACTATAGTATAAATTACTTAAAGCTTTCGGTTTTTAGTTACTGTTCCTTTTAGGCAAGAGTTGTATTTTCAGCTCACCCTGTCTCCTTCCTAAAGCCAAGATTTTTGTATTACCTTCATTTTATCTCTGAAAAACTTATATCTAGGAGCAAATACAAAGAAACGTCAGTGAAGCTACAAATAATTGTTTATGGAAATGCATGGGATGCTTTAATCTAAACATATTTATACAGTACAATTAATAAGGAAATACACTACAGTTTTCAATTCTTTTATAATGTCTCCAAACATGTGGGTAAAATATATCAATGATATAGTTTCCCTGTGTCTTAAATTGGTTGTTAACCATCAAACACTTTTTTTCAGTTCAATTGGTTTCAGATTGTTCATCAGAAATAAAGATTTTTTCCAAATTGTGGCCGCTTTCTAATATTAAAGGCGGTACTATAGCAAAAATGAAAATTGAATATAAGCTTCTTCATACTGAAGAAAATTTCTAAATACAATCAATTAAAAAATCTGCAGGATTACTGGCGACTTTAAAAGAATGAGCTCTAATACATCTTCAAGGAAAACGGAGCCACCCTATAAGATATATTGGATCATTCATCTGACGCTCAACTCATGAATGAAGACAGAATGAAGTGAAACAGGTGCGGAGAGAGGAATAGTGAAGATCAACTTGATTGTATAGAAATGGTACAGATTTTTTAATTGATTGTAGAAAGTTCCTTATTTCAGTATGATGAAGCTAATATTAAATTAAAATTTTTGTGATGGCTCCCCTTTAATGTGGAACGTTTAATTTTTCACTTTCTGAAACAACAGCTCAGGGGGGTGCCTAACTGTTCTAAATTGTTCATTAGTTGATAAGTTATCCTTGTACATGGTATACAGATAACTTACGCATAAGCTCATTGGTGGTCGGTGCATTGATGCTGTCGAAGCTTTTCGCGCTATCACTGTTGGAGATTTCATCATCTGAATCTTTAGGCGTAGAGATGGGGGAGACATCTACCTCTTCAAACCTTCTTTTCATACTCCTGCTCGTGACTGCATCCATTTGTTTAAGGGTGGCCTGCAGGGAGGATACAGTAGATAGAGCAAGATTGAGGTTGGCAAAAAGTATAATTTTGCAGAAGATAAAAAATGAATAAACATTTACATAAAGTCCCAAAAAATAAGCAATATTTTAACTGCAGGATTTTACCTGGAAGTATATTATTGTTCCATCTATGAAATGTACCAGAAATCAATAGCCACCATCCAGTCATTTTGAAAGAATGAGAAAATTAGTTCACTCAAAGGAACAGTGACATCAAAAAATGAAAGTGTAGAAAAGTAATTCATATATAATGCACTGCTGCACTGGTAAAACTGGTGTGTGAGCTTCAGAATGGGGCAGAAGTGAAAATTCGAATAAAAAAAAAAAAAATTTGAATTTCGAATTAATCTTTGGGTACGTCGACTATCGAATATGTCAAAATTTGATTCGAATTGAAAAAACTTGTTTCGAATTGAAAAATTCGACCATTCAAAGAGTCAAAGTACTGTCTCTTTAAAAATTTCGAATTCGACCCTTCGACACCTTAAAGCTGCAGAATTGCTGTTTTAGCCTATGGGGGACCTCCTATAACCTTTATGGAGTCTTTTTGAAAATTTTGAGAATTCAAATTTTTTTAAGATCTTTCGAAACGAACGATTCAAGCAATTTCAATTTTATCGAAAACGGTCTGTTTTCAATCGTAAAAAACATTTCGAATAAAATTCGACGGTTGAATTTCAACGTTTTTTTCACTTCGAAATTCGACCCTTCATAAGTCTGCCCCTATTTATATAAACAAGTTGCTGTGTAGCCAGGGGGGTGGAACTCAGGCTGGAAAAAAGGCCCAGGATGTACATCAGATAAAACCACTGTATTCTACAGGGCTTATCTGTTATCTGCTATGTGACCTGTGCCCTTTTTCCACCTTCAATGGCTGCCCCCATGGCTAAAATTTCTGATGCAAACACAGAACTTTTACTAGATCAGGACAACAACACATTTTATTGTAATTTCTTTAATAGTTAATTCTTTTGTTGTTACTGTTCATTTAACGAGATAGCATGGACAATAAAAAAAAAAAAAAAAGATACTTGCCGTAAATGTATTTTACTCTGCTGGCTCTCCAACTAAAGTTTACAATTTCATTACAAACAGCAGAAACCCCTAAGCCGCCTTTCAGCCGCCTCTCTAGTCAGTGTGCTGCCAGGGTAAGTCTGCGCTGCCATTCCTGCTAGCCTGATATCACTAAGCTTTGGAACGCTTGAGACTGTTGCCCTGGCAACTGTAGCAAGTGATTTGCTTTGTGAGGGAGGAGGTGAGGGGGAGACACCACAGAATAAAGGGACAGGGAAGAGGTTTAGTGAGATATGGAGCAGGATAAGTAGCCTAAACCTACCCAAAATGAGCAGACAGTATAAACACACACATAAAGATAGTGCCTTCTCTTCTCCATTGGTGTTTTTCTAGACCTGTCCTCATCAGAATATTTTTCTGAATAGCTTCCCATATATATATATATACACATATATAGACAGCGGGGTAAATTTATCAAAGAGTGAAGTTCCGCCACTAGAGTGAAATTCCGCAGCTCTCAATTCATTTCTATGGGATTTTGAAAGGAGCATTTATCAATGGGTGAAAGTGAAATTTCACCCATTGATAAATACGCCTTCTAAAATCCCATAGAATTGAATGTAGAGCTGCGGAATTTCCCTCTAGTGGCGGAACTTCACTCTTTGATAAATATACCCCGGTGTGTTTATAGAAAAAAAGCACCAAGTCATTTTGCACCAAATAAGCAGTATGTACATATACAGTATATAAGTGCAATACAAAACAATGGTGCTGGTGTATGTACACACTAGGGATGCACCAAATCCAGTAATCAGTTCGGGATTCAGCCAGGATTCGGCCTTTTTCAGCAGCATTCGGTTGAATCCTTCTGCCTGGCTGAACCGAATGCTAAACATAATTTGCATATGCAAATTAGGGGTGAGGAGGGAAATCAAGGAAGTAAATTATTTTTCTTCCCACCCCTAATATACATATGCAAATTTGGATTTGGTATGCTGCCGAGTCTTTCTCAAAGGATTCGAGGGTTCGGCCAAATCCAAAATAGTGGATTTTTTGTATCCCTAGTACACACAATTTTGACATTTAAAGGAGAACTAAAGCTTACAGGAGAAGGAAAGGTTAAAACCAAGTAAGCTTTATCAGAAAGGTCTATATAAATACACCAGTAAACCATCAAAGAAATGCTGCTCTGAGTCCTCTATCAAAAGAAGCACTGCATTTCTTTTCTTCGATTGTGTACACATGGGCTTCTATATCAGACTTCCTGTTTTTAGCATAAGGTTCCAGGGCTAGGGCCTGAGCATGCTCAGTTTGCTTCCCTCTCCCTCCCCTGCAGTAATCTGAGCCCAGAGCTACGAGTGAGAGACTCAGGTAGGAAATGTCACACCAAGCTAATATGGCAGCTGCTATCCTAAACAAAGAGAACTTCTAGAGCCATTTATTCAGGTATAGTAAAGCATTCTGCAGAATAACTATAGTGTTATAGCTTGCACTACTGTGACTAATCTATTAGCAATAAACTGCTTTGATAGCTTTCCTTCTCCTTTAACTAAAGAAGTAGCTAGAAATGTTGTACATTATGTTTTGTATCAGCCCAAGGAAACCACAGCCCTTCAGCAGAGAAGATCTGTCCCTCCAAAGATGCCCCAGTAGCTCCCCATCTTCTTTTCTGCTGATTCACCGATTCACATGCTCGGTGCTGCTGTCACTTACTGAGCTTAGGGACCCACTCACAATATACAGTACACATAGAATAGAAATGTCACAGTATAAGGCTGATTAGTACTTAATACAAATAATTACTACAGAAACTCGTGCAACTAGCATCATAATTTAATAATCAGCCCTGTAGCATCAACGTATCTATTAAAGGCCACTTCATTTTCTGCTTGATAATTTGTGACAACCCCTTACAGCTTAGCTTCTCAACAGCTCAGAGCCCACTGAGGATGTGAGTGTCGCAGACACTTTTCAAGATGGTGACCCCCTGTGAAACGCTAGTCCTGCTGCTATTTAGAAGCCGACACTTTAGGCTGTTGCTATAAGTTAAGGATACAAAATATGACTTTTATTAACTTTACATCTGATGACTGAAATGTTATATTTTACATTTTCTTATGACCCCCACCCCACTAAATTTGTGCATCAGATACAAGCACCCCCATATGTAATAGAAGGCACAAAGTCTGCTTAGGTGCAGTAACCCAGAGCAACCAATAAGATGTCTGCTTCTAAACAAGTTGCCAGTACATGGTGCCTGCTGATTGGCTGCTGTAGGTGACTAGCCCTGTAGAAAGTGTTGCCCTGTTCATAAATAGAGCACTACCTCTCAAGACATTGTGCCCAAAGCAGCTAGGGAATGATTACCTCAATAAAATAAGAGAATTCCAGAAAACACAGATTTCTAGAAGCAGTTTAATGTAACACTACTTGTGTGGTTGAGTCTGTTTTGGAAATCCTAGTTGTGAACGTTCTGCCACATGACTGATGACAGAATGGGAGGCAAGGAGCAGTGTGTGCAACAATGCAGACGTTATGTTCAGGGCAGTTTTCGCACGACCTTTCCACAGAGCACACATCCCTGCGAGGTGGGAGAGACGCAGTTGTATCTAGCTCCCTCTTACCATGCTCAATCTGGTTTCTATTTGCAAATGTCACTTCACAACATGTGTTTTGCAGCCGAGAGTCTGTTGCCTTGTACTTTTTATGTTTATCGACTGCTTGGTGACTCAGCCATTCTGCATATTCACGCCATCGTATGAGTCACCTGACTGCTAATTCATAGGTTATGCATGGAGGAAAATGCCAGGTAAAGACACTGGCAACTGTGCACATTAGCTGTATTATTTGGGCCAGCAGGTTAAAAAATTTACTTCCTATGGTAGAAGATAAAGATTTTGCACATTAAAAAGGGGGTGCAGAAGGTCCAGCACTTTTATACAGATCATATTATTTCTTAGACACTATTCAGTTAGTTACATGAAAAAAATGACATATCTTTTATTTATATAGTGCCCACAAGTGATGTGCGGGTTGCAGCTGACCAACTGCCCCAAGATGCAGGTTACAGGCAGGGGCGCTCCGCCAATGAGGCAAGTTGAGGCAAAATTAGCTGAGTTGGGGCAAAAATGCAGCTACTGGTAACTAAGAGCCGAATTTCTGGGTTTTCAACCCGGAAATTCGGCTCTTCTAGTGCAGAGCGCGCACTTGCACTAGCGCCATGGACTCCCCTGTTTGGTGCTCACTTTTGAGCGCCGTGGGGGGAAGGGAGGGGCGGGAGCAACTTCAAGGCCGCCTCAGGCGGCAGGGAGCCTAGGATCACCCCTGGTTACAGGGCAACTTTGGAGCCATCCCAACACCTCCCCAAACTGTCCCAGCCCAACTAGTGTTGTGGTGCCAATCGTTTATATACTCAAGCTTACCATGTCACGAGGGATGCACCAAACAAACTAATTTGGATGCAGCAGAACCCCCGAATCCTTCATGAAAGAATTGGCCAAATACAGAATCTTCTGCAAATATGGGTGGGAAGGAGAAACATTTTTTACTTTCCTTGTTTAGTGACAAAAAGTCACACAATATCCCTCCCCACTCCAATTTGCATATGCAAATTACTGAATGTTTGGTTCAGCCAGGGCAGAAGGATTAAGCTGAATCTGAATCCTGCTGAAAAAGGCTGAATCCTGGATTCGGGGCATCCCGACTTGTCACCTTCGATGACAGCAGAGATGGGACTGGGCAGGCACAGGTGGGTTACGTCATAGTAGGACAAAATATGTGGGTGCATCACTAGTGCCCACATATACATCAGCACTTTTCAAAAATACTACATCACTCACAGTCTTTGCCCCAGAAGAGGATACAATTAAAGGTTCCTCTCACATTCACACAGAAGGGTCAGTTTTATCAGGAGCCATTTAACTTGTCCATTTGTTTTTGGAATGTGGGAGAGCCTATGCAGAACATTTGGGAAAACATACAAACATCTTGCAGACGGTGTCCTGGTTGGATAAACCTCACAAAGCATGGCATGCAGGAAAACAGCACTAAACATTGTAAATAAAGATACATTAGGACAGGCATATTGTACATGCTAAATTTTTTGAAGAAAGGTTATTGATCAAACAAAACCAGCACAGACGAGGACAACAAATGTGATTTGTTTAAATAACAAAATATCAGGAAAGGCTTTAATATATCATACGTATTATTATTATTAACATGTATTTCTATAGCGCCAACTTATTACGTAGAAGACAAAGTAGAGACGCAATATCATTCTGGATATTTCAAGGGTAACTAATACTTTACAGGAGAAAAGGAAGACAACTTGTTGGAGGGAGGAAAACCGAAAGGTCCCTTTCAAGGGTAACTAATACAGTACAACAGAAAAGGAAGACAACTTGCTGGGAGGGAGGAAAACCGAAAGGTAACAGAAAGAAGACTCCCATCAGGTGCAGCTGGGATGAGCAAATTAAAGGTAATAAATCATTTATGTAATGGACACAAAAAAAATGTAAAGTCAAAGTTTTTATGTAAGTGCGCTACATTGGGTTCCTGGCAAGAGTTAAAATGAGAACAAAACACAGCACACCTACCAAACACTTTTTTTTTAGATTGTTCACCAAAAACAAATACTTTTTTCAATTGCCTTCCATTTTCACCATTTTCTGGCAAGATCAGCGATCCAGGTGGAGATTCTGTACTGTAACAATTTGCTACATTTAGTGGATACAATTAGTTTGATACATTTCTCACCAGCATCTGTGGAATATGTATTTTTGTATAAACAGATGCCTTTAAAGGGGTTGTTCACCTTTGAGATAACTTTTAGTATGATGTAGAGAGGGACATTCTGAGACAATTTGCAATTGGTTTCCATTTTTTATTATGCTTGGTTTTTGAGTTATTTCATTTTTTATTCGGCAACTCTTCAATTTGAATTTCTAGCAATCTGGTAACTAGGGCCCAAATTACCCTAGCAACCATGCATTAATTTGAATAAGAGACTTGAATATGAATAGGAAAGAGTCTGAATAGAATGATAAGTAATAAAAAGTAGCAATAACAATACATTTGTAGCCTTACAGAGCATTTGTTTTTTTAGAAGGGGACGGCGACGCCCATTTGAAAGCTGCAAAGAACCAGAAGAAAAAGACAAATAACTATAAAACTATAAATAATAAATAATGAAAACCAATTGAAAAGTTGCTTAGACTTGGCCGTTGTATAACATAATAAAAGTTACCTTAAAGGTGAACCACCCCTTTAATGACACTCTGTGATTCTGCTCAGCAGGGACAAAGATAAATGTATCAGCTAAACGTATCAATTTCAAACACTTAAGGGTAAGCAGATTCGGGGAGATTTAGTCGCCTGGCGACCAATCTCCTCTTCTGGACGACAACCTCCCCGAACTGCCTTCTGCCTGCTAAAATGAAAAATCGAGGAAACTTCGGACGACTTTGGAGATCAAAGTGCCGTGAGTGCATTGCGCTTGTGTTTTCTCATTATAGCAGATGGACGGCGGTGGAGATCGTCGCCCAGAAGAGGAGGTGATTAGTCCCCAGGCGACTAAATCTCCCCAAATCTGTCGATGTGACCTTACCCTAAAGAGTCAGCGACCCCACCCGAGCTGCTTTAGGATGGTGGCACACGCATTTGGGGGGGGGGGGATCAGTCGCCCTCTGACAAATCAATTCTTCAGGTGACTAACTACACCGAACTGCCTTCCCACCAGGTAGAATGTAAATGCTGGCGGGATGGCACTCACACTACGGTTTCCGAAGTCGCCCAAAGTTTCCTTGTGAGGCAATGAAGAAATCCAAGTGCCATCTTGCCGGCGCTTTACAATCTAACCTGCGGGAAGGCAGATCGAGGAGATTAATCGTCTGAAGAAGAAGCGATTTGTCGCGGAGTGACTAATCTTTCCAAACTGCAGTGTGCCACCTCCCTTAGAAGGTGAAAAAATTCAACTTTTCACTTCAATATTAGAAAAATTATCACAAATAGTAAGTGACTGGGAAAAGTTTATGGAAATTGGAAAAGCCTACAGACCTCCAGATGCATCCATCATATGCACTGATCTCATTATTGCATATCATCTATTTTATTTCAAACAGCTTGAAACAAAGCAACCTTTTTCAAATTAGGGATTCCCAGAATCCAAATGCCTGTTTTGAGCCAAATCCAAAGCCTTACAGTCGTGTGACTTTTCTTCACACGAAAAGGAAATTGCAATTTTTTCCCTGCATACTGCAAGCAGTTTTTTCAACTATTCTTTGCCCTAATTGGCAAGTGCAAATGTGGTTCTGATTCGGTATTCAGTTGAACGGAGATTCGACCTAATCCTAAAATAGTGGATTCTGTTCATTGCTAATTTGAACTGCAGCCTCACATTAAATTACCTTAAATCCATAGACTTTAGGATTTTTCTATAGAAATATTTTGCTTGTTCTTCACAAAATCATCATTTCATCATTTCATGATGATAAACTACATAAGCAATGACCTTCTCCTCCTTAAAAAGTCACATCTCTTATCTTTGCCATTTTGAAATTAATGACATGCTCTTTGAAGTAATACACGTAATTGAATGCATTCATTACAAGTTCCTGAGTCGCAGATTGAAGCAATGTAAACAATCGCTGGGGATCCTTTGTATGGAAGCAGTATACAGACTTGCAAACAGAAGCCAGCAGCATAGGCTGTACATAGGAGAAAGCTCCACCTATACAATTCAGAACAAGCTGGAAAGTATAAGGGCGCAAACAAGCACCCATATTACAGCTAAATAATCAATATGTATCTGTATGAACTTAATTCAAAGACATGGGATGAACATAAAATATATAATATCTAGATCAATAAGACCCAAAATATTTTGAGAATTAACATAAAGGGGATGTTAACCTAAAACTATTTTAACTAATAAAAGAAAAAAAAAATTGTGAATAAATGTAACATCTACTGAAAGCAGTACTTGTCTGTCCCTTTCAGCAGTGCTAGCTCTGGCTCTTGAAACAAGGTTTTAGAAAAATCAGCCTTGCATGCTTCTTCACAGGTCTGCTAATCAGCTGACTTCTGCTGCATTGTTTAAAAAATCAGAATCTAAAAGCCCAAAGCCCATTTTATGTTTTTAAGAGGACCAGAAAGAAATGGGAAAATTTAAAAATCAAGGAAGTGCATTATGCATGATCTCTATAAAAATTGTAAAATCAGAGAAAACAAAATCAGGGTATATAAAATTGAGGTTTCATTTTATTTGTTATCTTAGTCACGTTATTTCCCTCCCTGGATTTGGAGGGTTTTGGATTTGGTTCGGCCAGGCAGAAGGATTCCGCCGAACCAAATCCCGCTGAAAAATGCTGAATCCTAGCCGAATTCTGTATTCTTCGCATCCCTAGCAACAATATACTACAGTTCAGCAAGGCCTATAATATGTACAGTTATTTCAATATACATGACAAACCAAAAGAAATGGATAACTGCAAACATCAGGCAGTGGGTGACGTTTTTAACCTAGAATTCCAGCTGGAGGAAATTTATTTTTAAATGGGTTATTTCATGTCCATTATGTGGGGGGGGGGGGGGGGGGGGGGGGGGATGTGGTTGCATAATAATAAGCTTCCTTGCCAGAATTCATCAGGCCATATTTATTTTTATTCCAAATAAAGCCTTTTGTACAAGTGATCAGAGAAGTCATTGTGACCAGGAAATTGTCACAAAGCAAATGACTCTGCTGGTCTGTGAAAGAGGTTCTAGTGCAACTGCCAGCAATGATATCAGATGGCACGGACCAAGCCTGACAAGAAACGCTGCCAAAGAGCCAGTCTTATCAGGCACTTTATTACACTGCAGGAAATCTGCCTTACATAGAATTACAACACTTCACATAATCAACTGCAGCAGCTTATATCTCTCAGTGCCTTGGTTTTGGAAAATCCATGAATTAGCGACAATACAGGCTGAGTAGGTACGCAACTGAGTGGATCTTGGGCTAAACAGACGCATTCTGTACGAGAGGTTATGCACAGCATTGGCTTGTTCCATTTATTTGTTCAGACAGTCAGGGACTAAAAAGAGGAGCTTTCCTAAGCCCATCCCATAAATGGTACAAAATGAGTTTGTGGGTGGTCAACTTTACTACAAATCTGAGCTGTATGGACTGTATAAGCATCCCCATCAGATCAATTTGCAGCAAGTCATTACCTCTTTATCTCAAGTTATTATCTCTACATGTAACAGACTACGCCACAAAAAGCATGACATGCTAAAAATCCCTGTATAATCAAATTAAGGTAAACTATAACCCCAAACCTAATTAACCACCTGCAGCTGGGGTCCCCCATTAGACCCTCTCCCTGCTTCCTCCCCACATGTTAAATATGCAGAACAGTGCAGCAGAGCATAGGAGAACCATGTTTACCAGCCTCAGCATCTTCCTGAAGTGAGAGCAGACAAGCTCACTTTTGGCACATGTACAGTTGCAACCGGAAAGCTACAAAATTACAGAAAAGAAAGAAGAGAAGATACCGGAGCTAGTGATCATGGCTCCCCTGTGCTCTGCTGCTCTGTATATACAGGTTAGCATCACAAGAGGAGAGGCCCATTCCAGTGCAATACCATGAGGGGAGGAAGCAGGGAGGGGGGGTGTAAAGGGGGGCCCCAGCTTCAAGGGAGGTTAATTCTCCTTTAAAGGAATTGTTCAGCGTAAAAATAAAAAAAAAAATGGGTAAATCGATACATTGTGCAAAATAAAAAATGTTTCTAATGCAATTATTAGGCAAAAATGTAATATATAAAGGCTGGACTGACTAGATGTGTAACATAATAGCCAGAAGACTACTTCCTGCTTTTCAGCTCTCTTGGTTTTCACTGATTGGTTACCAGGTAATAACCAATCAGTGGATTGAGGGGGTCCACATGGGTCATAACTGCTTTTGAATCTGAGCTGAATGCTGAGGATCAATTGCAAACTCACTGAACAGTTATGTCCCACGTGGCCTCCTTAAAGGAATTGTTCAGTATAAAAGTAAAAACTGGGTAAATAGATAGGATGTGCAAAATAAAAAATGTTTTCAATATAGTTAGTTAGGAAAAAATGTAATGTATAAAGGTTGGCGTGACTGTAAGTCTAACCTAAAAGAACAGAACACTACTTCTTGCTTTTCAGCTCTCTTGGTTTACACCAGGGGTGCCCAGGACATCGATCGCGGTCTACCAGTAGATCCCGGCAATGTTCCTGGTAAACCGCGATCTGGGGCCCGGCATCAGGCTAGTCCTGTTCACGAAATACCTGCAAGAGAATACCCGCCAGACACACAGACAGGGAGGCGGACTTGCCGAACAACAGCTCCACATCTATGGCAGCTGCTGCTATACTCCAGCTAGAACTGCAGCTCATTCTGTGCGTCTGGCACCTCGCCCAACTACACGATCAGGTACAAGGGGTGGGGATCCTTGGGGTTCACCCTGGCTCCTGCTCTACTAAAAGATCACGAGCTGGAGGGAGAAGAGCAGGAGGGAGGGACGAAGGAAGAAGAGACGAGTAGGAGGGAGGGAGGGGGGAAGGGAGAAGAGACAAGCAGGGAGGGAGGAAGGAAGAAAAGAGGAGCAGGAGGGAGGAAGAAAAGAGGAGCTGGAGGGAGGAAGGAAGGAAGAAAGAAAAGACAAGCAGGAGGGGGGAAGAGACAAGTAGGAGGGGGGGGAGGGAGAAGAGACAAGCAGGGAGGTAGGAAGGACGAAAAGATGAAGGAAGAGACAATCAGGAGGGAGGGAGGAAGAAAGAAGAGACAAGCAGGAGGGATGGAGGGGCAAAGGGAGAAGAGACGAGCAGGGAGAAGAGACGAGCAGGGAGGAAGGAAGAAAAGATGAGCAGGAGGGAGGTAGAACTGACGAGCAACAGGGATGGAGGAAGGGAGAAGATAGAACAGCAGGGAGGGAGAGGAATAGAGACAAGCAGAAGGGAGGGCAGGGAGAGAAGAAGGGCAGCACGAAGGGAGTGCAGGGAGAGAAGGGCAGCACGAAGGGAGTGCAGGGAGAGAAGAGCAACACAGAGGGAGGTCCGGGAGAGAAGAGCAACACAGAGGGAGGTCCGGGAGAGAAGAAGAGCAGCACAGAGGGAAATGGAGAGTGGGGCCATTGGGCTGAGCATGGAGGGCTATTCTGGAAACCCCCCTCCCCACTATCAAGGTAGATCTCCTGATGAGGGCCAGGTGTAGAGAGTAGATCCCAGGGTAACAAAGTCTGGGCACCCCTGGTGTAGAGTATGCACACTGCAGAACTGCCTGTGAATTCCAGTGTGCCAGCCAGACCCTCACATGTCCCCATTGCAGGAGTGTTAACTGTAATATGTCTATTACATTCTTCTCTTTCTAAATAAAGTTTATTATGGTTGCAAAACATTGCCATATCCCTGTTTCCCAGTCTCTAGCAACTCCCCACCACCACAAAACATCCACTTCAAACTAATTCTTCCCTCACCACACAGATCTTGGGTGGTCAGTGGGCCACGTGGGACCAAACAGGGTCTTTTTGTGTGGGTGTGTTGAGAGAGAGTGAGGATACCTGCACCACAGAGCTTAACATCTATGGCTACCTTTAGATTGCAAAATATTTAAAAGATCTTTCTGTTATCGTAGGACCTGAAAAGATAATTTAAGTGCACTATCTGTCCATCAACAAAAAAGACAATATTAAGCGTCTAGCTGAAGCTAGGAAAGTGTGGCAAACAATGGACAAATTTCACTGTGACTAATGAAAATTTTCTAACCTAGCCGATCAATTTTCTGACAGATGTCGGACAGGTTTTGGGGCATAGCTTCGTAAGGGCCAAGTCTGAGTCAGATGGTTTACCAGCTTCGTTACCTGGACAATAAGATTCCCACTAGGAATGCACTGAATCCAGGATTCAGTTTGGGGTTTGGCCAGGATTCTGCCTTTTTCAGCAAGATTCAGACAAATCCATGTGTCTGGCTGAACCAAATCCGAATTTGTAGGGATGCACCAAATCCACTATTTGGGATTCAAATTAGGGGCAGGAAATCACAAATTTTCATCTCCATTTTTTCTCCTTCCTGACCCTAATTTGCATATGCCAATTAGCATTCAGTTCAGTATTCGGCCAAATATTTCATGGAGGATTCAGGGATTTCGTCTGAATCCCAAATAGTGGATTTGGTGCATCCCTGCTTCCCACAAAAGGCATTCCAGTCATCTGTGGGTGTGACATCGGCCAAAGACCCTGTGTAAAGTTTTCATGTAGTATGCAATCCAGACAACACTTACATTTCACTGCACCGTGTGTGCTAACAGATGGCTCTTCTGTGAGACGCAACATGCATTTACCTTTTACCGTGTGAACACGCGCCGGCGTTTTCAAGCAACGCCGGTGCGCGTGGGTACTTGGCTATTCGGGGAGGTTCGGGGGCTACAAGTCGCGGCGAGAAGTCGCCAGGCGACTAATTTCCCCCGAATCTCCCCGTCTGGCCTAGCCCTTATGCTATAAGATCAGGAATGTTAAACAATCCATAATTTCTGCTGAAAGTGAGAACTCCCTGAATCCACTAAAACTTGTAATTGCCAGAAGTTGGCGGATACTAGAGAGAAGTCAGTTTACTATTCTGCTTGGAAACCTAAAGCTGGGATGCCAAAGGAATCAGCACAGCAAGTACTAGCCATTGAAAAAACTGCAATCTTGTACAGAGCAGAGGAAGGGTTAAACGAGGACAGGCATTTGCATAGACCTGCTCTGAACATGCACCCAACAGCCATGGATCCAGTTACAGTTGGACTGCTTCACATCCGGCCTTTCACATGACTCAAATCACTGCATTTTCTTTGTCCGTTTCTTCCACTCTGCTACCAGCCCTGATCATATGAACAAAAACAAAGTTGCATTTATGATCTAGCAGGAACAGCATGAGGTAGAAAATAGAGGCTGCTATGTGGACAGACTGGTGACAGAGCAACCCTCTATACGAATACTACACTCTGCAATGTTCTGCAGTTTAAAAGGAAATACTCTGCAGCTTCATGAATTACTAGAGACTGTATTCATATTTCCATCAGCTGATATTACACAAATTACACACATGTAACAAAAGTATTAACATGAGGATAAATATTGCACATACATAGCAGTACAGAACCACACTCAGCATTATGTGCAAAAAAAGAAAAAAATTATTTTGATCACTTCATGCTGATCTTCTTCTTCTGAAGTACCTCCTTCCTGACTTCCATCCTCCTTTTCCAGCACTTTCTTCCGATCTGCTCCTCTTCCAGCACTTCTTATGCAGGCCTTCCTTCCAGTCAGCTACTTTGCTGCACTTCCTTCCTGTCAGCTCCCCTTCCATCAGTTCTTGTGCAGGCTTTCCTTCCTGTCAGACCCTCTCTCAACACTTCCACTGCAGTACCTCCTTCCTGACTTCCTTCCTCCTCTTTCAGCAGTTTCTTCCTGTCAGCTCCTCTTCCAGCACTTCTTATGCAGGCCTTCCTCCCTGTCAGCTACTCTGTGAGCACTTCCTGTGCAGGCCTTCCTTCCCATCAGCTCCTTTGCTGCACTTCCTTCCTGTCAGACCCTCTGTCAACACTTCCTCTGCAGTACCTCCTTCCTGTCAGCTCCTCGTCCAGCACTTCCTCTGGAGCACTTTAACTACCCTGATTGTGTAGGACTGACATTCAATGAGGGGTTTGGACATGACATGTAAGCTTACTTATTTTGGCCAAAATGTGGTACCAACGTCTCATTTTTTGTAATGATAATTTTTAAAGGCAAACCATGCTCTGGCAGTTTTTCTCCTTTTTGTGTACCAAATTAAATATGTTGCATGAAAAAGCCTCTAATGGTACAATTAGCTTAGAGGATTTTACATACAGAAGCATCAGAAGAAATCAATCTTATGGTTACCAAATTTTTCACATAAAAATACATGATAGCATCTGTATGAAAACAGTTAGTTATGCACCTAGGTCGGGCCTGCGGAGTCCTGGTAAGAGAGGACTGCACTAATGCATTCATAACGCTTTGGCAAAAGTTTCTAACCTGCCTATTACATATCTTACCAACAAAAGCAGATTTGACATTTGGATGACTCCAAAAATTATGAATTTGTCACATTTCAGCAAGCCTAATTTTAAAGAATATTTATATTAATATTTTAGAAGGCTACAGAGACACGGGTGTGTTTCAGTGCAGTATGAAAAGAGCAGGCACCATGCCAGAGAACTCCTGATCAGTCAGATTTTAAAGAATATTTTTTATTCTGCTTAGAACAGCCTTCCTTCCAAACAGAAACTTAAGAACTCACATTAATCTTACATAACCTAAACCCTAACACTATAGCTATTCAAATAAACAGAGGCATTCTGGATAACTTTAGCACATATTCCTTTAAATATAACCCAAACGCTAACACTATAGCTATTCAAATAAACAGAGGCATTCTTGATAACTTTAGCACATATTCCTTTAAATATAAGACAATAATGTCATTAGTCTCTTCTGCACTACTTACACACACCCAAATTGTAAGGTTTGGGAGAATAAAAAACATTTAGCCACTTGTTTTGATGTTGTCTAGGGAGCAGAGATCCAATAAAGGGATTCTGGCACAAGAAATATTGGCCCTTGGGATGCTGTTTTGTTCTTTAGTTATTTAGAACCACTGGTCCATGAGAACCTGAATTCGTGTAGTATTTCCCTTGTATTATTAGAATATACACAGGGTATATGCAAGATATCTGATGATGATCTACCATGACATAACCCAGCACATGTGAAAATAAGGTTAGTACAGTTATCAAGCCCCAATCAAAGGCATTTTTTTTACTCTTTTCGTCTCTTCTATTGTAGTTAGTGGATGGGCATCTATTTCAGTTAATACAGAGAAATGGCACTCACATATCAAGGAAGACTCTTCAAGGTCACTAACGCAAACATCAATCTCTCTTTCATAACAATACAATCCATAGCCTGGCCATCCATAGCACTTTAGTTACTTTTGCCACAGGATTGGTGAATGTTTCTTGCAACACTAGTGAGAGGGGATGCAACTGTATCTGACTAATGTGGCACTACTGTACTAGTAACAGACAACCCCATACACATCTGTCAATATCGTTTTATTAGCTAAGTCTGTTGAAATCACTGGGAACTAGACTTAATCTTCAACCAGGGTCTTTATTGTATGTAGAGCTAAAACAACCTCCGGAAAAAAAAATCTCACAAGCAACGTCTCTGGTGTGTTCCTACAATCCGTAGCATTGTTTCGCCTATTGTTACGGTATGCACATCACTGCTTCTTTCAAGGAAGGTTCCATCCACATGTGTTTGTTATATCATGTGTGATACCATGAATCATGAAGTGTAACCCATTACTGAATGATCCCTAAATATCCTAAACAAACCCAAACACATACACAATTTCAAGTGCATACTCAAACAGAACTAACCCAAACTGCACATGCTTATCACATCAGAACCTGGGCCTCACTCATTTTAATCTTCAATACTAAAACAATTAAGTTTACAGTTATCGGCAAACATGACTATTTTATGAATGACTCCGTATACAGTTCACACAAGTCTCACCTGGTGTACATACACTTTTGTTTGCAGAATGTGTCAAGTGTGTTTTTAACTCACAACCTTTTTTGTCTGTCTTTTGAAAATGAATTTATATATGTCAATTATCAACCACGCTGAAGAAGACACACAACGGGAAGTGAGGTAAGCATGAGTCAGCAGGAGAGAGTTGGTTTGTGCAATAATGCACACTTTCCCCAGTTACACACAATGTTCAGTGTGAGTACAACATATGGTAAAATCAGCGTTTCACATTGTACACATAAAGGCCTGGAAAGCATCCAGTTTACAGGATAGAAGGGCTCTCTCAGGCTGCATCTGCACTGATGATACAATATGAATGCAAGCGCATAAAGGGAAAGGCAGTCAAATAAACAAAACACAATTCTGTAGATGAACATTTCAGATTGGTCGTCACTAAAAGCAGATGCTCCCTCAGCAGATATATTGTGACAGTGCCTTGTGCAGGAGAGATGTGCAGGTCTGCCCTGGATTTAAAGGAACTCCCGAGTCATAGTATAGAATTCCAGGAGAGAAAAGCAAGAGTGAGGCCTCACTGCTGAAATGCTTATTCATGGGTCCAGAAGGCCTTGGCTAATAAGAATCTGGATGTCTTTTGGGTAACACAGAACCTCAGGATGAACAAAAGAATCCAGCAAATAGTTCTTCCTCCAAACCATTTATCTAGCCATTCATAACTAATGTGTAGTATAAAGGAGTAGTAAAGCAGTATAAAGGAGGCAGTAAGGGCCAACTATTCCATGCCTTGACCAAGTGGCTTTTCGAGAACAAACATTAGCCTGGTTTTCACAATCCATAATTTAATCACATTAGTCACAAAACACAATCTCAGTAATCATTAATGTAAAACAACCAGCCGATAATGGCACTAAAGGAACATTGGAGTTAGCTAACCATATACATCAGCTCAAGCCACCGGGCAAAAAAACCACTGCTGAGCCCCAAACCCAATTCCGCATCATGCACAGAAAGTATTGGTATGCCTAGTATACGTTGGACAACATACACCCTTAAGGTGGCCATATATAAGCAAAAAAAAAAAAAATCTGTGACAGTTTATTGGCCAGTGCATGTGGCCCTCAGACAGGCTTCCCCACCTGATATCTGACAGTTTAAAAAATAATGGTGAATTGAGGACTGATGCGGTTCTCACACGGACCTCCTGCATTCCCCTTGTTTGGATCAACTCGATAGTGCCCACTCAAGGTGAGCATATTGGGGCAAGATCTACTCATTTGACAACCTCTCCACCTTTACAGATGCTTTAAACTAGCACTCCCAGCACACCCATACGTATTCAGCTGCCAGTGGGATCCTGGGAGTTATAAATCTGCGGGTTGGTCAAACTTGATCTTTTGTGAGATTACCTTAACATTAAAACGCTTGTAAATACATTATAACCCCTAGAGCAGGGGTGTCGAAACTTTTGGCTTTCCTGGGCCACATTGGAAAAAGACAAATTGTCTGGGGCCACACAAACACTTTTGATTTGTAAAAGTAAAGAAAATACACATAAAAGAACTACAATACCAGTTGAATAACCAGATGGAACTATACACTGGAATATGGGACACTTGGATATTATAGTAAAAAGACATATTATTTTGACATTTCCTCGGGAACCAAGCAGTTCAAGCTGGGCCACACTGACATTCATCCAGGGCCGCACGCATAGCTGATATTAACTATTATAACAATAGCATGCCATGTCACAGTTTCCATATTATTAATTTCGGTATATTTCTTTGTTTTCCAATAGTAGTTTGCAGTTAATTCATTAAAGCAAATAGTTAGGAGTACGTGACCTTGTCTTCTTAGAACACTGAGTGGAAAATTAAAGGGCAAGCTCATGAAGAAATTATGGAGCAACGACAACAATAAAATAGTTTTCAGTCATTTGGGGGAAGTGTTCCTGTAACTCTCCCCTCCCCCGTGACATCCCTCTAAGTCACTGTGTCAATCGCATTCCCCTTCTGAACGAGGTCACGCTGAGCAACAAAACAGCAACAGCTAAACACTGAGGACGTCGCCCGGTGTTGCTAATCCTGAAAACAGCAACAAAGGCTGCAATCCTGTTTATATTCCCTTTAAACAGGCTAATGTAAGGAACAGCCTGTGGATTCACATTAATACCCTCTACTTATTCTCTGGAATGTTATTTCTCTGCATATATTATTTAAGGCCTCTGCTGTCTGAATCGGGATAAAATGGGGCTAGCAGAGAACAATTTCTTTTTGGAAAAATGAAATAAAATCAATATTGTGTACAAAGATTCCATTTGTATAATCTGAATTGCAATTGTTTTCCCTCCTGGAAATGTGTATGCCATTGGCTGCAGGATATGTTGTACAAATAAAATAAATACACTCCTTTTATTCTCTGGCCTGAATTCCTGCACCAAACAGTGCTACCTGCACCCCCCACGTTAAATAATGGCTACTGATTGATAGCTCAGCTCTGCATTGTTTTCAAACAGGACTAGAGCAGCACATACACTCATTTGTACACAGGGCTGTACATTTAAACACTATGCTAATGATGCAATGAATAAAGGAGTAAGGAATGCTCATAATGAAACTCAGTTGAGGGAGGCCTTGATAAACCTGCTATTGTTTATTTCACCTGAATGAAAGGGACAACACAGATATTTATATACACTGTTTCACACACACACACACACACACAATATACATATATATATATATTTAATATTTATTAAAACGTATCAGTGGAAATGTGATGTATTTCTACACAGGAAAGAACCTGGGGCTCAGTTATCAACACTGGGCAAATTTCCCCATGGGCAGTTACCTATAGCAACCAATCAGTGATAAGCTTTCTAAAGCCAGCTGCAAGTAGACTGATGAATGCGGCAATTTGATTGGTTGCCATAGGTTACTGCCCATAGGTAAATTTGCCCAGTGTTGATAAATAACCCCCCCTTGTGTTAATTCAAGTGCCAACTTGGTCCTTGGGCAAGTCTTACCCTCTGTGCTTCACCCTTGATGGCAAACTGTGCCAAATTGTTCTAAGTACAGTGCTATGTAGAATGTGTAAGCACACCTGCAACTTTTAGCCCAACAGTAATCGGATTAGCCAAGTCATCACACAGCGCGCATCCCTAGGAGGTTGCACAGGTACATTTAAACCATGCAGTCCAGCAGCAAATGTGCAAGGAACATTGAGCTGCAGATTTTATTTGCACCACAAAATGCATCCTCGCTACTCTTTACTGAGTTGCAATATGCAACATTACCCTGGAAAGTACCTTTCAGACAGTTGCATTGCTGTTGCATCTAGGCCTCTCTGTTGGACATAGGCAGTGACAGATCACTGCAGCCTGTAGACTTTGCTGTTGCTAGGGCGAATGAACCTAGTCAACAGATAAAAGACTAAATGCCAGACAATGCATCAAACAGCACGCATCCCTAGGAGGTTGCTCTGGTACATGTACACCATGCAGTCCTGCAGCAAATGTGCAAGGAAGTTGCATTGAGCTGCGGATTTTATTTGCACCAGAAAATGCATCCTCGCTTCTCTTTACCGAGTTGCAATATGCAACATTACCCTGGAAAGTGCCTTTCCCTTTAAGACCGTTGCATTGCTGTTGCATTTAGGCCTCTCTGTTGGACATGGGCAGTGACAGATCACTGCATCCTGCAGACTTTACTGTTGCTACGGCAAATGAACCTAGTAAACGGATAAAAGACTAAATGCCTGACAACAAAAAAATAAAACACAAAGTCAGCAGCGAGGATACAGACATTATTGGCACCTCTGCCTAGGGCAGCACCTTCTACATTTTGCTGGATTCCCAGCACCTAGAGCCTCTTGTAGAGGGGAGGATGCTGGGAGCTGTAGTATGACATTAGGTAGAGGGAGAGAATCACCGAACATTGCTAAATTCCACCTTTAAAGAGGCTTGCATTGGCTCCTAGTGACTAGTGAGCGTTTCCTAAGGTGAATATAACATGAGAGAAGAGCAGGAAGGCCGCCCTGTAGTAATGGCACTATGTGAGAGGGCTGGGGAGACACAGTGCCCGGCGGAAGAGCACAGTTATCCTCCTACCTAATGTGCAATGCGTCCTTCCAGCAGCGCTGCCTTCAGCCGATCCCCGAATCTGTACAGCGAAATGGTCCGAGCGATGAGATCAGGATCCCCTCTGATTACAGGTCGCCGCCGCCGCCGCCGCTGGAGGAAGGGCTCTCCGGCCACCAGCGAATCAGTTTGGCCGGTGCATTGGTTTATAGGGATCGATGTGAGAGAAAGAGGGGCTGGTTTAAAAGATTCGCACAATGGAAGTGGATGGAGCCCTCACAGTCATCTCTCTCGTATAGTCCTTATGGGTTGTCAGTCTGCCCGGGTACCTCCTCGGTTCTTCCCTTAATCTGTACCCCGAAAGCAGCGCTTAATATTTTTATTCACAGGTGTAAGAAGAGGGGTACTATTGCCTTGCAACTGTGGGTTTCATGCACTAAAAGGAATCTTTACTGTGATCAACCCCCGCAACATCCCTCCCAACCCACCCGGCTTCGAACAGCGGTAACAATGGGCTTCCAGCACCAACAGATGACCAGTTTTAGGTATTATAACATCACGTGACACACCAGAGCACTTCGGGAGATGTAGTTCGCAGATGCGCGGGGAATGATGGGAGATGGTGCAGTGTGGGAGGGGTTTGGTGCCGAACAATAAGCGGTGATTTGAATGGTTTGGCGTACTGTTCTGTCGAGATAAAGCGGCATATAAATTGTACACTCAGTTCGGCTTTCTTCCCAGAATAAAAATAGAACAAGAAGGTGACTCGGCTGAGGAATGTCTCACAAAGCAGGGGCGTAGCCACAGCGCAGAATATTTGCTATTGTCTCGCGATACTACCGCTCCCGTGTCCCTTGGTGACGGGATACGTGCTGTTTGTGGGCGTGTTGCCGCTTTCCTTTCACAGTAATGGCAAACTCTGTAAAGGGAAAGAGGGCATATAGCATATCGTCTATTTTCCGTACTAGTTGCAACACTAAAATTCCCTTTCTACTGTAATATGTTCAGTCACAGATAAAATTAATTCCGAACGCTGTTTCCACAATAAACATTCGATCCTGTTTTAATGCAGTGATGTGAAACGAAAATTCAGCTTGAAATTGTAGAAAGAATGTCCTAAAATCACAAATCTGATGATGTTTTGGTCATTAAATAACTATCCGACTTAATTCTTCCCCAATCTATTCTTCCCTTCCTCCTGTCTGACTGAAAACTGTGGCGTTATGTCTCCAGGACTCATTGTACAAAACTATGAAACTGAGTGGGTTGCCAATTGCCAGTAGCCACCTGACCAGTATTTTACCGGCCAGTCCGGTATTTTTGATGATAAGCCAATGTTAAAAAACAATAAATATAAAGGCTGGTATTTTCTTCAGGAAAAGGTGTCAACCCTAACTGTGACACAAGACGACGCAACTTGACGTGATTCTATAATTCCAATTTATTTTTATTACCAGTTGTTTAAGTAATAAATAACGGTGTTGAAATAAATAATTACCAGACAATTGTCAGCTAGGCAACATGTACAGATATTGTTATCCCGCAGAAGTTTTCTATCTAACTAAATGGCCAATTGTCAAACTACAAATATGAACGGAGCCCACACAAGTGCCAAAACATCCATCCAGGGGTGTATTTAGGTCCGATCCCACCCTAGGCACCACAAATGGATTTTTTCATAACTGGGGGGGGAGTTACTGTTTTAGTGCTGATGTCTGTGTGGCCTTTTTACTGTGGGATGTGGGCAGGATCTGGGTGGTACTTGTTGTGCAGGGTCCTGTAATTTCTGATGGCAACTCTGGCCACATACCCTAATTATCATGTCCATTTTACAAAAGTTGGCATGTTATGGAGAGTTTAAACACATTTGTGTTTTTAAAGTTTTGCTAATGAAGGTGAAATTTCCCTTTAAGCTGTGAATCACAGTTCTCCAAAGACACTTGCTTATCTTAAAGAGTTGCACTTGTATCAAAATGCAGGTGCACAGTATTTTGGGCTCTCTACCAAAAGCCTCTAAATTTCAGAAACTTTAGATCAATTTCTGGCGTCAGTGCTGGAGATCAATGGGAAACTTGGGACTTTTTAATAAATATCCTGGACTGCAGGTCGAGCTGTGGTCAAAACCACAGAAAACGGGCATTTGGGAAGTATGTTATCTTTTATCTGAATGTGTATGACCGGCTTATGGCTGAGCTTTATAAACACACCCCAAGATCATAACCTTAACAGCCGAACAAAACTTTAACGGTGATCCTTTCCACATGCATTATCCTATCCCACTTTAACCACCGCACCCTGTGACGAACTTCTTTTCACTCACATGCAATACCAACTCCTCCTTTTTGCAAATCACCAATTTTGACATTCAGTCCCTGAAGTAGTTTGTAAGAATAATGCCAAATGGGGCTGACAATTAGCCTTCTGAAATAAACAGTCCAATAATCGGCCCCAACTACTCTGGCATTAGCATCCTTTCCTGCCTGCACTTAGAACAATTGTATCAACCCAGGTGCAGGCAAATGCAGTGGATTTCTGCATGAGAATGCAAACTTGCCCATCTTCCCCAAAATCAGTCACATGCCTGCACCCGGGCCAACACAATCGTTGCAGGTGCAGACAGGAGGCTAAAGGTGGTCATACATAGAGACATCTGCTTGTTTGGCAATGTCGCCAAAGGAACTGATCCGATATCGGGTTGATGTGATTGAAGGCCCTAGGGCCCAATGTTCAGATCATAACGAATGGGAATGGGAATGGGCGGTCAGATTGTGGGACCACATCAATGAACAGATGCGGCCGCAATCCGACTTTCGGCCAGGTATCGATCGGGGAAGTCCATCGGAGGGCCCCATAAACAGGCCAATAAGCTACCGACTCTATCCTGGCTACAGGATCGGGTACAGAGGGTGGTTGTAAACGGTACATTCTCTACTCGGAGTAAGGTTCTTAGTGGGGTCCCTCAGGGCTCAGTATTGGTTCCAATTTTATTTAACTTGTTCATTAAACTTAGGGGAGGGTACTGTAATTACTGTATCAGTGTTTGCAGATGACACAAAACTATCCAGCCCAATTAATTCCATCCAGGATGTGGCATCCTTGCAACAGGATCCTGACAAACTGGCAATATGGGCAGCTAAGTGGCAAATGAGATTTAATGTTGATAAATGTAAAGTCATGCACCTGGGATGTAAAAAATATCCAAGACACATTCCCTTAATGGGACTGCACTAGGCAAATCCATTATGGAAAATGACTTTGGAGTCCTTGTAGATGATAAACTTGGCTGTAGCAAGCAATGCCAGTCAGCAGCATCATGGGGCAAATAAGGTCTTGAGCTGTATTAAAACGGGCATAGAGCCACAGGAGGAGCGGGTCATTCTTCCACTTTATAGAGCACTTGTAAGGCCACATCTAGAATATGCCGTACAGTTTTGGTCTCCCTCACTCAAACAGGACAACTAAGAAGGGCAGAGAAGGTACGAGAAGGGCAACTAAGCTGGTAAAAGGTATGGAAAAGCTTAGCTATGTGGAAAGACTGGCCACATGGGGGATGTTCATGCTGGAGAAGAGGCGCTTAAGTGGTGATATGATAATGATGTATAAATATATAAGGGGATCATATAATAATCTCTCTTATACTTTATTCACAAGTAGGTCTTTCCAGCTGACACAAGGTCACCCATTCCGAATAGAAGAAAAGAGGTTCCACCTAAATATTCGGAAGGGTTTTTTTTTTTTTTTTACAGTAAAAGCTGTGAAGATGTGGAATTCTCTCCCTCAATCAGTTGTACTGGCTGATACATTTGATAGCTATAAGAAAGGGTTGGAAGGCTTTTTAGCAATTAAAGGGGTGGTTCACCTTCAAGTTAACTTTTAGTATATTGTAGAAGGGCCAAATCTAAGAAACTTTTCAATTGGTCTTGTTTATTTATTTTTCATAGTTTTTTAATGATTTGCAATTTTGTTCTGTTTCTTTGCAGCTTTCAAATGGGGGTCACTGACCCCATCTAAAAACAAGTGCTCTGTGTAAGGCGACAAATGTATTGTTATTGCCACTTTGTATTACTTATCATTCTATTCAGTCCATCTCCTATTCATATTCCAGTCTCTTATTCAAATCACTGCAGGGTTGCTAGGGTAATTTGTACTCTAGAAACCAAATTGCTGACACTGAAAACTAGAGAGCTGCTGAATAAAAAGCTAAATAACTATAAAACTACAAACAATAAAAACCAATTGCAAATTGTCTCAGAATATCACTCTCTACATTATACTAAAAGTTAACTCAAAGGTGAACAACCCCTTTAAGGGAATACAGAGGTATGGGAGTTAGCTCATAGTACAAGTTGATCCAGTGACTAGTTTTTTTTTGGCCTTCCTCTGGATCAACTAGCAGTTAGGCAGGTTAAAGGGTTGAACTTGATGGACATGTGTCTTTTTCCAACCTAACTTACTATGTTACTACTATGTTGTCAGCCAAAATAGAAACACTAATACTTTCAATGCCCACCTCCAGGTCAAGCTGACAAAGGCCCAAGTACAGAGCCCCATGGTGCTCCACCAACAACACTGGTCCAATTGTAGTCTATCTTTTAGCCAGTTACATGATTTAATACACAAATTCATTAGCAATAACTTCAAAAATATGTAGGCTAGCAAAAAAAAAAAAAATCTCAAATTTCACAGAAACTGACCTTCAGGTTAGACTTCCGTGAGTATCCAACAATCTAACTCTGATCTAGATATTCTCGATTTGGGCCGATTAGCTGCACCACTGGGTCCCTCTAGGGCAGTGATCCCCAACCAGTAGCTCGCGAGCAACATGTTGCTCCTAGTGGCCTCAAAGCAGGTGCTTTTTTTTTGAATTCCAGGCTTGGAGGCAAGTTTTGGTTGCATAAAAACCAGGTGTACTGACAAACAGAACCTCCTGTAGGCTGCCAATCCACATAGGGGCCACCAACACTTATTTGGCAGCCCATGAAGTATTTGCATGCCTGTGTTGCTCCCCAAACTCTTTATTTTTTTAATGTGGCTCATGGGTAAAAAAAAAAAAAAAGGTTGGGGACCCCTGCTCTAGGGCAATGGCTTGAGAGCAACATGTTGCTCATCAACCCCTTGGATGTTGCTCCAGGTGGTCTCAAAGCAGGCGCTGATTTTTGAATTCCTGGTTTGGAGGCAAGTTTATTGCATAAAAACCAGATGTACTGCCAAACAGAGCTTCGAGGTGGCTGCCAGTTCACATAGGGACTACCAAATAGACAATCACAGCTCTACTTGGTACCCCAACAGGAATTTTTTTCATGCTTGGGTTGCTCCCCAACTGTTTACATTTGAAAATGGCTCATGGGTTGGGGACCCCTGCTCTAGGGGGTCACTTTGGAAACTACCAGGATAAAACAAGAATGATCTACGAGATGTAAACGGTGATTTAATGGATCTAAATGAATACCAGTGCAATGCAATTAAAAGAAAAGACTAATTTAAGATTGAAAAACCACATTATTAATTATAAAACAAAAAAAGTTTGTCCATTTATTATGACATAATCCATTATTTGGAGTATTATAGTTTTGAGGAATGAACACTTTGTTTTATTTTCGTTCCCACAATTAACAAACCAAATTTCAAATATTCCAACTAATTGCATTGGACTATTATTCCCCCACATTATACACAGAATGTTTTAGGTTTGCGGGATGGGGATGGCAGTAGTTATCTTAAAGCAAACATCTGCACAATACATATCGCACATAATGCTAAATTAGCTGAAAAAACAGCTAATCAAAAAAAAAAAAAAAAAGATATGCCCTTTCTTAAAGCCAATTTACAATATATAAGAGTCAATTTAATTTAATGACATAACATTTGGTTTCTGGAATTAAACACTAGCTCATCTATAGTAGCTTGGGATTCAAATGTTTCAAACTTTTTTTTTTGGGGGGGGTGATATTATGGGGTTACTCTATCTCAAAAATGTAGACTTCCACAGGTGTCTGCATAAATAGAGCAAAGCAACTCTTTGTGAAGTGAGATCACTGAAATAAAAGAGGAACAACAAAGGGGTGGGAAGTCATGCTGGTGGGTGGCAAAGACAACATAAGATTTGACCATAAAAATGAACTATAAGGGTTGCGGTTCTTTTTGTCATTGTTTCTTTACCTGGTCACTTGCAGCAATGCATAAACAAATTTATTCCAGGTACTCTCACAGCAAAACAAATTACCCTACAAGTAAAAGGAGCGTCATCTGCCCCCCCAGTCATGTAAAAAGAATAGGTGACAAACCTTGCATATAGGCATCCATTAAAAAAAGTACAAAGACAATTAAAAATTCTGGCGAGGGGAGGGTTGACAGCTGAAGAATAAGGAGGAGGCACAAAAAGCATCATACAAAAGATACACATGCTACATAAAAATTAAACCCTTTTCCATTTTGGATGATCACTTACACAGTGTTCCGTAACTTCGAATATCGGCCTCGCATCCCCCAGCAGCCTATGAAAACCCTTACATTTCCGTTTATGAGTATAAAAACAAACAGAAAATGCCAGCGAATGTACAACCCAATATGCAGCTCAGCTTAGGCTTTTACTTTATCTGTGTTCACAATGTCTGAAACATACTGTGTTCATATTACATGAAGCTGGGGGCTTTTTAAGCCTCTTTGGGCCTGCAGAAACATTCTCTATAGTCCCCACAGTATGGGATGGAGCAGTGCAAATAGAATAGAATGCCTGTTTTCAATCTGCACAAGAAAAGCCAGTCTGCTGAGGATTACCAGACTGGGTGAGAAATGAAGGTGGGTAAAGATCACAGTATGCTAATCCATCACATGGCAAAACACATTTTTTTTTTCTTCTTTAGGGTTTTGTTGTTAGTGCATGTAAGTCTTGTGAGCTGAAAGAGAGACGGAATCAGCTTCTTCTCCGGATACCATCTCTGTTCTTCTGATCCATGGCACCTTGCACCTCATTTTAAGATGATGTGATAGCTGTCATTTATTTCAGCTAAAGGCAAAAAAAAAGACAAAGAATGTTAAAATAAACAGATTAGTTTTCTCTATAATTTTAAAATTCACTACTTTGGGGAAAACAGAATTATGGAAACCTCATTAACGATCGACATTAATCTAAACCATATTTTGCATCATCTTCTCTATAGTACTGCTTAGCAGTGCACTATGTGTTTCCAGTATTTCTGACCACATTTCGGGCGTAAGTTTTATCATGTCATGGGCCCATTTTGCATAGAGAGCTGGTAGAATTGGGCTCTCTCGTTTATTTAACAGAGAGTAGAACTGGGAGATGGATTTTGATAGTTCAGTTGTAAATATTAGTTCCTCTATTCTCTGGGGAGTGGTGTCTAGTACAGTATTATCAAGGTCTTTTCTAGAGAAGTACTTTAGGGCTGTCCGCCACATCTGAACCATCTCTTTTGTTAAGGGAGATAAAGTAGGTCTACACCATATTTTTAATAGGGATGCACCGAATCCAGGATTCAGTTTGTGATTCGGCCGAATCCTTCTGCTAGGCCGAACCGAATCCTAATTTGCATACAAATTAGGACCAGGGAGGGAAATCACGACTTTTTGGCTCAAAACAAGAAAGTAAAAATGTTTTCCCCCTCCCACCCATAATGCAAATTAGTGTTCAGATTCGGTTCGGTATTCGGCCAAATCCTTCAGGATATATATAATGTTGATTTCCAGTTTGTGTTTAACTGCACTCATGAAAAGGTAGAATACTCTGCCTGGGTGCAATCTCAGTGTTAGAAGATATGGTCATCAGAAGAAGTCGCACTCACAGGACTTAGTCCACAATAAAATTCTTGTGATAGTTGCTCACGTTTCGGCACTTTGACAAAGGCTGTGAAACACCAAAAAATTAAACTCTATAATAGTTTATATCAGAACCTTTTGAACCCGTGAGCAACATTTAGAAGTAAAAGGAGTCGGGGAACAACACTAGCAATAAATATATTCTCTGTTTGGCAGTTCACCTGGTTTTATACAACAAAACCTGCCTCCAAGCCTGGAAATCAAAAATAAAATCTTGCCACTGGGAGCAACAGCCAAGGGGTTGGACAGCATGTTGCTCACGAGCTACTGGTTGGGGATCACTGGTTTATATAAAAAAAAGTACTGTGTAGCCATGGGGGCAGCAATTCAAACACAGGATACACAGTAGATAACGGATTCGTTCAGAATAATCCCATTGTATGCTACAGATTTTATCTGTCATCGGATGTGTATCCTGTGCCTTTTGTCCTTTTTCTGCCCAAGTAATCCACACATACAAAACAAATATGTCCACTTTGTAGCCCCACTAGGTTTTGCTCACTGCACTTCCTTCTTATCCCAATTA
Organism: Xenopus borealis; assembly: GCA_024363595.1. Taxonomy (NCBI): domain Eukaryota; kingdom Metazoa; phylum Chordata; class Amphibia; order Anura; family Pipidae; genus Xenopus; species Xenopus borealis. The sequence goes on from CM044434.1 coordinate 131,274,691, forward strand.
TTGCACTTCATCTGTATAATTGTTGTATCCTCTAATACCATCAATCTTTTACTTTGGTATACCCCAAAAACCCCCTCTTTTTCATTAATAGCTAACCAGTCCCTGCACCATACCTTTATCCAAGAATCACAACCACCATACATACTCTTGTAATATTTTTTAAAAAGTTTTTGTTTTGACGACTAAGCATATAGCATACTATATGTCACTTTGGTCTCTGAAATTCACAGCTGTAACTCCTATGTTTATTGCCTGAAGAAGCGGGTCTGAGTCCGTGAAACGCGTTGTACGGATTGGAGTTCGTTAATAAAGTTTGACTGCCTAATTACAGTCGTTTTGTGTCTGCTCGGAGGAGGTAAGTCCACCACTGACTCCTCTGATTACCAAGTTTTGGCTTTTAAATTCGTTCATATCCTTTTATCTTTTTGGCGCCTCTGTTCTTTCTATACAATGTCCATAAATTAAGTTATGTGTAGTAATGTTGAATAACACAGGGAATAACTATTGAATACACTTACAGAAATGTATTAAATATTTAGTAGAAAAGTCATTGTTGGTAGAGACCGTTATACGCTCAGCAGTTGACCACTAGAGGTCTAAATAAGACTTAACTGAATCATTTACTAAAAATAAATGATGTTTCATCAACTATTAATTTGATACAACAAAGCTTTGTGCCTCAAAATATGACCACATAATATGGTAAGGTAAAATCTAATGAATCTAAAATCGGTAACATTATATATCTAAACTTTTAATAAACCTAAAACCATATAAAAGGACAGTTAGCAGATGCAAGGATTTCTAACTTGAATAGTTTTTGCTAAAACAAAACGGCGCACAAGCTTTGATATCTCTGCTGTTTGTATGTGAGGATAGAGTACAAAGATCATTCAACATGACCCCCCCCCCACCCCATGCAGGGTGACCCCAGTAGAGGTAAAGAAGACTAAAAATCATCATGCACCGTAGTCCTTACAACAATATAAATTGACAAAACAAGTCACGCACCCATTAAAAGAAAACCAAACCTGTAATGGAAAAAAAACCTCCCCTGGGCAGACCCACCTCCCTCCTCCCCCTCAGCCTACCTGCCCCCCTGGGCAAATGCCCCTACTTTATTATTTACCCCTCCATGCAGATTCGAGCCACGGGAGTTCATGGTGATAATATATTTTTAATATGCCACATTTATACGACCACATTTATATGAGAACAACCTATTCCGATGACGGACGAATGGTTATGTGTCAGAGTGTAAGAATAATAAAGTTTAATATCAAATACACAAGTTCCCTATCATTCTGACGCAACAATGACAATGGCCCAAGGCAGGATAGGTGCAGGGAGGGTTGATGTTCTCTCTGACAATGATTTCTCTTGTAAATGACACAAGTGCTGATAAGAGTCCACTATTCTACTGACAGCAGATGTTAGATGGGGCCCCTGTACAGAAGTATTGCTTGATGACTCATTTCATCACAGTGCCTACTTTTAACAGATAAAGAACTACGAGGCTGGGGGACAGTTGAAAATGGGAAACTGTCTTCGGTTACAACACCTGTTGTTAACCAACTCAGTAGTTAGGAAAATCTACACTTCTTCAAATTCATTGGAAGGGTTCAAGTCATAACGTATGTTTGAGTAAACCCATTTGAATTTACTGTAATTATCCTCAAAATGCTATTAAAGTTTGTGACAAGGGGAGTGTCTTTGGCAAAGCACTTGTGCTCCACCTTGGTGGCACATTGACTGCATAAACTAAAAATAACAAAGGGCTCCAAAGACTTTCGGTGCGTGTGCAGTGGTTCGTGTCCGGATATTTATTCCAACCGTGCATGCGTTAAAACTTGATAAAAAGACAGAAGAAAGAAGATGGCACATGTGAACTCGCATGACCTGAATCTGCAGGAGGGGTAAGTAAAAAAATTAGGGGCATTAGCTGGGGGGGGGGATTTTTTTTTTTTATTACACGTTTGGTTCTCCTTTAAAAACAAAAACGAACGCTGGAATAAATACATTCTATGTGGAATGCAATGGAATCAACAGCTCTTTCATTTTAGAATCAAAAGCCAGTGTAGCTAGCAAGTATATAGCCAGTCACATGGAACCTTTTTAGAAGCATTACTGATGTAAGGGCTCCCCTTCCCCCAAAGCAAGCAGGCCTAAATGAGAAAGTAGAAATTAACTTCAATATATAGAATTATATGAGACAGAGGGGCTGGGACAGCCTTATACACAAACAAAACTATAGCAGTGAAAATTAAAATGCCACTAGGAGAAGACGCCCTGTCTGAATGCAAAATGCTGACAAATATTTGTGGAGGATGTACAGTGTATAGTTACATTCTAGACTTTCATGCTTCCTACTTTGCGGAAGGCCCTTTCCAAATCCCCCTAACAATGTTCTATTTTCTAGAGGGAAGCCTTCCTATAACCTGCTATAGCAGCAAAGAAGACAACTTCATATTAAAGCCATTGGTTTGGGTATGCTGGTTTGGGTAAGGTGTCTGGATTGTTTTGGACATATAATGTAGGCATCTTCCCAGGTATTAGAAAATGAATATCACAGTAAAGCACCTGCAGGCAAAGAAAGCTACACATAATTAAAGTGAGGTTTTTGTTTTAATACCTTTCATTGTGTCCAATATGAAGCAAGACTCATCCTGAAAGTTTTGGATCATCTATAAAAAAAAAAGAAATCTCTAAATGCATTATGACAACAGGGAGCAGACTTCTAAACATATCATGGTAACAGAATTTTACTAGGCACCATAAATCTGTGAACAAGTCAATTTATTGCCAGTGGAGTTCAAACCTGCAGCCACATTACAAGATCCTCTATCTATATTCATGTTGCAGGGCTTTCCTTGATTTACACGAAAGCATTTTTAACTCAGCTTGCAGAGTCTGCTTTGGCCTGAGGTTACATTGCATTTTGCCCTACAATATACCTTATCCCCTCCCATAATATTCCTTTAAACCTAAAGTTGACTAGATAAAGACAATGACCGCAGCTCATTGTATATCGACCCTTGACCAACCTTTGAAATCTTCTAACTAAAAGTTACCTTAAAGGTGAACCACATCTTTAAATAGATATATACCAGTTTAATAAGATTCTTTAATATGCCAGTTAATTTGATATTTGATCAGTTGCTTAAATGTGAATTCAACCCGTACCGTAAGTTTTACTTACCCCTCAGTGCAGATTCAAACATTGGAATTCACGGGCGTCATCTTCTGGCTCTTCGAATATCTTCGGGTATTCTTCCTTCCCTTCGGCAATCTTCACGACTTTCGAGGCATGCACAGAAGATTGCTCCAACTGTGCATGCGCCTCTCACTTTCTGAAGATCTCCGAAGAGAAGAAGATGGGCCCGTGGACTCTGAAGCCTGACTTTGCACCAAGGGGTAAGTAAAACGTTAGTGGCATTTGCCTGGGGTAGCAGCTAGGCTGGGGGGGGGGGGG
>CM044434.1:131278273-131389710 GCA_024363595.1 Xenopus borealis
GGGGGGGGGGGGTCAGAAAGGGTTGAATTCTCCTTTCAGTAATTAATTTGTGGTTATAGAATTCACAGGAAATGCTTTGCAAGGCGCACACCTAAGAATAAAGCTAGCGGGAGATAGGGCTGTTCGTCTGCTCTTCTCCAGCTATGAGTGGTCACAGACTGTGCCTGCCAGGGCATTTGTAAGACTGAGCGCGTGGGAGCATGTCGATCTGCGTAGTCTAACAGTGGGCAGCAATGCATGCCAAGCAACTCATTATTAGATTTGTTCAGTGAGTTGCAAGTACAGCAATACAAGCTCATATTCCCATTCAATGGAGCACACAGACGGTGGCAAATTGTTCTGGTGAAGATTTTCTTTTCTAGATACACCTAAAACTACAGTCTCTGACATATTAAGACACTACAGGTATATATCTGTAACACTTATCTCCTAAGGAGGGCCCCAAGCAAAAGAGAGCAAAGAGGAATCTTGAACCTAAAAAAAGTTTTAAAACACCTGGCTTAAATAAAGCTAACTAAACAAGAAAGCATTTTTATACATAAATTGTGCTTCCCATAATTGGTATAATTATTTATATAGTGCAGAAATATTTCCCATCACGTTACAATGATTGATCTTCATTCACATCAGTTGAATCAGCCCCAGTGGAGTTTATTTTAGAAGGTTCCTACTGCATTCACACATAGTAGGGTAACTTTTTTTTTTACAGCAACCAGTTATTTGCTTGTTCTGTCTCAAAATGAAATAGTTAAATGGCAGCTGCAGTGCCCCCAAGTGAAAAGAAAGCAATGTTTAGGAAACAGGGATTCCTTTTAAGGTTCATGGTCAAACAATTTGATTCAATGAGAGAATAAAACATACAAAGGCGGTGTTTGCTTTGTCTACTAGTAAACTGAGGCAGATAAGAGAATAGTGTAAGAAGTGCTTTCACAGATTTATAAATCAATGTATTTACTTAAAAGAACATATGACCAATCTGCAGGCACTTTTAACGGTCTTATAATTTACAGATTAAAAGGACTGCAAAGTATGGCTTTATCAATGATCATATTATTGTTCTTAAAAAAAAAAATCACAGATATCGATATGCATAAATTGAAAGTTGGGAACACATTTACATTGGTTAATATAAACGTAATAAAAAAGTTGATGACATGGTAAAATTTTCTAAAATGCAGCGGTTTCTCAACCTGCGTTTAAGGCTTCCTTGATCCAGTGGATTTCATGACAAAATGCATGACTATATGTTGGCACTGAAATCTATTCCTGGTGCCTGCACCTGTGCCAACGCAGGGGTTTCACTTGCAGACACAAGTGGACTAATGTGAGCAAAGGGGCTGATTTTCTCGTCCTATGTGCCATTAGCTTAAGGCATCAGCCTGGTCACATAAGAAAGCAGCAAACTACTAGTTAAGTGATGCCAGTATGGAATGGAGGGTTAGTTATAGTGTATAAAACAATATACAAGTGCATGCATGTTTGGTATCTTTCTTTATAGGCTACAAGAATACAAAAACATGTTCTCCCCAGGTCATTTTTACCAAGTATTTTTTTTTTAAAGTTACCAGTCTTCTTGAGCCCATCCCCAACCTCTCCTACAGTTATAGTAACATTTTCAAAGCGCTAATAGGACTGTGCATTTCTGAATTATGTATTTGACGCACAATCCTACTGGTGCCTGTTGAAAGTCTTCTGCTACTAATTCTGGGGTATGAACACTGTCCATTTTTAACACCTACCTGGCTACCTTTTTTGTATTACATTATAAATACACTATTACAACTCGAGTTGAAAACTGTGGTCAATGAGTCTGAGAATAATAGGAGCTTAAGCATAATAAAAACTGCAACCAGCATCAGCTACATCCACAGTGGTGCTTGAAAGTTGGTTAACATTTTCTATATGTGTAGATGAATGTGACCTTAAAAATCATCTGATGTTAAAACAACTCCTAAAAGAAGATGGCGAAAAACTAGTTAATCAAATTAAACACATTATTATATTTGGTCATATATGTATTAAAATAAATTTCCAATAACATATCTGCATTTGGCAAAATTAAGTGAATCCTTAGGATTAAGCTGGCCATAGATGCAAAGATCTGCTCCTTTGGCAACATCGACAAATGAGCAGATCTTTCCCAGATATGCCACTAACACAGCAGGGCTACATTGGGGTAATCTGAACGTTCGGCCATATGGTCGAACGATCGGATAACACTGACGCCAAGGGGCTCCGACGGGTCAGTTAGAAGAAAATCAAACCTTACTGATCGATATCATATGGGACCCGTCGGAAGCCCCATACACGGGCAGACAAGCTGTCAAATTGGTATAAACGACCGATATCAGCAGCTTTATCTGCCCGTGTATGGCCACCATTAGAGTATAGTTTGAAGGTGAAATCAGATTCCAGGTGTGAGTAAGAGACCCTGTTCTATTTAAAGAACGAGGATCCAGAAAAGCCTGATCACATGTACAACACATTTGTGGATGTGTATCATGGCTTGAACAAAGGAAGTGTCTGAGGACCTCAAGAAAAATAAAAAGAGTTGCTGATGCCCATAAAGCTGAAAAAAGTTACAAGACTATCTCTAAAGAGTTTGGACTCCACCAATAAACAGTCAGGCAGATTGTGTACAAATGGTGGGTACCCTACCCAAAAGCGGACAACCATCATGATAACTCCAACTACAAACGAACCCAATGTTCCTTCTAAAAGTGGTCATACAGATAAAGCTGGCAATATTGGTCGTTTAGACTCAACTCAGCAGCTTATCTGCCCGTGCATAGGGGCTTCCGACAGGTCATCCTGATCGATATCTGGCCAGAATATTAATCGGGAAGGTTTTTCAACTTAGGTTTCCGCAACACATAAATGTTGCTAAATTATTTTTTTTTAAATAAATACATGACCAAATATAAGATTTTTTGTTTAATTTGTTTAACTAGGCTTTCTTCATGTACTTTAAGGCCTTGTTTGAAATCAAATGATTATTTAGGTCACATTCATATAAAAATATAGAACATTTTTAAGGGATCACAAACGTTCAAGCACCACTGTATAAAAGAGCAAAATAATTGCACCTTTACCCATTAAACTTCTGTTAAAATAATACAAAACGGGAATAAACAAAGGAATACTTTTACTCTTATCACATTACCTCATCACTGATAAGAACGTGGATTCCAGTGGGTCCTTGTTTGTAGATCTGGTTGATTTGATGGGGAGAAATACTGAAGAGCTGGGCAATCTTCTCAGTTAATTCAATGGTCGTCATATCCTCCAAGTAAATGGCATGATAAACTATTAAAGTTATGTGAAAACACAAAAAATAAAAATGTTAATTGCAGAAAAAAAAATGCATGTATAACTATACCCTCTAACAATACATAATATTTCCTATTTCAAGTGCTGTATGGAAAAATGGCATTACAAAAAGTTCTCTTCCTGTTCTTAAAAAGCAATATGGCAACTACTTTGCCAGACCCTACGTGCGGGCACTTCACTTTACCTCCTCAAACCGGAAGCCGATTGCAGCAGCTTTATGAAGTATTTTCTAGCCCCTTGTGTTTTAACGTGATTTATTGCTGTAAGTGCTGGGAGCAGAGAAGGCAGCACCCAGGTCAGCCATAAGTCCACAGAGTCTGCCCATGCATTCCGACACATGCTCACAGCACAGCAATAAAGAAATAACTATGCCAGTGTGCACCCTCCCCTCAGAAAGTAATTTGCAGGAATGTTCAAGAAGAAATTGAGAGCTTACAAAGGGAGAGGATATTTTTTGTAAAGTTGCAGCAACTGGAAGCAATGTCAAGAGTTGCTGTGAAGTATGCATGTAGAGTCTGGCACAATTGAGTCCTATAACCTCTTTTTGAGAGCAGGAAGACTTTAATGGTAATTTTACATAAAGCACTTGAAATAAACATTGTGCAGGGTAGATGCATTGTTAGAGGGGTATGGATTAGGTTTTGAAAGTAATATTTTGTAGTGTTACTGTTCCTTTAAAGGGGAATTCAACCCCTCCCATGCTAAACCCCCCCCCCCCCGTAGGCCCCCATCCCTCCTGCCCCCGGCCTACCTCTTCCCCAGGGCAAAACGCTACTTACCCCTCCATGCAGATCCCCTACAGCCAGGTTCCCAGGCGCCATCATCTACAGCAGCATCTTTTTCCGGCGGCGCATGCACAGTAGGATGCAAGAAGTTAATGAAGTTCACCAATTGAACTGCATGCGCAGTAGTACAAAGCGGCAAATGTGTTGCATTGCACATGTGCTGCCGAAAGAAGATGTTGATGTTGAAAATGGAGCCAGGGGACCTGCACGGAGGGATAAGTGGTGATTTAGGGGCATTTGCCCCAGGAGAGAGGTAGGCTGGGGGGAGGGGTTGAATTGCCCTTTAAGGTGGGCATATCGGGGAAGTGAGCAAAACAAGTTTATGGCCGGTGTATGAACAGCCGGTTTCTACCCAGCTTCTAAATACTTCATTAGTGTACTGCTAGCCAAACTGGTGAATATGATCAAAATAGAAAGCGAGAAAGAGAACGAAAGAGGGAGTATCCCAAAGATAAGCCACAGGGAATAAAGCATAAGAACATTCCCTCCAACAATATGTGAAATTGAAATATTGCAAAACTGAGGTTTAAAATGTGTAATGCATTAAAGGAATTAAAGAGTAGCTGCATGAGAACAATTACCAAAAAAAGCACTGTTCCCTGGCTCCCCATTCTCATGTTTGTGCTGCTGCTGCTCCCTTAACTGCTGGGACTCCTGACACACGTAAATGGTAAGCCTCGGCCGCACCATCCTACAAGAAGGTCCGAACAAAAACAGTATTCCATGTCAGTTAACTCCATTTAAAGGAAAACTATACCCTGAAAATGAATTTTTGAGCAACAGATTATATAAAATCAAGTGACATATTAAAGAATCTTACCTACCTGGTATATATATTTAAGTAAATATTGCCCTTTTATGTCTCTTGCCTTGAACCACCATTTCATGATGGTCTGTGTGCTGCCTCAGAGATCACCTGACCAGAAATATTTCAACTCTAACTGTAAAGGGAAGAAGTGTTGAAGCAAAAGACAGAACTTTGTCTGTTAATTGGCTCGTGTGACCTAACTTTATAGTTTGTTTGGTATGTTTGTGTGCACCGTTGGATCCTAGGATCCCAGGAGGCCGTCCTTATTTTTCAAAATGGCAATTTTCTATTTATGATTACCCAATGGCACATGCTACTAAAAAAGTGTATTATTATGAAAATGGTTTATTTACATGAAGCAGGGTTTTACATATGAGTTGTTTGATGCAATATCTGTTTATAGAGACCTACATTGTTCAGGGGGTATAGTTTTCCTTTAATGCAAAGGTATCTTCCTTGCAAAGATAGCATGCTTGATCCTCTTCATTTACTGTATATTGTACAGAAGACGAGTGCTAATTTATACCAACACCCCAGATAAAACAAACTGATTCAGGGATGACATCTTTGAGACCCAATAGCAACCCTGCATCAGCTAGTGGCACAAAATCACTGTATTGTGGGATCGAGAGCATAAGGATCCAGAAGCAACACTTTACAGATCACCAGAAGTCATCATTCTCTAAGTGAGTAACCAGGCATTCGGTGGTGATTCTCCAAAGCATCGGAACCATTGGTGTTTGCAACTGTGGAGCAAGTTTAGATCAACAACAGCAGATTTTTAAACGTTTGTGACTACAGTATGCAATCTCAAACACAAGGAGGTGTCAATTCTTGGTTAAAGGGTAAATCAACCCTACAGATAGAGGAAGAGAGCACTTCCCTTAAAGAGATACGGTCATGGGAAAACTTTTTTCAAAACACAGTTAATAGAGCTGCTCCAGCAGAATTATGCCCTGAAATCCATTTATCAAAAGAGCAAACAGATTTTTTTTATATTCAGTTTTGAAATCTGACATGGGACTAGACATATTGTCAGTTTCCCAGCTGCCCCCAGTCATGCGACTTGTGCCTGCGCTTTAGTATGGAACTACTTTCTGGCAGTCTGTTATTTCTGCTACTTAATGTAACTGAATCAGTCTCAGTGGGACTTGGCTTTTACTATTGACTGTTGTTCTTAGATCTACCCGGCAGCTGTTATCTTGTGTTAGGTAGCTTTTATCTAGTTATCCCGTACAGCAGTAAAGAGTGACTGAAGTTTATCAGAGCACAAGTCACGTGACCAGGGCAGCTGGGAAATTGACAATATGTCTAGCCCCGTGTCAGATTTCAAAATTGAATATAAAAAAATCTGTTTGCTCTTTTGAAAAATGGATTTCAGTGCAGAATTCTGCTGGGGCAGCTCTATTAACAGATGCATTTTGGGGAAAAAAAAAAAAACAGGGTTTCCCATGACATTATCCCTTTAGTGAGCATGACACCAGAGAAGAGTGTTTTATAGAATAAAAATGACTAGACCATATATTACATTTCCTTCTGTCTATCCGTGAGGTTTTTTTTAGCACTGGTTCATTTACAAAATACAATCTGGCTGCTCATTTAAGAGTTAGGGCTGCTTTCGTGAACCAAAGTACCATCCTAAGGACATGGTGTCCTGAAGGTGGAACTTATGCATAATACAGAATTATTTTTAGCAGGGATGTCCGTACAGCTTTAAAACAATACATAAAAGTGTGAATCTGTGCTCCCTAGACAACAAGCATTTAAGTTAAAGAGTAAAGGTATTATTAACAGCAGCCACTGGAGAATATACCAAAGTACAGTTAGTTTAAAAGGCATTCTGTGGTGTTTTTTGTGGTGTTTTTACACGGTTTACACTGAATATAATTCAATCTATCATATAAAATGTAATTCCTGAGCCAGCATCTGTATTTTATTCAGTTGTAATATGGTGTGTATGCAGCCATCTCAGATCATTTTGCCTGGTCATGTGCTTTCAGAAAGAGCCAGGACTTTAGGGTGGAACTGCTTTCCGTCAGGCTGTTGTTTTTCTTGCTCAATGTAACTGAATATGTCGCAGTGGGACATGGATTTTTACTACCGAGTGCTGTTATTAGATCTACCAGGCAACTGTTATCTTGTGTCAGGGAGCTGCTATCTGGTTACGTTCCCATTGTTCTGTTGTTAGGCTGCTGGGGAAGGGAGGGGGTGATATCACCCAAATTTGCAGCACAGCAGTAGAGAGTGACTGAAGTCTATCTGAGCACAATTCACATTACTGGGGGCACCTGAGAATCTGACAATATGTCTAAACCCATGTCAGATTTCAAAATGAAATCTTTTGAGAAATGGATTTCAGTGCAGAAGTATTATTAACACTATTATTAGCAATATTAACTGAGGTGTTTTAAAAAAAAAACAAAAAAAAAAAAACAAAAAAAAAAAACATTGCCCCATGACACGAAGATACGAAGATAGCAACAAAGACCCTAAAAAAAACAAACAACTTACCGGCCCTTAAGGGCATTAAAGAGTCGAATGCCATCAGCAGGACCACAGATTTGGATAATATCATCCCTAGTTAACTTTAATAAATCTGCACCTGAAAAAATCCAAATGTTAGTATGTTTATAGTTCAGTGGCCTAAATGTTCTGTTTTATGCAAGTTCCTATGCATCGTATGAAGAAAAAGCAGAGAAGCAGCTCAAACAGCGATTACACTTAAAATACTACTACAGCCCCAGTATTGTGATGCAGAGAAATGTGTGTACCTGTGTGTCTCAGTTTTAATCTTAAAGATAAAATAAAATTACATGATCCTTTATGAAATATTATATATATTATGGAATATTATAATTATACAGGTGGTTTTCTGGATAACAGATCTTTCGGTAATTTGGATCTACATACCTTAAGTCTACTAGAAAAATCATGTAAATTAAATAAACCTAATAGGCTGGTTTTCCTTCCAATAAGGATTAATTAGATCTTAATTTGGGTCAAGTACAAGGTACTGTTTTATTATTACAGATAAAAAAGGATTTGGATTATTTGATTATAATGGGGTGTATGGGAGAAGGCCTTTCTGTAATTTGGAGTTTTCTGTAATTTCTGTAATTTCCAGATAATAGATCCCATACTGGCAATGTTCCCTCTAATTCCTTCTTGGTTATGTGCACAAAAAAAAAAAACTTTTGTATGCATTTTTTTTTTTAAACTGTGTACTCGGGTCACAATAACTGCAAAATTTTGTGCTTTCACACAATTTAGAGGAACCATTGTATCCCTGAATTATATATTTTTATCTCTAATGGGTTTAGCCCCAAATAGCTAAAATTTCCATCTGAGGGAATTCTCTTATGCACAACTCTACAGGTGCATTGGCCTTAAAAGAGAATGAAAGCTACAGAAGCAGTTTATTGCCAATAGATTAGCCACAACAGCACAGGCTATACGACTATTTATTCTGCAGAATACTGTACCATAACAGAGTAAACTGCTCTAGAAACTCTCCCAGTTTGATTAGGATAGTGGGTGCCATATTAGCGTGTTGTGACATCACTTCCTTTCTGAGTCTCTCCCTGCTCACTCATAGCTCTGGGCTCAGATTACAGCAGGGAGAGGAGCAAACTGAGCATGCTCAAGCCCTAGCCCTGGAGGTTTAAGCTGAAAACAGGAAGTCAGATACAGAAGCCCATGTGTACACAATAGAAGGAAATGGGGTTTCTTTTGACACACTTGATTAAAGAAAGGATGGTTTATCCCTTATGAATGTCATGTTTTTCCGCATGGTGTTGTCAGCCCCTAAACTGCACAGATTAATACATGTAACGGAAAGAGCTACCAAACCTAACTGCAGTCTAACCTGCCCAAGTTAAGCTGGATGTGGCTGTCTTGTGGTTTTTATACTGCCCATAGATTGCCAAATGTTTCCATTTAATGCTTATGTATGACATGATCATTAGAATTAAGATTCCTTAACATCTGGCATTGATACGTTGAAAAACGCTATGAGCATCTGTTTAATATTAGGCTGAGGGTTAAAGACTCGAAAGCAAAGCACATCTCCTACCCTTATTTTGTATTTTTTCCCTTGCCCCTAGAGTTGTAAAAGAAAGAAAAAAAGATATATAGGGGATCAAACATTGCTTTAAAGCAGAAGATATGTTATTGATTTTATTTCTGTATAGAAGAGGAAGAAAGGGCAGCCTGATCCCAGAGAGACATAATTTCAGAAATTTTCAAAACTATAACTCCCAGCATCTTCCAGCACCAATCCACATGGAAATTACAGAGAATTACAATGCTGTAATTTTGTCATGGCTGCTTTTAAACAATTGTTAGATTTTGTCAAATAACCACAATTTGCTAAAAGTCTACATTGTCCTGTGATGGGGCACATTCTTCACATAGCAGGTATACTTAGGCCAGATTCTCACCTGGTTCAGTTAAGAGTCTACCTTGGTGGTCAAATAGGCCTGGTCGAAAGGCGATAGGGCACAGCATGAAGCAACTGTGATAAGACCCAGTCATACCATGACATCACAGCCTGTGATGAAATCACATGCAAAACTGGATGTTTTTTTTCTATTTTCATGTGATGAGTAGGATGCAGTTAGCAAATATTTAAAAAAAAAAAAAAAAAAGGATATCACCGAACTAGATAAGTATCTCCCATGATGTTCATGCTTCCCAGCTGTAACTCAAGAAATGTAGTGTCAATGGAGGTCAGCCTTAAAGAGATACAGATACCAGAAAATATATTTTTTTTATAGCTATCCTAACATTAGCTTTGATTGTTATTTATAATTTTGCCAAAAAAGTATTTCCCTGATGCTTTTACATTACATTATTTCTTACTCTCGTGTTCCTCTATGACTAGGCTGCCGTATTTGTGCAGCAGTAGTCTGTTAGCATTAGAAACGCTAGGAAGGCACAGCCAGGTTGGCGAAACAGTCAGGTTTAGGAACTTCAAGTCACAATTACTTAAAAGAGCAGAACTATCAGCAAAAAACATGACTTAAAGGTAACCTTTAAAGTAGATTCATATTTAGAAAATAAATTTTTTTGTGTCAGTATCACTTTAAGTGGTCTGAGGGTTGCTGGAAGTTATAGTTCAAAATCTGGAGAGACTCCGTACACTCTAGGAGTTTACAAGGTCGGGAGGCACACAGAAAAGTACATTCTGTGAGGACTTAAAGGAAGAGAAAGCAAGTTGTATGAAGGGTTGAGGGGGAATGTGAAGATGTAGGGGTTTTCTTCCAGTCCGTTACCTGAGAAATTTGTGAAAAGCCGCGAGAATGCAGCAAATCTATTTCTATGTAGCCACTGTTGTGCCTCCTGAGGGGTTGTTGTAGGCAAGAGGTTCTACAAGAGAAATGCATAGAGATATCTCCACAAAACTCCAGTCTGAACATTAGGTAGCAAATCAGTGTGCCAGTGGTAAGGGCATTTCCTTCTCTAGAAGACAACATGTTCAGCCTGCGTGAGGTAGTCATGTGGGCTATCAAACCTCAACGTGGCCTCATTGGATCATAAAAAATACACAAAGGCAGTAGAAAATGCAATCTATTATTATCATTAAGATGTATTTCTATAGCACCAACATATTTCGTAGCGCTGTATCTAAAAGCGGATATAGTTGCTATAATCTGAGAATGAGCTGCCCAATTGGTGCCAACGTAGGTGTTTATTATGGTACACACGTATGGCTGTAGACATGCAGGCAATCTATTTTCCCTCCCTATGACTCTTTATCAAGCAAAATGCTTCCCATTGATAATGTCTGTGTATACAATATTAGATAAACCCACACTACTGATAAAACATGAGACTGCGTGCATATACTGTAGGCTATATCTGCAAACTAACATTGAGACAATGGGCGGGGACAGTTTTACTATTGCCTTTGTTGAACCATTTCATTAGCAACAATCTCTTCTACAGCTGCATATGAAAATGCCACTTCTGCTGAAAACAGTATGGCAGCTATCGATCATGAAGAATCACAAGTTTGCAGAGAAAAACATTTCTAAATAAAATTCACCTATTTATAGAATGTCTTACAGCCTAATTAAATAAACATGTCATGTTATGCAAATAAGTATTATATAAATTAACAGACAATCTAAGCTACAATTATGTGTCTGGTAGAATGGCTGTGCCAGTACCTTGTAATATCCTGGCAGCTTAAAATTTTTATACTATAAAAAAGTGAATTAAAGTACCTGAATTGGTGTCAATCCTGCACTTACATCTACAATGGGAGCAGGAGGTTCAGGCTGGTGATTTGGTGAGCTATTCCTAAAAAAATAGTATACAAACTGATCAGTATTCATGTAAACTAGTGCTTCCTGAACAGCAACATGTCTGCAAAACTAGTGAAGATCCAGGGTACCCCTTGGGACACATAGGGGCAGATTTACTAAATTCATATGAAGGATTCGAAGTTCGATCGAATTTTCAAAAAGGTTTAAATTCAAATTTTCTACTGTTTTTGAAGACCACTTCGACCAGTGAATTTTGAAAATTCGATCGAATCAAATAAAAATCTATTGGACTATTCTACAGTCGAAGTACTTCCCCTTTAAATTTTTATTCGACTGTCTAGTTTGCCAGATCAAAGCTACCGAATTGGGTTTAGTTATTCTTGATCGAATAAAAATAATTCGATCAAATGGTTAAAATCATTCGAATCGATTCGAACAATTTTATCGATCAATCGAATATTTGCTATTCAATTATTCGACCTATCGAATTGCGGTAAAATCCTTTGAATTCGATAATCAAATTTGAAGGATTTTACTCCAGCTATTCACATGGTCGAATTAGAGGGGTTTTTAACCCTCGAATTCGACCAATAGTAAATGTGCCCCACACTTTACATAGATGAACATTTATGCTTTTCTACATTGAGTTTATTCAAGGTTCTCCATCTCTCATGAACTAAATGTGATTTGTCATTACCTTTATTGAGGGACAATTTTCTATAATAGTTTGTAAAGTCTGAGGGGGGAAAAGGATGAGACTTACTGATTAAGGCAACCTACTTAACTACTCCCAGTGCTGTACAGTAGCCATGACGCAAGGATATGGAGATAGATATATATATATATATATATATATATATATATATACACACACACACACTCATATACATACAGTTGTGTTCATAAGTGTTTAAAAAAGTGAATAAAGCTCAAATCCTTATAATAGTTTATATTTCCATAAATGCAAATGCATCAGGAACACTGGACATTCTATTCCAAATCTAAACCTGAATTCCTTTACAGAAATTGAAGAAAAGGGAATATTAGGCTGTTCAAAAAAAATAGCAGTGTCTGCATTCTTCTTTACCAACTCAAACATACTGTATAAACTGAAAAAGGTTTCAATATGTTGCTTTCCTTTGAATAACTGAACTAATATTTAGTTGTTTAAAGGTATTGTTCGGTATAAAAGTAAAAACTGGGTAAATAGATAGGCTGTGCAAAATAAAAAATGTTTCTAATATAGTTGGTTAGCCAACAATGTAATGTATAAAGGCTGGTGTGACTGTAAGTCTAACCTAACAGAACAGAACACTACTTCTTGCTCTTCAGCTCTCTCTCTGGTTACCAGGCAGTAACCAATCAGTGAATTGTGGGAGGGCCACATTGGTCATAACTGTTGCTTTTGAATCTGAGCTGAATACTGAGGATCAATTGCAAACTCACTGAACGGTTATGTCCCATGTGGCCCCCCTTGAAGTCGCTGACTAACTCAGATTTAGAGTTGTATTCTGTCATGTTAGACATCCAGTCACTCCAGCCTTTATACATTACATTTTTGGTTAACCAACTATATTAGAAACATTTTTTATTTTGCACAGCCTATCTATTTACCCAGTTTATAATTTTACTCTGAACTGTCACTTTAAGCAGTGTTTCTGAGAACTGCTGCACATCCGTGTTACATGGAGACCACCAACTTCTGGCACCTATTACATTCCACAATTATTCTTCAAATTGTAGTTTTCCATTTTCTTCCACTTCTTTCAGGTTTTGCTTGCCATTTTAAAGCATTTGAGATCATTTTAGCTGATCAGCCAATCATTTTCTGCACTTCTGTACATGTTTTTCAATCAACTTTTTAATCAAAGTAAGCTGTTCTTCTGAACAATGTCAGGAACAATCCATTTTACTCAGATTTCCAGAGAGAAATGCACTATAACCAGCACGCACAACATTTGCTGCCTTCCTTCCTTAAATACGGGCAGTAATGGACACCTGTTTTTCACAGAATGAAGTGTCCTGTTAATTGAACTCCACACTGTTATTAGTTGGAGCAAACTACTATTATTTTGAACATGCCACAATTAATGATTCAGTTACACAGACTCAGCAGCATGCATGTTATGGTTGTTGGGTCTGTTGGATTGCTATTACTCTACTACACCTACTAGTAAATTATGTCATGTAGAAATATAATTGATCAGTGGCACAATGTTCCAATCACCTAGACTAAAACCGCTCAGATACTGGCTAAGTATCAATGAAGATCTTAATTGTATACAAATAAAAAGTCAAGGATTCTACATCCCTAGGTTGTTGCTTATCTTCACAGATGAATAAATAATTGCATAGTATAATCCCTGTTATTCCAGCGGTTTCTACGGGTTGGTGTTGTAAATTGTCCAATGGGAAATGGTTTAAAAAATGATATACACCACAGATCACCTTCTAAAGGTTTTTGGGGGGCAATAACAGTAGGCTAATTATGCCAGCCCTGAGTATATGACATGAGGAATGTGTAAGGTGGAACACAGCAGCACTGCACAGATGATACAAGAAGATGGGGCACCTACTGACCTTTTCCTTAAACCTTTGACATTGTTCAGTGACTTACTTTGTAGGTTAGTTATTGAGAACAGAAATGCTCTGGACTGATTAGGATATTGCAAATTAAAGATTCAAGGCAACAAATGCCTCTTCACCTAATTTCTTTTTCCTCTGGCACGACTGTAACAGACAGAACACATTTATTTGGCTCGTGCTGAATATAGGTGTATAGTTACATGAGCTCCACAGAACAGCCTATAACCTTGTACGAGTGGTTAATTGTCAGGCCCGGACTGGCAATCTGTAGGTTTGGGCAAATGCCCGATGGGCTGCTTGCTTTAAAATGTAAATGGGCTGCTCACCTAAAAAATGCTAATTAATTATGTATTTAATATTTAAATGAGCCAATCACTTTAAAAATGTAAATGAGCTGTCTGTAATAGCCAGACTAGCTAAGCCGATGCCTGCATTTCAGTTCCTGCATGTCAGTATTGCCATCTGGGAGGAACCAGGAATTCTGACCAATTTCAGTTAGTATTATTAAGAGTTGCTTGCCATATACCCAATCATGCTTATGATAGGTATGTTGCCAATTGGAGGATCCATGCTCAGAACAATCACTTCAGCCTGTGTTTGTGATATATAGCATTAATTGCATGAGACAGCCTTTTCTATTCAAGTATGCAACATTGTGGCCCTGTGATACACATGGTAATTAAAGTCCTCTTATCTGCCAGGGTGCATGGTCTAGCTGGGGGCACACAAAGGAAAATTTTGAATATACTGTAAGTATAGGGCCACTAATCCATCAGATAGAATAGTTTTGATAGAAACAAGGGGGAGATATTTGTTGCAAGCACCAGTTCCAGCACATAGGGTGTATAATATTACTGGGGATTATATGGTAATGGACTCTTAACTTAAAATATCTATTATTAAACACAAGTTCTAGTTAACCTTGGGGTTGGAAATATATATCATGCTTTGATACTTTTGACAGGGCTGCTTTTTCCTCCCAGACCCGGCCCTGTTAATTGTCAACTCAGCTTGAATGAAATCTGAACCAACGTTCTTATAACAAGCAATGGCTCAAACAACTCTGCAAATGCCTGGACTCTTTACTGCTGCAGATATCACTGTTCACTTGACAAAAGAATCTTGTTTGGGGACACCCAGGTGCACACTGCAACTCCTGGCTAATTGGTAGATCTATTTGAAAAGAAATGCACAAGCCAATTGTTGATTCACTCCATTATGAAGTCAGAACCCCAACCTTTCATAATCTGCATTATTAAACCTAGTAAAAAAAAAAAAACAACAACTGAAAAGGATTTTGAGTTTGTGTAAAAGACAACACAACACTTACCCTTCCCCAATGGGGAAACTGTTGTGACTGGTATTAAATCCTGGAGAAGGAGTGTTTGACACATAAGTGATTTCTGGCCAAGGTGAGCACTGAAAACAAAAAATAAAATCTGTGATGTGACTGGTTTTTAAGAGTAAGGCAACAGGCTAGAACAGGTATGGCTCCATTATCCAGAAAGCTCCAAATTATGGAAAGGCAGTCTCCCATAGACTTCATTTTATCCAAAAAATTTTTTAAATGATTTCCTTTTTCTCTGTAATAATAAAACAGTACCTTGTACTTGATCCCAACTAAGATATAATGAACCATTACTGGGAATACAACTAGCCTAGTGGGGTTTATTTAAAGTTTGGATGATTTTCTAGTAGACCTAAGGTATGGAGAGCTAAATTACAGAAAGATCAGAAAACCCCAGATACCTAGAATTCTGGATAATAGGTCCCATACCTGTATAAATTGTTCAACACTGGGGGTTAACAATTACTTATAGCTGTGGAAACACTGGAAGAATTCTTCAAACAATATTTTTTGGGAGGTTAGTGGCAATAATACCATGCTGAAGCCAGTCGTATAAAAACAGATGACATAACTGTATTAAGAACATTTGCGTCAGTGGTTAGTTTTTATTATGCACACATGATAAGCCTGTTCCTAGCAGCAGTTTGTTAGTTTGATCATCCCCAGGCAATTAAAATGTAACATTAGATAAGCTTCTAGTTAGCTGCTTTGGCTACCGACTTCCAACACCCATCTCAGATGATACTTGCCTCTGTGAGGATGGTCGTTTCGTAAGAAGGCTGGTATTTTTCCTTTTCCTGAGGTGTCCTCCTCTCCATCTTTTCTCGATCTGTTTTCTGTTTTCTATCTGCTCCTTTTGGCTATAGGATCCCATAACAGATACACAGAGTTTACACAGAGTGATAAGATTTCTTGCAAAGCAGACAAGATTCTTAGTCAACATTAAAGGGATACTGCATTTTTTTTTTTTCAAAAGGCATCAGTTAATAGTGCTGCTCCAGAAGAATTCTGCACTGAGATCCATTTTTCAAAAGAGCAAACAGATTTTTATTCAATTTTTAATTCTGCCCTGGGGCTAGACATATGGTCAGTTTCCCAGCTGCCTTCAGTCACCACTCTTTACCGCTGTACTGCAAGTTGGATAGATTCCCCCCCCCCCAGCAGTCTAACAAAAGAACAATACGAAAGTAACCAGATAGCAGCTCACTAACTCAAGATAACTCCCTGCAGTGGTGTAACTACTCCCTGGGGGGCCCCGTTACAGGATGGGCACCTGGGCCCCCCTGTCAGGCCCTTACCTCTCTCTATAAATCGCATGCTGGAGTATTGATGGCATGTGTGCTGCAAAATCTCCCCCTAGATAAATGCTTACCATAACCATTATCGTGGCTCCGATAGGCCCTAAGGGGGTGGGGGCCCTGGTGCAATTGCATCCCCTGCACTTCCACTTCCTGCTCACTGAATTCCCAGGCTGTGCAGGAGAGCCGGAGGCACTCAGCTCACTGCACTGTTGGACAGGAATTAAATCAGCAGCTAGCAGGACCTGATAGGGAAGTGAAGCCTGTCTGTGCTTGTGTGACTGCTATGATTAGCTCCACCAAAGAGGAAAGTCAGCGCACACCCATTCAAATAAGTTGTCGGGTGCTCATCCAACGGAAACTCCCCATTAGGGTCTCCAACAAATTTTAACACTCAATCACAACCATGGAGAGCACACCTGGTATCAAAAATTCACAAATTTATTACAAAATCAAAAAAATTACAAATTATCTAATCAAAGCAAAAATGAAATAAAAATGAAAAAATTGAAAAACAAAAAAAGGGGAAAAAAAGGGAAAAAAGGAAAAAGGGCTCCTTTATCCTTTTTTCCCTTTTTTTTGTTTTTCAATTTTTTCATTTTTATTTCATTTTTGTTTTGATTAGATACTTTGTAATTTTTTTGATTTTGTAATAAATTAGTGAATTTTTGATACCAGGTGTGCTCTCCATGGTTGTGATTGAGGGCTATGATTGGCTGTCCCCCTCCTACTGTGCTTCTGGCAGGGACCATTAGGACACCCCCATCCCTCATTTGAAACAGGGACAGGGACCAGAAAACATCTATAGGGAGCTCTTATAAAGGGGCTATTTTTAAAGATAATGTTAATTTTTAGCACCATGCAAAAGCATATATTATTTATAATTGTCTACAAAATGAGGGTTATTTCATTTATCCTCTATGTCTCCTTTAAGAAATGTATTAACTAATGTATCAATTTAGACCCCCCCCCCCAGCTGCTTTAGAATGAGAAGGTTAAAAAAATTAGATTTGAAACTATATATACACAGACTACCAGCTAGTGCCAGGAACAAAGAGACTGAATGCTGTTGTATCCAACTGAAAATCTTTCTAAACCTACAAGGTGTTCTGCGAGTTTCTCACTAGTGATACATCTGTGCAACACAGATTGTGAATTCAGCAGAGCTCAAGCATTTGAGACACAAAATTCCCAAATCAAAAGGCAAGACATGAATGAAAAGTTGAGGGCCGAAAAAGACGGCTCAGACATTCTGGCATTTCTCCCAGGTTCCTGCTGAGGTTTGCAAGCAATGCCATTGTTACGTCACCCAGTTAAATCCCTCCTTGCTCCACCCATTATGGGAGAATGGGTTAAAAACTTAATTGCACTTAATGAAAATATAAATAGAGCTGCATGGAAAAACTGCTACTTGCGGCCGGTAGGCCAAGTGGGGGCTGACAGCTTTTATTGTAGCAAGCCAGGCTGTTCTTTAGCAGTCAGTGGGTAGGAGCCAATTAAGTTTAGCTCAGAAGCAAAGAAATGCTATTTATATTCAAATGAAAGGAAAGCTCCTGAGGCCAAAAGTTAAAGTCTGGGACAAAAAAACTGCCTAATGCAGAGAAGCAACTAAACCAGTTTGTGGGTATTGAGCCCAGTAGTTCTAGCATAGTAGCATTTACGTTTCATATTAGCTAGTAATGAGTAAAACAAAAGCAATACAGGTGTATTACCAAACTCAACTTGCTTCTGCACCGTGAGAACTCTACCCATTGGCCACCAAGGAACTGAGCTAGATCAAGTTTATCTGGTCTTTAGGCCAAGGTTCAACGGTCAAATTGTAGAACAGATCATTGGGCCTAGCAGAAAACAAATACACCTAAAGATTAAGCATAAGTAAAACAGAACTGATCTAGTTCTTCCAAAATGCGCACAGAAGTTTCCCCATTTTGCATTTTGCCATGGGCGTCACTGACATGCACATGCTCATTGTGCTCTGGGCAGCTGTAGAAGTTAAAGGAACAATAACACCAAAAAAATTAAAGTAATGAAAATATAATGTACTGCTGTGCTGCAACAAACACATTCACTTCAGAAACTCTACAATATTTGATACAATGAAGCTGCTGTGTAGCCATTCAAAGCTGAAAAAGGAGAAAAGGCACAGGATACACAGCAGGTAACAGATGAGCTCTGCAGTATATAATAGGATTCTTCAGAACGTATCTGTTATCTACTGTGTATCCTGTGCTTGAATGGCTGCCCCCATGGCTACACAGCAGCTTGTTTATATAAACTTTAGTTTCTGAAGCAAATACATCAGTTTAACCAGTACAGGGCAACAGTACATTATATCCTTTAATAAACTTTCAGTTTTCGTTGTTACTCTTGCAAAATGATCTTAGAGGAGAACTAAACCCCCCCCTCCCTAAGTAACAACAGCCCCCTAACCCCTAAATCCCAGGACTGTGCATTTGACAGAAAGTGTCCCTGAAAAAAACCCTAAGCCTGAAATGCAGAGCAGCGCCCATTCAAATTCTCTGAGTCTCTTCTGTGTAAAACAAAATTTGTGGGAAAAAACTTGTGTAAAACAAAATGGCATTCTGTGAAATTTTACACCATTATTTTACATTGCTTCCAGCAGACGTTTATGCTGTTTCATTACATGGCAAAGCCTAGCATTGTGTGGTGTATTATCCCACCATTTTTCTTAGTTAATTCGTTAGTAAATTCGTTAGTAAACAACAACAAAAAACACAGACATGTTGAAGTTTAAAATCGCTAAGTCTTTATTAAGTTAAGAAATAACCAAAGCTCCGCTTCCACTCCTTTTCTGAAAAGGTGAGTGAGTGATCCATTGTGCGGCGCTCAATTTCTCTCTTCCCTGCCTTCCTTATAGGAGATAGCCAGGGAGGAAAAATCAAGCACCGCACAATGGCTCATCGCCGTCACCTTTTCAGAAGAGGAGCAGAAGCGGAGCTTTGGTAAGTTATTTATTAATAAAGACTTAGCGATTTTAAAACTTTAACACGTCTCTGTGGTTTTTTTTTGTAGTTTACAAACAAATTTTTATTTTTTATCTGACTGGTCCTTTAAGCCTGCAGGAGCCTGGCAGTTGGGCCTAGACAGGAATCTGCTTCAACTGGGTTTTGTGTTGGTGAAGAGACCTGCAAGAATGTGGAAAGGTACACATAAAAGGTTCTTTGTTTGTTGCAGCTGAATTAGAAGCCAAGAAAAGTCATTTTTCATTTTGCGGTACCTACAGGTCACATACATAAATCTATGCATACTGGGCATCAAACTGTGCATTAGATGGAAATGCCAAAAAGGAAATGGCAAAATGGTGAAACCAGAAAGTATTGGTGTGTGAGGCTTTTTATAACAATGGGTGTGGCTTAAGGTTGTGGGAGGGGATTATTTTAGCACACCACACTACGCTCACCACATACAGCATCCCTCCAATTTTTTCACTCCAATTCAAGCACTAAACACATAGAGGTCTGAACTAGGGGAAGACATCAAAAGAGGTACCGTTGCTGGCGCCCCTCTGCCTTTGAACTCTAGGCACGTGCCTCTTCTGCCTACCCCTAGTTCAGGCCCTTGATGGTCCCTAAGCTCAGTAAGTGACAGCAGCACAGATCATGTGCAGTGAATCAGCAGAAAAGAAGATGGGGAGCTACTGGGGCATCTTTGGAGATGCAGATCTTTCCCTTGGTTGCATTTGGCTTGTACTAGGGTTGTCACCCAGCCGGTATTTTACCAGCCTAGCCGTAAAACACCTGCCATGGCCGGGGCTGGTATTACAAAGTTACCATCAATGCAGCTGCCATTAAATTTGTAATACCCCTAAAAAAGGCCCATGGCCCGCCCCAATCCAATCTCACCACCTTCTGCCAATCATGTGTCATGGCTGCACCTCCTTTGACGTCACGGCCCACCCCTTCTGTTTCCTCCCCCCACCACTGGCCGGTGAAAATTTTCTATAAAAGTGGCAACCCTAGCTGGTACAGAACCTCAAAACATAATGTCCAGTCTAACTACCCTACTACTTAATTAAAGTAACATCAAAAAGTTTTTTTTTAAGAATTCTTAGTATACATAGAAAAAAAAAAACACCAACACAAGTTAAACTTTAAAATCACAGAAACTCTGCTTGCTTTTCTCTTCAGAAAAGCCCACCAGGCAATCCATCACTCTCAATTTCTCCTCCCTGCTTTCCTTATAGGAGATAGCCAGGGAGGAGAAATTGAGTGCCGCATGATGGAATGTCGCCCTGTCTGAAGTGGAACAGAAGCAGATTAAGTTTTTTCTTAATAAAGGCTTTGCGATTTTAAAGTTTCATTTGTGTTGGTGTTTTTTATCTATGTATACTAACGAGTTCTCCTCCATTAAGTACATACAGAGCATTGGTTTCCTTTCCAAGCAGATTATCAAATATGCCAAGCGCACTTCAGCTACTTGGATCAGCACAGTTTACAAGACAGCAGAAGGCTGAATCTGATACATGGGTCTAGTGATTTGTAAAAAAAATTCCATTGGTTAAAATAATTTAAAGTTCACATTGTCTATTTTGTACATTAAAGTTCTCAAAAGTAAAACCAGATTTTCAAAAGGCCATGGTTATTTTTTAATAACATAATTACTGGCTGCACCAGTTCAAAACGCATCAGTTAATAGTGCTGCTCCAGCAGAATTCTGCGCTGAAATCGATTTTTCAAAAGAGCAAATATTTTTTTTAATTCAATTTTGAAATCTGACATGGGGCTAGACATATTGTCAGTTTCCCAGCTGCCCCAGTCATTGACTTTTAGAAAATAAAGTTGAAGGTGAGAAGAAGTTGAGGTGAATTTATACGAGGGCTAAGGGAGGTACAGTTTTCAGTCAGACACCATATTAGAGTCCTGCGCAGGTCCATTTTATGCGACCCGTGCCCGCAAGCTGCAATCCACAATCTGCAGAGTACCACAGGTTTTTGTGGCTAACTCGCAGGTACCCAACCTGCTGCAGGACTCTATACCCTATGACTGCTTAGGTCAACAAGTTGATAGCTGATTAAGTAACAACCTCCTAGGTGCTAGGGAAGAAAAGGAAAATGGAACATAATATTTTATTCACCTCTACATATAGATAATTAAAAAAAGAAAAAAAATGCAGCAGCCCAAAACTTTGTTTTCGGTGTATAATGAACATTACAGGCCAGGAATATTTAGAGCAATGCCAACATCTAGTTATTATAGATCTCATAGAAATATATACAAATTATAGGTTAATGGGCAAATGATGGAAGGTCTTTGCTTCAGCATCTCTTATAACTATACATTTATTCATACATGACTAAGAGCTTTAACAAGAAAAGGGGAAAAACAAAAGTTCATAAAAAGGTTAAAATGGCTGACACGAATAAGAAAGTAAACTGGTAATCTAACAGGTGGTTCCTGGCAAGCCATCCTCCTATGCAAGTCATACATTCTGTTGCTATTATTCTATATGCAATGTTAAGGAGTGAAGTCAAGAATGACAAATCTGCTTTCCACTACACAAGGCAGCCAACTGTACCTTGAACACTTTGATCTGACAGCTGGCGGAGTGCAAATGCTCTGTATACTCTCCATTCTCATTCTCTTTGAATGTGTCGATTTGAATTCGGAAGGGTACACCCTTCTCACCTCCATGCTTCCTCATGGTGAATTCAGTGCTTATGCAATGAACCTAGATTTGGATTTGAAAATAAAGGTCATATTACACTGCTGTATAACTACAGTTGTGCTCATAATTTTTCATACCCTGGCAGAATTTATGATTTCTTAACATTTGAATGATAACACAAAAACTGTTCTTTCACTCATGGTTAGTGGTTGGCTGAAGCCATTTACAATTGTGTTTACTCTTTTTAAATCATAATCACTACACAAACTACCCAAATGACGCTGAACAAAAGTTTACATACCCTGGTGATTTGGCCTGATAACATGCACACAACTTGACACAAAAGGGTTAGAATGGCTATTAAAAGTCATCTTTAATTGTGATCTGTTTGCTTGTAACTAGTGGGACTGTATAAAAGGCCAATGACTTTCTGGACTCCTGACAGACCCTTGCATGTTTCATCCAGTGCTGCACTGATGTTTTTTGAAAAGCAAAAGAATTGTCAAAGGATCTGCGGGAAAATTTTGTTGAACTCTATAAAACAGGAAAGGGACATAAGTAAATATTAAAGAAATTGAGAATGCCAATCAGCAGTGTTTAAACTCTAATTAAGAAGTGGAAAATTAGGGTTTCTGATGAAACCAAACCAAACAAATTGTTCTGGATGCAAGGAAAACCTCACAAATAACTTCAGGTGAAATACAGGACTCTGTGAAAAATGTGGTGTGGCTGTTTCAAGATGCACAATAAAAAAAGCACTTGAAGAAAGATGGGCTGCATGGTCAAGTTGCCAGAAGAAAGCCATTACTACGCAAATGCCACAAAGTATCCCGCTTACAATTTGCCAAACAGCACAGAGACAAGACTCAAACCTTCTGGCACAAAGTCATTTGGAGAGATGAGACTAAAATTGAACTTTTTGGCCACAACCATAAACCCTACATTTGGAGAGGAGTCAACAAGACCTATGATGAAAGGTACACCATTCCTACTGTGAAACATGGGGGGGGATCGCTGATGTTTTGGGGATATGTGAGCTACAAAGGCACAGGAAATTCGGTCAGAATTGATGGTGAAATGAATGCAGTACATTTTCAAAAAATACTGGAGAAAAATTTGCACTCATCAGCCTGGAAGCTGCGCATGGGACATTCCAACATGACAATGATCCAAAACACAAGGCCAAGTCGACCTGTCATTGGCTACAGCAAAATAAAGTGAAGGTTCTGGAGTGGCCATCTCAGTCTCCTGACCCCAATATCATTGAGCCACTCTGGGGAGACATCAAGCTTGCAGTTCATGCAAGACAGCCTAAGAATTCATGGAAACTGGAGGCTTTTTGCCAGGAAGAATGGGCAGCGTTACCATCTAAGATAAAGAGCTTCATCCACAACTACTACAAAAGACTTCAAGCTGTCATTGATGTTAAAGGGGGCAATAAATGGTCCTGGGGTATGTAAACTTTCGATCAGGGTCATTTGGGTAGTTCATCCCCCTTAGCAGTGGGGCATAAATCAGGACTTGAGGAGAATACTAAGGGGGTGTCCAAGATACTAGTGAAGCCAAGCATATCAATTAGGGTGACATTTTGCTACCAAAATATTTTTTATTATTGGTCACCATAAACAATTGCTGCACCACAAAAGTGGTGGAAATGAGAACACAGAACAAACAAAGCTCTGACGCACCAAGCTAAAGCATATATATATTGGTGAATAAGGATTTGCTGTATGCCATTTGAGGTCAACTTGCAGAAACAGGTCAGAATAATTCTGGTTCTGACAATGACCTTATATATGGCCAATAGTCATAGCCTTAAAGCAGCTCTAGAAGCAAAGTGTGCAGTCAACATTTTTAGAACTTAAAAATGATGCCTTCCGTTCAATAGACAAGTGGAGAGTTTTGCCTTAAAGGGCAAGGAAAGGCAAAGAAATAAAATCCCATTTATACTTTCTTTAATGAAAAAGAAATCTATCTCCAATATACTTTAATTAAAAAATGTGTACAGTTTTTATAAGAAACCTGACTGTATGCAGTGAAATCCTCCCTTCATTTAGTGCTGTGGATAGGAATTTGCAGACGGTCCCTAACTTCTGGCAGGGAAACAATCATACTTATGAACAGCAGGGGAAGCCCCTGCCTTACTTACCAGCCATGCAGAACTCAAGCAGCTTTGTTTTTTGATCATTTATGACGATCCCTAAGAAGCCCAGATCACAATGAGCATGTGTATGTAGTCTAGTCTTGCAAAGATGTATAACAAAGTTACAAGATGACAGCCCCCTGTGGCCAACTTTGAAAGCATAAATCATTTGTTTGATTAGGCTTGTGGTGCAGTAAGTTCATGTTTATGTTTAGTATATAAAATACATCATTTCTAGCCCTATTCTATTTTAGACTTTCCTTGCCCTTTAAGCCAAAACACAATGCAATATAAAAGCATTTTGTTTTGTGTGCACAAGCAATAAATACAGAGTGCACCAAGCAGAAAACACTAGCTTACTTGAATAAACACGGATGTCCTCTTTGCAGGGTCCCAAAGGAACTCTACAGTATTCAGCTGGGTCGGATTAGATCTGGGGTCAATAATTCCAACAGACATAGGAATATCTGAAATAGATGAAATCATGAAATGAAGAACTTTTTGTTAATATTCTATATTGCTTTAAAAGAAAATAAAAAGATAAGCAAGCTGTTTCATAATGCTAGGACCTGCTGAAGAGTAATGTCATATTAAAGTAGACTTACTGTCATGCCAACTACTCTCCAACTTTAAAAGGACACTAAATAACACTTTCTTTCATTCATATAAAGTCATTAATATTTTACACAGTATTATTTATTTTACATCAGTTTACTTTTCCTTCTAGTCTTTTAAAGATGGCCATATGCTGGCTGACCTTCAAAGTTATCCAACCAACTGTTTAGCAGCCAAATAGGATCCTCCTGATGGCCATAACAAAAGTACCCGAAGGCTCACAAACATGGCCAGACAATTGGGCAGTGTGGTCAAAAAAGGACACTCAGGTCGACCAAATCTGGCAATGCTTTAGTATCAAACTTCTATTCTGTAAGGCCTAACCCACACCACAGTGATGTCAACAGAATATTAGCTTTTCAAATAAAAATGAAGTCAATTATGTATTCTGGATCTACTTTTTGGACACTTTACAGGGATATATGTTACAGGTAATTTAGGTTTATTTTAAGCCGCTATACACTATATTTGATATGGTACAACTGTGATATGGCATGAGTTTGTGCATATATTGCAGTATATTTAAGCTGGCCAACAATGTCAAAGTCATCCCCGGTCTGACCAGACCGTCACTCATTTTCATCACTGTTAAACACGAAGTAAAGTATGGCACAATGTTAAATCAACCACTGTGCAAGTCCAATTCCTAATACAGCAAATAAAATATTAATTCCAAATCACAACAACCAGCTAAGACTGCTCAAGATAAAATAATATGCAAGGAGAACTGTATCTACCAAAGAGATAAATGTGGTCTTTTCTTAAAGAAGAGTCCATAATCATCATCATATGCACATGAATACATACCAATGTCAAGTATTCTGTCTCCAGGTCTATTCCACCTCCATCCTTCTAGCTGCTGGTGCTCTGAGTATTGTAGGCGACGGTCATGAAACACCACTCGGAAAATACTCTAAATAGAGCAGGACGGTAAATGGCTTCATTTGTTGTACAGCAAAGCTCAAGTACCTTATTAGTTCATACTTGGAAAAAAAACAAGGGTTTTTTTCCCTGGCATGTCCAACTTTTTCACTACAGGGATAAATGTCTTGTCTGTGTGCCGATTATGATTACAGGTTGATATACACAAGTCTAATAGACCTCTTGGGTAGGTTAAGGCCATAAATACCCTGATATGGAAAGTCTCTGGCTCTAAAGACCTGGCTAAGACCAAAAGGTAATAAAGAAAACATGGCTCTAATGCAAGGCCAGCCTGCATATATTTTTGTGTCCAAGTGAACTCCTTCCACATGATGGTCATGTCATTCATGCAATATTAAACAGTATACGAACCATATTTATAAAGAATTTAAAAATAGTATTTAAATACATCAAATCCCACTTTAAACTGTGCAGTACTCAAAAATATGTTCTTAAAGGAAAACTAAAATTTAGCTTAAGAAGGAGGCTATAAACGTTGTACGTTATGTTTTGTGCTTCTGTATCAGCCCAGGGCAATCACACAAAGATCTGTCTTCAAAGGTGCCCCAGTAGCTCCCCATGATCTGATGGTGACCCCCTGTGACAAGTTTGAAGTCCTGGATCATTGCGGATAAGGAGATGCTACAACTTTAGGCTGATGAAATAAGTTCAGTATGTAAAATATAGTATTTTTAAGGGTATAGCTTTCCTTTAAGTCAAGTAATGAGCTTGTTGAATCCTTATTACAGATCTGTTATAAGTTAGATATGTTATACAGAACACTACAGTGCCCAGAATGCATATGCCACATGTTACAATTTCATTTTCTGTGTGTGTGATGTAGGTTGCTATTGGTTATGGGTTGCTTCCTGATCTGTTGGTTTCCTTTTTTCCATTTGTTGCGAGAGTTGCGAAATATTTCTCTCTGAAGCTGCATGCTCCTGCATTTAACTGAATAACAGTGTGTGGAACTACACACCTCTATGCAAGAATCTGATACAAGTAATGGTGGTAGGTCAGCTAACCCTGAATATTAAAGTATTGTACTTAATAATTGCAATGTCAAAACTTTATAAATGGGTTCTACCAGATCTGAGGTGGTGTAACAAAGGCACGATTTTAGGTGTCTTTAAGAGTCTTTTACGGTTCTATAGGCAAAAGACTATTTAATAAAGCTTTCACACTCTCCCTCAGTGGGTCTGTTACTTAGATGCACCCAGATACTTCTGGGCAGCTGTTAACTTCCTATGATATGTAGCCAATATTAATATTTCAGACCCAATTCAGGTCCAATTGTTCAATACATGGTGTTAAACACATAGAAAGAAAGCCTATTCAACTGAAAATCACTAAACTGTGCAATGTCACACATGTGTCACTTGCATTGTACTCAAGGAAAATAATTAATTAGTTACTTCAAAAAAGGGATGCAGAAACTTAGTAATGGAAGTGTGAAATGAACATAAAATTGAAACTCACCTTAACCAACTTCCCATTTAATTCTGGCAATTCTTCAATTTTTCTGTTATCCAACATCCGGATTTCATAGGACTGCCCTATTTATAAAATAAAACCAAGCAATCAATCAGCATTCTATGTTAATGAATATTTCCCTGCTTCCTCAAAAGAGGCAATTCTCCTTTAAATCAACCTTTGGTTTCATGTAGACATTAATGAGGGACTGCAATTTGAATACAAAGAAATGTAATAAAAAGTAACTAACACTAGAGCAATAGTTTTTGAGCTACAGGGGTCAGTGACACCTGTTTGAAAGCTGGAAGAAGGCAGAAGAGGAAAGCAGATATATAAACAAAAACTATAACAAAAATTAAGGTCAACTGTAAAGAATAGTACATTGCTTAATATACTAAGCATAACTTAACGGTGAACTACCTCCTTTAGGGCTAGTCCATAAGAGAAGATTCGGGGAGATTCGCCCGCCTGGCGACTATCTCCCCCAACCGCTTCCCCCTGCCTTCAAGCTGCTTCAATGAAGAATTGCCTGCGCCTTTTTACACAAGGCGCTGCGTTTTCCGAAATCACTTGAAATTGTCTACACTTTGAGCGACTTCAGAAAACGCAGCACCGCGTGTGAATAGGTGCAGGCGATTCTTCATTGAAGCAGCTGGAAGGCAGGAGGAAGCGGTTCGGGAGATAGTTGCGATGCTATTAGTCACCAGGCGATGAATCTCCCCGAATCTTCTCGTTTGGACTAGCACTTAAAGGGAAAACGTTTTTTTTTTTTTAAATGCATCAGTTAATAGTGCTGCTCCAATAGACTTCTGCACTGAAATCCATTTCTCAAAAGAGCAAACAGATTTTTTTATATTCAGTTTTGAAATCTGACATGGGGCTAGCCATTTTGTCAATTTCCCAGCTGCCCCAGTCATGTGACTTGTGCCAGCACTTTAGGAGGGAACTGCTTTCTGGCAGGCTGTTGTTTTTCCTTCTCAATGTAACTGAATAGTACGCTGTGGGACATGGGTTTTACTATTGAGTGCTGTTCTTAGATCTACCAGGCAGCTGTTATCTGGTGTTAGGGAGCTGTTAGTTGTTTACCTTCCCATTGTTCTTTTGTTAGGCTGCTGGGTGGGGAAAGGGAGGGTGTGATTTCACTCCAACTTGCAGTACTGACTGAAGTTTATCAGAGAACAAGTCACATGACTTGGGGCAGGTGGGAAATTGACAATATGTCTAGCTCCATGTCAGATTTCAAGATGAAATATAAAAATATATCTTTGCTCTTTTGAGAAATGGATTTCAATGCAGAATTCTTCTGGAACAGCACTATTAACTGATGCATTTTGAAAAATTTTTTTTTCCCATGACAGGATCCCTTTAAAGGGCACCTATTGGGGTAAAATGATAACCCCAACCAAAAGTGCGGGCTGATAGAGCCCGCATTCCGGTTGGGGGTTTCACTGTTTTTTTTAAAAAAAATATGCCCCTCGCAAGCGCTAGCGGCCGTATCTCCATAGGCGCGCGTCTTAATGACGTCACGCGCATGCGCAGAATGAAAAGCTGCCAGAATTGAGGCCGCTTTTTCATTCTGCGCATGCGCGCCTATGGAGAGACGGCTGCTCGCTCCGGGAGCTCCCTCCCGGAGCGGGGCCGCTAGCGCTTGTGAGGGGCATATTTTTTTTTAAAAAACAGTGAAACCCCCAACCGGAATGCGGGCTCTATCAGCCCGCACTTTTGGTTGGGGGTATCATTTTACCCCAATAGGTGCCCTTTAAGTTACTAACTCATACTGCCACTTAATTACAAAGTGATTGCAATTTTTAACCACATATAATGTAACGAGCGTCTTCTAATAAATATGGTCCAAAACAATTTCCAAGAATGCATGCAAATGGAATGGACTAAGACTCCAATCACAACATAATCCATTGAAAAAACACATGACTTATAGGAACGGGAACATCAAAAAGGGGTTTTAAGTAATAAATAATGCAGTGTTGCCCTGCACTGGTGTGTTTGCTTTAGAAAGACTATTATAGTTTATATAAACAAGCTAAACAAGTAACAGACAAATAGTAGATCACAGGTATGTAAAATGTAACGGTTTTGGCTTATTATAGACATATTAAGCCCAGATCTCCCTTTTCACGTGAAATTTTCAACTTTGGATAAGTGAAAGTGGATTTGGAAAGGTGAGCGAATCATTCCAAAATTAGATTGCAAAAGTTTTAGTTACTACTTATGTATCCAGAATGATTAAACTGGTTTTCTTTCTTCAGTTGTTCCTGGCTGAGCAAAAAAAAAAAAAACCAAAGAACTACGTGCTATCAAGGCTTTGAAGAAGGTATAAATTTTGGAAAGGGGCAACTTGGATAGGTCTTTGAAAGGGGCGATTTTAATATTGCCCATCTGTGTGACCAATTTAATTTTATTTAACGTTTTCGCATTTCATTTGTATCTTTTTGTATCTGTAAGGGTCTCACATAGTGATAGTATGATACTTTACCCCCACGTGGTCTTCAAAGAAACGGAAATCCTTCAGAGGATTAGTTCTGCTCAACATTGGCATCATTGCATGGAACATTTCACACGGATTCTCATCACCTCTATGCCATAGAATCTACCTTTGGGTTGACACGTGTGACTTTCTCATATATGTAATTGAAAGAACCTGATGTTCTGTCAGTAGAATGGGAATGGTAAGGATGTACTTTCAAGGTAGGATCCCCACAGCATATATTATAATTTAATGTGATATAACTGTAGAACTGTAGCTACACCTATGATACAGATAGCCGACTTTCTTCTTTTATTGGTCACTTCTCACACATCAGTTTCTATCAATAAAGTACATAAAGGAACAGTAACTGGATTTTATTTTTTCTTTATTTGGGGTTTACACCATGTGTGTAGTGCTTGGCCTGGAGACATTGCACCAGATCAGCACTGAACATAGGTAAGCACTAATATCACCTTTATTTCTAGAAGGAGTCGGTAACACTACTAAGAACACCTACACTACACTAACTGCCAACACTGAGTAATCATTTGCTTGGATCAACTTTGCTACATAAATGAAGTGAAATATAGATAGTTTCTCAAGAATATGATTGTGTATTTAATAAGGAACTCAAGTGGAGACATTAGCTATTGGCCAATGGGAGGTCAGAGAGCAAGAGTCATGGAATGATGTGCCAGAAAAGCCTGTTGCTGTGGATTCATGGCTTAGGGCCTGCATATTGATTGATCATAAACTATAATTTTATTAAGTACAACTCCCTACAACAGGTGCCAATAAATTTGCATAGAGTGACGCACAGGGCAGAGGCCCAGATGCTACACTGCACATATAAACACATTCAATTTAAAATAAGCATTGTAGTCAGTAGTCCTGCTCACTACCAATGATTACTATTAAGTATTTAATATTTCTCGAATAAATACACAATCCTTAAAGGAACAGTAACACCAAAGTGTTTTAAAGTATCATGTAGTGTTGCCCTGCGCTTTAAAAACTGATGTGTTTGCTTCAGAAACACTACTATAGTTCATATAAACAAGCTGCTAAGTAGCAATGGCGGAAATTGAAAAACAGCTATATGGCACATGATAAGTAATGGAGAACAGATAACATTATGTTCTACAGAGCTTATCTGCTGTGTAACTTGAGCCTTTTCTCCTTTGACTAGTTGCCCCCATGGCTACACATTATATAACATTATATAAACAATAGTAGTCCAAGCCAAGAAGGAAATACATTTTCCTTTTGTAGAGATCAGCGCCTAAGCAATGGAAATTTTTAGAACCAATATAGTGTAGTAATTTGATTATGACATATGATCACCCAGTGCTCCCAAACATATTACTATTATAACCAACAGGGAGTGCTGTTAACCCAAAACTTGGTCGAAATTAATTATCTATAAGAGTGAGAAATATAAATGTATGGGTGTTCGGGTTACATAAAATGTTGGTGAGGATATGGCTGAATTGCCTACTCGCAGACCACAGGTGTGGTATGTAGCTTGTAATGTAATAATCCTGGTGCGCGATCCTCAGATGCTCCGATAAGTGTGGATTCCACAATGGGATTTAAAACAGGGAAAGCGCGAAATAGTATAATACTGTTTAATATATAAAATCCGTTTCTAAAACCAATTAAAAATGCACTCACAAAGTGCTTTTGAAGCAAACACTGCAGTTTTACCAGTGCAGGGCAACAATGTATTGTATTTTTATTACTTTAAAACTATTTAATTTTTTTTTTTTTTTTTTTAAATACACATAGGCAAGTTACACAAGATAAAGGTGGAGAGAGGTGTGTGGGACACCTAAAATCCTGTCACAGTAGCTTCATAGATATCAGGGATAGAAATGCAGAAATCTGGCAGGGTAAGCAATAAAACAGGTATGGAATGCTAGATAGAGAAGAAGCAGTGAAACCTTTGTAAAGACAAGGGAGTGTGTTTGTATTGGGATTTGTGCAGCCCGGTGATTTTATATGGTCATGGAACAGTTTGGCGTCATCCAATATTCTTATAATATACAGTAGGATACATTATCCTTTATATAAACTAAGGAGTTCCTAAAAGGTAGAATAGAACCCAGACAGAACCAGCATCAGGTAACCAATGTATATAAAATTGCGGTTGTTCATATCTTAAAGCAGTCCAATTGGTAAAACATCCACCTGGCTCTGACTGATTGGCAGTAGCAAATGCAAAGTGTTACCTTGATTGAGATAAGTCAGAGTTTCTTCATGAAGTTTCACAGCTGGAGAGGTAGCAGTGCACAGCACATACTGGAAAGGCAGAATTTTGTTCTCATTCTCAGGTGGCAGGCTGGATTCTTCTTGCTTGAATATGGGCAAGGCAAGCACATCGCTGGAGAAAAACACATTCAGTATTAATGAATAAGCTGATTAACAATATTCACTTCTGACTGCATAACAAAATATAATTTTATATATATATATATATATAAAGCAAAAGAATTCTTAATGAATCAGATGCAATTTTGAGAGTAGGACTGGCCAGATATGGGATGACTTTGATGTAGTTGGCCAGCTTAAATATATTGCAATATATGGACAAACAATCCCTGTTGTTTAAAGGGTAAGGCATTTTTTAGTAGCTGTATGCACAAAATGTCTCAATGTCTTAAATACATTGATAATGGGTTGAGTGCAGAGGACCTCTTGTATTTGTCTATATGTATTTTGTGGTCACAGCCTCATTGCACCCCCGCTTAATGGTTTTTAAAAAATTAGTAGTGAGCACAACTTTCCCTTGTTTGTTATAGTTCATATAGGAGCAGTGACCAGCTCCTTGTTGTAGCTCCTACCCCTCCCAACTATAGTCAGGTGATCCCACTGGTGTCTAATAAAAGGGCAACCAAGTGTGGGGGTTTTACTTTGAAAGCAGCTAGTGAGTTGCAGGTAAAACTTAGTCCCTTTGTAAAATGTATAATGAAGCAAAATAATTCTTAATGACTCAGATGCAATTTTGAGAGTAGGACTGGCCAGATATGGGATGACTTTGACGTAGTTGGCCAGCTTAAATATATTGCAATATATGGACAAACAATCCCTGTTGTTTAATGATGCATTTTTTAGTAGCTGTATGCACAGAATGTCTCAATGTCTTAAATATATTGATAATGGGTTGAGTGCAGAGGACCTTTTGTATTTGTCTATATATATATATAATACACAAAAGCCGTAAATATCTTGTAAATTATATCCTTATAAACAATGAGTTCTGATGTCATCAGTTTATATATATATATATATATATATATATATATATATATATATAAAATATATATTTAATTTTTTTTTTTTAACACTTTGGATACACCAGTGACATTTAATAAAGCAGTTTGACCACATAAGACTTTGGAGTGGGGGTCCATTCTGAAGATTGTATACAATATTTGACCAAAGCACCCACCATTGATATTTGGAAGAGTGCGGGTACGATCAGGACCATTATATAAAAAAGGTACAGCAAAAATAAATCATTTTAAAAGTGATCAAAGGGAGACAGCTTTCCCACAACTCAAACATATATATATTTTGGAAATTTTCATGACTATTGGTGCATGCACAGTGATTTGGGTCCAGAAATCTCCTCCAACTGCGCATGCGCCAAAAACACTGCTTACGAAGAAGAAGATGGCTTCTGTAAACTCCTACACTTGAATCTGCTGTCAGGGGCAAGTAAAAAGTTATGGGCATTTGCCCAGGGTAGCAAGAAGTCGGGGGGGTGGGGGGAGTGTTTTTTTAAAGTATGGGTTTGATTCTCCTTTAAGAAACTCTACTATAGTTTATATGAACAAGCGACTGTGTAGCCATGGGGGGAGACTATCATATCCCCCCACCTTGTACAATTATATTGGCTAAACAACAGGATATATCAGTGTGTGGGAAGCTTAATTCTATGCATTCACTGCTGTTTGGATAGAAGGGTGGCTACCAGTGCTACATTTACAGAGTATAATGAAGTAACACTATACTCTCAAATATTACAGTGAATTGTGCTTACTACACGGGAAATACCTATGATATGTTATGTTTAAATCATATGGCTCATTCATAACTTAGTTGGGATCAATGCAAAAAAAAAAAAAAAGGAAATCAAAATGTAGAAAATTTTAATTATTTGTGTAAAATGGAGTCAACAGGAGATTTTGATTATGGAGCGTTCTAGATAATTGATCCCATACCTGTATAACCCTGTTGGATCTGTAAGAAACGATCTAACCAATCAACCAGTACAAAGTTTGAGCCAGCAATTAACTACAAGATATTTAACATCAGAAGTTTTGTTGCCCTCGCTGAAGGAGATTAAGCATGGGAGACAAACTATCCATTTGCTATTATGCTAAGCAAAGACAAGGCTTGATAGACAGATGAATCAGTTTCTCTGTTGCCTATTATAAAAAAAAACAAAAAAAAAACACACACACACGCCTCATTCTTCTGTGTTTTACATGTGTGATTTCTTTATCGCATTTTTACATTTTACAAATTGGTACCTATATGCAGGGCAGGTATCCGTTTATCTCCCCCTGAAGCTTCTATTCTGGAATAATCTAAAAATGGCACTTTAAAGGGATTACAGTAAAGTATAACAGATCTTTCTAACATTTCCGGGTACAAGGATAATTTCCCATGGTTCCTTTGCAAGATGATGTCTAAACCTGTAGCGCTGGGGGCAATGGAAACAGCAAAAACATATGAAAAATGGTATTTCCGGGCTTGTAAAGTAAACTCCACTAGCAATTATTTTTATGATCCTTTTTTCTGCTATTTTGGTGAACTGTAAAAATATCAATCCCTTATTAGTCTGCATATTCCTACCAAGATGCCTCTACTGCTCAGACCTGGGCTCCTTATTAATACCTTGTATTGGGTGTAAATCATTGGCACGGATTTATTAAGGGTTGATATGAAAATTTTTATTCGAATTTTGGAAAATATTATTTTGGTCAAAACTCTCAAATTTTAATTGAATTATCCAAACTTGATTCGAGTTTAAATTCAAATTTCGATATTTAGATACTCTGGCCTTTTTCCCCATTTCCCATGGAAAATATTACTTATAGATATGGAATTATGATAAAATGTATATTGCTATTTTTAACACAACTATTTCTAATGTAACCTTAACGTTAATAATATCTGAATGAAAAGAATTAAATAGGAGAGTGATTTAGACAAGCTGTTTTTTTGTCAGTGTCTTGAGATCTACTCATCACCAGCTAAAGGTCTACTGGTAGATCCAGATCTACCTTTTGGGAACCCCTACTCTAAAAGAACATTCCCAGTAAATAATACAGTATTTACCCTGCAATACAAACTAAAACATCCACTCATTTTCAAGTTACATAACCAGAAATATACGAAGGTATATACTGGCCACTTTAGCTTAGCGTGGCACATTTCTGAGACTATTCTGTGACAGTTGTTTCATTGCACAAGCAAGAAAGCAACATTCCACAACCGCCGACAGCCATTTAAATAGTATTTATGACCTTTTTTCAGTTACTAGCTTAGCTTATCTGAAAATTAAAAGCGTCATATGTGAAAACGCAATAAATATCTTTAAACGGTGTAGAACTAATAGCTTATGCTTAAAATTATTCATGCCTAAAGTCATAAAGAAAGTGCACTCTTTATGGTCCAATTTCTGTTCCAGGAGATGCCCACATGAAAAAACTTTTTTGTATAACAAAGGTATGTAACAAGGTATACAAAACATTATCTGCCTGTATCAAACTGACCATACACCTAAAGCTTGACAGTCACCTTCAACAAACGAGAAGATCTTTCCCTGACCTGTCCAACCTTAAAGGTGAACCATCGTGAAAATGAAAATTTAATATAAGCTTCAGCATACTAAAAGGGGTTGTTTACTTTCAAACAACTAGTTGTTTTGAAATAGAACACCAGAAATAATGACTTTTTCTTTTACTTTCTATTTGCTTTTCTAATTTTGAAGTGTAATTTTTGTACTTCTAAAGCAGCCCTGGGAGGGGGGTCACCAACCCCCCAAAACTGATCTAAATTGATACATTTAATGAATAAGTTTCTTATCTTTGTCCCAGCTGAGCAGAACCTCCATTACAGGCAGCGGGTAGAATTGATACATTAGTTGCTAATACTCCAGACATGCTGCTGAGAAATGTATCAACTAAATGTTGCAAAATTTTAACAGTTTAGAGTCTGCACCTGAATTACTGAGCTGCCAGACGCAAACACCAGAGACACCAACATTCAACTTTACACTTAGATTTTGGAAAAACAGTAAAAAATAAATAATGAAAAGTAACTGAAAAAAGTCTTTATTTCTGGGGAACAATCTGAAAACAATTGAACTGAAAAAAAGTGTTTGGAAGGTGAACAACCCCCTTGAAATAAGAAACTTTCTAAGCACCAATTAAATATTCTACCGTTTCTGAATCAAGCTCAGCTTCACTATCCTTCTCTCAGCATCTGTTTCTCTTCATTGTGTCTTCATGCAGGAGTTGGGTACCAGATATCCAGTGACAGTTAGATCCAATAGATCTTATAGGGGGGCTCCTTTTGCCTAGAAGATGTATTAGACTTCATATTAAAATGATCAGAAATGATGTCTCCCTACATGAAGGATTTCTGCAAAAGGCAGTTATTTTGCTAGATTTTGTTTGTACTGGAACTGGTTATTTGAATGAGCTCTAATTCATCTGCTAGGACATGAACCCCCTATAAAAGATATATGGCATCTAACGAAATACTGACACGCAACTGCTGCATGAAGACAAATTGAAGAGAAACAGATGCTGAGAGAGGTAAAGTGAAAATAAACTTGATTATTTCAGAAACAATGCAGAGTATTTAATTGATTGTATTTACAAAGTTTCTTATTTCAGTATGCTGAAGCTTTTATTAAATTTACATTTTTGTGAAAATTCCCCTTTAAGTTGTGCAATATTGTGCTAATGTGAATATTTGGCACTCAGGCCAACAATCAGGTCCTACAAGCCATAAATGCAGGCCATCCTAAATAAAATCCTCATGTCAAGAGGACTGGGTGGAAGAAGATACTGAAAATTTCGTACTAGAGATTGGCTTATTTAATACAAAATGATGCATCAGCTGCAATTGACTCCAGCAAGGTTTCATACCATGCCGAATGTTCAATGCCCTCACTGTAATCTCCCCTCTGCTGTTTTTTTTTCATATTTTTAAGCATTATAAAAGCCAAGTACTGGTCTAAATGCTTAAGAACTGGGTTTCCCCAGAATCTCACCAATAACTTGAGGTCCTGAACCATATAATTGCGACAAAACTGGCCAGAGAGATTCTGATCCTTGCTAGTCTATGCCAAAAAGAATAAGCAATGCATTTGATGGGGACCCCCATCCCTCCACTGCAAAATATGATTTGGTCACCATTTATTATTATTATGTATTTCTATAGCGTCAACATATTTCATAGTGCTGTAGCGCACCCTGGTAGGGATTGTGACTTTTTATTCATGTGAAATAATACACTTGCTTGACACAAGTTTTTCTGTGTTACAAATTATGTTAAATAAGATTATACTTTACCTTAAACAAAGACTTATTGTTTTTTTTTAATTATATGTAAATGTTGCTAAAGTAGTAACTGTCTGTCTGTATGTTTATATTTTCTGTGCCAAAGGTTTTGACTCCGAAAACAATAGTATGTAGTAGGAGCAAGCTGAAAATGACCTGGAGAAGAATGGACTAAAAAAATAATAGGATACACAAATACACACACACACAAAATTAAATGAAAACGTGTAAATGATTAATGTGGACTGGAAACTTACTTAGAATTGGCAATATTGTTTGAAGTGTGGGGATGATGGACAGCAAAAAAAGTTACCCACAAGAAAATCTAGTAAATTACAGTAAAACAGTTAAAACATTGTATGTTTCAAAAACGTAACTTTTGAAAAAAAACATTTGCCAATGACAGTATCCCTTTAAGTTCTGGCTCAGTCTATGCTCCAGGCTTAATAAACATGCCAAAAACCTAAGTTCCAGGGTGGTCTGGCCAAACTAAAAAAGCACCAACAACATGAACAGTCTGTGATCAATGATGGATCTGCCACAGGTTCACCAGCTGCTGGTGAAGTCCTCTCTGCATATCTTCTATGCCCAGAGACCTTCTGGCAGTAGCCTTAATTGGCTATAAACACATCAAGAGAATCAGCCGATCCACTGGCTCCTGCTCACCTTCCCTTAAACAGAGAGGCACCGTGTTGGCCTGGGTGCAGACATACGGAGCCGGTTTTGACATGGAATGCAAAATTTGTTTGATGAATGATATAGAAAGCTCTTAAAAGGGCCAATAAAATCTAATGCTTTTTGTTGGGTTGTGGCAAGTACAGGGAAATACCTATATTAGATAGATAACATCTCTTTTCAGGGCCCTAATGTCAAGGTCCCACCCCTGCAACAATTATTTCATGGCCTCATAAACTATGTACATCTCACACTCATGACCTACTTCTCTAATACTTCCCATCATGCAGAAGCCCCCAGAAGCACAGGTCGGCACAACCTATTATTACACCACTGCGCTCTCTAAAGAATATCACTTAATTGGGGGCTGCTTTTCTTGTGTATTTTGGTTGACTCCCCCACCAAAACAATGTCATAACATCCCAACAGAATTACAGAACTTGGTTAAGGCGGCCATAGTAGCAGAGATCTGCTCATTTGGTGATGTCGCCCAAACAAGCAGATCTCTCCCCGAAATGCCCACATTGAAGTGGGCGATATTGGGCTGATCCTCTCGTGGGCCCAAAGATCGGATCATAATGCATCCGAAACGGGCGGTCGGATCGCAGCACCGCATACATTTACAGATGCGGCTGTGATCTGACGGGTTTTTTAACCTGCCCGATCGGGATCTGCCAGACTTTCAATCATATATCGATCGGGGAAACCTGTTGGATGGCCCCACACACCGGGTGATAAGCTGCCGTCTGTCAGCAGCTTTTATCGGCCCGTTTATGGGGGCCTTAAGTCTGTGACCAAATTAAGACAATACGATTGTGAGCCAATTCAGACAAACTTGTATCTATAAATACACAATTATAACCTAAGCATGATTGCTTTGGCCACAGTCAGGGGCTTCCAAAACACATACACAAAAGAAAGACCAGCAACACCAGGATTTTTCAGTAGAAGAACAAAGTGTTATTGCATGTATAACCAACGTGACATTTCTCAGGG
Source organism: Xenopus borealis (assembly GCA_024363595.1). NCBI lineage: Eukaryota > Metazoa > Chordata > Amphibia > Anura > Pipidae > Xenopus > Xenopus borealis. Next base: position 131,317,217 of record CM044434.1, read on the forward strand.
TCCCAAAGGGACCAAAATGTCACCACTGGGGTACTTTATTTATTATAATACACTATTGGGATTCAAAGTATATAATACAAGTATTGGGATCCAAATCATCCAGAAAATCCCTGGTCCATAGCATTCTGGATAACAGATCCCATGCCTGTATTACTAAAGTTTCAGTAGTCAAAGACAAGTGGCTACCTACAAAGAGATTGACCCGCTTCAAATTCAGATGCACAACTAGTTCTACAGCACTGACATTGAATCCATCAAAATAGTTAACATACCTTTGGAGACACTTCTGTACCGTAAACATTCAGCTAATTCAAAGAACAAAACAAAAATGTTATCAGCTCATCTTGCTTAGAATATAAACTCCAATATATGTATAATTTCTAAAAGAAGACTGACAGTCAGACATGCCCCATAGGTCAAGTGACCCTGAATGTAAGACCCTTGGCCTAAAATTGCCATGAGAAAATTTACCAGCAAGGCGATAATAATCATGGAAGTAGTCAACTCAGTAAAACAGAAGTAGTCAAAAATATCAAAATGCCCCTTGTGTCCTAATAGCAATGGCACACCTGGAGATTAACAGTCAGACATAAATCTGCTTCTGTGGGTGACTAATTTCCTGTAACATTTTTCCCACCTGCAATAATTTCAATCACTGGTGGTAAAAGCTATGTGTTGCCTTAGGGTAGGGACAGACAGGGAGATTCGGGGAGATTCTGTCGCCTGGCGTTTTTAGCAGGCGACAATCTCCCCGAACGTCCTTCTCCCTGTCTGCCGCTAGTAAAAGGGACAAAGCGCCAGCGCCTATGCACATGCTGCGCGGCGTTTCCCGGAATCGCCCGAAGTTTCCTCACGAGGTATCTTCGGGCGATTCCGGAAATCGCCGCGCATCGTGTGTACAGGCGCTGGCGCTTTGTCCCTTTTACTAGCGGCAGACAGGGAGAAGGAAATTCGGGGAGATTGTCGCCTGCTAAAAACGCCAGGCGACAGAATCTCCCCGAATCTCCCTGTCTGTCCCTACCCTTAAAGAAATACTGACACCTGAAATTAAACTCTTTTTTTACATCTGTTATAATATTGGCTTTGAAAGCTATTTCTAACTTTGCCTTAAAGTATTTGCACAATGCTTTTACATAACCTGTCTGATCCCCATGTTCCTGTATGAGGGGGCTGCCATATTTGTGCAGCAGGAGTCCGTTAGCATTAGAAACTGTAACTGACAGGCTGAGATGGGACAGTCAGGTTGGCAAAGTCAGAGTGTCAGAGAGTCAGGCTTAGGAACTTCAACTAACAATTATATACAAAAACAAACCTCTCAGCAAAAAATGATCAACATGACCTATAGGTAACAATTAATGTACATTCATATGTGAAAAAGTAATTTTTTTTTAGTTTAAACAGGAACTAAAGTCTAAAATAGAATAATGCTAGAAATGTTGTATTTTGTATATTAAACCTAAACCTACTGCACAAGAAGCCTAATTAAACAAATAGCTTAGGCTTTCATAGTTGGTCACAGGGGGTCACCATCTTGTAACTTTGTTAAACATCTTTGCAAGACTGCGCACATGCTCAGTGTGGTCTGGGCTAAGCTTAGGGATCATCATAAATGATCAAAACAGCACAAGTCAAATATCTGCCAGAAGCCGATACAGCAAAACGGATTAATAATCAGAATATCCAGACTGCACTGGGCCTGTGGATACAAATCTCTACATGGCCCCCTGGCTGCTCTTCAGGGAAACAACAAAGCTGCTTGAATTTTATGAAGTAAGGTGGGAGGACCTCCCCCCTGCAATTTGAAAGTATGATTGTAGAGAAGTTAGGGACCGTCTGAAGTTTCCTATCCGCAGCTTTCACAGCAAGTAAAACAAAGGGGGAATTTCACTGCATAGTCAGGTTTATTATAAAAACGGTTGACAATTTTTATTTGAAGCATAATAAGTTAAATAGGATTTTATTTTTTTTGCCTTTACATCCCCTTTATGTCTCTCGCATGAAGGTACCCAAAAATCTGAGCAACTACAAAGTCAGTTCTCTACCATGCTTGAATGTAAGAAATGCCTGCTGTACTTTTGGAAACCCCACATAGCCACCACCACCACCTCGATCAGGCTTGTTCTACTGCATATTTGTTGTGGTTCATACACTCACAATCCTATGAATGGCATGCAGATTTGAACTCAGTGTACTAAATCAGGCAGGACTAAATATACAACCATAAGAGAACAGGATTAGAACATAAAATGTGTACAAGAGATGCCATTTCAGGCAGACAGCTCCCTAATAAACATGCACTTTACACTTATAAATACAGACCAATGTCTCTGGCCACCAGCCACCTTGAGTGAAGTCATGCTCTCAGTCTGACACCGTGGCCAGAATAAAAATACATGAATGAGAGCAAGACAAAAAAATTGCTTTAGTGTGTCATTCCCATACCTGTCAATAATAAACTGGTATGGGACCCCTTATCCTATAACTCTGAATTATGGGAGGGCCATCACATAATTTCTAATAATGATTTCTCGTTTCTGTAAGAACAGCACCTTGATGGTAGAGAAATTGTGAGAGTCCATACTGCTGGCAAAACAATCCTATTTGGTTTATTAAAAGGGATCCTGTCATGGGAAAAAAACTAAATCCAAAATGCATCAGTTAATAGTGCTGTTTCAGAAGAATTCTGCACTGAAATAGATTTCTCAAAAGAGCAAACAGATTTTTTTATATTTCATTTTGAAATCTGACATGGGGCTAGCCATTTTGTCAATTTCCCAGCTGCACCAAGTCATGTGACTTGTGCTCTGATAAACTTGAATCACTCTTTACTGCTGTACTGCAGCCTAACAAAATAACAATGGGAAGGTAACCAGATAACAGCTCCCTAACACAAGATAACAGCTGTCTGGTAGATCTGAGAACAGCACTCAATAGTAAAAACCCATGTCCCACTGCGTACTATTCAGTTACATTGAGAAGGAAAAACAAAAGCCTGCCAGAAAGCAGTTCCCTCCTAAAGTGCTGCCACAAGTCACATGACCAGGGGCAGCTGGGAAATTGACAAAATGGCTAGCCCCATGTCAGATTTCAAAACTGAATATAAAAAAATCTGTTTGCTCTTTTGAGAAATGGATTCCAGTGCAGAAGTCTACTGGAGCAGCACTATTAACTGATGTGTTAAAAAAAAGTTTTCCCATGATAGTTTCCCTTGTTTAAAGGAAAAGTGCTCTTTACTTGGGGTGCGAAATGTTTGGCACCCACAAGTGATTATATATACACACAACAGGCTGGTACTCCTTTCAGCAGAAATCTGCACTGGCCCAGGGTTCTTCCAGCAAGCACCATTGAGTGATCAGCTTCTGGCTAATTCTCTCTAACAGTTGCCCATTCGCAGTAGCCGAAAGGCCGAGCTTTATAACAAAGAAGTCAGCTATTTCATTATATTGCCAGGAGCTCCCTGCTGGTGCGGGTGGCCAAACACTGGTCGAGGCAATTTAAAAAATAACCCAAAACTACTGTCCCCCCACCTCCCCCAAACAGAGATCCAAATGAAAGATACATACCTTTATCAGGAAACCCCCAGGTCCCTAGAATTCCCGATAACATCCTATACCTTTAGAAGACGTATATCCTCACAAAATGTTCAGAAAGAGTTTCTGAATTTGTTAAAGGGGCTGTTCACCTTCAGACAACGAGTTGTTTTCAGATAGATCAGCAGAAATAATTACTTTTTCCAATTACTTTCTATTTTCTATGTGTGACCATTTTTCTAATATTGAAAAGTAAAGTTTCCTTTTTCATCTTCTAAAAAAACTCTGGGAAGGGGGGGGGGGTCGCTGCCACGTAAACTTTTAAAAATGGATAAATTAAGTTGATACATTTATTATCTTTGTCCCTGCTGAGCAGAATCACTGGGCTTCATTAAAGGGATAGTTCACCTTTGAGGTAACTTTTAGTATGTTATAGAATGTCAAATTCCTAGCAACTTTGCAAATGGTCTATTGTTTATATGTTATACTTGGGAGTTTTTTGCCTTTTTCTTCTGACACTTTCCAGCTTTCAGCTGGGGGTCACTGACAAATGCTCTGTAAGGCTATGCATTTATTGTTATTTCTACTTTTAATCACTTATCGTTCTAATCTCCTATTTATATTCCAGTCTCATTCAGATCAGTGCATGGTTGGTATGGGTAATTTGAACCCTAGCACCCAGACTGCTGAAACTGCAAACTGGAGAGCTGCTGAATAAAAACAAAAATAATAAAAAATGTAAACCAATTGCAAATGGTTTCAGAATATCAATCTCTACAACATACTAGAAGTTCATTTAAAGGAGAACTAAAAACAAACTTTAAAAAAAAAACCCTACCTCTGTAGACCCCCCTCCAGCCTACTTGCTACCCCGGGCAAATGTCCCTAACTTTTTACTCACCCCTCGTGGCAGATTCACGGCAGCCATCTTCTTCTTGTATTTATGGAGTTTTGGTGCAAGCGCAGTTGAAGCAAATTCTCGGTTCTGAACAACTGCGCATGCTCCAAAACTCAAGGGAATCACTGAAGAGCCGAAAGAAGACACAAAGTTTACCAAAGAAGAAGATGGCTGCCATGAACTTCAACGCCTGAATCTGCAGCGAGAGGTGAGTAAAAGGTTAGGGGCATTTGCCTGGGGTAGCAGGGAAGGGGGTTTATGGGGGACAGGGAGGGTTTTTTTAACTATGGGTTTAGTTCTCCTTTAAAGGCAGCTGTTACAATTAATACAATAGTTTCAAATACCCCAGAGAGGCTGCTGAGAAATGTATCAACTAATTGCATCAACTAAATGTAGCACATTGTAACAGTTCAGAACCTGTTCCTTTACAGGGGTGCTTTACCTTCAACAAAAAACTCAGGAGCTGTAGTGTGTGTCTTTACCACCAGAACACAATACAAAGATTAGATCTGTAAATGTACACTATAGTGCGGGTGTAAAGTTTCACTAGGAAAATAATTTACAGTAGTCCAATCCCAGGAACAGACCCCCAGTCCAAGTGCTGTACAATTTCATGTAATCAAAAAGGGACAGACTTACTGTTAGTTGAAAAAGGAGTCCAAATGGTATAAAAAGTAAAAAAAAATCTTTATTGGGACAGTCAAAATATGTGTTTTGTGCCTAAGATGGGCATGTACTCATAGGCACAAAACGCGTCAGGTTTTGAATGTCCCAATAAAAGTTTTTTACTTTTTATACCGTTTGGGCTCCTTTTTTAACTACCAGTAAAGATGGCCACATGAGCCATTAAAAGCGGCCTACAAACTGAGTCGGCAGCTTATTGACAAGTGTATGGGGTCCTTCCCCGATTGATATGGCCGAAAGCAGCCGCATCTATTCGTTGATGTAGTCCTGCTATATGATCGCCCAGATCTCCTCCCTAGGGACCATGATCGGATCAGCCAGATATCGCCCCCCAATAAATGTGGGCATATCGGGGAGAGAGGCACTCGTTTGGCAACATCACCAAACGAGCGGATGTCCCTCTGTGGGGCCACCTTGAGTCTATCCTTTTTGGCTTTTTGTTTGGTTACCTTGAAGCTAACTTTTAGTATGTTATAGAATGGCCAAATCTAAGCAACTTTTTCAAGTGGTCTTCATTTTTTTTTCTTCGCTTTTGAATGATCTGCCTTCTTCTTGTGAATCTTTCCAGCTTTCAACTGGGAGGTCACTGAGCCCAACTACTAAACAAATGCCCTGTAAGGCTACACATTATTTATTGCTACTTTTTAGTCCACATCTTTCTATTCAGGCCATCTCCTCGTTCATATTCCAGTCTCTTATGCAAATCAGAGCATGGTTACTAGGGTCATTTTCCCCCTAGCAACCAGATGGACAAAACTGCAAGCTGGAGAAAGCTAAATACCTCCTGATCCAATGAAAAATAATAAATATAAAAAAAGAAAGCAATACAAAACCACGATAACAAATGAAAACCAATAGCAAATGGTCTCAGAATATCCCTCTCTACCTCATACTAAATGGTAATTTAAAGTTGAACAACCCCTTTTACTGCTACACATAGCAGTGCTTACCTCATGCTGTAGGCACCAGCGCCCAGTTCTTGCCCGATCCCTGATAAACTGGCATCAAAGTCTTGCACCAAACCAGATTCGATCACTTCATCTGCCAGAGGTAACTTTAGTGCCCACGCCATGGTTCCACAGAGTCCCTTATCCCCAGTGAAAGTGGCACAGCTGTGAGGGCGGAAGCCTGGCAGTGCCCAACAGGAATATCAAACGGCGCTGCGAACCTGCTCGCTAACGCATAGCTCGTTCAGCTGCACCCGCAACGCTCGAATGGATCGGATTCAGAATGGGAACACAGATTCACATCATCCTCGGTTCCCTCCTCATTTAGCAGCTGAGCCGTTACCGCCAACAAGTTGGGTATCACTTATACAAACGAGTCGCTCTCAGGTTCCTTAAGAAATCATGGTTAGTGGCGCTGTTGGTGTGAGAAGCACAAGCAGGAGGCTGATTTCCGGTTGAAATCGCTCATTCGGAAGTTCTGAGCGGGGAGGGGCTACAAACAGCTGTAATGCGGAAGCGCCGGGCAGGCGAGGTAAAGTTAGCCGACCTCCCTCACAGCAGCCTAGAGCAAGTGACAAGAGGCCCAGCCAGGAAACATGGAGCTGTCCAACACGACGCTTAGATTGACGCAATGTAACCACGCCCCAGATACATCAGTCTACCAATCAGATGGAAAGGACGCCATACTCTTGAGACAATGATTTATAGTCATTCATTGAGGATAGGGTTGCTGCCTTTTCTTGAAAAAAATACCTGCCTTCCTATATATTTATCTTTTTTTCCTATTAATAACATTGGGATCAACCATCAAAAATACCGGCCAGGTGGCAACCCTAATTGAGGACTGTAAGCTTGCTAAAAAGAACGAGTAAGACATTGGTTGGTTTGGTTAAAGGTCCCTATAGACGTAAAGATCTTTCTCTGCCGAACAACCGATCTTAAGGTGGCCATACACGTAGAGATCCGCTCGTTTGGTGATGTTGCCACCTTGAGGTGGGCGATATCGGGCTGATCGTGGGCCCTAGGGCCCAACGATTGGATCAGAATGGCACAGATACGGGTGGTCGGATCGCGGGACCGCATCAACGAACAGATGCGGCCGCGATTTGACAGGATTTTTAATCCTGCCTGATCGACATCTGGCCAACTTTCGGCCAGATATCGATCGGGGAAGCCCGTCGGAGGGCCCCCCACACGAGCCGATACGGCCCGTGTATGACCACCTTTAGTGAAGTCCGACCAATCTGTCAAATTATCCTGAGGTTAGTAGGATTCGAACATCGTACATGTTACGATTTTTCGTCTGAAAATTGATTGGCCAAGTTAGAAAATCTTTATCGGTCCCCACGCAATCTATCTATGTTTGCAGGGCCAAGCAGGCAGTGACCCTTCAGTTTTGCTGGCAATATCACTTGAAATGGTCTTTTTAGTTGATGGAGGCATCAGCACGAGCACAGCGCAGAGAGCAGCCGGCATCATTCGTCCTGGAAGCATCTGCACATGGAAGCAGCAGAGAGCCAGGAAGGAGAAATTGAGCGCTGCTCCTCCGATGGTCGCCCTTTCACCGTTGCTGTATAGGACAAGAAGCAGAGTTTATGTAAGTTATTTCTTAATAAAGACTTTTTGATTTTAAACTATAATATGTGTTGGTGTTTTTTTTTCGTTATGTTCTAACGAATTTTTTAATAAAAATTTTTGATGTTACTGTTCCTTTAACAAATAACAAGGTGACGATCCATTGTACATGCTCGATTTCTCCTCCCTGGCTATCTTCTAGAAGGTTTGAACATATCTCTGTGATTTTTGCCCAGTTATTACAGTTTTTTTAATGAAGGTGAATTGCCCTTTAAGTTGTGAGTCTTTTCCCAAGGGACCTGTTATCTTATATTGTTACAATTACTTGTTTGCTAATCTTGACATTGTTACAAAAGTATACTATCTTCTGCTGTGGCTGTTCTGGGTTCTCTGCCAAAAGCCAATTAAGTTAGAAACTTTGTTTCTTTTTCTGGCTTTTCAGTGCAGAGAAAAACGGGACTTTCCAGTACAAATTAGGGACTGTGTGTTGATCTGTCAAAAGAGGGACTGTCCCTCTAAAAACGGGACAGTTGGGAGCCATGACGTATCGCACAATGGATCGCCCGATTGCCTTTTCAGAAGATGAACACAAGCAAATTATTTTGCAATAAAGACTTTGCGATTTTAAAGTTTTATATGTGTTGTTGGATTTTTTTGTAGTATACTAAAGATTTTTTTATATTACTGGTCGTTTAACGGCATACCTCCAAACATTTTTTTGGAAATAGAAAGAGGACAAAAAAATTTGCTACACGAAGCACCACAATTTTTTTTACCACACCCCTTAATTACCATGTCCATTTTACAAGATTTGCCATGTTATGAAAGTTTGAGCACATTTCTGTGGGTTTAATGTGTTATTACAGTTTTGCTAATGAAGGAGAAATGCCCATAAAAATGTGTCTTACTTCTCCCAAGAAACAAAACTGTTACAAAAGTATCTAACTATCTATTCTTGGCTCTCTGCCAAATGCCAATTAAGTTAGAAACGTTGTATCTTTTTCTGGCTGTTCAATGCAGGAGATCAAAAACAAATGCGGGACTGCAGGTTGAGCTGTCAAAAGTGGGACTGTCCTGCTCAAAACGGGACTGTTGGGAGGTGTTTTAAAAGGGTTGTTCACCTTTGTTTAAACTTTTAGTATGATGTAGAGAGTGATATTCTGAGATCATTTGCAATCTGTTTAGATTTTTTTATTATTTTATTATTAGCTTTTTATTCAGCAGCTCTCCAGTTTAAAATTTCCAAATGACCCTAGCAACCATGCATTGATTTCATTAAGAGACTGGAAAAGGAACATTAGAGGGCCTGAATAAAAAGATAAGTAATAAAAAGTAGCAAAAAAAGTAGTTTTTTTAGATGGGGTCAGTGACCCCCATTTGAAAACTGGAAAGCGTCAGAAGAAAAGGGCAAATAATTAAAAAAGGATAAAAAAAGAAATAATGAAGACAAATTGGAAAATTGCTTAGAATTAGCAATTCTATAACAAACTAATAGTTAATGGAAAGGTGAACCACCAGATTAAAGCTTTAGACCTTTAGACCTATTCAGCAGCTTCTCTGCCAGTGTATGGGGGTTTCCAAGGGGACTCCCTGATCAATATCTGGAAAAGATATTGATTATGGAGGTTTGATTTTACAGGCGTTTGAGGAACACATCGGCTAGTTGATGCATTCCTCATCCCATCGGCACCCAGTCTCTTAATTGTAATCCATTCATTCGGCCAAACTGCAGTTGGCAGGCATATGGGCAGGCCCGCCATCAGGGGGGACAAGTGTCCCTGGCCCGGGGCTGAAGGGGGGCCCGGCAGCGCTGCTAATGAGCGCAGAAGCGTGCGCTCATATCGAAGTCCAGAGGCAAAATGCGGAAGTGCCAAAGTCTTGAAGAGGCGGAAAGACCTGAATTCCCGAAAGGAGCCGACACTGAAGTCCTGAAGCGGCGAAAATACACGAAGTCATGAAAGGAGCCGACACTGAAGTCCGGAAGCAGCTAAAAGAACCGAAGTCATGAAAACAGCTATATCTGAAGTCCTGAAGCCACGAGTTCAATTCTACTGACACCAATGTGGGTTTGTTTTGTTTTTTTAATCCCCTGGCCACCAATTTTTTATTTTAGTAGTCTATAGGCCCCTGGCACCAATTTTTTAAAAAAAAATATAAATATTTTATTTTTTTATTTTAATTTTTTTAAATTTGTAAGGGGACCCTGGTTTTTAACTTGTAAGGGGGCCCTGGCGCCAAGGTTTTTTTTTTAACTTATAGTTTCCCTGGTCACCAATAATTTTTTAACTTGTTGGGGAGCCCTGACCACCAATTTTTAAAAAAAACTTTTATGGGGGGCCCTGGCACCAATGTTTTTTTTTAAAAAAATATCTTTTGGGACCCCAATCTTTTTTAACTTGTATGAGGGGCGCTGGCACCAATGCTTATGGGGGGGCCCTGGCGCCAATTAATTTCAACTTATAAGGGAGCCCTGGGGGGGGGTTACTTTTTTAGTGCTGATGTCTGTGTGGTCTTTTAACTTTGATGCGGAGTGGGTGGGGATCAGGGGCGGGGCTCTGGTGCCTGGGTGGGCGGGGCCCAGGGGCACCAACAATTTTGTTGTGCGGGGCCCTGTTATTTCTAATGGCGGCCCTGCATATGGGGGAGAGATCCACTCGTTTGTTGACCTCGCCAATTGAGCGGATCTTATCCTCTATGGCCACCTATAATTCCCCCCCCATAGCGTTTCTCTTGCCGGCTACAGCAGTGTGGGATCTGCCGTTGGGGCCCTTAGGGGGTGAGGACCCTGGTCCAATCGCACCCCCTGCTCCCCTGGTAGTTCCACCATTGAATGTCAGTCTGGAAAAGTGAATGACTTTTCTTCTCTATAAAGGAGGTTGTCCACTTGTAAATTAACTTTTTGTTTGATGTAGGGAAAAACTGAGAAAACTTGCAACTGGTCTTCATTTTTTTTTTAGTTTGTGGTTTTGCTTTATTTAGTTTTTTGTTGAGAAGCTCTCCAGTAAAGAATATTAGACTTCAGCAGCAGCCCTTACTGGAGAGGGTCCAAACTATCCTAGCAATCAGGCAGTGGTTTGATTGAAGGCATCAATCCAGAACACTACAAAGTATAATTCAGAATCCCATGGGCTCCTGAATTATACTTTGTGGTGTTCCGAATTGATGCCTAGGTTAGGTTTATAAGCTATAGAGATCTCCATTTGAATTAGGACCTGTCATTTGTACAACAGGTTGACCCAATATTGTGAGAGATTTCAAAAAGTTAAGCTGGCCATAGAAGCAAACATTCCCTCATTTGGCGATATTGGATCTTTCCCCGATATGCCACTAACGGCAGGGCTATATTGGGGGTAATCTGAATGTTCGGCCCTGTGGCTGAACTTTCGGATTACGAGGAGGGCAATGATCTCCGACGGGTCAGTTGGGTTAAAATCACACCATCCTGATCGATATCATGACCAGATATCGATCGGGAAGACTTGTCAGAAGTCCCACACCCCAAACTTTTAAAGTTTTATAAGCTGTGTTATGTTTTGCGCTCCACGTTATGTTTCTTTAGTGGAGAGGGGGCAAAATGGCTCTTTTGTTAGTAAAGGTTGCTGACCCCTGCTCTAGAACCTTTCTGAAGTCAATGCTGTCCTATATAAATCTCAAATCCATGTAAGAGGTGCAATAAAGTAACAATCGCAACACAGCATCTTTATTTGTAACTGACTCATTTGATAAAGTCATTTTAGTAAATGAGTTAATTTGATAAATCAGACTAAACTGTGTGGCTTCTGTTTAGTTAAACATATCAGTTCTGCATTCTATTACTTGCTTATCAGTCAAGGCTATACTAGATTTAAGGGAGACAAGGAGATTTGTCACCCACAGATCTCTTGAAAATAGCAACATTGGTATCATCACATGTAAAACACTTTGCATGTGATGATCTGGCATACTCACAAGAGAATTTGCCCTTCTGCTTTTTTTCTGAGATTATGCTGAATCACCACCACCACCACCAAGTGTTTTACATGTGGCAATGCCAGTGTTTGTTAATGCAAAGTTATTTGCAGGAGATACCCTCTGTGCTACTCATGGTTGACAATCAAGTCTGCTGTTGCCCTAAGATCGAATTGTTGACTCCGGGACTACAGGTACAGGATCAGTTATCCGGAATCCCATTATCCAGAAAGCTTCGAATTTGGATTTATTTAATGTTTACATGATTTTCTAGTAAACGTAAGGTACGAAGGCTGAAATTACTGAAAGATCTATTATCTGGAAAGTCCAAGGTCCCAATTATTCTGGATAACATGTCCCACACCTCTACAAGGCTTAGGGGAAAAAAAAAAAAGAATCAACACTTGCTATTTAACCAAGCAGATACAGTGCCATGTTCAAAAACTCTGGAGATCTACCTGAAATACTAGTGGAGGCATTACTCACTATATCACCCCTTTATCTCTACTCCATCACAGCATTTCCCGTTAGACATGACCTACAGCCTAATCTCAAACAATAATATCAGATTTAAAGAACCTGGTAAATAAATCATTATTTTGTGTACAATCCCATGAATTGTTTACATGGCTTGGTTTCATTGTATCTTCTCTTCAGACACAATAAACAACTGTATGTCTCATATGAACAGCTGCTCCACACTTTGAGACAGCATAACACATGATTTTTTTGCACTGTGTGTGGGCTCCAAATAATTTCTGGTACATAGCTTTCATACTATTACTGTCTGTTAATGGCTAGACCATCTTCTGATTCATTTTTCCCACTTTAATTTTACATTTTAATATAAATCTGAATCCTTAGTTTAAGATCATTGCATTAAAGTACATGATTAAATCATATTTTAATTTTAAAGGATTTTTTAAAAATGTAATTTAAATCGGAATCCTTAGTTTAGGATAATTGCATTAAAGTACATGATTAAAGCATATTTTAATTTTACATTTAAAAAAAAAATGAATTTAAATCTGAATCCTTAGTTTAAGATCATTGCATTGAAGTACATGATTAAAGCATAACAGAGTACATTCGATATCTGAAATTCATGAAACAAGGAATCAAATCCTGTCTGTGTATGGCCATCTTGACATCACATATACAGTAGAACCCTGCATTTTACATTTTTCAGGGGACCAGGAAAACATAGTGTAAAATCCAGCAAATGTTTTAAATCAAAGTGTTTGAGTACTTTAAAAGGAACAGTAACACAAAAAAATTAAAGTGTTTTAAAGTAATGAAAATATCATGTAGTGTTGCCCTGTGCTGTTAAAACCGATCTGTTTGCTTCAGAAACACTACTATAGTTCATATAAACAAGCTTGAAATTGAAAACCGGCTATATGGCACAGGATAAGTAATGGATAACAGATAACATTATCTGCTATCTGCTGTGTAACTTGAGCCTTTTTTCCTTGAATGGTTGCCCCCATGGCTACACAGCAGCTTATTTATATAAACAATAATAGTGCTTCTGAAGCAAACACTGCAGTTTTACCGGTGCAGGGCAACGCTGCATTATATTTTTATTACTTTAAAACAATTTCATTTTTTGATGTTACTGGTCCTTTAAAGCATATAAGCACAGAAGGTTGTTTTACTTTGAAAGACAAAATTTACAGGTTCAATGGTAAAGGTTAAGCATTGCAGCATTAATGTAATTCAAGACCTCTCAGACTTGCAGAAGCAGAACCTAAAGCAATAGGTAATTTGTGTATGAGGTGCGACTAATTGAACTTGATTGTTTAGAGCAGGGATCCCCAACCTTTTGAACCCGTAAGCAACATTCAGAAGTAAAACGCGTTGGGGAGCAACACTAGCATGATAAATGTTCTTGGGGTGCCAAATAAGTGCTGTGATTGGCCATTCGGTAGCACTTATATGGATTGTCAACCTACATTCAGGCTCTGTTTGGCAGTACACCTGGTTTTTATACAATTAAAACTTGCCTCCAAGCCAGGAATTCAAAAATAAGCACCTGCTTTTGGGCCACTGGGAGCAACATCCAAAGGGTTGGAGAGCAACATGTTGCTCACGAGCTACTGGTTGGGGATCACTGGTTTAGAGAAACAGGGTAAAATATGCATCCGTTCAGAATTTTATAACTCTTCTTTAACAAACAACCAATTTTTGAGAACATCTGGACAAAAACTTTGATATAAAAGCAGAGCAAACATATTAAATCAAGAAAAAAACACCCACTGAAATACATTCTAAATTGGTGGGGCCATAAGCAGTGTAAAATGAACTGTATCTGTTTGAAATAACAGTTGTATGTGTATATATACACATACAACTTGTTTTGTGACAAAAAGTCACACAATGTCCCTCCCCGCCCCTAATTGGCATATGCAAATTTGGATTTGGTTCGGCTGGGCAGAAGGATTTGGCCGGAAAAAAAAAGAAAAAAGGCCGAATCCCGAAAGGAATCCTGGATGGCTGAGACTGGGCATGGGGGTAGGGGGGCAGGCCCGTGACGTCAATGGGCGTGAGGTGATGTTCAGTAAAGTTCACACTTTAGTGAATTTGCAGAGTAACAATCGTTCATCTGATTGAAAATTCTCCTGGCGATAGGGACCGAAACTGGGATAACATTTTTTTCGCTACCGAATTGTCTTCTACACCTGTGTATTGGCCGTGTCCCTGTGGATGAGATTTCTGCCGAATTTTCACTAGCAATGGCCACTTTCACTAGCAATGGCCACTTCGCCCAATAGCAAATCTGCCCCAGTGAGTCCCAAAACACATGGGTAGTGCCCTACCAGTGTTGCTAGGAGCATTTTCTGGCCCAAAAAGTATGTTACCTATAACAAATTTACCATAAGTGACCTTGTATGTAGTTTTTACACAAAATGTATGTCTGATCCCTGCTTTTGTGAATTTCACCCAAAATGCTCAAATGTTCTCTTTTGGGACAATAACCAACTATTCCTAACACTGATTGGATGAATCAGGATGTATATCCACCAGAATCTAATAGGGATAGGTATAAGAGGCATCTACCTAGGGCACAACAATAGGGGGGCACTGGGCAGGTACATGTTAAAAGGGTCTTCTGTCTATCCCTAGTCCATGTTCACTCTGCCAGCCACTCTCCTCTTCCCTTTTTCACTCTCCCTCCCCTCTATCACTCTCCCCTCTTCTCCTGCGCGGATGCACGCACACACAGTGGGAGAGCATGGTGGCCGGATGGGTTGTGTAAGGCACCAGGTAGGCTTGTCCTGGCCATGAGTCCATTCCAGTAAGACAAGAGATAGTTGGTAGCGAGTATTTTTTTATATTTATCATCTCATATGATTAGCTACAATAAATGCAAAATACCTTTGTGAAGAGGAGTGTTGGCAGTCTCCAAGAAAATATAAAGTAACAAGTCTGAATTTTTTTGAGTTAAAATTAATTTCTGTATAGAAGTGGTGCTGTACATTATTTTGAGTTCAAAATAGGCACATTCAAAGTGTGTCAGTCCAAAAATTGAATTCCCAAACACTGGGTGTGTCAGTTTGTAAAAACAAGAATAGTTCTCTGTTTTGATAACAAACTTGAAAGCAGTGCCTCCTTCTGAAAGACTGTAGGCTTTATCTGTACACACTGTGTTCACAGACTAATTATTTTATTAGATTTGCATGGAAAAACAAAACTGGGCAGCTTTTCTGCTTGCTTTGATCATGCTGACTCTGAAGGGCAAGACGGGGAGATTTGTCGCCTTTGGCTAAATTCGAGCTACTGCAAGGACAAATCTACTAAAAATGCTTTTTCCACTGGCAATAAGGTAAATAACTGGTAGCAAAACATATGCGGAGCTAAAGTTTTCCATACACGGGCAGATAAAGCTTCAGATATCGGTCGTTTAGACCGATTTAACAGCTTATCTCCCCGTGTATGGTAGGGTTGCCACCTTTTAAAAAATAAAAAATACCGGTTAGTGCTGGGGGGTGGAAAAAAGGGAGCGGGGAGCAACGTAAATGGGCGGAGTCACACAAAAATTACACTCAAAAGGGGAGGGCTGTGATGTTTAAGGGGGCGGGGCCACCGTAGCGTCGGGGAACAAATAAGTTTAAAATGAAGGGCCGAGGACTTTTTGTTAGGGTATTACAAATTACCGGTAAATTTGTAATACCGGCCCTTGCAGGTTGTTTTACCAGCTAGGCTGGTAAAATACCGGCTGGGTGGCAACCCTAGTGTATGGGGGCTTCCGACGGGTCTTCCCGACCGATATCTAGACATGATATCGATCGGGAAGGTTGGATTTTCTTCCGACTGACCTGTCGGAAGTCCATTGCGCTAGTCGTAATCTGATCATTCGGCCATAGGGCCAAACGTTCGGATTACCCAGATATAGCCCTGCCAGTTAGTGGCATATCGGGGAAAGATCCACTCATGTGGCGATGATGCCAAACTAGCGGATCTTTGCATCTATGGCCAGCTTTAGTCCCAAAATTTCCTCACAAGTAAGATTATGTCTGTTGATAAGAAGATTGGTTATCTACAGATCTCATAGTTATTGTGTCAGTATCTCTTTAAGATGCTTGATGTTTCCCGTTTCACACACCTATTTTAATATTTAGGCAGATTCTCCTCCTAAGGTAAAAAATTATTCTTTCCTCATAAAAATGATTGTATCTAATTCTGGACTAACTGAACAAAGAGAAAATAACTCATTTATTGTCTTAAGCCTGTACGTATCAGGAATTCAGTTAGTTCTAAAGCAGGTAAATATATGACAAAATCTCACTTTTTGGGAATAACTTAGGCAGGTACTCCTATATTAATGGCTCTTGCAAGTGATTCCCACTCTAATACAAATTAGTTATTACCAGGGAAGAGCATATTTAGTGAGACACGTTCACTATCAGCATATATCCAATCTTTTATTCCTTCTATTTGCCACCTTTGATGAAAGCTTGACCAGTAAAACTGGCCTTACATTGGCTGATAAATGCTACTGACTTTCTGGAGAAAGCAGTATATTGTAGATGGCCTGTCTGACAGATATCTGCCGAAATTGATCTGGATTAAAGGGGTTGTTCACCTTTTAGTATGACGTAGAGAGTGATATTCTGAGACAATTTGCAATTGGTTTTAATTTTTTGTTTGTTTGTGGTTTTTGAGTTATTTGGCTTTTTATTCAGCAGCTCTCTAGTTTGCAGTGTCAGCAATTTGGTTTCTAGGGTACAAATTACCCTAGCAACCCTGCATTGATTTGAATAAGAGACTGCAATATGAAAAGGAGAGGGACTGAATAGAATGATAAGTAATAAAAAGTGGCAGTAACAATACATTTGTAGCCTTACAGAGCATTTGTTTTTAGATGGTGTCAGTGACCCCCATTTGATAGCTGCAAAGAAACAAAAGAAAATTGCAAATCATTAAAAAACTATGGAAAATAAATAATGAAGACCAATTGAAAAGTATCTTAGAATTGGCCCTTCTACAATATACTAAAAGTTAACTTGAAGGTGAACCACCCCTTTAAATCTATTGGGTAGACTTGAAAATCCATAAAGGTGATGGTCTTATTGTTAATGCAGTCCTTGTCTGATGGGTCTTTATAACAATAACTATGATCTCATTAGCCATTTGGCTAAATCAAGCAGAGATACACTTGTTTGCCAACCACACCAAATGCATGGATCTCAGTATTAATGGCCAGCTTTACACTGCACTGCACAATTCCATCCTAATTTGTGGATAGGGTTGCCACCTTTGAAATTTTTTTTTAATGGCAGTGAGGGAGGCAGGAAGGAAGGGGAGTGATGTGACGTACAAGGGGGCATGTCATGACGCAAAGGGGCAGAGCCACAACCCAACCCCGGGAAAAAAAAGGTCAGTTTTTAGTGGGTTGGGGCGGACCAGGGGCCTTTATTAGGAGTATTACAGATTTAACGGCAGCTACATTGCCAGTAAATTTGTAATACCGGCACCCGGCCTTGGCCAGTCTTTTACCGGAATACCGGCTGGGTGGCAACCCTATTTGTGGATGTGGTACTACTAGCACTTGGATTCAAATCAATGTGAGTAGTTGGATAAAACATATGCATAAGGCTCCAACAATATGGTTAGCTCTCCTTAAGAACCATACATCTTTGTTACCACGGAAAATAAATCTCCTGAAAAATACTTTCCATAGAGTAACATTAAGATCGCTGAAATGAAAACCTATTATGGCGATCCAGCCTAATCATGGAAAATTGCCTCCGTTCACATTTTCCTGCAGTTAAACCATATCGCTGTGAGTTGTAGCTTGTGCTTACAGCAATCTTAAAGGAATATTGTCATGGCAAAAAAAAATTTTTCAAAATGCATCAGTCAATAGTTCTGCATTGAAATCAATTTCTCAAAAGAGCAAACAGATTTTTTTATATTTCATTTTGAAATCTGACATGGCACTAGACATATTGTCAATTTCCCAGCTGCCCCAAGTCATGTGACTTGTGCTCTGATAAACTTCATCACTCTTTACTGCTGTACTGCACATTGGAGTGATATCCACCTCCCCCCCCCCAGCAGTGTAACAAAAGAACAATGGGAAGATAACAGCTACCTGGTAAATCTAAGAACAGCACTCTATAGTAAAATCCCATGTCCCACTGCGTTGTATTCAGTTACATTGAGAAGGAAAAACAACAGCCTACTAGAAATAGGGTTGCCACCTGGCCGGTATTTTTGATGGTTGATCCCAATGTTATTAATAGGAAAAAAAGATAAATATATAGGAAGGCCCGTATTTTTTTCAGGAAAAAGGTGGCAACCCTAGCCAGAAAGCAGTTCCCTCCTAAAGTGCTGGCACAAGTCACATGACTGGGGGAAGCAGGGAAATTGACAAAATTGCTAGCCTCATGTCAGATTAAAAAAAAATATAAAAAAAATCTGTTTGCTCTTTTGAGAAATGGATTTCAGTGCAGAAGTCTACTGGAGTAGCACTATTAACTGATGCATTTTTTTTAAACATGTTTTCCCATGACAGTATCCCTCTAAATTGCACCAGCAGCAGTCTTTATGTAAGTTTTGTGCTACAGAGAAACGAATATATTCCGTGTGCGCGGAAAAAGCTGCAGCAGGCAATAAGGCTGTGCAAGTGTAAGGACCTCCGCCAGGGGGCGCGCCTCAGCCACAATACGCTTTAGTATCTGCGTACAGCGGAAAAAAATCACAACAAGGAAGTAGATAGAAGCGGAAGTGGAATCATTACCCACAACAACCCAGAGAAAATACAGAGCGAGCGAGAGACGCAAACCCGGGGCAATGAATAATAAAGGTAAGGAAGAGATTCCCACACAACGGAGTTGTTTCGTAGCAGCTTGCTTAGTGATTGCCAGTCCTTTCTGTCGCGCTCAGGCGGATTCATTGCTTTGACGTCGGGACCTGACGGAGCCTCTGCCTGGCACTGAGTTGCTGCTGATACCAGTGGTTTGGGGCCTTGCTGGGAATCTTTGCCAAAACCTTATTTCCGGGTTTATTTTATCAGGAAATGTTCGTAAGAAAGGCCGGCACACTGACCTTGTAAGTCACTCGGTATCATTACGTCACTCACAGTGTCGGACTGGGACACCAGGGGCCCACCATAAAACCTTACACCAGGGGCCCATCATAAAACCTTACACCACGGGCCCATCATAAAACCTTACACCACGGGCCCACCATAAACCTTACACCACGGGCCCACCATAAAACCTTACACCACGGGCCCACCATAAAACCTTAGACCAGGGGCCCATCATAAAACCTTAGACCAGGGGCCACTCTCAGTACTAATATTCTTCATCTCCTCAATCAGACGCTGTTCTCCTAGTTTGTTTTCTTTACATACTATATCAATTATTCCATCTGTTTAGCCTCTTTGTTCTCATAGAAATAGGGAATGGCCATGAAATAGGCCAAACGTTTAGCAGCATGAGGGTCCACTGACATACTGGGCCACTGGGAGTTTTCATGGTATTGTTAACCACGCCCCTTTATGACCACACCCCCTAATTACCATGTTAATTTTACAAAATTTGGGAGGTTATGAAAGTTCTGACAATATTTCCACTTATCTAAACCGTTACAATTGCTTATTTTCTTATCTCATAATTGTTACAAAGTATCTTATGTGCACCTGTTAGCTGTTAGGACAATTTCTTGGAATAGGGGAAAAAAAGAAGCACACCATAGCTGAGGAATGGGTTGTCCCCTAAAGCTTGTGCCACATTTCTGCTGCAATAAATGTTTTTAAACGCAGGAGCCGAAGTATGGTGTGTTTCCTTTTTTCCAAGAAATTATCGTGTTTAGCTTGAAGCAGGCTGGGATTGAATGCACCCTATAAACCTTGAAGAGGGTCTCCAACAAGTAGAAGTGTTATGCACCTCATTAGGGAAGTAGCCCAGGTACATTGCAACGATCAGTGGAGCAGCCTTATGCATTTCATGTTGTCATAGGCCTCAGGCTGAGGACACAATTAATCTTTTTACTTTGCTTAAACTACCTGGAGGATGATGGCCTTCCTTTGAGCGCCTGCTCCACATTTATTTTCGGTTGTACCCTATAAGTAACAAGTAAGGGGAGTGCTGAAGACAAAATTGCTTATGAAAATTAGGACCACAAAACTACCAGTACCACTTTAATGACTGGTATAATTGTAAATGTGTTCTATGTGTGAGCCATAACATGTTCAACTCTTTTTGTAAATGTATTACAGATATGTTATGTTCAGAAATGTTAGCTGTGTATTTGGGATATTGTCTTGGGAAAACATGTATTTTTGAAAACGCATCAGTTAAAAGTGCTACTCCAGCAGAATTCTGCACTCAAAAGTGCAAACAGTTTTTTTTTTTTTGCCTACACTTCAGGATGGAACTACTTTCTGGCAGGCTGTTCTTTCTCCTACTAAGGGTAGGGGAAGATGAGCAGATTCGGTGAGATGTAATCGCCTGTTCTGAAGAGGTGGTAACTTCGGGCAACTTCGGAAATGGAAGCGCCGCAAGTGAATTAGCGCATGCGATTTCTCATTGAAGCACACGGAAGGCAGGAAGAAGGCAGTTCGGGGAGATTGTTGCCGGGCGGAAGAGGCAATTAGTCGCCTGGCAACTAAATCCCCCTGAATCTGCTCGTCTGCCCCTACCCTTAATGTAACTGAATCTCAGTGGGACTTGGCTTTTACTATTGAGTGCTGTTCCTATATCTACCAGGCAGCTGTTATCTTGTGTTAGGGAGCTGTTATCTGGTTACCTTCCCATTGTTCTGTTGTTAGGCTGCTGGGGGGTTGATATCACTCCAACTTGCAGAAAAGAGTAATTAAAATTTATCAGAGCACAAATCACATGACTGGGGACAGCTGGGAAAGTGATAAAATGTATAGCCCCATGTATGGTCACACACAGTGGAGCTAAAGCTGAGGTTAGCCCAAAAAGGAGGCATCTCCAGTCTGACCTCAGCAGGGCTACTGAGCAGATCTGCTTCTCTCAGCCTACACAAATAAGCAGGCGGAGAGCAGCTGTACCCTTCACTCAACCTGTGTGCCTGCAGCCTAAGGAGGGACAAAGAAACTCCAGAAAGTTTTAAAAAGTGAATTCCTAGCCCATTGTGCTTCATCTTAGCAGTGAAAAGAGGAGATTGCGTTGAGCATATGATTATATGGATGATGTACAGGAGGTCATTATGGAAGAATGTCACAATACTAGTTTTACTTTATCATTACAGAGGAGGTTGTTTCTCTAATGATTTTTACCAAGGACTTCTCAATATCCCTGCTTACTTAGGGCTCTTACAGACAAGAGGTTTTCCCTGTGCTCCCCTGCGTTCTGTTTTCTTCCGTTCAGCCACAGGGGAGCGCATGAGTAGATGCATTCAATTATTTTGAAGGGGGCTGTACTCCCACAGATGCATGTAAGTGCCAAACACAGGCTGGGACTAGGGTTGCCACCTTTTCCAGAAAAAAATATCGGCCTTCCTATATATTTATCTTTTTAATCTATTATTAACATTTGGACCAACCATCATTTTTACCGGTCAGGCCAGTAAAGTACCGGCCAGGTGGCAACCTTAGTTGGGACGCAGCATGTTGCATTTTACCTGCATTCGGCACTTACATGCGTCCGTGTGAGTACAGCCTCCTTCAAAATAATGACTGCGTCTACTCCTGCACTTCCCTGTGGCTGAACAGAAGAAACCTGATTGCAGGAGAGCGCAGGTAAAAACGCTTGTCTGTAAGAGCCCTTATAGTGAAATAAAGAATGCTTTACCATTCTGATACCTGCGGGTTCTCCTAAGTTTTACAGTACTCTTGATCTTTTCAAACCAGGGGACCGCTCTCGGCACACCGATCCTGGAACTGTCCCTAGTATTCCGAGTCAGGTGCTCAGTCCACAGTGTCCCCACTGCTCAAACTTGCATCAGAACCAAATGAAGGATGCCACTCCGATCAAGCAGAAAGCTTCTGTAGAAATATCACACCTCACATGTGATGCCTATGACTAAGGGATTGAATCCCGAAACGCGTAAGGCCTGATATTTCTGCAGAAGAATGCAATAAACCAGCTTTCTGCTTGATCGGAGTGCCGTCCTTCCTTTGGTTCTGATGTAATTTTGATCTTTTGTCATACGTTCATCTGATGGTGTTCTGCCCCTTTGGAAAGATATTTTAAAGAGAAATGCATTCATTTCCTTGTTATTGATTATGCAAGATACAATTTTATACTCGCATTCATCAATCCTGTACACATAATTATTACTTTGGATTGTATAGCAATGCTTTCCACTTTGGTTGATGTTGCTAGAACTGAGAAGAATTGTACACTGTTAAAAGTGAAAGTACAGTGACTATTCATGAGCATAGTGTGACTTGTTTATAGTACACTTTCCTATTGGCCCATTCTGAACATACTTGTCTCTTGGTTTGCTGAGGTTGATAAGAGAGGAAATATTATATATATAGTGCCCTATAAGCCTTCATTCTTTAATGGGCATTCCATCTTTGAAGAGTCAGATTTAACTGAAAGGCAGATATTTTTCCTTTGGTGCAAACAATCACTGTAAAGTCATCATGTGTATGGCCACCTTTTAGGATTTCTTCCAATAAAATAATAGTCCTATGTGTTTTTTTTTTGTTTGTCTTTTAAGGGGGCTGTATAATGACCAGTTTATATGTTTATAAGTGGAATATTTAATTTTAAAAGCTAGTCCTGCTAAGCAATTTGGCAAGTAAGCAACATAACACACGTGTGTTTGTGGGCTAAGTACATTTTTTTTTCCATCCTCTCCCAAATCTTCTAATTCAAACTTTTCTCATTAGAAGTAAAATATGAATACTAATTGATATACATTTATCTTGAGTTTTTACAAATAGTGAAACAATTCTTTATTCAGATATCAAGATAATTGTATCAGTTTGAGTGACTGATTCTTGGAATCAAATCATGCAATCCAGAGCCAACTCTCAAAGCAAATTCTAGGTTTCTCACAACCCTAGCTTTGTTTTATTTTCGTAGGAAATTAAAGTAATGGAGACTGAAGATTTAGAGATCCGCTTGTATAGCAATCTCTCCTCAATATGCCCACGATGAGGTGGGTGATATCTGGCTGATCTGATTATGGGCCCAACGATCAGATCATAATGCATCTGATATGGGCGGTCTGATTGTGAGGCCACATCAACGCACAGATGCGGCCGTGATCGGACTGGATTTTTTTTAACTTGCCTGATCAAGTGGGAGTGAATGTATACTTCCTTTAAAGAAATTTTTTTTTTCATTTCTTCTTCCTGAATGTATGCTATATAATGCAAAGTGTCTCAAATTGATAATTGTAATATATTTATTGCAAAAAAGGAAAATATGCCATCAACATATTTTCATAGCAACAAATATGTATAGATTAGTAACACCAAAAAATAATTCTGTAGTTTACTTCCTTATTTCAATACCCTACAGGCATGAATGCGTGAATTGGTGTCACTGGGTCATATTCCCTTTGTTGTAAACAACAAAAACCTTAATTATTTTTCCTTTAGCACAACAGAATAAAAATGATGAGCCATAGGAATTATCAAAAGTTTACATGTTACCTTAGAGATGCTCCACAATAAAACTTCAAAATAGCAAAGTAATAAATTTGTTGGTATTAGCCATGCTTTGACCTAATTAAAAGAATACTGTCATGGGTAAAGATGTTTTTTTTAAAACGCATCAGTAAATAGTGCTACTCCAGCAGACTTCTGCACTGAAATACTAAAGATCAAACATATTTTTTTTTATTTAATTTTGAAATCTGACATGGGGATAGACATATTGTTAGTTTTTAAGCTGACCTCAGTCATGTGACTTGTGCCTGTACTTTAGGATGGAACTACTTTCTGGCAGGCTGCTATTTCTCCTACTTACTGTAACTGAACCAGTCTCAGTGGGACTTGTGTTAGGGAGCTGCTATCTGGTTACCTTCCCATTGTTCTTTTGCAAGGGTAGGGGCAGACAAGCAGATCCGGGGAGATTTAGTTGCAGGCGACTAATCGCCTCTTCCGCCCGCCGACAATCTCCCCAAACTGCCTTCCATGTGCTTCAATGAGGAATCAACTGCGCTAATTCACTTGTGGCGCTTCGATTTCCGGAGGCGCCCGAAGTTTCCTCCTGAGTCGCCGCTTGTCGACTAAATGTCCCCGAATCTGCTCATCTTCCCCTACAATTAGGGTGCTGGGGAAAAGGGAGGGGTGATATCGCTCTAACTTGCAGTACAGCAGTAAAGAGTGATTGAAGTTTATCAGAGCACAAGTCACGTGACTTTGGACAGCTGGGAAATTGACAACATGTCTATCCCCATATCAGATTTCAAAGTTAAATATACAATAATCTGTTTGCTCTTTTGAAAAATGGATTTCAGGGAAGAATTCTTCTGTAGCCGCACTATTAACTGATGCATTTTGAACATGTTTTCCCATGACATACTGTACCTGCATCCATGCTTTTAACCACAGACTAGCAGTTGGGAATGTCCTATCTGGCATAGCAAACATGTACACTGACATGTAATGCATGATTGCATTGTGACTCCTTAAATATGGTACTTATAATAGTATACTGATTTATCAACATTTTATTTTGCTTTTATTTGAATGTATTGTGTATCCTTACTCATGCCTTCCATTCTACAGGACAATACCCTACTGCCCCAGCCTACCCAAACCAGGCTCCTAATCCTCAGTCAGTATATCCACCAACCATGCACCTGCAACAGGCTCCTCCTTATACAGAGGCACCTCCTGCTTATTCTGAGGTAAGGTATACATGTGCTACAATAAAAATGTAAACAGGTAAAATGCTACTGAAAAGATTATTTTACAGTAAGCAAAGCTTACTTATTATTAGCATTTATTTACAGTTTTATTTAAAGGACTTTTTCAATGTATAAATAAAAACTGGGTAACTAGATAGGCTGTGCAAAATATTAAATGTTTGTAATATAGTTAGTTAGCCAAAAATGTAATGTATAAAGGCTGGAGTGCCTGGATGTGGAACATAATAGCCAGAACATTACTTCCTGCTTTGCAGCTATCTTGGTTTCCACTGATTGGATACCAGGCAGTAACCTGAATCTGAGCTGCATGCTAAGGGTCAATTGCAAACTCACATGTCCCATGTAGCCCCCCCTTATAGTCTGTGACTAACTCAGAGTTAGAGAGCTGAAAAGCAGGAAGTTCTGTTCTGTTAGACACAGTAGTCGTAACTACCAGGGGTGCAAAGGGTGCTATTGCACCAGGGCCCCCACCCCCTTGGGGCCCGTCAGAGTCACGCTAATGGTTATGGCAGGCATTATCTAGGAGGGACATTTTGCAGCACACATGCCATCAACACTCCAGCATTCGATTCATAGAGGTAAGGGCCCGACAGGGGGGCCCAGGTGCCCATCCTGTACCGGGGCCCACCAGGGAGTAGTTTTGCCACTGGTTAGACATCAAGTCACTCCAGCTTTTATATATTACATTTTTGGCTAACTATATTAGACACATTTTTTATTTTGCACATTCTATCTATTTTCCCGGTTTTTATTTTTACACTTAAAGGAAAACTATACCCCAAAAATGAATTTTGTAGCAACAGATAGTTTATATCAAATTAAGTGGCATATTAAAGAATCTTACCTACCTGGTATATATATTTAAGTAAATATTGGCCTTTTACATCTCTTGCCGTGAACCACCATTTCGTGATGGTCTGTGTGCTGCCTCAGAGATCACCTGACCAGAAATATTTCAACTCTAACTGTAACAGGAAGAAGTGTGGAAGCAAAAGACACAACTCTGTCTGTTAATTGGCTCATGTGACCTAACTTTATAGTTTGTTTGGTATGTTTGTGTGCACCGTTGGATCCTAGGATCCCAGGAGGCTGTCCTTATTTTTTAAAATGGCAATTTTCTATTTATGATCACCCAATGGCACATGCTACTAAAAAAGTGTATTATTATGAAAATGGTTTATTTACATGAAGCAGCATTTTAGATTTGAGCTGTTTTATGCAATATCTGTTTATAGAGACGTACATTGTTCGGGGGGTATAGTTTTCCTTTAAGGGACTAATGTTGTTACATTATGTTCTGCATCTAGTGGCAAAATGTTACTCCAATTCTGTTAGAATTGAAAAATGTTTACATCTGGAATGGCTTGGATGATTTCTTTGACAGATATAATGTCAAAATATTGTGATACTAAACTCTATAGATAGTATATGGGCATATATAATTTATGTGAAGGTATGGAGGGGTGTGTGTGGATGCTGGGTTTTCATTTGGAGGGGTTGAACTTGATGGACTTTGGCTTTTTTTTTCAATCCAATTTAACTATGTAACTAACTATTATGTAACCATGGTGATAGTAGGCATTTGGCTTGTGACCCTTATCTATTATCCCCTTTAGGGTAGGGGAATACAGGCATATTTTGGAGATTTAGTCGCTGGCCTTCCATCTGCTTGGATGAAGAATCGCCTGCGCTATTGCACTCACGTTAAATTCTGAAGTTTCCTCACAAGGAAACTTTGGGCGACTTCGAAAATTGAAGTGACGCGAGTGCATTAGCGCAGGCAATTCTTCATTCAAGCGGACGGAAGGCAGTTCGGGGAGATTGTCACCCTGCAGAAGAGGCGATTAGTCGGCAGGTGACTAAATCTCCCTGAATCTGCCCATTTGCCCCAACCCTTAGGGTGGTGCCACACAGTGAGATTTGCCAAGCGACAAATCTTCTTTACTGCAGACAAGTAATCTTCCCAAATGCCTTCCCATCAGCAAGAATACTAATCGCCGAAAGGGATTGCATACAAATCACTTTGGATTTCCAAAGTCGCCTGAAGTTTCTTCATGAGGTAACTGCGGGCGACTATACGTATGCCATCTCTCTGGCGATTCATATTCTTGCTGGCGGGAAGACATTTGGGGAGATGGTCGCCCACAGTAGAGAAGATTTGTAATTGGGAGACTAATCTCCCTGTGTGCCTCCTCCCTTATTTGTCAGTGGGTCAGGAATTGTCACAAGTAGAACAGTTCTTCTGTGTCCTAGAGTTGAGGTCACTAATGTTTCACAGTTACCTTTCAAAGTTGTCCCCACAGTCAACTGAATAGCTTGATCCTCTTGAAACTAATTGCATTTTAACACATAGGTTGAAAAAATAATACGTCCATCAAGTTCAAACTTTGAACTTTCTTTTAACTTGCCTAACTGCTAGTTGATCCAGAGGAAGGCAAAAAAAAACCATTTGAAGCCTCTGCAATTTGCCTCAGAGGGGGAAAATACCTTCCTGTCTCCAAAATGGCAATTGGATGAGCTATCTTCCATAACCCTGTATTCCCTCACTTGCTAAAAAGCCATCCAACTCCTTCTTAAAGCCATCTAATGTATCAGCCTGTACAACTGATTCAGGGAGACAATTCCACATCTCACTGTAAAAACTCTTTCCGAATATTTAGGTGGAACCTCCTTTCTTTTAATTGGAATGGGTGACCTAAAAATTGCAGTTAATAGGACTAATGGTAAGTGGGAGGAGGGACAAGAAAAATACCTCTTAATTGCCATCACCTTTTGCAGAAAGTAGTAGAAGTAATAGTATTAGTTAACATGAGTAACCACATACTTACATATGATTTCTCAGTGTGGAGTCAGAAATGCCACTGAAGCAGTCGGGTCACTCCAGTTCACATCTCAGCAGCTACTTGCAATTAATTAGCTTGTTAAAAACAGAAGGTGCTAATGGTTTATTTTATAGCACAACCCTGTCCTCCTTACAGGTACATTCTCAATGCACCTACTTTTCTGCCATGTATACTGTGGTCGTTTTTTTTTTTTTATGGTGTGGTGGGGTGGTGTTGAAATAAAATATTTTTCTAGCTGCACCATTACTGGTATCACATTATGCTTTTAAGGTAGAGTTCCACTTGATTTATTGTTACTAACAGATGTGTTTTTTTCTTTAGCTCTACCGATCTGGGTATGTGCATTCACCATCAGCTAATATGGCCCCTAATATGGCACATTATCCCAACACGTCAATGTACCTTTCTATGACTCAGCCTATGCAAGTTGCACCAATGGCATCATCCGTGCCTATGGCTTATTATCCTATCGGTCCTATGTACCCACCTGGCTCCACAGTCCTTGTTGACGGGGGCTATGATGCAGGTGCTAGATTTGGTGTGGGCAGCTCTCCATCTGTTCCAGTAAGTATTATCACTGAATTTGAAATCGGTGTGTAGGGACAAATATATCTGCTTCTGGTATATCTGTATTAGAATTCACAGTGCAATTATTTTTATGTAGTTCTAAAACCCAGTTTACTTGCAATCTATTTTAAAATCTATAAAGTTTTGATGTGTACTTCCATTCAGTAATGTGTGCATGTGTAAAGTTGTTCTCACCCCTAATTTTTAAACCATTAAGCAGGGGTGCAATGGGGCTGTGACCACAAGGTTCATACAGACAAGAGCTCTGCACTCAACCCATTATATGTATGCCTTAAGCTACCTCCCCTTTAAACAAAACTGGGATTAAGCTGTCCAACTATTCTGGCCAGTCCTACACTCAACTTTCATCTGAACAGTAACAAAAAAAAAATGAGTGATTTAAAGTAATGAAAATATAATGGTATTTGTTGGTAAAGCTGGTGTATTTGTTTCAGAATGACTACTATAATTAATATAAACAAGCTACTCTGTAGCCATGGGGGCAGCCATTCAAAGCTGAAACAGAAGAAAAGGCACAGGATAAAGATCAGGTAACAGGCTCTGTAATATACAGTAGGATTTATCAGAACTTCTACTAGCCACTGTGTATCCTGCGCTTCAATGGCTGCCCCCACATCAGCTTTTTTTTATATAAACTATAGTTATAAAGCAAACACCCCAGCTTTACCAGTGCAGGGCACCATTAAATTATATTGCTTTTCATTTAAAACACTTTATTTATGAATTCTATTACTTCATTATACATTTTACACAGGGACTATGTTTTACCTGCTGCTTTCCAGGTTAAAACTACCAAACTTGTTTTCCCTTTTATTGGTCACCACTGGGATCACCTGACTAGCTGGAAAGGGTGGAAACTAGAACATGGAGCTGGCCACTGCTCCTGTATAAATTATAACAAACAAGGGAAAGTTGTGCTTACCAATAATGTTTTAAAACTATAAGCAGGGTTGCAATGAGGCTGTGACCACAAGGTTCATACAGACAAATACAAGAGGTCCTCTGTACTCAACCCATTTTCAATATATTTAAAGGAATTCTTCAGTATAAAAACTGTATAAATAGATAGGCCGTACAAAATAAAAAATGTTTGTAATATAGTAAGTTAGGCAAAAATGTAATGTATAAAGGCTGGAGTGACTGTGTAATATAATAGCACAACTTCCTGCTTTGCAGCTCTCTTGGATACCACTGATTGGTTAACAGGCAGTAACCAATCAGTGACTTGAGGAGGGGCACATGGGCCATTACTGTTGCTTTTGAATCTGAGCTGCATGATGAGGATCAATTACAAACTCACTGAACAGTTATGTCCTATGTGGCCCCCATTCAAGTCATTCTGACTAACTCAGAGTTAGAGAGCTGAAAAGCAGGAAGTTGGGTTTGGTTCTGTTATGTTGGACATCAGTCACTCCAGCCTATATAGATTTATTTTTTTGCCTAACTAACTATATTAGAAATATTTTTTTATTTTGCACAACCTATCTATTTATCCAGTTTTTATTTTTACACCGAACTGTACCTTTAAGACAGTGAGACTTTTTTTTTAACCTTGAAAACAGCAAGTAAATTGCAGGAAAAACTTAATCCTTGTGTAGATTGTATAATGAAGTACAGGTATGGAACCTATTATCCAGAATGCTCGGGACCTGGGGCTTTCCGGTCTTTCTGTAATTTATATCTTCATACCTTAAGACTACTAGAAAATCATTTTAATAATAAACTTAACAGTCTGGTTCTGGTTCCAATAAGGATTAATGATATCTTCGTTTGGATCAAGTGCAAGCTACTGTTTTATTATGACAGAGAAAAAGGAAATCTTTTTAAAAAATTTGGATTATTTGATTATAATGGAGTCTATGGGAGACAGCAAGTCCGTAACTCAGAACTTTCTGGATAACGGGTTTCTGGATAATGGATCCCATGCCTGTAAAATAATTCTTAATGAATCAAATGAAAGTTGTATAGGAATGGCCATATCGGGGATAAATTTGATGTAGTTGACCAGTTTAAATATATTGCAATATATGGACAAACTATCCCTGTTTTTTGTTTAAAGGGTAAGGCATTTTTGGTAGCTTAAGGTACAAAATGTCTCAATGACTTAAATATATTGATAATGGGTTGAGTGCACAAGACTTCTTGTATTTGTATAGCTGTGTATAAGTATATATATATATCTTGTATATAACAAAGACTATGTGCCTATTTTTCTGACCTATTTTTGTGACATGGTTATATGTGCCTCGGTATAAAAAGACAGGAATACAAATTTAATGAGCAGAACCCATTCCCCAGCCAAAAAACCAAGCGATATTGTATTTTTGCAGTACGTGGGAGGAACATATAAACATTGTGCATCAGATCTTCCTAACCTAATAATTGCCATGAATGTGACTTTAAACATTGTTCATTTGTCACAATTTGTGGTGTGGGGCCCTGGTATAACTTTTGCTTTTTACACTGTACATTGAATGTAAAACCATTTCCCACTTTCTTAAATGCTAAAAACCTGTAAGAAACTTGAATTTAAAATCTGTTACCATCCTAATGGCTGTTTTTTTTTTCTCTTTCAGCCTCCACCACCTGGCTGCCCCCCGAATGCTGCTCAACTGGCTGCCATGCAGGGTGCAAATGTATTAGTCACACAGAGGAAAGGCAATTACTTCATGGGTGGCTCAGATGGTGGATACACCATTTGGTGAAATGGAACCAGAGGCATGGAAACAGGGGTTAAAAAGCAAAAATGAAAACAAAAAAATAAACATAATAAAATGGGCTAGCCTTTGTACAAGGAATGGCATCTCACCCTGTGAGCACTTCCCACAATGTTCTGCTTTAGAATATTAACCCAGAATTGCTGTTTAGTCACATGTCGTGGGGTGTCTTCCTGGTGCTCATTCTTTAAGTACTCCTACTATATTAAAGGAGGTCCTTGTAAAAAGGACAGTAAAAGCTTTGCAACCCTTTAAACACCTCTAACCTCTTCCCATGCACCTTCACTTAATAATAAACTTTCAAATTACAGGCTGATTTTAGGCTCACAAAGTCCTTTTAATGAGGGATAGAAGGACTGTACATTAGGAGTAATTTTTGAAGTAACCAAGATGCAGATTGTTGTGCTTTATAATTGTTACTGGCTTTGGGATAGGACACATCTGTATTAATTACACTTATAAATGCATAATGTATCTTTTTAAAGAAGGCAAAAGGAAATGCCTACACACACACATATATCTATTTGGGCTCTATTGCTGAATGTCCCCAGTTTTCCTTATATTCTAGGAAGTCCTATTTCTTTTCTGTCCCCAGATTTCAAATATATGCATCTTGTTTCTGTGTTCTGCAAACCAACCATATTTTTTTTTTTTTCAATTCTGAATGCTGCTTGAAATAATTTCTGCTTTCAGGGTTATTTACCCTTTCAATTAGCAGCATGATAGAATAGTTGGATATTGTACAGATTAGCAGTTAGACTACACACGAGGGTGCTATATTATTGTTTTCAGATGGAAATCATATCACAATACTTAATGATTCTATATTTTCTGTTCAAATGGTTTTAGGTTCAACTTCTGTTATTACTCAAGTTGGTCTGGGAAATGGAAGTAATAGGCAAGGCTGCTAAGCATTGGTGCTTTTTGTGACTCTACCTTTGCCACCAAATAACCCATATAATACACATGTTCTTCTCATTTCCTAATGAAACCAAAATTTGTTTC
Source organism: Xenopus borealis (assembly GCA_024363595.1). Taxonomy (NCBI): domain Eukaryota; kingdom Metazoa; phylum Chordata; class Amphibia; order Anura; family Pipidae; genus Xenopus; species Xenopus borealis. The sequence continues at coordinate 131,349,269 of CM044434.1, forward strand.
CCTGAAGGAATGGTGTTTTGATCAAGGAGTGACCACTCAACAACACTTTTTTTTTTTTTTTTAATTTCTTTGCCAACCTACATAAATGTATAACTCATACTTATGAATAGATTGAATATGTAAATATGTTTCTTGGAGGTCAACCTTAAGAACCACTGAATAAGTGCAAAAAGTTAGGCCTCATCTGCTCCTTTTCTGCATTAAAGACTAGATTTAGACTGCTGGCTGTGGTAGTCCAAAGCAATGTATTTTACCAATGGAATATGATTAAATTCAGTACATCCTTTTGCTATTCAGTAGCCTTATGTGCTTTAGGGATGGATCTTTCAATGGTTTCCTTTAAATAGGTCTGTGCAAATTAAGAGATGCCCACCTCACACCTGCACTAAAAACATATGGGAGCAGCAGGCCTGGACTGCGAGTCAAAATAGGCCCTGGCATTTCAGATACACAGGTCCAAACAGCCCTCTAAATATTGACTTTCTATGGCGCCTTATAATGGCCCCTCTGGCATTTACCAGAACCCACAAGTTGCCAGTCCGGGCCTGGGGAGCAGGAACAAAATGGTGGCACAGCAATTTTCCTTCTGCTCCTACGCTTTAATTGTGTGCACTTGTGGTGGGTATCCTTTATTCGTAGGCTTCATTAACAGAACGCAATGTATTAGTAAAGAAAAAATCAAATAAAACACACAATCAGATTTTTAAAAAAAGTTTTACACTGGAACAAGTCTTCTATGCTTTTTAAGCATTTTGTATACATTGCTTGTGTGTGATATGTAAAATATTGCATTATTAATACAGCAAACAAACAAAAGGCTACATTGGTTTCATGTGCAAAGACGGCATATATAAGCATGCCCCATTTTTATTGGACTGTTTTAAATGAAAATTTGGAAATCGCATTAACTATTCTAATAGTTTATCATCTGTAGGCTGCTCCTACAAAGAATAAATTCCATTCTTGAATCGAACAACTATAAGTTATAACAGCTCAGTTATACAGACCTGCTGCAATACACAATGTGCATATTTAGCTTGCACATATAATCAATGAAATTCTTATTAAAGTGATACTAACACATTCCTATAAAAACAGGAACGTGTTTGTATCCGTGAAGAGAAGCTGCATGTGAAGTATAACAATCTGAAAGCCGCCCCCAGCCCAGCAAACTTTAGCAACAGCAACCCACCGACTCCATTAAATTGTCTTGCTGTGTTGTTTCAGTTACGCTGGGCAGGGGGCTGTGCGATCCCTGTAATTGTAATTAGCCTATGGAGGGATCACTCCGCCCCCAGCTCAGTGTAACTGAAACAACTCTGCAAGATGATTCAGTCATAATATCCTATACCTTACTGTATACCTTACTATATACTTTACCTTACTATATACCTTACTATAGAAAGAGATGTGCGGGCCGACTCGATACCTGTGGGTCCTGGTGACCTTGCGCTGCTCTTCGCGGGTTGAACTCTTCTCCTGCTCTCGCCGACCGCCACTTTCAAATACCGACTTCCGGCTTTATAGCCTGTGCGCCTGCTCACCCTGCCCCTTTTGTGATGTCATCAGCGGGGCGGGTTGGCTCGGGTCTATACAAGGAACCCAGAAGTGCGGGTGTGGGCTGAAAGGGGCGGGTTAGGGTTGGGTGCGGGTCGGGAAAACCCCGACCTGCACATCACTAGTAGAAAGGTATATACATACCTTACTGTATACTTTAATGTAGATATAGAAATAAGGTATGTTGCATTTAAATATGTTTTGTGTGTTTGCTGCTTCAAAACCCCACTGCATATCACCCTAAAGGTCCCTAACTCCCCTATATTGGATATGTCTAAAATACTGTTTAGCTGCGGCAGCCTTGCATCTATCAAACAATGTCCTTACTCCATACTGTTGTGACTGATGTGATAAGGAATTGAAGCATTTCACGGGGATCATTTGCGCTAAGTTGTTGTGCTCATATACACCTGGTGACACAGAACTAAAAAGAAGGAAATCTAATAGTTGTGTATGTCTACATTTAGCCAGTAATAGGCGGCTATAAGGCATTGCGCTAATTACCTCATTTGCAGAATGAGCTCCTAAAGTTTGAACATGCTCAGGAGCAGCCAATTGACATGTGACCTGCGTCTACACGAGCATAGCCCCGCCTACGTAAACGACCCCCAAAGTCTTTAATACACTGTGGTGCACTTGTGGATTTTTTTATACTAAAACAAAATGTAGATTGAAAACTATTTTGAAGATTGGAATAAACTGAATGAAGTTTAAATAAACCTCATAAATGAATAATCTCCAATGTGTTGCTTTATGTCTCAGCTCATGGTCCTGCAGTGGGTGTGGTCCATTCAGAAAATGTGTTTATTGGGTGGGTAGGTAAATGTGGTCTTGGTCCAGCACAGCATTTTATTATTATTATGTATTTATATAGCGCTGACATTTCAGATTTTGGCTTCTTCGCCTCCCTTCCCACTTCTATGTCTCTCAATGGTCAGCGTTTAATACGAATGTTTATATTTATTCCAGATGTTGCACTTTTTTTTCTTTTTAATGTATGTAAGTGATATAAACAGTTAAATTTTACTAAGAAGGATGTGTGTAATTATGACAGAATCTTGATTCACCGATGCTAGTAATACAGAGGATATTACAATGGCTTAAACAGCTAGGGTTAAGTTGTTCCATTTTAAGATATTACAAGTATGATACCTGTTATCCAGAATGCTTGGGACCTGGGGTTTTCCGGATAATGGATCTTTCCTTAATTTGGATCTTCATATCTTAAGTCTACTAGAAAATCAAGTAAACATTAAATAGGCTGGTTTTGCTTCCAATAATGATTCATTATATTTTAGTTGGGATCATGTATGTACATGGTACTGTTTTATTATTAGAGAGAAAAAGGAAATCTTTTAAAAATTTGGATTTGATTATAATGGAGTCAATGGGAGATGACCATCTGGATAACGGGTTTCCGGATAATGTATCCAATACCTGTACACAAATTACACGAGAGAGAAATTTTGAATAAGAAAGCCATAAAATAATTGAAATGGATCTTGGATCAATTTCTGTATTTAAAGTTCAACTAAAGTGTAAAATAGAATAAGGCTAGAAATGCTGTATTTTGTATACTAAATATAAACATAAACTTACTGCACCACAAGCCTAATCAAACAAATGATTTATGCTTTCAAAGTTGGCCACAGAGGACTGTCATCTTGTAACTTTGTCTATAGCCAGCTTTACAGGGAAGCAAACAAATCTGCTTGAGTACTGGGAAGTAAGGTGGGGGCTTCCCATTGCTATTTGAAAGTATGAGTTTCCCTGCAGAGCAGTTAGGGACCGTCTGAAGACCGCAGCTGTCAGAGCAAGTAAAACGAAGGGGGAATTTCACTCAGTCCGTTTTATTATAAAAATGGTAGACATTTTTAAATTCAAGTATACTGGATAAGTTTCTTTTTTTTATTTAAGAAATTAATGGGATTTGATTTTTTTGCCTTTACATTCCCTTTAATTACTACTTCCATGCTATTTTGCAGTTTAATCAGAATGTACCATTTATACTTAATAAACATCCTACTTTACAAAAAAGTTACCATTATCAATATATCATTATTATTAACATATATTTATAGAGCGCCAACATATTGCGCAGTAATACCAAAGATTGTAGAAAAAAAACAAAAAAAAACTTGTTTACTTCTATTATCATACAAGAAATAAAGTTTGATAAGATATTTATATAAAACAAAGTGCTGTTGCAATAAAATGATCAGGAAATCTGTGGAGGAGGGTTGGTTATCTGTTGCTCCACATTCTTTCTAGCAACATCTGTATGTCCCACCCCATTGCTCCTTTGTCTGGGTTCCTGCAACTTTCAACATTGTAGATAGAGAGGGCGCTTGTGAAGACAGTCCAGACGGTGAAGTCCGAGATGCAGGTGTCTAGAAAACGATGGTACTGCTGCAGACGAAAGCTTTTATTCCTCTTTGGTCTGTTCAGCTACCAATGGACATAATGTAAGCGTGTATAATACAGCACATACAGTTGTAGAGTGCTAATTATAACATGATGTAATTTCTAAAAAAAAAAAAAAAAAGTTCTATACTGATGTAAAGTATGGGGAAGGGGGCTGAATCTTCAAAATAATTTAAAGGGAACTCCACTTAAGCATTTTGAAAGGTAAACAATTTCAAGAAACTTTGTAATATACATCAATTTAAAAATATGCAGATTTTTCATGATGTTTAATGGTTTCTGACAGTTCCCTAAGCCTAGCCCCCTGATCTGTCTGACTACTTTGCTGAGCTGGCTAACTACTGTTACTTTCTATCAGCAGCCAGCTGTCCCTCGGCCTGCATCTGCCAAACCCCACAATTCCCTGCACACGTGATTTCAATAAGTAACAGAACATCTCCATGCAATGCATTGTGGGTTATGTAATTCCAGCATGTGGTCTGTAAGCTGTGGAGAAGTTGTTACAATTTGTAACATCAGTATTCTAGTTCCTCCTTCCTGGCCAGGACTTTAAATGAAGCAGAAAGAGAGTGGTTAAACAGTTGGATTTCAGCATAGAAAATGGCATTTATTCATATGAAATAGGCAACTGTGATGGATAGATTAGGGGTTTCTGTGTTATGTGGGCCTCTATCAAATGAGCAGATCATTGATTCTCTTGTTCCTGTTAAAAGGACAGTACACAACACATTTGCTCAAGGAAATCCAAACAAACAAGACTTTATTGATAAATCTGTATTCTGCCAAATATTTTATTTTCATTGTAGCTTATATTTTTTTTGTAATTCAATTAATTAAATATCTTGATAACTTCCAAGCTCATCCTGAACTTCCTCAACTATCTCCAGGATATGTAACTCAACCTCCAGACTGAACTTCTGTTTTAGTTTCCTGGTCAGTTGCTCCATTATCCTCCTTTTCTCCTGCAGTACACCCTTATGTCCCCATGGGAAATCATCATACCCTGCTCTTAGCAGAAATAGCACCAGGCAGTACAGTGGGTGGGGCTTGAAAACAGCTTAAAGGGATACAGTCATTTTGTTTTTCAAAATGCATCAGTTAATAGTGCTGCTCCAGCAGAATTCTGCACTGAAATCCATTTCTCAAGAGCAAACAGATTTTTTTATATTCAGTTTTGAAATCTGACATGGGGCTAGACATATTGTCAATTTCCCAGCTGACTTGTGCTCCGATAAACTTCAATCACTCAAGTTGGCGCGATATCACGCCCTCAGTTTTCCCCCCAGCAGCATAACCGAACAATGGGAAGGTTACATTGAGAAGGAAAAACAGCCTGCCAGAAAGCAGTTCCCTCCTAAAATGGCTAGCCCCATGTCAGATTTCAAAACTGAATATAAACAAATCTGTTTGCTCTTTTGAGAAATGGATTTCAGTGCAGAATTCTGCTGGAGTAGCACTATTAACTGATGCGTTTTAAACATGTTTTCCCATGACAGTTTCCCTTTAAATAGACATTATTACTACTCCTACTAAATGGGCAATGAGCAGAGTCCCTACTACTATATCCTTTGCAACATACCGTTTCCTCAGGAACCAAGCAGCTGTGCAGCAGGTTGGACACCCCTGGCTTAAAGGAATTGTCCAGAATAAAAACTCGGTAGATAGGCTGTGCAAAATACAAAAGTTTTTTTTATATAGTGACTGGATTTGTAACATAACAGAACACTACGTCCTGCTTTGCAGCTCTCCTGGTTTCTACTGATTCAGTTGCAAACTCACTGAACAATTATGTCCCATTTGGGCCCCCCTTCAAGTCACGGACTAACTCAGAGTTAGAGATGTTAGACATCCAGTCACTCCAGCCTTTATACATTATATTTTTGGCTAACTATATTAGAAACATTTTTTATTTTGCACAGCCTATTCATCCAGTTTTTATTTTTATACTGAACTGTTCTTTTACACCATCTTTATTGCACTAGCACTATATATTTATTTCTGTATAAACAAACACCACCTAAATGTTAATGCCCCAAAACTGACCACACAGCAACATTTTGCAGCAGCTTTACAGCAAAGATTTACAGCAAAACCATACTTACAAAAAAAAAAAAAAATCTTTGCTCATCACGAATACAAATTATGTGAATTGGCCAACAAAGGGGTTTTAAAAAATACTGCAAAAAGTTTAAAATGACAATCTTTTATTTCTTCAGTAAAAGGCTTAAACAAGGACTTGTGACTATTTATATGCTCTGCAAGAACAAACTAAAAATCAGTGAGGGATCAGTACATATCTAGCTAGAGCAATGTCCTTTTGACAAGACTACATCATTAAATTATATATACACAAGTATTTGCAGAATGGAAAGCTCCAGTGCTGAAAAATGAAATGCAACAAAAGTGCAGGGCAAGGAAGGGGTAAAGGTACATATGCTGCATCTACCAAAACAGTGCTAAAGAACATGTTCGTTGTGTAACAAAATTCACAATGTGGTTACAAAAACAAAATTAAAATGTTACATTTCATTTGCAAGGGACCAGACCACCAGCATGAAAGGCTGGATCATCTATACTTCACAGTTACAGTAGAGTCAACCATGACTGGGATGGGTTGTCAAAACAGTCCACATAGATATAGAGCCCTTCAGTTATGAAGAATCAAGTCCCAAACATTTTGTAGTTACATGAAATATTCCTTTTTTTCTGGAGTGAGGGAACTGTCCTCCATCTGCAAGGTCTTGCTTGCCTCCACATCCTCTGTATTTTCATTGGTACGATAGCTGCCTTTATGCTTGTACAAGTACACTGTGATCAGCACCACAACAGTAACTAGGGTTAGGAATACGGCAGCAATTACACCTAAGAGAGGAAAATAGGTTTAGGTACTTATAAGCTATGGAATATTTTTGGCATTAGAACAGGAAGACAGTATTCATATATTACAAGAGTTTGTATGTAGAAAAACCATAGGGCGAAAAACAGGATAGGACGGCTTAAAGGGAAATTCAACCCCCCGGCGTTAACCTCCATGGCCCCCATCCCTCTTACCCCCAGGCTATTGCCCCTAAGTCGCTACTTACCCCTCTGTGTAGGTCCCCTCCAGCGAAGTTCACAAGGGCCATCTTCTCTTCCAACAGCTTCTTCCTGGATCCGGCGACGCATGTGCAGTAGGACTCTGGTACTACTGCACATGCGCACAAAGTTCGGCAATTGAACTTCATGCGCAGTAGCACCACGCACTGCTGACCAGGAAGAAGCCGTTGGAAGAGAAGATGGCTCCAGTGAACTTCGCTGGAGGGGACCTACACAGAGGGGTAAGTAGCGACTTAGGGGCAATAGCCTGGGGAAGATAGGTAGTCGGGGGGGGGGGCACCGGTGGGGGTGTTGAATTCCCCTTTAAAGGAGTAAATAAAAAAAATCTGTACCACCTTACCTCACGTATCTGTATCACCTTACCTCACCCCCTTCCTCCTCCCCCCAGCCTTTCAGCCCCCCGGGGAAATACCCCATACTTTATACTTACGCCTCACCATAGATTCTTCCAGCGGAGTTGCACGCAGCCATCTTAAGTGATCTCTGTATGCATGACTGGGAGATTGGCAATTTCCATGTAATTTTGCGCATGTGCAGTAGCGCGAACTGAGCATGCTCAGAAATGCCCATCTCCCAGTCAGTTTACAGAGATCGCAGAGGATGGTTGCGTGCACCTCCACTGGCAGAATCTGCCTAGAGGGGAAAGTATGGAGTATGGGGCATCTCCATGGAGGGGTGGGTCTACCTTGCTTGTGACTGACTGCATTGCAAATTGAGTTGCGTATTACACGTATATTTTCAGATTCCTCTCAGGTCATCATCTCTGTAGTAGTTCCTCAGATTTTAAAATAAAAACAAATTAATTCAGAGTTTAATATCCAAAAGTCCCTCCCAAAATACAAAAAAAAAAATGGTCTTACATAATTTTCTTCCCCTGCACAAACACACTCAATTCCACAGAAAGAAAGGAAATCATAGTAGTCATAAGGACCATTCCGTATCTATGCTTTCTACAATGGGGGTTGACAGATTCTCTTGATAGTGGAAGAACTTAAGTTCCATAATGCATCACCAAGATGATGGAGGGGTTGATGACAGAGTTAGAATAAGGAGGGCACTTTAGGGGAATGCTGTGTTTTTTGGCTGTTTGCACTAGGGGAATTCTTTCAAACATTGCATATTAGGAACAACTGTAAAATCAAGAAGAATTACCTCCAACAACAGCTTTTTCAAACCCATCCACATCACCAGATTTGGTTACTGCTTCCTCTGGTAAAAAAAAATTAAAAAACAAATACACAGATAAATATACAAATACATTTACATCCATCCACATCCATTTGTCATTACACACAATGTAAATGAATACAAATAAATAAAAAAAAAAAATACACATACATGCAACACCTACATACAGTATTTCACACAGATGCATAATGTTATGGATTGTGGTTTAGAGTAGCTTCTCCAGCAAGTTCTGCAGTAAAAAATGTATTCTCCAGACTTCTGTCTTGTGACCCAGTTCTCATATGGAACCTGTGTTCGCAGCATGGTATGTTCACTTACTGCATTTTGGCTTTAGCAGGTCTTGATACCCAGGAGACAGTTTACTGTGGATTTGTATAGCCTGAACCCGAATTGCACAACATGCAAAAGGGTGTTGAAAGACAACTGCTTATTGAAAAGGTAAATAAAACAACCAAGGTCTGCTACTCTGTGTAGAATAGATCTAATAGTGGCCAACCAACACAGCTATACTGCATGTACAGAAATACGAACAGAAACAAGTAGACAAATATACTTGTAGACTTCCTGCACTACAACAATGGAGAGTTACAGTTGTCACAGTTATAGTGTGTACCACCACTGGGACACAAAATATACGAGTCCAACCTAATGCTTTATTGTAGCGTTTCTCACATCTGTGAAGCCAGTCTCACTCGGGAACACCTTTTTATGAAATGTAGCTAAACAAGACAGCCTGCAAAAAAAGGTCATTTTTGTGCTGTGGGAGGGAAAATAAGCATATTTCAAAATGATAGAAAGCCTTTGGCTTTTGCAACATGGGGCTAATTCACAGGCTGTGATTATAAGCGCAAGTCAAGAACAGGCCTATCCACAAGAAAGACACATGGATTGGATTTCTGGGCTGAAATGCATATTTTTGACTTTCAATTGTAAAATGAGGTTAGTATGTCTGCGTACGAGCCGATGCAGTGGTTCTTGGTGCAGACACAGAAGGAAGGAGATATCAGCCCTGTAGCATCTGCTTATATTACAGACAAACCTCATTTTCTGCTGGACAATTAATGACGACCCCTAAGCTTAACTTCTCAACAGCTGCTCAGAGCCCACTGAGCATGCGAGTGTCTCAGACACTTTCCAAGATGGTGACCCCCTGTGACAAGTCCTGGATCATTGCTGCTATTGACAAGCTGAGACTTTAGGCTGGTGCAATAAGTTCAGTATATAAAATGGCATTTTTAGCCACGTTCATTTTTAAGATTTAGTTCTCCTTTAAAGACACAAAAACATACATTTCATCAAGACACAAATATTCAACATAAACAGACAGACAATCTCTCAAACAGAGGTAACAAGACTCAAAAGGAAGCAAAGCCAGCAACCAGAATATAGGAGCCAATGATTAGACACAAGTTTACCCAACCACAACAACTGCATAAAAACAGGATGACAGAGCAAAGTACACAACATCCCAGCAACAAAAATATACTGGACACAAAATGGACAAACAAAAAGCTTTGTTAAAGACACACAACCACAATTCACTATGTTCTTCTAAAACAAGACATACACATACAGTAAGCAACTGGCATGTCTTTAAAGGTAACCAATCTGTGGAAACCAAGAGAGCTGCAAAGCAAGAAGTAGTGTTCAAATTGAAGGCCACCTCAGGCAGCGAAATGGGCTGAATCGCCCCTGTTCACAACAAACTCCTGTAGCCAGAAAATTCATGCAATTACCTGGTACGCTGTCTCGTGTTGGTAGAATGCTCATGATGTAAACGCAAGTTTCACTATCACATCAATGGTAAATCTAAAAGAAAACACAAAAAAAAAACATGCAAAATAAGGTAAGGATTACTACCTCAAGCTCTGGGCATGTGTACCTGACCCTATGCTTGCTCTATTGAGCTTCAACACTACATATTAGTTATGCCCAAGTTAGGAGCCCATGGGGATGCATGTGGTTCCATATATAGAACTGTGTTTCCAGGCATCCCCATTTAGAAAAAGCAGGGAGCGTTTTTACATAGGAGGCAGCGCTAAGTAGGCATCCTGTTTTGCTGCTGATCCAACAAAATAACACCCCTAATGATGCACTCACCCTGAAAGAGCAGTCTTATTATCTGGGATGTATATTAGACACATTGTAATTGCTGCTGAGCATTTGGATGCTTTTTGCAGTGTAAAAATTGTTTTGATGCAGTATTTTGACTGTGCTTGTGTCGGACATCTGTTCCCTATAATGATCACTGCAGCACCAAATACCAAATAAGGCAGTGCTATTTAAAAATAAAAACTGTATAAACAGATGTTGGCTGTGCACAATAAAAAATATTTTCAATAGAGTTAGGTGGCAATAAAGGTCATCTATAAATGCTGGAGTGACTGGACGTCTAACATAACAGAACTTTCTGCTTTACAGCTCTCTTGGTTTCCACTCAGTGGAGTAACTAGAGAGAAAGCAGACCCGGCCACAGTCACAGGGGGGGCGTTCTGCTTCCCTTTTAGCCAATAAGAAACCCCCCCTCCTCCCCAGCTACTCTTACCTGTGGCAAAGAAATGGGACTCAAGTCAGCATTGAGTGGGTGGGTGTGCAGGGTCCCTCTGAAGATTAGTTTGCAGGGGGACCCGGCGCACTCTAGTTACAACACTGTTTCTACTGTTTTGTTACCAGGCAGTAACTAATCCACAATTTGAGAGGGGGCCACGTGGGCCATAACTGTGTGCTTTGGAATCTGAGCTGAATGCTAAGGATCAATTGCAAATTCACTGCAGTTATGTCCCATTTGGCCCCCCATAAAATCACTAACTCAGAGTGAGCTGAAAACCACCCTTTATAGATTATATTTTTGGCAAACTAAATTTTTTTTTTAAAATATTTTGCACAGCCTACTTAGCCAGTTTTATTTTTACAGTGAGCTGTTCCTTCAAGGCTAGTGGCACACACTAATATTCTGGAATATTTAGTTGTCCGGCGACATCTCCCTGAAAAGCCTTCCTGCTGGCTAGAATGTAAATAGCCGGCGGGATGGCACTCAGAGCACTTAATTTTTCAAAGTTTCCTTGCCTGAAGAAGAAGCATTTCCCAGAATTTTAGCGTGTCACTAGCCGAAAAGGGAACTGTTTAAATCCCTGGGGGGAACCCCACCAATAATGATTACCTCAAACTAATGGTGCTCCCCTTGCATTTACCAGGTATCTTTGACGCTAGGCTGTGTGCATAAGCAGCAGAGTAAAGTCGGAAATTAAGAGAAGTTTTTCTAACCTGGTCCTTTTTTTAGCTAAGAGGGGGGCCAGCTGGGCTCTGGGGTAGGAGACTAGATTGCCTCACAAACTGGCACAAAGTGGTTCAGCGTTACCTTGTTTTTTTAAATACTATATTTTTATAAAGACCCATAAGCGCAATACATTTTTGTGCACAAACATTTTAATACAGTAGGACCCTGCTTTTATGAAGCCGGAAATTACTTCACATCTTCACGGCTCAGCGGTGGCATGGCCATGCTCTTTTGTCTCCATATTTTTCCAGTCCCATGGAAAACATAAAAGGTGGGTCCTACTGTATATTATGGTAAAATAACTTAGACCAAATGACATGCTAGACATTCAAAGGGATTGCTTAAAAAACATGACGGCCAATCAGTTAACATCATTTGATACATAGAAATAAAAATATAGTAATACTAGCACTTCACTTGTACTGTATGCACCAGACAAGAGAAGATAATATACGAACGTTAGCATGTTATAGAATGGCCAGTTCTAAGCAACTTTTCAGTTGGTCTTCATTATTCATTTTCTATAGTTTAATCATTTGCCGCCTTCTTCTTGACTCTTGCCAGCTTTCAAATGGGAGGGGGGTTCACTGACCCCATATAAAAAACAAATGCTCTGTAAGGATACACATGTTTTGTAATTGCTACTTTTTTTTTTTAATAAATCAACTTTCTATTCAGACCCTCTCCTATTCATATTCCAGTCTCTCATTCAGATGCAAGCTGGAGAGCTGCTGAATAAAAAGCTAAATAATTAAAAAAAAGAACGAAGAAGAATTCTCTCCATAAGTCAGGGGTCTGGCCTCACCCAATCCCTGTACATGTTCCTTACATGCTTGTCCCCTTACTGTATTCTGCCTGCTCTCACAATGTGTGTTTTTTTCAGCAGCATTGTGTATATTGAAGGTAGCCAGTTGTGTTACACAACACTGCATAGTAAAATTGGAAATGTTACAATATTATGCACATGCTGGTCATTGACAGCAACGAGGGATTCCTGGGAAAGAATACAGGATAGTTGTATAGTTGTCGGAAGGAAAGTCAGGTTGGGGTATTTGTGTGTCTGACTGCATTCAATTGGGGGGGCATAACAAATCGACAACCCCCACTCTCCTGATGAATAATAGCAGCTATCCTGTATGTACCCTGGGGATGTCTCTGCTGGTAATACTCATTGCACCTCAGGATTGTCTCTGCTAAGGTGATTGTCCTCTATGCACCCCAGGGACGTCTCTGCCATTAAATAGGGGTGACTATCCACTAAGCACCACAGAGATGGTGTGATTGTCAGCTGTACTGTATACACTCCACCTCAGAGAGGTCTCTCTCGTTAGACAGGGGGTGAGTGTCCTCTATGCACCCCAGCGAAGTCTCTCATGTTAGACAGGGGGTGAGTGTCCTCTATGCACCCCAGCGAAGTCTCTCATGTTAGACAGGGGGTGAGTGTCCTCTATGCACCCCACAGAAGTCTCTCATGTTAGACAGGGGGTGAGTGTCCTCTATGCACCCCACAGAAGTCTCTCCCATTGGACTGCGGTGTATGTCGTCTATGCACCCCAGAGAGGTCTCTCCCATTAGACAGGAGGCGAGTGTTGTCTACAGGGCCGGATTTACCTAGCGGGCACCTCTAGGCACTCTGTCGTTTGTCACCCCTGTCCCCTCCCTTTTATATGCTCAAATTTTCATCATCAAGACCCAACCTAGGCCCGGGCCTAGGTGGCCTCTCCCCAAATCCGGGCCTTGTCCTCTTTGCAATCCAGGTATGTCTCTGCCATTACATAGGGGTGACTATCCACTAAGCACCTCAGAGATGGTGTTATAGTCAGCCGTCCTGTATACACCCCACCCCAGAGAGGTCTCTCTCGTTAGACAGGGGGTGAGTGTCCTCTATGCACCCCACAGAAGTCTCTCATGTTAGACAGGGGGTGAGTGTCCTCTATGCACCCCACAGAAGTCTCTCATGTTAGACAGGGGGTGAGTGTCCTCTATGCACCCCACAGAAGTCTCTCATGTTAGACAGGGGGTGAGTGTCCTCTATGCACCCCAGATATGTGTCTCTTGTAACTCCTACAGTGATTGCTGTCCCAACTCCCAGTAACCCCCGCCCCCCTCCAATCATCATCATCAGCCTTTGGATGTAACTGGAATAGAGAGTAATAGTTAGACAGCAGCAGGGAGGCTGCAGGATGTATCCTCATACAAATACATAACTGATATGCTTGGGGAAGCGCTATTAGGAATGGGGGAGGGGATACTACATGAAAGTTATGCGGCTCCATCCCCTGAGTCACAAGGAAAGTCCCGAGCCGCAACCGGCACATTCGAATCCCCCACGTGTGTTTACAAGGCGAGACCCTCCCCTCTATATTTCATTATCGGTTGTTCTCTTTAGTGGGCTCCGAGAACCCGTATATCCGTGCGGAGCAGTAGCTATTCCTGAGAACTTTAAAGGCACCAAGCCCCCCTCCCCTAGTAGAAAGACTCCACTTACCGCTTTTCCTCTAAGAAAGCTGCACAATGCGGGGCGGACACACGGCAGCTACAGGTGCTCTGCGGGCGATAATCAGCGCCCCGTGCCCCGCCCACTCCTCTTAACCCAAGCCCTGCCACGCGGTAATCCTCCAGTCACAACTAAACACAACATGCCGTCAGTTCTGCGACATTGCCCCGCCCATCCCTTCCTCACGGCAATTAATTAATTAACTAATTAATTAATGTATTTATTTATTCACGTCCTGCTTGTTTTAATCTGCAATAGGGCTTGGGAATGAGCTGCATTAAAGTGTTTTTTAAATACCTAGAGGTGTTGAGGAGATTCTGCTCTTCACCTGTAATTAACCTTCAGTATGATACAGACAATTATACATACCTCCCAACATTTTGGAAGTAAAAAGAGGGACAAAAATTTTTTTTGCACGTTGTGTTGGGAAATGTTTTGCCCACATCCATTTTTGTGACCACACCCCCTAATTACCATGTTCATTTTACAAAACTTGGCAGGTTATGAAAGTTTGAAAATATTTCTCCTTATCTAAACTGTTACAATAACTTATTTTCTTATCTCAAAAGTGTTAAGCTGTTCTGGGATCTCTGCCAAAAGCCATTTAAGTCTTTTCCTGGCTGTTCAGTGCAGAGAAAATAGGGACTTTCCAGTACAAATGAGGGACTGCGGGTTTTGCTGTCAAAAGAAGGACTGTCCCTCCGAAAAAGGGACAGTTGGGAGGTATGAATTATTTTCCGAGAGAAATGTTACATGGGGTTTTTGAGTTATTCAGCTTTTTATTCAGCAGCTCTTCATTTTGCAATTTCAGCAATCTACTTGAATGGGCCCTGCTGGGGTGCGGATCCCCTGCTCCCCCGGTAGTTACACCCCTGCTGCAAATTTGCTATAACTCTGATAGACTATTACAGTAAATGGCCAGAAATTGCATTTGTTTCTCATGTAACATCAGCTACACTAATAACATTTATGTTTACAGTCTTCAGCAGAGAAGCAAATCCAAACAACGGATCACAGTTTGTCTCATATGAGTTTGAATCCTTTCTGAGAGAGAGGAATATTGTGCATAGGAAATCTTCAGTGTATTACCCACAAGCAAATGGAGAAATCGAGCAATTCAACAGAAGTCTGAAAGAAGCACTACAGACAGAAAATCTTACTGGGAAATCTTGGAAAGTATTTACAACAGAGTTCCTACATACCTACAGAGCAACATGCCATGCAACGACCTAATCATCTCCAGCTGAATTATTACATGGCAGACAGATGCGCACTAAGTTACATGTTGCAGACATCAAACTTCCACCAAATACTGCTCCTACAAACTCATCTACTGCTGACATTGTCAAACATCAACAGGCCAAATGCAAGGCTCATACTGACAGAAAATGTGGTGCAAGAGAAGTGCACTTTCAGCCTGGATCTTTAGTCAGAATTAAGAAACCAGGAATACTGAAACAAGGACAATCTAAATTTAATACACCACTTGAAGTGAGACGCCAGCGAGGACCATACACATATGAACTGTCTGATGGACCCATATGGAATGCAAGTCGTCTTGCTCCTGTTAGATATGACTTTGGAGATGTTCCATTTGATGAAGGACATTTTCCTACTCCTGATGACAACCGCAATAGGCCTGAAGAAAGTGAACATACTGAGAGAATCAGAAAACTACCTGCATGGACGGAAAGAGTTGGTGTTACTGTTGTGTAATGGCTGCATGAACCTGCTAATAAAGCCCTGTTATACTCTGCTCATCCTCGGCTATCAAAACACAACAGGTATGGATTGAGATTCAAAATAGGCCCTGGCATTCCAAGTACACAGAAGCCCAAACAGCCCACTTAAGTCATTTTCTATGGCATCTTACAGTAGACTCCTGCACGGAAACAATTTCTAGGACCAGAATCGAACCGCAACCAGCATATTTACCCACTTTGATCCACTACCCAACCTGAACCCACTTATCCGTGACCTGAGCCACAACCCGCAGACCACCATCAAACCAGAAGCGATGTTTCTGCAACCAAAAGTGACATCATCAAAAGTGGCCGATAGGGACAGGAGCACGCTTTATGATGTAAGAAAGCTGTGCCTGAAGTCAGATGGGAGAGGGAGATGAGGGAAAGCTGCTGGGAGAGAGCTGCAGCAGGAAGAGATCCACAACCCAACCCATGACGCTTTTTATGCGGGTAACCCATGGGTACCCAACCCACTGCAGGGGTCTGTCTTACAGCAACCCCTAATGCTTTTCCCATGACCCATAGATTGCCATTCCAGGCCTGAGTTGCATTGATTTGAATGAGAGACTGGAAGATTGTAGTTTAAATGTGACATTCATTCCATTCCATTGTATGTTTAACCCTCCACAGTTGTACCAATGTGAAATAATGTGTTATAAACTTATGTAGACTCTCAGCCATGCAGGATAAAGTATAGCACACATGCAGTGTAGGACAGGCAAACAGTATGGCAAACACACAGGGAATATAGGTGGGAACTATACATGGCCCCCCCACCCCCCCGACAGGGAGCAGCACTGCTGAAATGATCCTCTACAATCAGTTTGAAGCTCTTCAATATTGCTTGTCTGTCTGCAGACAGAGAAGTGTTACACACAGATATGATGTAACTAGAGGACAGGGAGGGGAAATATGACTCAGGGAACAAGGTCTGGAGAGCTGTTAGAAATGAGTGATAATTAAGTGTGTTTAGAGCACAAATTTGATGCTTTTGGGTATAGATTTTATTGTACTAATTAATGTTATATATCAGTGAGAAAATTACTGAAAATTTATGATTTATAGTTTATGACAGTTCTCCTTTAAGCTAGCCATAGAAGCAAAGATCTGAGTGTATAAATCGAGGGTTTGTATGATTTTCGGACACTGTTTTGATTGTCTGTCACGTACGGCACTGTAAAAATACATATAAACAAATACAAGAGGTCCTCTGCACTCAACCTATTATCAATATATTTAAGACATAAGACACAGTATTGTGAACAACCGAGGAAGAAGCACCAAGTGACGGGTGTCCCCGCCGGCCCACTGGACCACCAGGGTGTGTGCCCCTTACAGTGTTCCAACATTTGTCGTGCCATGCTGATCGGTCATTCAATCGATCAGACAGGTTAGAATATTTTTGGCGACCGATCATATCTCTGCGTGTATTGCCGATGATTTTCAGTGGTAGACTGTCACCAGCTGTTTCGGACATAAACTTTCATACGATTGCTGTAGGGGCAGAACATCAGCTGATCTATTCTTTTACTACTTTATTTGAACTGAATGGTTAGGGGTAGGTCGGGAAATGGGGATGTCCAATCGTTCGTCCAATATTGCAGGTAGATCTTTGTGTCTATGGCCAGCTTTAGTTTTTGGAAAAACAGTAAAAAATAAATAATGGAAAGTAATTGAAAAAAAGGCTTATTTCTGGGGACTGATCTGAAAACTATTGAACTGAAAATAGTGTGTGGAAGGTGAACAACTGCAGAGAAGTGGTTCTCTTAGCTGTCACAAAGCCTGCCAGCACATGCACAGTTCGGCCAACTCAGGAATCGGCTTCAATTGTGCATGTGCACATTGGAGTTGAGACCAGAAGACTACACAAAGATTCGCAAGATGGCCACCAGAAGCTCCGCTTAAAAAAGGATTATTTTAACACTGAAGCACATTGCAGGAAGGGAATGGGGAGGGGGTAATGCCTGGAAGCTTGAGGAGCACATGGTGGGGAGGGTTGAAGTTCTCCTTCAAATATGAACCACCCCTTTAACGTATGGTATTTATAGCAGTTATTCATATGGTACTGACTAGTGATGGGAAATTCGCGAATTGGCGAAAAAATTCGCAAAACGAGTCGCGGCACGTTTTTGATGTTTACGTCACGTCAAAACAAAACAAAAATTTTTTGCGAATTTTTGCTAGTCGAATCTTCGCTGGTGTTTCGCAAATTTCGCTGGCGTTTCGCAAATTTATTCTCCAGCGGCGAATCGCGGGAATTCGCCACGAATTCGCCCCTGGCGAATAAATTCGCCCATCGCTAGTACTGACACAAGATTATATGTCATTTGCATTAGTCTCTGCCCCAATGGAGCTTACAGTCTACTGTCACATGCTAGGTCCGTTTTATCAGGGTTGCAACCTGGCTGGTGTTTAAGCAGCCTTACCAGTATAAATAAAGCTTGATGTCAATGTTATTAAAAGGGGAAAATGATAAATAAATAAATAAATAAATATAGGAAGCCCAATATGCCACCCAGAACATCCCTGTTTACAACTTTGTCTGTTTTTACTTCTGTAGCAAGTTTTTTAAGTATATTAACTTTATAATGCAAGGCCTTATAGTCCCCTTATAGTTTTATGATCCACAAAAAACATCCCTATTTGTGACCACACTCTGCCTGCCCTATGCTCCCTGTGTGTGCCATACTCTGCCGGCCCCATGCTCTGTGTGTGTGTGCCATACTCTGCCTGCCCTATGCTCCCTGTGTATACCATACTCTGCCTGGCTAATACATTATGTGTGGGCCATACTCTGCTTGGCGTTAGCTTCCTGGGTGTGCCATACTCTGGCTGTGTGTGCCTGCCGTACACTGTACCTTGTGGGACACGAGCCTGGATTTGTTCTGGCGGTTTGTAAGCATTTGGAAATTGTCATTAGGGGCCCCTGGAGTGGCGGACAATATTTGATTCACAGCTGAGATTAAATGAGCTTAAAACAGCTATGAATGCTTCAATAAAAATTTGAAATTGGATTTCATGTTTAATTTGAAAAGGACTTTTATTATACAGATTTTTGTGTCTGGGTGACGGGTCCACTTTAAGGGTATGAGTTAAATTTTTCACATATGTGTGATGAGTGATATCCCTGCATTGAGCACCAAACATTTTTGTTTTTTTTTGGTGTATTGCCACCATTAATGGGGACATGTTTTTAAAAATTCTTGTGGTAACATGGGTGTGGTTTAAATGGGGAGTGGTCAACACTGGCTTCCATTATCGGCCCTTCACCACATAGGCCAGAAATATTCCAGCCCTTGGTATTGCAAAAGTTGGACAGCACTGCTCTAGTAGAATTTTTTCAGCTCCCTATTACAGAAAGATACTGAGCCTCCCAACTCTTACATATAACTACATCTCATGATTCTCTTACTTACTTTTTTGATAAGATGGTAATCATAACTAAATTAGACAGGTGCATAAATGTGGCCACCCCAACAGAGAAATTAAATCAATACTTAGCTGAGCTTTTGATGAGTGTCTTGATTCTGGATGGTGGATAGTTTTGACCATTCTTTCATACAAAATCTATCCAGTTCAGTTAAATTTGTTGTCTGATGAGAATCATCCCATAGATTTTCAATCATATTCAAGCCGGGGGACTATGACGACCATTCTAGAATATTGAATGTCTCCCTCTGCATAAATATCTTTGTAGATTTTCAAGTGTGTTTAGGGTCATTGTCTTGTTGGAATGTCCAAACCCTGAGTAACTTCAACTTTGTGATTGATGCTTCAATATTATCCTGAAGAATTTGTTGATATTGGGTTGAATTTATCCGACCCTCGACTTTAACAAGGGCCCCAGTCCCTGAACTAGCCACACAGCCCCAAAGCATGATGGAACCTCCCCCAACTTTGACAGTAGGTAGCAGGTATTTTTCTTGGAATGGGGTGTTCTTCTACCATGCAAATCGCTTTTTGTTATGACCAAATCATTTTTTTTTCTCATCAGTCGAAGGCACTTTCTTCCAAAATGACTGTGGCTTGGCTAAATGATCTAAACAAATGACTCTGTTTGTGACATGAGTGCAGAAAGGGCTTCTTTCTCATCACCCTGTCATACAGTTGTTTTGTGCAAATTGTGCTGAATTGTAAAATGATGTACAGATACACCATCTGCAGCAAGATGTTCTTGCAGGTCTTTTGGTGTGACCTTTGGGTTGTCTGTAACCATTCTCACAATCCTGTATTTTTCTTGGCCTGTCAGACCTGGATTTTACAGCAACTGTGCCTGTGGCCATTCATTTCCTGATTACATTCCTTACAGTTGAAACTGATGGTTTAAACCTCTGAGATAGCTTTTTATATCCTTCCCAAAACCATGATACTGAACAATATTTGTTTTCAGATCTTTTGAGAGTTGCTTTGAGGATCCCATGCTGTCACTCTTCAGGAGAGTCAAACAGAAGCACAACTTGCAATTGGCCACCTTAAATATCTCATGAATGAACACACATGCCTATGATTTTCAAGGCTTAACAAGCTAATCCAATCAATTTGTTGTTGCCAGTAATTTGATTTAATTTCATACACCTGAATACTGCTTCACTAAAATCTTTGTTCAGAAACACCCCAGTGCTCGTATGTTCCTGGGAAATGAAAGACATACTGTACCACAGTTATCTTTTTGTTGAAAGTGGAGTAAATTATTATGCAGGCTGAGAGGGTTTCACAAACTTATGACTGTATGTTAAAGCATGGGAAAAGGAAATAGGGTAGACACTGTCTGAACAAGTTTGGCTTCAATTATAGAACAGTATAATATCTCCCAACAATTTGAAAATAGAAAGAGAAAAAGATTTGGCAAATGTATCTAAGTGCACCTGCCATGTTTTCTGGGCTCTCTGCCAAAAGCCAATTAAGTTTAGAAAATTTGTGTCTTTTTCTGGCTGTTCAGTGCAGGAGATCAATGAGAAAGTTGGGACGTTTCAATAACAATCGGGGACTGTAGGTTGAGCTGTCAAAATCAGGGATGTCCTTCAAAAAATTGAACAGTTATGCAATATGTGTTAACACTATTTTGCTGTTGGCAGGCTATAAAGTGTTGCTCCACTGGTATTTCTCTTCAGTTCGAATATTAATAGCCTTTGCGTTAGAGACTGTCCATCATTGGGGACAATGTTTCATATTTGGTGGATATGTCTGACTAGTGTCTAGACTTTGCATTACAATCTATAACTTTATCTTCTCCATGCTAAATAGCAACCTGAAAAGGGACCCATATGTGGTTCCTAATAGTGATGGACGAATCCACCTGAGCAAATTCGTGACAAATTCCTGTGAAAACTAGTCGTTTCGCAAAACTTTTGCCGTTTCTACTAGAAATTTGCGAAATTATGGCGAAGCGAAACGCCCCAGATTAGTTCCTACTTTAGGAAGTGTATATCTGAGTAATGGCAATTTTTTTTCAGTATTTGTTTATCCTTTTATTTTTTATAATATTTTTCTTTTTTTGTTACTTATATTTGTTGCAACACTCATACTTGAAACGTCATCTTATCTGGTGGTAATTTTCAAGCAATGTTAGATATTGTATATAATGTATTAACTTTCAGCTGTGATAAGATAATTATCGATGGATATAATGTGACACTTGAATAAACTTCCACTGAAACAGAATAAAAGAATTATACAAGCTGAATTTGGCTATACCACTGACTTGCCATGGTTACCATTTAGTAATTTCAGTGTTTCATGGCTTAGGTCAGAACTACATGGACGATTTTGGTCTGTTTTCTGCGCATCCGACGATTGGAGTCAAAACGCATGCAACGAAAACAAGGCAAGTAACAGAAAGTCGGATGGTGTAACAGGGTTGATCCGACGCAACACAACTGTCGGATGAAGACACAGATTGCAGCATTTTCATCCGACAGTCGTGTCACGTCGGATCAACCCTGCAACACCATCCGACTTTCTATTACTTGCCTTGTTTTTGTCGCATGCGTTTTGACTCCCAGCATCAGATGCACAAAGAACTGACCAAAATCGTCCATGTAGTCTTGCCCTTAGAGATCTACAATCGTCTAATCGGATGAACCCACATCTGGACCTGCATATAGCATTTTTACCTGCTTGGACTTGATGCATAACACAAGCTGCTGCCATAAAAGGGAAGTGGTGTCATTTTAAAACTGAAAGTGATGTCATCTAAAATTGGGGGAGGGGAGGTGGAGAAAATTAATTTGTGACCTGCAACCTAGACCAATAACCCATAGACTGTGTGACTGACTGACCCAAATTTACCTAACAGCAAATTATGAAAACAGATATTGATAAAGTGATATATAGAGCAGTACATTGCTCAATAGACAGAAAACCAAGTACACAGAAACAGTGTGAGTATTAACAAATTACTTACAGGAATAAAAACAAAACGCAAAAAAAAGACATTTTGCATAGGTTAGAAGTCTGGACATTCCTGCTCTTACCCTCACATCCTTATTTCTTTTTCATCATTATATATCTAATTTATCCAGGCTGAAAATGATTCATCCTCTCACAGAAAAAAAAAAAAAAACACACCAGAACTTCATACAACTTCAGCATTATAGCACTTGGAATGCAGTTTTAAATGTAAACATAGTTTACTGACCTTAAATGTAGATCCTTGGGAAGTTTGGGTCTGACCTTTACTCTTCCTAGGTAAGTAAAGGTGGCCATAGACGCACAGATAATATCGTACGAAACGAATTTTCGTACGATATTCGGTGCGTGTATGGTGGGAAATGAGCCGACCGACATTGTCACAGGATTAAGATATCGGTCGGCTGGTTGATCGGACTGGACGGAAAATTTTGATCGGATGCCTTTGAAAGCTCCCTGAACATCGGCCATTGTTAGTGCTGAATCGTCAGATACAGGTAGAATTCTATTGTTTCTATATGTATATCCGACGATTCAGCTCTACACGTGTGTGTTGAAACGAACGATCTTTCTTGGAAAGATCTTTTCCGAGAAAGATCGTAATTGTTACGTCTATGGCCAGCTTAAGAAGAAATGTCATTGCTCACACAAGATTAAGGCGTTTTCTTGTTCTTACCTTTCCAGTTTAACTGCAAGAGAAAGATGAGGAGTGCACCGTCACCAGTTGTTTTTTTAAACACTGTGCACACAATGTATAAATGAGAAGAGATAAAAGGTTTCAACGAAAGTAAATACAGATATAGAGATATAAGTCACTAGCAGATTTGACCATTCGATCATACGAATGGTATTCAAGCAGGGCTTAGGGGCAGATTTACAAAATTAACGTGAAATGATCGAAGTTCGATCGAATACGAATACGAATTTTTCGTATATTCGTATATTCTAATTTGGCCTCTTCGATCATCGAATACCGAATTATCGAATAGATCGAATGATCAGATATTTGATCATTCGATGATCGAAGGAATCAAGATTTTTAAATTGTTTGAATGCCTACTTCGCCAGATTGAACCTATCGAATTGCAATAGAAGCCTATGGAAACCCCCCATAGGCTTCTTTTGCTAAGTCCTGCTAGAATACCATTCATACGATCGAAGCGTTCAGAGTCTCGAAGGAAAAAGTTCAATTTATTTCGGTATCCGATCATACCAATTCATCGAGAAATCGAATATCGAGCAAAATGATAGCCTAAAACTATTCGATAAGCATTCGATAGTCGAATGCTTATCGAATTTCGAATTAAATCGTAGGATTTTTGGATAATAATAGTTAATTTGCCCCTAAGTCTCAGAAGCCTATGGGGGGTTTACCATAGGCTTCTATTGCAATTCGGTAGGTTCAATCTGGCGAAGTAGGCAGTCGAACAATTAAAAATTTTTGATTCCTTCGATTATCGAATGATCGAATTATTGAATATCCGATCATTCGATCTATTCGATAATTTCGGTATTCAATGATCAAAGAGGCCAAATTAGAATATACGAAAAATTCGTATGATCGGTATTCGATCGAATTCGATCGAACTTCGATCATTTCAGGTGAATTTTGTAAATTTGCCCCTTATTGTGCTTTTCACTGTTTTATAATTGGAGCAATCTTTCTGCTGCTTGGGTGCCGCAAGGAATTGCCCATGAGGTCATGTTTTTCTGGGGGCAGATGGAAGGTGGAAACCCATAAAATGATTTAGATCTATTTAGATTTAAGGATATGGGAATTCAGGATGTTAAAGGAACATACTAGAGCAGTGGTTCTCAACCTTCCTAATGCTGCGACCCTTTAATACAGTTCCTCATGTTGTGGTGACCCCCAACCATAAAATATATAATATATTTTCATTGCCAGCCCAGAGTGGATTGTTAGGAAAGTACAGGAGACAGTGTGGCTGCAGTAAGGTTTGTTTTCAGTGCGTAATATGGCAAAAAAGTTGCCACACCCATTTTGTGGCTACACCCCAATCACCATGTTAATTTTACAAATTTTAAATGGGCAGGGAGAGCTGTATGGCAGTCCCTACTAAGGGGATATAGAAAGTTGTAGTGCAACTGGCTTCCCTACACAGGTTACTGAACTACAACTCCCAACACCTGGAGAGCCACAACCTTAGCCCAGGGCTAGTGGGGAGGGATATGAACCTGCTCCTGGAACCCCTTAAGTGACCCCTGTGAAAGGGTCGTTCGACCCCCAGGTTGAGAACCACTGTACTAGAGGATAGGAGTAGTAATGTATCAGCAATGCAGGAACACACTCAGGTACACACTGGGATTGAAAATAAGCACAGGTATTTCAAGTAAACAGAGACCCAAACAGCCCCACAGGCCTAACAAATAGTCACTGTCTATGGCGTTGCAGAACCCACAGAATGCAGCAGGGCTGGGCCAAGGTAGTTTGGCACCCTAGGCAAGGGGTACAATCAGCGCCCCCCCACCCCCTTTCTGTATGACCATCTCCCACCTATTCACTTTTTCTTAAATAAAGAAACCTTATAACACATTAATGAATCAAACTGTATGTGTGCCAGCTAGCCCCTAACCTTTACCTGTGTCAGCAGCACCCAAAATATTGCTCCCAATCTGTACCTGTGCCAGCTAGTAGCACCCAAAATAGTCCCCAATCTGTCTGTGCCAGCAGCACTCAAAATATTGCTCCCAATCTGTACCAGTGCTGGCAAGCTAAAAATATTGCCAAAATCTGTACCTGTGCTGTCAGCATTGCCCTCCACGTCTGTACCTGTGCCACCAGCCATTGCCCCCTAAATCTGTACCTGTGCCACCAGCCATTGCCCCCTAAATCTGTATCTGTGCCATCAGCCATTGCCCCCCATGTCTGTACCTGTGCTACCAACCATTGCCCCCCAAGTCTGTACTTATGCCACCAGCTGGCCCCCTACGTCTGCAACTGTGCCACCAGCATTGCCCCCTAAGTCTGTACCTGTGCCACAAGTCTGTACCAGCCATTGCGCCCCCCCAGTCTGTGCCACCAGCCTGTACCAGAGCAGCAGCAAAAATATTGCCCCAGGCAAAGGGCAAGTAAGAGGATGGTCAGGACTGAAGTAGAGCAGAACACTGCTGCTGGAGACAGGGGTGAATTAAAACTTAAAGAAATAAAAAAAAAAAAAATTATTTCCCTTCAAAAGTGCGCCCCCCATGACTGCGCCCTAGGCGGCCGCCTACTCTGCCTACCCCTAGTTCCGGCCCTGGAATGCAGTCTGGGCCTGCCCATTCATCTGGTGTGCACTACACAATTAGCTAGATTAGATTTTGCTAGGACAAAGGTTTGAACTTGTTTGATGTATTTTTTCAACCACAGCTACTATGATACAAATTCACAAATCATTTCACTGAAAAGCAGGGGCATAACTATACAGGAAGCAGACCCTGTAACGTCAGCTATAGCGCCCCAGTGGGATTTTTAAACAGTTTATGGAAAATTCCTGTGATCTTGCTGTGTGAACCCAAATAATTCATTCCACTACTGAAAAAGTCATGTAGGAGATAGCTTATATCATTCAGTAAATAGCTGCCAATATAAACAGTTGATGTTACTCTACAATAAGTAATTTATAAAAATAGTTAAAAAGGTTTATGTGCTAATAAGTTGGGGATGAGTGGAACACATTGGGACAAATTCACTAACACCCAAAGCATCTAACGCTAGTGCTAATTCGCCAGCGTGATGTCAATTCGTAACTTTGGAAATTCACTAACACTGGCTCTGCTAGCGAAGTAGATAGACTTGCGCAACTTCGCACCCTTACGCCAGGCAAAGTTGCGCACTGACGAAGGATCGTAAATTCGCAAATTCATTAAGATGAACATTTTCTGAACGTTAGCACTTACGTTAGACGTTAGTTCAATACAATAGATAGGAGGTTGAAAAAAAAAAATTTAAAAATGTTTCTATGTCCCCCAAAAAAACGCTGGCGTGTTTTACTATTGTAGGGTGATAGTCTGAAAAAGATCGATATTTTTGTGGGGGAGGGGGGGTTACCCTCCTTCCCCCCTACCTTTCCTAACATATGGCAACACAACTATACAGGGGGGACATGTAGGGCAATAGGACAACTTTATTTAATTTATTAAAGGTTTCCTTGGCTTGTGTAGTGGAATATAGTGGCTGTAACATATATTTCTATTATAAGTTAAAGTTCCCGCCATATGCAAATCAGGCTTCGCTAGCGTAACTGTGCACTGCCTAGCGAAGTAACACTAGCGCAACTACTCTACCGTTTGCTGACCTGAGCGTAAATTTGTACTTTAGTGAATTTGCGTAGCGCTGGCGAAAATTTTAAGCTTATCGGCATTATCATTGCTAGGCACATAAGTTATGTAAATTTATATATAAGCGACACATTCTAGCAACTGTGTAGATTCTTTGTTTCTCTTACTGTTTTGCAACATTTCTAAGAGATTATAGCTGGAAAAACCTAACTTTGTGCAATGTTCACATTAGTCATTTAGCAGTAATTGTTTTTTTGCCTTCATTTCTCTTTGTTTAAAGGAAATATTTTGTGATTACTATATAATTATATCCATGTTGCTGGGTGTTCCCTTGCATGCTAATCCTGTACTAAATTTAATTTCTTGGGATGTGACCTAGTGAGTTTAGGTGTAATTAAACTCAATTTTTACTAGAAATGTGATTGAAGAGATACGCTATGCTTAAAAAATGTTTAAGGCTATAGTCCCTGTAATTTTACACTGTGGACCTTCACTATTACACATATTAGGGCTATTCAGCTGAGGGGTAGAAGTACCTGAACAATATTTTGAATAGGGCTGGCCCTGGAAATTTATTTTCCAGCCAAAATGATGGGTCATCTACAGTGAGAAAAAAATTATACTTTTTAAACACATGTAGGATCAGGTTTGACATTTTAACAACTATATGGGTGCAAAGTCTTAATTACCCTAGCAACAAAGCAGCAGTTAGAACGGATGAAGGGTCTACTTAGAAATAAAAGCAGTGAAAAACTAGAATAGCAATAAAGCTGAATCCTCACACCAGATGTATTTTCAGTGGCAGGACAGAAAGAAAGGATAAATATAAAGGCTAATAATTAAGAAAAAATACAAAATAAATATTAATGACATCTAAACAAATTATTGCTTGGAATAGGTCCATCTAGAATAATACTGACCAAATATAATAAAAGACACAAAGTCCAGGTTCAGTTACCTATAGCAACCGATAAGATGTTTGCTTCTAAAACAGTAAATGTTACTTACCTGCTTTCTGGTTGTTATAGGTGAATAGACAATAGTTAGCAAACTTTGAACCATTTATTACCCAAAACCATGGAGTGTTTTATTACCATAGTCAGGATACAAAGTGGCAGATTTACTAAGGGTTGAAGTGAAAATTCGAATTTCAAATTAATTTTGGGCTTCTTCAACTATCGAATAGCCCAAAACTCAAAATGTGAAAATTAAAATTTTTGAATTTGAAAGTACTGGCCCTTTAAGAAATTCGAATTTGAACCCACTTAAAGCTGGCGAATTGCCATTTTATCCTATGGGGGACCTTCTAGAACCCTTCCGGAGTCGAATCAATGTGATCGAATGATTAGAACGATTCAAATTTGCTTGAAAACGGTAATTTTCGATCAAAAATGACCCCCCAAAAAAATCTGATGTTTGAATTTCAAATTTTTTTGCCATTCAAAATTCGACCCTTTGTAAATCTGCCCCAAAGTATTTACTTTTACCTGACATCCCTGTGAAATTGTGCATAAAGTTTAATAGTTTTGGGAAGAAATACTTTACTTTACTCCTTTAAAAGTTATTGACTTTTGTGCTTGCAATGGGGGAATCTATTTCCTGGTACCCACTTGACTAATTCTGTTTCCTGTTTCTGTTTCCTGATGTAATGTACTACTGGTGAAATAGAATACTGGCTTTGGGTTGCACCCAGTTCACAGTTCATTTCCTTTTAGGGCAGAACTACACGGCCGACTTACCTGAGTTTTTGGGTGATCCGACGTTCTGTGCAAAAACAGATGCGAGAAGTCAGATGTGACAGGAACAAGGTAAAGTAATAGGAAGTCAAATGGTGTCGCAGGGTTGATCTGATGCGACACGACTGACGGATGAAGACGCAGCTTGCAGCATTTTCATCCGACAGTCGTGTTGAGTCAGATCAACCCTGCGACACCATTTGACTTCCTATTACTTTACTTTGTTCCTGTCACATCTGACTTCTCGCAGGTAAATCGCCCGTGTAGTTCTGTCCTTAAAGGGGTTGTTCACCTCTGAGTTAACTTTTAGTATAATATAGAGAGTGATACTCTGAGAAAATTTGCAATTGGTTTTAATTTTTTATTGTTTGTGGTTTTATAGTTATTTATCTTTTTATTCAGCAGCTCTCTAGTTTGCAGTGTCAGTATTTTGGTTTCTAGGGTACAAATTACCCTAGCAACCCTGCATTGATTTGAATAAGAGACTGGAATATGAATAGGAGAGGGACTGAACAGAATGATAAGTAATAAAAAGTGGCAATAACAATACATTTGTAGCCTTACAGTGCATTTGTTTTTAGATGGTGTCAGTGACCCCCATTTTAAAGCTGCAAAGAAAATTGCAAATCATTAAAAAACTATGAAAAATAAATAATGAAGACCAATTGAAAAGTTTCTTAGAATTGGCCCTTCTACAATATACTAAAAGTTAACTTGAAGGTGAACCACCCCTTTAAGTGTGCCAGCTATGTGACACCAGATCTGAAATCTATGGGAAGATCTGGAACTGAATTAGAAGGTAATCAGTGCCATTATATTCTGCTTGTGCAAATATTTTGTGAAGGATAAAAGATAAAAACACAAAATCAAAAACTATCCATCTACAAAAAGTACAGTTGTTCTGTTATTTACAACATATACGGACCATCATATAATTAAAACAATATGGTTAAGAGTAATTAGTAGGTAGTAAATTGTTGCCAGGGACAACATGTAGGTTTACTGCTTTGCAGTTTGCAAAGACATTCATTGCAGACAATGGACAGAACCAAACAACTGCTGCACGTGTTACAAACATCTTGAAAGCTGCCATCTCTTTTCCATTGTGTTCTGGCAGGTAGGTGCAGCTGTAAAGCCAACAACTGTGCTTAGCTGGTAATTCAGGAGTCAGCAGATGTTGTATAATGCACTTTTCAGAAAAGGCTTGAATCCATTTATCATTGTTTATATAAAGGGCTTCATATATGCACAAAAATATCATTTTTTTTGTGGATAGCCTGCTTTCCTGTAGAACCTTCTGTATCTTAAAACAGAGCAGCTGGTTACTAAACATGAAATGGAGATAAAAAATTTAAAGACAAGAAAACAATTATATTTTCAGAAGCTTTTATTTCATTAAAGTGCCAGTATGTTCCGCAGCTGTAATAGTTGTAATGGGTGCCAGACAATCAGAAGCACGTAGCAGAGCAAATATCACCTTCATAATATAACAACAACAATAAAAAAATCATCCTTGCAACCACCTCTATGTAGAAATAAAAAGCATATTTACTTACAAAAGTATACATGCACAAACGATACAACTGATATTCTGAAAAAGAAGAAATGATTGCCTCACTGTACCTCCAATATGATTTATCACTAATTGCATCACTGTACAAGTGTACATGTTGTATATTACATATGTACAGTATGAGGCACAAAGCAGAGACTATAGCTTTTGTTTGTTTCCCAAGAAATGGGCCTCCATCATTTAAAGGACAAGGAAAGTCCAAAATAGAATAAGGCTAGAAATGCTGTATTTTGTATACTAAACATAAACATGAACTTACTGCACCACAAGCCTAAAATCAAACAAATGATTTATGCTTTCAAAGTCATCTTGTAACTTTGTTATACATCTGTGCAAGACTAGACTACATACACATGCTCAGTGTGGTCTGGGCTTCTTAGGGATCGTCATAAATGATGAAAAAAAAAGCTGCTTGAGTTCTGCATGGCCGGTAAGGCAGGGGCTCCCCCTGTTGTTCATAAGTATGACTGTTTCCCTGCACAGCAGTTAGGGACCCTCTGACAATTATCCTATCCCCAGCAGTAAATGAAGGGAGAATTTCACTGCATACAGTCAGGTTTCTTATAAAAACAATACATATTTTTTAATTAAAGTATATTGGAGATAGATTTCTTTTTCAGTAAAAATTGGATTTTATTTATTTGCCTTTCCTTGCCCTGTAAGGTTGTTGATGTAAGTCTTTAGTCCTTTTTGTCTTGATTGTTAATATTCAACTGTAAATCCTGGAAAGAAACAAAGTTATAAAAATGGGTTAAAATTACAACCCTTAATCTAATATTGATGAATGGCAACTTGACCTTAGCTGACCGATAGACTTCGGTAGTTTGATTTTGCTTACATTTACCAAATTGCATAAATATGCCCCCACAACTTTTTTAGGAAAGAGGCTGAAATATCCCCTAAAAGATTTGCTGATAATGAATTCTAGGGGGTCATTTGTTTGTCTTGCCCCATCTCAGTACATGTAGAACTGTAACTTTATGTCTAGACTGTATTGTAATATGATATGCACTTACTGCTGTTGGTTCTGAATGAAACCTTTATGGTACTTAAAACAAATACAGACCCTAACACACAAGACATGTCTTATTAACAATCACTGCCCTAGCTTGTACAAGTAGCACTGCATGCCAAACCTCTCGTGAAGCATTCTTTAAGATAACCAGATTCTAGGTGGCCTTGGAGTATCACCTACAGAGCACCACTTTTATGGAATACTGAGCCTCAGAAATACTTTTGTAAATCTTTCATTCAGTTTCATAGACATGTTAAGAATTTCTAGCCTTTGTGGTGCCAGGACTACAGATTTTTTATTCTACAGAAATGACTGATTGGTGGCATCTGTGACATCCTGGGCCTTCATGATTCAGTCCCAAACAAAGTGTATGATCTGCTCCCATTGAAGCAATCATGGTTGTTAGGTGCTGATGAGCATAAATTCATAAAAAAATATATTGTAAACAGTGGCATAAGTAGTTCTTACTGGGCCCCAGAGTAAATTAATTTTAAGGCTCTTCAGCATATCCAGAGGATTTCCCTGTTTTACCAGTATATGTTGAGATTGCTCAATAATGAGTGTGGCATGGGGCCCACTATACCTCCAGGCCCCCCTGCAACCTAAGGGTCTGCTTCCTCTGTAGTTCTCTTGATTTTTTTTTCAGTAAGTAATACAAAAGATATATGATGTTTCTTTCTATTTGCCACATCTTCCTGCTATCAGAAGAGTAACAACAATATTGATTGTACTGGCTATGATTCAACTTCACCTCTCCCTTTCACCCCACCCATGTATGTGCAGTTCTTAGTAGCTGAATTGCTCATATACTTCCTTGCTCTCATGTCTTATGCAATCATGTATTTTTCCCCAGAAATAAATACATCATATTTTTGTACACCTGAGTGTGCCTTGCCATCTCATATACTTTACCAAAATGCTACAGGCATATGCCTCTATATGCAGATACAATTTTATACTGCAAAAAGAAAATTCTATACAACTTTAAAAAAAGGTAAAATGGAGACAGAACATCCAGTTTATAAGTATTCAGACTGAGATGTTTCAGATTTACTAATTTAAATTAGGGTTAGGAGGGTGCCCAGAGAAATGTGTCCGTAAGTTTAGTGTCATGAGTTAGGCCACAGCGAGTATAGTCACTCATGCCTGAGTGAAGACATTTTGTCTGCAGCCCTGAAGAAAAAAGCCTCAGCTGTTTCCATCATTAAAATGCATAAAATTGCCTAATGGCTGGGATCACACAACTTTGAATTTGACTCATCTTTCAACATTCCATAGTCCTGGTGTAGGAATACTAATTTCAGACCTAAGTATATCTGAAGTCAATAGAGATGAGTCTGCCTAATTTAGGCTGATCTTACTGTACTTTATACAACCATGGGCACCTTTTACATTTCACTACCATCCTTTCCTTACTTTGTCTCTGTGAGCTAATTTTGTTCTATTTGAATAATTCTGGTTCACCCTATAATCCCTACTTAGAAATTTCCTAAAGGACAATATATAGTTCCTACTAGAATTGGTTCCTACAAAACTTACAAAAATGAAACTTTTCTCTATAAGCAATGCATAGCTCTATCCTTCCTTACAATCTTATGTTAAATTTGGTGAAAGACGATACAATTTAAGAAAAAAGTAGCCACAAATTCCTGCTCCCACTTTTGAAAACATGAATTGCAGAGGCCCTGTTGTGCATTTTGGTCTAACCAAAACACATTAATTATCCACCATATTAAACAGGGTTGGTCTGGGCTGGTAGAACACCAGAAGAAAACTCAATGGGCCCAAGTCTTCATGAGCCACACTGACTGAGACCTGCCCATCACCTGGACCAGCAGCCACAAGTTTTAGGAGGAGAATGAAGTACAAAGTATGGAGAGGTCGATGGGTGGTGCATTGAGAGAGGGTGGGTGGCGCATTCGGAGTAAAGGGTAGGAGAAGTGGGCCCTTAATGTTGGGGCCTGGTGGGCTTTGGATCCCCAGTCTGACCCTGATATTAAAATATAAATGTATGTAAACTTGTCTGTTTTTCAAAGGACAATTAAAACATTATTTGCAAGTCAATGACCATAGCCATGTGCTACTGACAGAAGTCACTGCAACTGTCCAAGTCCACCTGCTACTCAACACTTATGGGGTTGTGTAATAAAAGCTGGAATGTTTGCTACAGGTCACCTAAAGCAACCAATCACCTAGTGGCATTTACTGGTTACCTCTTTAAAAGCAAACACATTATTGGTTGATATGGGTTGATGCAACTGGGTAAACGTAATGCCTTTTATTGCATATGGGAGTTATTAGTCACCCACAAAGCATATTTTGTAATATGTTGTATTGTGTTTATTGATTCATTCCATTTAGTTTAAATCTATCTGAAATCACTGATCAGTAGGTAATAAGGCTTCTAGTTCAAAAACATCCAGGGCAGCATGTCCCTTTGACACCTTTATTCATATATTGCATATAAGAGTGGAAATATTTTTTTTTTTAAAGTAGAAATAATGTACCATTCTCACCTATTCATTAGAAGTATGAGTCAACTGTTTTTCAGCTGAGATATTACAATCCAAAGGTGTCTGTTGGGAGCTGTCTACATTGAGATTCAGGTCACTTTCAGCACCTGCATTTAGGGGCGTAGGCGGAGGTGTTTCTGCAGTTTTGCTTTTATCTTTTCCGTGTTTCACGTCAACACTGGAAACGAATTCACACTCTGCAGCCATTTTATGGTCTTCAGTTACTTCTACTGATCCATTTTTTGATGTCATCAAGGTATCAGCTGAAGAACTACCCATTGGCCAGCCTATTGAGTCCTCATGTGGGCTATCTTTCGAATGTGCCTTTTCACATTTTTCTTGCTGTTTAATGCCCAGACCACTTTGTGTTGTGTCCTCTGAACTTGCAGTTTTTATCTGTGTGGAGTCTTCTCTACCTTCCTGCGTTATGATTCCTGACATTTCCCTTGGGCCTGTTAGGTCATTTGTTGCTGGAAGTTCTTGATTATTGTCATTTGTTTCAACCTGTGAATCCACCTGTATGTTTTCACATGATTCCCTTGGGTTTCCATCATTTGACTTTTCATTGTTTATATCCTTTTGGTCCCCGTCCTTCATTGATCTGGATAAACTTGTTTCTGTGCCTTTAGAAAGTTCTTCTTCTGAAGCTTCTAAATTTCTCTTCATGGGTTCATTTACACCTTTTTGAGATGGGAAACCTGAGTTATTTTGGTCTATTTCACCTTCTATCTCTTGCATGATATTATGTGAACCAGCTTGAGTTTCTTCCTCTGATTTTTCCATTTTTGAATTCTCTTGGTGTGTTTGTGTGTCCTTTATATCCCCCAGCATAGGTTCCACGGAGCTCATAGATTTTTCTTGTCCCACTACATCTAAATTCTGCGTACCAGAATTATGTGACAAACTCTGAGGAAGTTCATCTGGTGCCTCTTGAGATTGATTTTCTAAACTTTGGGGTGAGTTTCCATCCATAGAGATTGAATCTTGATTTTCACTGGAACTGGATGACAGTGAATTGTTTTCACATGCCTGACTTACTGACTTTGCATTGACGCTAGTAGTGCTTGCCTCTGGATCTATTGAAGCCATGAAAAAGGAACTCGTAGAGCTTATAGGGGATGAAATCACCAAAGATTTTCTGTTACTAAAATAGGAAAAATGTAAAAATAATTGCTATAAGTAAATAGCCTTGCAACATGTGCTCCTCAGCTTTATACGATGCCTCTTTTTTCCAAAAACGGATTAGTCTCTTTACCTCTTTACTCCCTTAATGACAAAGACTTTGTCTGAATGCTGTTTTTCTAGTTTGCACATCACATCATAGAGTTCGTGATTCAGCTGTAGGGAGAATTTAAAAATGATAGTAAAGTGAATGCAAACATTTATTTCACGTCAGGTTAGTGGAAATTTTTCCCTAGGGAAATATGCAGCTGGTAGTAAAATTCACATTTTATTGTTTTAGGTGCATTCTGACAAACACCTCCCACAACAGCAATGCAGCACACTCAAAGAAATGAGCAAAGTGAACTGTTGTTAAATGACAAGTCTGACAAAAAGGA
This sequence comes from Xenopus borealis, assembly GCA_024363595.1. NCBI lineage: Eukaryota > Metazoa > Chordata > Amphibia > Anura > Pipidae > Xenopus > Xenopus borealis. The sequence goes on from CM044434.1 coordinate 131,384,138, forward strand.
TTAGTAGGCAGTAGAAGCAAAACCAGCCTGTTGGGTTTATTTAATGTTTACATGATTTTCTAGTAGATTTAAAGGAAAAGTAAATGTTTTTCTTTTTCTTTCTGTAAATTTGCTCTAAACAGCCCCCCAGATTAATGTACCTTAGTCCCTGCTGCAAGTCTGCTCTGGTTTCTGTGTTATCAGCAGCTTCTTTCCCTTCTTCCTGGTGCAGAGTGAAGCCCAGCCCCTTAGTTTACTGAGCAGTCCATTTGCTGCTGTTCCACAATAGAGAGGAAGAGGGAGCCAGTGTTTCATTAGTAAGCTAGTTTCCCCAAGCAAAAGCTGCTACACACACTGCTCTCTGCTATGTCACATTATGCAAATGATCTCCAAGACTAGTCTGAGAGATAAGGTCAGCTCAGAAAGCTAAGGGGCTGGGCTTCACTCTGCACCAGGAAGAAGGTGAAAGAAGCTGCTGATAACACAGAAACCAGAGCAGACTTGCAGCAGGGACTAAGGTACATTAATATGAGGGGCTGTTTAGAGCAAATTTAGAGATAGAAAAAAAAACGTTTACTTGTTCTTTAAGGTGTGAAGATCCAAATTACAGAAAGATTCAATATCTGGAAAACCCCAGGTTCCAGGCATTCTGGATAACTGGTCCCATACCTGTACTATACAATACATTAATAATATATTAAAATGGTAATTTTGGTTCAGAATCAGACTTTAAGCCTTATAAAATGCCTAATTAAAAAAAATAATCAGTATTTATTGCTTTATAAAATGTTTGATAATATATTTTGATTTCTATTACTGCCAATATGTCAGTTACTGCCCAATTTATTTACAGTTCAAATATACAGCTAAATCAACTTTCTGTGAACTCTGTAGGTAGTGTTTTCCCAGTGTTGCTGTTTCTAGAGAATGCCACTGTATGGTGTGCTCTTGACTTAAAAGCAGTAGTACTATGATACTATTGCAGTCAGCTTTCAGTGAAGTCAGCAGGGAAATGACTAGGGCTGTCACCTTTAACTCCTGTGAAAACCAAAAGTGGGGGCGGGATTATGGCATTGAAGGTGGAGCAGTGACATTGTGGGTGGGGTTATGATATTTGGGGGAACGTTTGGTGCATTGTGGGGGCAGGATCAGATGTGGTTATTGGCCAGATTATTGTTTCGGGTAGAAACCCAAGCAGACTGTGTCTCTTAATGCAAATGTCTGCAACCAGGGAACCCATTTATCTAAGCAGCCGAGATATGTCAGTATGTATGTAAGGTTGATGTTCCCTGAACATATATATTAAAGGGGCTATTTATTAAGCTCCGAAATCGGAATATTTTTTTTTAAATAGACCTTTTTTAAAATCACGAATTCTTTGGCATTTATTAAATCCTGAGGATGAAAAACTCTGAATATTAAAATCTGGTATCTCAAACCTGCTGAGGTTACATATAAGTCAATGGTGGAAGCTTTTTTGATGTGCTTTGGGTTTTGTGCAATCCCACAATTTTATTGGGGGAAAACTTGAAAAATTTGTGGTTTTCGGAAAAGAAATGCAAAAAAATAATGGTTTTCTGAAATACAGCTTCAATTTTCTTTGTGGGAAATTTTTATAATAAATAAGCCTAAATAACCCGCGCATATTTGCTTGGAGTTTCTAATAGAAAATACATAGATAAATTCGGAGTTTGATAAATAAAAAGTTCCACTCTTTTGTAAAACATATTATCTACATATAAAATGCTGATCATGGCCTTGTCGTATTCATTACCTTGCTCATCTCTTTGAAGAAAACGTCTCTCAGATTTGAAATATTCTTGAATATACTCACATAGCATCCAACTCGGCTGCAAAGCAAAAAAGATTAGGTGTACTATGTATACATTTTATTTCTATTAAACGGTTTTTAAAAGCAAATACAATTTAACAAAATCACAGCATGTTTAATTCTAAGCAGTCTTCCTCTATCCTTTGATTAAAACTTTTTATCATCACAAGTTACAATAGAAGCAGTATCTGCCATTTGCTATTCCTTGCATTGCTGGTTCTGGCTACTAATCATGAAACCTTGTTGCAGTAGTTATTACAAAAAGTCAACCCGCACCTGACCCAAACCTGCTGGTTTCTTACCATACCAGACCCTAACCCGGCAATGCCCCAAATTTATAGACCTTTGCTCGGCCCACTGTCATATCACAGAAGGAGTAAGCCATGCAGGCGCAAAGCTATTAACAGTAGAACCTGCAGGTGGAAGCAGGGCACAGTATGACCACAAACGTTGTGTGGAAGTTGGCCTGAACCTGCCCGACCTATGGGTAAAACCAGCCGTCCCAAAGATCATTAGTCTATTTTCTCCTTTATTAAATGGCCTGCACATAATTAGTTTCCTGTAACATCCTGCTTAATTTCAGAATGTCTTTGATTCAAGTGTAGTTAATTTGTGCTTCCTAGTGTTTGCTCTATGGCTCCTTGTATTGCTAGAATGTATTGCCTAGGAAAGACTGATCACAATTCACCTCAGTGAAACTCATTTAAGTACAATGTGACCAGCATGAAGGGCAAGGGCTTTTTATCACCCTGTAATGACCTCTGGCAATTAAAATGACCCCTGTTCCATTGCCTTAAACAGACAGTACCTGTTGTAGAGAACTGGCAGCTCTTCTCGCAGTTCCTTGTTTAAGTCTTCAAAAATCATCTGTGCCTTATTAAATTCCTCCTCGGCCTGATGAAAAAACACTGTACTTAGATGCTGTAAAATCTCACCTCAGTACCCGACAACGGTGCTACACCCCCAGTATAACTTGGTTGATGTGGAGAAACATAAACAGTGCGTGGCACAGCAGGGCAGCTTGATCCTGCTAATATGACTTTTATTTATTCTCGTGCACCGCCATAAACCTTTCTCCAACAGTAAAGACCTTGCTTTATAAGTTCAGCAACACACTGAAAGGGATGTTGTGCGTCAATCTGAATAAACGGAATACTCCAGCACACACTCTGCTTAAGGGTTAAACCCGTGCCTAATGTTAAGCCGAAAAGTACAATGTTTCGGCGGACTACCCCTTCTTCAGGTCACCTGATGAAGGGGTACGCCCCTGAAATGTTGTACTTTTCATCTTGACGTTAAACACACGTTATTCAGATTGATTGGTGGAGGTGCCATCCTCCTATACACCAAGCACCGCACGAAAATTGAGAGGCCAGGTGTGCACCTGCAACTTTTTATCATGTTGTGCGACAAAGCATTCAGTGTGTCATCACCCTTAAAGGCAGTTGATCTGTATTATGGCTCAATTTAATATTATTTTACATAAACTAATAAACACAAATATATATCTTTTAGATTGTACAGGTACTATGTGAAGGTGTAAGGGAAGCTGCAACCAAGGACTGAAAATTTGATGTCTAGTCCATCAGCTGTGTGCCGTGATGTTGGCTAGACTGTGGAAAGAATACAGATCTCATACAACATTCACCAAAGAATGTTTCAGTACTTTCTGGCAAAAGTCCCAATTGCCCCAGTCCTGTTATACTTATAGCAAAGTATTTGTACATGACATTATGTTGGTGAGATTTGCCATCACCTTTGTGATCTTCCCCTCATCTTTCTTTTTGGCATTCTGCAATGTTTCCAGATGGTGTCTGGCACTGTCATAATCTACCATCTTTCTCCCTCGTTTGGCAATTCTTTCCTGTGGGAAGATGTATAATATGTGAGCACCATTCACAGAGAGGATTAAAATACCCAAATGTACATTTTCAATAGTTTAGCTTAAAGGCTTCACCATACTTGGTTAGTTCAATACTTTAATATCCTATTATGATTTTGCCATAATGCTAATTATTTTTATCCAATCCTGAAGTTCAGATACGTGTGAACTATTTTGTCTTCTGAGTAATTATCCCTTCCCATGTACAGGATGAAACTCGTCCAATATTCCCTCTAAGCTGTGCACGCAAATTGTGGTGAGCACAAAGAAATTTGTGTGAAAATGCTAAGGGGGTTATTTATTAAAGTCCAATTTATGTCTGGTTGGACTTTTAAACGGGAACATTTTTTTTTTTACGATTTATTTAACCCCCATGGTTTTAAAAGTCCAAATAAAAATGTACTCCATCTCAGACTTGCCAAGTCAATAACAGATGTCCTGTATACAATTGGAAGATATCATGATCTCTGCTGGGTTTTGTTCAATAATCCAAAAATTTTGTAATTTAATGCAATAATCTGAAAAAAAGTCACAGTTTTCAGGCTTCAAATCCAAAAAAGTCACATTTTTCAGAAACAAATCTGAAAAAAATTAGGATTGGGATTTTTCCAACAATATTATTCAGTCTTTTCCTGCACAAGAAATTTTCGATTAAACTTATTTATACATAGGGGGGAAAAGTCAGTGCAGCTTTGGTCGGAGTAGTTTTTAGAAAATAGTGAGAACATTTTGGATTTTGATAAATAACCCCCTAAATTTTGCAAGTATCCTGACCTCAACATACATTTTTTAAAAATGCACACACAAGTTTAAAATGTATACACAAAAGATTTTTTGTGTGCATAGATGAGAAGGAGTTAGAGGGATCATTGTTAATGTCTGTACCCTTTAGATCCATTATGAATTAGGATTTTCTATAATACCTCCAACCCTATGTAATAAGAAGGGGGTCTAGGCAAACATTATTTTCCTCTTCAAAATTCCTCTTTAAGGATGTGCATCATAATGGATTATGTGAGGAACAGAAGACTTACTGAAATGCTGTTTCATTTGGGTGGAAGATAAATGTGTGCCATACCATTATAAAGATATATAAATATAGATAAAACACACATTTTAGCAACGTGACACAAATGACATCATTAAGCACCAATAATAACTGACATAATTATGCACTGTTTATGGTGATATGTACAGGATATTCACAGCTCTCCTGTATTTTATTTAATACACAAAGCCATGAATATCATGTACATTATATTCTTATTATACACAAAAGCTGTAAAGTATATTCTTATAAACGGTGAGTTCTGATGTCATCAGTTATAAACAGTGAGTTGTCATTTCTGTCACATGACTCACTGAAACTTCTGTATTATAATAAATAAAGTACCCCCAGTTGCAAAATATGAGGATATTAGAAGTTACCTTGGAGTTCCATGACCTGAATAAAAACACTTGTGTTTTATATGGTCATGAAACTCCTCTGTAACTTCTAATATCCTTATAATTTACATGACGGGGTGCTTTTTTCACTATATAAACAGTGCTTAGTGATGTAATTTGTATCACATGACTAAAATGTGTGCATTATACATCTGGGTACAGTGTTGTATATATGTAATGTATTCTATGGAATAATTTTATATCATCGTCATTTGCAATAGTTCTGCACAGCAGAATATTAATTGTCAAAATATGACTGCCAGGATACAACTAATTCAGGATTCATTTCAGGGATTTGCCAAATCCTGAGATTTTTTAAAGGCCTTTATGCCATGTGTCTTTAGTACACTGCACTTATGAAAACAACAAATTATTGTTTTAAATGAAGCTAAAATTTTTTATATATATATCCTTATATATATATATATATATATT
>CM044434.1:131392561-131409648 GCA_024363595.1 Xenopus borealis
ATATATATATATATATATATATATATTTAAAACAAAAGGTTTTGCACTCAAACTAAAACTTCTGTGGGTGCTTGAAGTCAAAGTATATACATTATAGCAATAAGGAAGCAATCCATACTTAAATCAGACTTGTGAAAACTTAATTTTTTAAACCAGCTTCCCTTTTATTTGTGTAAATATAAACATTTTTGCATCGTACTGCCATCTACCGATAGTTATAAGCAATGGCACATATTTTTCATATTAAGGAATTGTTGCTTTGTATGTTATTGCTGTTTTTTTATGATAAAATGCCACCATAAAATGCAGAAATAAGAAGGAGGAAATCCAAAGGGTTCTAAATGCTGTTGCTCAACCACACTTGAATGAGTTTACTACAAATCCCAGCATACTTACATTTATTATCAAGAAATTTGTAGCCCAAGAACTCTGAAACCCTATGGTAAAAAGTACTGTTTGTGTTTGTTAAATACTTCAAAGATCAAACTAAAAGAGCAGAATAGAGATTTACTGTTACGGTACCCTGTACTCGGGGAACTGAGCCATGTAATTATCCATTATCCGCACCACTTGGTCAGACATTTTCTCCTCATAGTCATTCCAGAGAAGGTCATCGTTCTATGAAAGAAAAACAAAAGAAGAATGTATAAAATAAGTAGAAGGTTTCTCCAGATTTTGGAAAACAGGGAACTCCTTTTTGGGTAAGAATCCTGGATGCTAATGTCAACATTTGCTTATGCTTACATTCCAACGGTCCCTATAATTATTTTCAGGCCATGTGTGCAAATACCTGTATCATCACCTGTTAGCAGTTTCTTTGAATGCTTTTGTTGGGCAACAAATTAATAATGCACACACCAAAACCACACAAACGAATCATAGTGTCTGTATGTGATAGGGACCTTAAACTGTAAGCTCCACCCCTAGTCCCTATAGAGTTCCCTCCAGCACTTGCCTAGACCTCTAGCTAGTCAGTGGTTCTCTTCCAATCAGCATGTCCGACCTATACCAAACTGTACAATCATGAGCTGAGCAGAGTGGTGAGCCAAATTATTTATGAACCAAATAAATTAACGGTATATTATATATAATGTTTAGTGCGCTCAGCAGTCTGTCGTATGTGCTAATACCATATCCATGTGAGCACATGCTTAATGAGCATTAAAAAAAAATAAAATCAGCATTGTTTGATGGGATTTTAGCCAGGTCCGTGGAAATTCAAAGGGGGGAATTCACTAAAGCACGAAACGTATAATATTTCCTGGGCTTGTGTAGTGTAATGTAGTGGCTGTAACATATACTTCTATTACACTTTGAAATTTCGCGCCGTATGCAAATTAGGCATTAGGCATTGCCTGGCGAAGTTATTCTAGCGCAACTACGCTACCGTTTGCTGACCTTAGTGTAACTTCGCACTTTAGTGAATTTGCGTAGCGCTGGCGAAAATTCACCTGGCGAAGTGCAGCGAAGGTTAGCGAAGGCAACACTAGCGAATTTTCGCTGCTTAGTGCATTGGCCCCAAAGTGTGGTGAGGTCCATTTTCTAGTAAATCAATAGTTCAAATTTTAGCAAAAAATTAAAAGACTGAATTAGGATATACAAGAAGCCTACCACATTTGATGCCTGAATGGGCACTTATTAATTTCATGCAGGTCCCCTGCTTAGTTAACAATCTTCATTAGAGGATTAAACAGAAGAAGTGGTTTACTCAGGACTACAATGAGACAAAATAAGAGCATTTAGCAGGAAATAGCCTATGATGAAGTGTTTTTATCACCAAATGCTTAATGCTACCTCTATGTATACATAAATAAATATCTACTTGATTTTACATGCCTGCTTTGGAAGTCTTCTCTTTGAGTGTTTGCTCTTTGGTTGGATCAACTCCCTTAGCTGAAGGCTCAGGGCGGTGCACCTGGACCTCTTCCAGCATGAAGTAAGTTGTGTGATTTACCTGTGTACATCTCCTTATTAGGAATGAAACACAGTCTGCCTTTTCCTTATGTACCAATTTCTTCCTCACGCTTATTACTAATGTAGGGATGTGTAAAATAGCCACCCCTAGTAAATAATGTCAGGCAAATCCCTAGTAATATATATGCCTAAATGGGTCCTAATGGGGACTTGTGTCCATGCTCTTCTTATGTAAGCCCCTGATGTTCCCACAGTGTACTGTAGATGGCACTGTGCTATAGTATAAAGGTCTAGGTGGTAACCAGGCGGTCTGGGTCCATTACTTTTGCTCAACCAAGCAGGTTGGAAGGGAATAGGTAGTGGAACCTTCGGCCTTAGAAGTGGAAAGCTACACTCTTTAATTGATCACTCTAGGAGTGATAGATGGGTTATATAATTGTGTAGCTCAAGGCTCCGAAGAGGAGAGTCAGAGGGATTAAGATCCCAGGGAATTAATAACCCAGAAGTAGAGACTAAGGGCATAGACTTAGAGATGGTAGAATTTCCCCTCGGTTCCACTTAGGGCACAGGCTGAAAGCTGGGGATACCTTCTCAACTGCTGTTTAACCACTGCTGATATGGTCCCTTGCCTGCAGCAGTGATCCAGCTGTTCTCTGGTGCTGTGAGTATAAGTTATCCTTTATGCTATATATCCTCTGCACTATATGTTCTGTCAAGATGCTACAAACTCCTATGTGGATTGTTCTGTAAATAAACTCAGTTTCTGGTTAAACATAAAGAACCACTGGTGCCCAATTTTTGTGCATAGCACTTTGTTAAAGTTACTCTACACCCTGCCTCCACACCGTTGCGAGTGCTTACACCTTGAAAGAAAGATCTCATCCGGAGCACAATTATGTTTGAATGTAAGCTTTACTAGAGATGGTTCCACTCATTTTATTATAGCGTTACACTAACAATTATAGTTAGTGGCAGATTACCGTAAGGGCAATCTGGGCAGTTGCCTGTGGCCTATGTTTTTCAGTGGGCTAAGCAGCATGGATATGGGGGTATTGGCACAGAGCTGGTGTGTGTTAAGATGTAGACCAATCCAAGGCCTGCTTGTAAATGAATCCACCTCTGATAATGAGATATTATGGGCTGTAAAACTGGATTTGTTCCATTGGTATTTTCCCCTACAAAATGAACCTGATCACAATGCATGATGTAGCAATGCCCTAAGTGGAATGGCACCACCTCCACATATATAACCCGTATTAATGAAAATAAATATGATTATCACCTGCCCATATTGATATCAGATTTACATGAAAGCTCACTCTCCTCCTCAAGTCAAGGGCTTCTAGGTCATCAGCAGCAATAATGTTCACCCAGTGATGCACCGAGAAAATACAACTATAAGAATTACTACCCAGTATTAATACTGCTAACAGGATCAGAAAAATTACAAACATATTGTGTAACCTGAAGCACCAGGGTGCAAGGATCTTTTTTACCTATGATGCCTGGTGGTGTCATTATTTACCTCCACAATGGGTCGTAGGTCATTGTATCCATCCCAGTCTGGTTTGTAGATGACATGAAGTGTTTCAGATAATCTCTTGGAACTTTCATGCATAGCTGGAAGAAACACCACAGCACATCACAAAGCTGAAATATATTAATTTACCCATACTCTGTGGCTAGAATGGTTGAACTGGTATGGATTTAAAGGAGACGTTCACATTTAAATAAACCTTTGGTATGCTACTTCTGTATTATACTCTTTGAATTTCTTACCTTTCACAGCACTAAAGACTGCCTTCAAATCCTTGTATAGTTTATTCCCTTCATTCTGAAATAAAAACAAATGATAATGACACATACTCAACTTTCAAATACACTATATAAATTCAAGGGTATATGCTTTGTGTGATTAAAGGGGTTGTTCAACTTCAAACAACTAGTTGTTTTCAGATAGATCTCCAGGAATAATGACTTTTTTCAATTACTGCCTATTTTCAATTTGTAACCGTTTCTCTAATATTGAAGTGTAAAGTGTCATTTTTCACCTTCTAAAGCAGCTCTGCAAGGAGGGTCACCGACCCCCCCCCCCAACTGTTCTAAACTGATACATTTAATGGATACATTTCTTATCTTTGTCCCTGCTGAGCAGAATCTCTGGGTTTCATTACAGGCAGCTGTTAGAATTGATACAATAGTTGCTAATACTCCACAGATATTGCTGTGAAATGTATCAGCTAATTGTTGCAAAATTGTATCAGTTTAGAGTCTGCGCCTGAATTACTGACCTGCCAGACTCAAACACCAGAGGCACCAACATTCAACTTTACACTTAGATTTTGGAAAAACAGTAAAAGATAAATAATGGAAAGTAATTGAAAAAAGTCTTTATTTCTGGGGAACAATTTGAAAACAACTGAACAGAAAAAAGTTTTTGGAAGTTGAACAACCGGTTGTTCACCTTCAAACAATTAGTTGGTTTCAGATAGATCACCAGAAATAATGACTTTTTCCAATAACTTTCTGTGTATGATTGTTTTTCTAATATTGAAGTGTAATGTGTAATTTTTCACCTTCTAAAGCAGCTCTCGGAAGGGGGTCACCGACCCCCCCACACTGTTCTAAATTGATACATTTAATGGATACATTTCTTATCTTTGTCCCTGCTGAGCAGAATCTCTGGGTTTCATTACAGGCAGCTGTTAGAGTTGATACAATAGTTGCTAATACTCCAGAGATGCTGCTGAGAAATGGATCACTACATGTTGCAAAATTGTTTAGAATCTGAATTACTGAGGTGCCAGACACAAACACCAGGGACAGGAACATTTAAAGGTATACTGTCATGGGAAAACATGTTTTTTTCAGAACGCATCAGTTAACAGTGCTGCTCCAGCAGACTTCATTACAAATTGTCAGTGTTTTTGAATTTATTTGTAAAAACAGTTGCTAGGAAAAGCAGCATTTGCTTATCTCCTGGTTGTTACCTTTTAAACAACAACAGTCTTGGTTCTTACATTGTATCAACAGTCTTAGACATCAGGGCAGACAATAGAAAGGGACAGACAAACACTGCTTTCAATAGCAATACATATACAAATATCTTAAAGGGCACCAATCACAGCCATATACATATACAGTTTTTTTGGGGGGAAAAAAGCAGTTTTTAAAAAATACTATACTTTTCCAATGGGAGTCCATACTGTGACTACAACATGCAAATGAGTTTATGAACATGCTCAGATTGTAGCACTGCACTGAGTATTCTACCTAGAATGCCTAGCTTTAGTAAACTCTAGAAGTATCAGGAGATTTCCCTATCTTATACCTTGCTGGTGATGTCATTATGCAAATGAAGGGCACACAGCAACTTGCAGAAGGTGGCAGCACTAACACAGACGTTTGGCAGATTTCAAAATAGCTTAGAAGGTTTATTAGGAAACCAAGAAATTTCAACTGAGCATGTGCGAGATTTCAGAGCTACAGTTGGCTGTGAAGATATAGGTAGGAGGAGTCAGTGAAATCCAAGATGCCTGCCTCAGCTAGAACTGCAGTGGAGATAGGGGAGATTTTGCAGAAGGTATAGTGAGGTGATGATTTACATTATACAAACAATTCCAACTTTCACATAGTGTATTCACTTGGTAAATAATTTTAGTTATGATTGGTGCCCTTTAAAAACCATAGGACATTTGTAATGAAGGTATATCGGAAAGTTGCTGATAATTATGTTTTCTTTTATTAGGCATTTTTTATTTTGGGATTGACTTGCCCTTTAACTAATAGCCATCCCCTTAAAGGGTTGTTCACCTTCAAACAACTAGTTGATAGATCGCCAGAAATAAAGACTTTTTCCAATGACTTTCTATTTTCTATTTGTGACTGTTTTCCTAATATTTGAAGCAGCTCTGGGGGGGGGGGGGGGGGGGGTCGTCGACCCTGCAAACCTTTCTAAATGGATACATTTAGCTGATACATTTCTTATAGTTGTCCTTGCTGAGCAGAATCTCGGGATTTCATTACAGGCAGCTGTTAGAATTGATACAATATTTGCTAATACTCCAGAAATGCTGCTGAGAAATGGATCAACTAAATGTTGCAAAACTGTAACAGTTTAGAGCATGCACCTGAATTACTGAGCTGCCAGACTCAAACACCAGAGACAGGAACCTTCAGATTTAACCAGTTAAAAATAAACAATGGAAAGTAATTCTAAAAAGTTTTTATTCCTGAGGAACAATCTGAAAACAACTGAATTGAAAAAAGTGTTGGTGAACAACCCATTTAAACCTACATCCATCACTTTATTTAGGAGCAACATCAACACTGTAATCCTTGTAACAAGCATCCCTTCCAGTGCTGAGTGCTGCACTCGTGCAACTTACACTGTTCTGGAAAGAGATCAGATACCTCAGATAGCTTTTCTCATGTCTTTCCTATATTTGTATATATTGTATGTGCCTCTGTTACTGATGCAGTGCCATACTCACCTGTTGCTGGTGAAAATGATATGCACACTGCTCAAACATCTCATCTTTAGTTTCTATTGTTCTTCCCAGTTTTTGAAGAACCTAGGGGGGAAAAAAATGTTTTAAAGGTAAAACACACTCTGAGAAGTTTATCTTGCAATGTTACATGCTTCATTTTGCTTGTGTGGACCCTGTACTGTGAACTTCATGACCGTGATGTATAGCAATGTACAACCTTTGCAGACAGGTAGGGGAGGTGGTAAAGAATCGATTTGAAACTTGTGAGTGGTGAGTGTTCAGAGCCTGCAGGGCCACAGCAACATAAATAGCATAAAAACATTGGTGGTGTCCCACTTTCTCAAAAAGGACCTGTTCAGGACCAGTCACCCTACTGAACTGTCTAGTGGGAAATATATCTAAACACAAAAGAGTCACCCCCTTTTATTAGTCTAGTAGTAAAGAACTGTTACCATAAACTCATCGTTGTGATTGATACTGACCTGTGACCAGAAGCAATAGCACTGGAGATTGTTGCTGGAGGCCATTGAGTCTGTTATATATATACATACATGGTGACCGCTTCCTCAGAGAGACATGGATAAATTAGTGTGGTATTCCCCTAGATTACTGTGATTGTAATGAGCTCAGTGGAAGAGGATACGTAAGTCAGAAGGAATGTTGTTTTTATGCTATTGTTCAGAATGGACATTTAGCCCAGGAAATGGTTTGTGCTTGCAAAGACAATGAAATGGTCAGTTTTGCACCTTGTTTGCCTAGAACAAGGTAGGACGAAAGATCAAATGACAGAAACAAAAAAGAGCAGGTGCCAAAATGCCAGTGTGGGCACTACCACAGTAAAATTGCAATAAAGTATAAATGGATCAAATGAGGAAGATATACTCACATTTCATTCTAGTCCACAGGTGTATATTATATGACCAATATTTATTTACCCTGTTTTTTTTGTTTACCCTGTTTTGGTATATTTTTGTATTTCCACTGGTTTGTTTTATGTATGGAATTGGTAACCCACTCATCCTCGGCTACCAAACACAACACCAATGTGGGTAGTCTGTATGTAAATAGGTATTTAAATTAGTAATTTGGCGCCTCACTTGGTGATTGGCTGTGATGTATGTTACCTTGATTGGTCATACCCCTATAACAGAGATGTACAGGGTTATGCCCATTGACCTATGAGTAAGAACCCCAACAGGCTAGAAACACGTTAGCTAACTATGTCCTAATAAACTTTTTATACTTTTTACTACCTTTGACTGAGGTACTCACAACTAATGTTTTTTCAAGGATGAAATATCACCCTATGTCCAGGGGAAGTGGACTGGTCCAGACAGGTCACCCAATCCATGTGGTTAGACTGAGTGTCAATTATACAGTCATGGATTATGTAAAGGGTAAGGAAAGTCATATCCCACTTGGAGGTGCCAAATGTTAGGCACCCCAAGTGATAATATTTATTTGTAGCAAAGAACAAAAGCGCAAATCCTTTCTAAGTGTAGTGTTTAGTTTTAAGATAAACATTACACTTAGAAAGCATTCCCTGTCTTTTGCGCTTTTGTTCTTTGCTACAGATTTCTTTGTGCTTGGAGAGGGAGTACTCCATTACTAAAAGCAGGAGAGCGGGGAAGTGAATTTTAAACATTTGTCGATCCCTATTAACCTTCACTTCAAGAGTGCCACAGGTGTACAATTGGTGTTTTGCTGATTATATTTACTTACCTGAAACCCTGGTTCAATGCTCATATCAGGAGAAAACTGCACCAGCCCAGGGTTCTTCCACCACGGCTCGATCATCTGTGGCTTTTTCTTTCTCTTCAAATTTCATGGGGCAGACGCATAGGCAGTAGAACATAATAACTGACTTTCTTGTTAAATTTGGCTTTTCACTCTAATGCACATGCACAGCCGCAAGAAGATTCCAGAAGAGGGCAGCTCTGTGGTGCTCGCTGGAATAACTCAGGCCGGTACAGTTTTCTGCTGATAGGAGCACATTTGAGATATGACTTTCCTTCTCTTTTAAGAATGAATTAAATATGTACTCTAAATGGTTACATGAAAGACAGTCACACTAATGGCTAATGTTCCCTCTAATTTCTTCTTGGCAATATATTAATTTTGTGCACACTTTTTAAAATCACGTATGCACTTTTAAAAAACATATTTGTTTGCACTAATTAAATAGTGTGTGCAGTGTTGTAACTACCGGGGGAGCAGGGGGTGCGAGTGGACCAGGGTCCGCACCCCACACGGCCCCCCGGCAGATTGTGCCTCGTTGTAGCCGGCTTCAGTCGACTGCAGGCGCAATAAAAATCGGCACAGAGAGGGGTGGGCCCGGCTGCACATCCCACACCCGGGCCTGCCCCCACCTAGTTATGTTACTGTGTGTGATTGCCTCAGAATTGGCTTGTGTACAATGGAGCATACAGAGGGGACAGTGCTAATAGCATTTGGGCTACTTGCTGGCTTTGCTCACCACAAGTGTAATCAGGATTCATGGAGGATAAGATAATGAAGTACAGGAGTCCATCCTTGCAGCAGGTGCTACTGTTTCTAAACCAAATAAGGCAAATGATTTGAAAAGGCACCGAAGGCACAACGTTTTGGTTTTATGTAGTTTAATTTTTATACAGTATACTGAAATATTACACTGAAGTTGGCGAAGCATCAACGTATATTCTGTTTAGTTTCCACATTACATTGTGAGGCTTGTGAATGTTTTATACCAACATATGTGGTTACACAGGAAACTAAAACCACAGTGTAGTTCAAAAATGTCCTGGGGACATAAGGTCTTGTTGCTCTGCCTTTACTGTTGTACACAAATAACAACTATTATCAATAGAATTGCTTTTTGCTATTTTTGTGCTCTCAATGTGACTTTTTTGCTTTAGGTTTTATTTACGCACGGAAGTTGCCTTCAGGACTATGTATTGCTGAAACAACAATTAACAGAACCATAAAATACATGTAAGTGAGGTCAGCTCTACAAAAACTGAACATACTGTACATCCATAATGTAAAAATGAATGCAATTTGTTTTGGACTATTAGAGACACGGTGACATACAAACTGAAGGTTAAACACAATACAGGAAGAAGAATGGTAATGCTGACACATCCAAATATGATAACCAGTGCAACAAAATATCTCAGCTTCTAGGTTGTTCATTTACTCTTATTCTTGTAATATCAATAATATTAGACACAGGGAACTCTATTCTTGGGATGAAATTCATCTCCTGCACATACATATTATAACACATTTCATATAAATTAGCATAACAGAACAAATACACTCAGAGGCACGTTAATCAAGGGTCAAATTTCTAATGCATGCAAGCACCCATAAACTCTCATAAATTTCAAAATTCGACCAATCGAAATTTATATTTAGAATCAAATTTTTTTTTACTTGGATGAACCGAACCCTCAGAAAAAAATGTGATTGTTAGAAAGGCTGTAAACATCACTACATTGATCCCTGGACCTCTCCCATTGACTTATACAGCAATTTGGCAGGTTTAAGGTAGCAAATTCCAGTTAATGAGCCAGCGTACGATAAATCTCAAAATTCGAATTAAAGCTCAAATCAAATTTGGGTAATTCATAATTCGAATTTGAGAGTTTTGACAAAACTTCAAACCTTAATAATCTGCACCTCAGTGTGTCATTACCAAAAAACAAAAAAAAAGCTCTCCTTATGGTAGTGTTGTACGAAGTGGCACTATACAATACTATTTGACAGTCGGGCAGGAGGTTACCTTAAAGGGAAACTGTCATGGGAAAACATGTTTTTTTTTTAAAATGCATCAGTTAATAGTGCTGCTCCAAATCCATTTCTCAAAAGAGCAAACAGATTTTTTTATATTCAGTTTTGAAATCTGACATGGGACTAGCCATTTTGTCAATTTCCCAGCTGCCCCTGGTCATGTGACTTGTGCCAGCACTTCAGGAGGGAACTGCTTTCTGGCAGGCTGTTGTTTTTCCTTCTCAATGTAACTGAATAGTACGCAGTGGGACATGGGTTTTACTATTGAGTGCTGTTCTTAGATGTACCAGGCAGCTGTTATCTTGTGTTAGGGAGCTGTTATATTTTTACCTTCCCATTGTTCTGTTGTTAGGCTGCTGGGTGGGGGAAAGGGAGGGGATGATTTCACTCCAACTTGCAGTACAGCAGTAAAGACTGATTGAAGTTTATTAGAGCACAAGTCACATGACTTGGGACAGCTGGGAAATTGACAAAATGTCTAGCCCCATGTCAGATTTCAAAATGAAATATAAAACAATCTGTTTGCTCTTTTGAGAAATGGATTTCAATGCAGAATTCTTCTGGAACAGCACTATTAACTGATACATTTTGAAAAATTTTTTTTTCCCCATAACAGGATCCCTTTAAAGACCTGAGTATTAATAGCTGGGGACACAGACATCAAGTTTGGCAAGTCAGCTGCCCCAATGTTTGCCTCAGAATAAGCAGATTTTTATCCAGAATCAATGTGGAATTATTAATATTCTGAATGGACATGTTGGCAATTCCTTTTAGGCCACTGGTTAAACATATAGTATTTATAGGTGTCCATCCCATTGGGTGATGGCTGAAAGTCCAGATCTGTGTTTATATTGACCAAGTCAGTCCATGTGTTTGAAGCTCT
Source organism: Xenopus borealis (assembly GCA_024363595.1). Lineage (NCBI taxonomy): Eukaryota > Metazoa > Chordata > Amphibia > Anura > Pipidae > Xenopus > Xenopus borealis. The sequence continues at coordinate 131,403,620 of CM044434.1, forward strand.
AACATGGAGCATGGAATCTCTGCAATGGAACATAGAAGCTCTGCAATGGAATATGTAAAGCACTGCCATGTAATATAGAAAGCTCTACCGTCAAGCAAGAATGGAGCATTGGATCTCTACTTTGGAACACAGGAGTTCTGACATGGAATGTAAAAGTTCTGCCATGCAATACAGAAAGCTCTGCCACGGAATATAGAACGCTCTGCCATGGAATATAGAAAGTTCTGCCAAACTTTGCCAAACGAGTGGATCTCCCCCCGATGTGCCCACATTGAAGTGGGCAGTAACAGGCTGATCCGATCATGGGCCCTAGAGAATAGAGGTGATATGGGCGCTTGGATCATGGGGCTGCATACACGCAGAGATGCAGCCACGATCCGACTAGGTTTCTTAACCTGCCTGATCGAGATCTGGCCAAATTTCGGCCAGATATCGATTAGGGAACCCCGTCGGATGGCTCCACACATGGGCCAATAAGCTGTTGGCAGCTTTTATCGGCCTGTGTATGGGGCCTTAAGTTCTACCATCAAGCAAGAATGGAGCATTGCATCTCTACTATGGAACACAGGAGATATATGTAACATAAACACTCTACCATGAAATATAGAAAGCTCTGCCACGGAACACAGAAGTTCTACCATCAAGCAAAAAGATCTACCATGGATCATGGATGCTCTACTATGTAGTAAGAAGTTCTTCCATCAAGCAAAAAGGTCTACCATGGATCATGGATGCTCTACTATGTAGTAAGAAGTTCTACCATCAAGCAAAAAGGTCTACCATGGATCATGGATGCTCTACTATGTAGTAAGAAGTTCTACCATCAAGCAAAAAGGTCTACCATGGATCATGGATGCTCTACTATGGAGTAAGAAGTTCTACCATCAAGCAAAAAAGGTCTACCATGGAATAAATATGGGTCAACATGAAACAACATTTGAATGTTTTGAAGTGATACATTTCAAAAGTGTCTTCAGGGCAAATCAGTTGAAAATCTATGGCAATAGGACTACAAATTATGCCCCCAAATGAATGACAGATGAATTATTGTTAGACTTACTTCTGTAAAATAAAAGGAACTGTACCTGGGGGATCATCATATTGTCTATTTAGTATATGTCAAAATTGCTGTTGTGTAAGACTGCAACACTGATCTAAGGGTTTGCTAAAGAAAGGAGGGTCTAAATTAGGTTGCATTAAAGGTTAGTAACAGGAAAGGAAGTTTTGTGAAAATGCAAAGGCAGGAGTAACCAACTAAAAAAATAGCCTGTAGTGTGTTTAATAATGCAATGGGACGCCTATACATAGTATGGTTGATAATCCATAAACAGGATGTTATATAGTATTATAATAATCCTGCAGGGTTTATGCAAAGCATTATAGTGCAAGCAGCTATCTTGTGTAAAGTCTTGTACAAAGTCAGTGTGCACTCTATGGTGACAAATTTCTTACAATCCCTTTTGTGTTTTGGAGTTGTGCGTTAGGACTATGTTAAAAAAAAAAAAAAAACCCACAAATCGCTATATGTGCCCTTAACAAGTAAGGGGCTGTTCTAACAGTACTGAACTCTTCTAGTCAATGCAGCTGTTATGGGCTAACGTTTTTTTAAAGTGATACTGCCACGTTCCTATAAAAATAGGAACATGTCAGTATCACTTTAAAGAGTTGATTGACAAAAGGAGCAATTCAGCCACAGCTATGTATTACTTTGCATTCTATGGTTCTGACTTTTGAAACAGAACTTGGCTCTCCTCCAGCAGGCATTTGCTACATTATTTCACAAGTCAGAACCGAAAGTGCAAAAAAGATAGAAAGTCAAACAGATTTCCATAGCCATTACATTTGCCCATAGCTTTTAAATCACTGAAAATGTTTAATGTACACTGGAAAGTGACTTTTAATAGTGGCTCTGGGTCCTATACCTTCCCAGCTCCTCAACAGGTTCTACTTCCATTTACGCCTATGGGAGAGAGAGGGCCCTAAGAGATTAGAGAAAATATTGAGAAAGCACATGGAGATTAAAGACAAGTTGTATCTGATATGCATGTAAAAATACATATTACAAACAGCAGTGATTATGAAATGCCTTTACATTACCTTTTCCTGTGCACGGGTGAATCTCTTTTGGACATTTTTGGCAAAACCCCCAGCACCTCCTTGCTTGGCCTCTGCCATGGCTGCTTCCGAGCAAAGTCTTTTCTGACAGTTCCTCCGAGAGTGTTTCTTTTTTTTTTTGCAGAGTTTTGCAGAGAAAGGCAGAAGTGACAACTCCTCCTATACAGAACTTCCTCCTGTGAGAAACTGTCAGGGTGGTTTTTATTTTTGTAACCACCTCACCCTTCATATGCATATTTATGTTTTCAGCATTGTGAAAGTTATCTATCATCTCTGAACACAGGGGTAAACCAGAACATATACACATATTCATGAGAACCCAAAAATGAATTGGTATTACTCAAACTTCCGGACAATATTTTTCACAAAGTATTTTTGTGCATTCAGATGTTTAGAATCTTAGTAAAGAGGATATGTGTCTTTTCCACTAAGGAAACCAATGAAGAATTTGAAATGAAAACTGCTTTGCGCCTACCAGTAATAGTTTGATTTTCATTGTGAAAGACAAGGATATGCCATCAGCTGTTATAAGTTACAGTAACTGTTTCACAGCTCTCACTGTATGTGTTTAGGGAGAAAGCTAGAGGAGGTTATATTTCAACAGTGTGAATTTGGAAAGTTGTCTCTTTCTTGAACTGATATGATGTATCATTCAGTATATAAATGTTAGTGCTTAAATATATGTAAAGAAAGGTAAAGATTAGTATTTATACAGGGGAATATAATAAAAGTTGGTAACAGCAATGAGAAAATTTATGCCTATTGCTTCTCTCAGGGAAAATGCTTAACCCTTTATACCTCTCTTGTTTGAAGTTAAAGTTCAATTCGCTTACATTTAAAACATTGTTTTTGAGGGTTCGAACCCTTGAGTCAGACCTCAGACGCCTTATCTTTCGATTTAATGTTAAAATAAAGGTTTGATTTTTATACTAACCTGTGAGCTGTCGGTTCTATGAGGTGGCTTTGGAGTGCACTGCTACATTGTGATGCTGAATTACTGAACGTTCTTCTTGGTGACGGACTCGGGGCAGTGGCAACCGAGTCACCTAGTGGTTGGGGTAAGACTTATTCCTTTATACAAGTTACTTGCATCCAGTTGTGGGGAGAATTTAATGTACTAATAGACCTCCCATCCCTAAGTGAGGGGTCCGGGGCAGATCGCACAAGGACCAAAAAGAGTTTAACCGTGAGCCACATAAGTGTGTAGAGATAAGAAAAAGGAGAAGGAGCAAAAGAAAAAAAGAATAAATAGTCTCTTAATGATATATTGGTTTAATTGTACCCCACCACTTTTATTTAAACTAATTATATGAAATAAATTAAATTAGAGGAGTCCCTGTGTAACATTAGTCACGCCGGTGTGCTGTGATCTTTAACCCTTCTTCTAGTGACTCTTTCCAGCTTTCAAACAGGGGTCCCTGACATTTTATTACTCATATTTCTATTCAGACCCTCCCCTATTAAAATGTAATACATGTGTAGGGATGTGAAAATTAGACACCCTCACATATTTCTATCAGGCACATCCCTAGTATTATGGACGCCTAATGGGTCCTAATGGGGACCTTTTGTGCTTATGCAACCCCTGTAGTTCTCACAGTGTACACAAGGTGGCACTGTGTAAAAGTATAAAGGTCATGGGAACCATGCGGTCAGTGTTCATTGCTTTAGCCCAACCTTGCAGGCTGGAAGGGAATGGGCATGATCCCTAGGCGCAAAGGCCCTAGTAAAGTACAGCAATACTCTGTCATAGATCACTCTAGGAGTGATAGATAGGTAGCTAGTTGAGCAGCTCACGCTCCGACAGGAGACTTAGAGGGATTAAGATCCTCGGGTACTCATAACCCAGAAATAGGGACTAAGTGTACAGACCTCAGGGATAGGGTTTCCCCTCAGGTTCCACTTGGTACAGCTGCTGAATTCTGGTGTATTTCTATTCATATTCAAAGCTCAACTACTGCTGACATGACCCCTTGCCTGAAGGGATCCAGCCCATGTATGGTGCTGTGAGTATTTGCTCCTTTATGCTGTGTATGTATCTGTATCCATGCTGTGTGCTCTATATCAATGCTGTGTAACTGTTCTACACTCCAATGTGGTGATTGTCTCTATTGCTCTGTTGTTCAATAAATGCTGTTTTGGTTCATCATAAAGAATCGCTGGCGCCCAACTTATTTGTGCTTATCGCACATGGTTACAGTTCAACTACATCCTTCCTCCACCCCGCTGCGAGGGCTCACCCCTGAGAGAAATAGTTTCATTCGTGTTTTTAATACCATTTGGTAGCTTAAACTGATTATAGTCACACCAGTTTACTATAGCGCTACACATGTATTAGAACAAAGAGATGAAAAAGTATCCTAATTCAGAGGCGAGGGTTAAAGAAAAGCAATGGGTAAATTTGGAGTATTTTCTAAGGGAGATGGTTAGTTTCGGTTAGCACAGGATGAAAAAGCAACTGGCACTGTGGGGCAGATTCACTAAAGGGCAAAGTGACTAACACTAGCGAAATTTCACCAGCTTGGCAAAGAGGATGTACGCTAGCATTGCTTCGCACTCGGTCTTATTCCCATTTTGGCAAATGGACGTTACTACAAATTGCGGACTTGCCTTCGCCATCTCTGACCTGTGGTCTTAAAGTATGTGTAGGACATTAAAACAACTCTTTGGGGGGAATTCACAAATGTGTTGGGAAGGAAAAAATGTCTTTAAAATGTCTTTAAAATGATGAAGCAACAGAGGACAAATTCACAGAGCATTTCCCCGCCAATTTTCCGACATATGAGACACTTTTGAAATAGTGTAGTGAAAAGTGGCCATGGTTTTTTCGGTGCCACTTTCCCCGACATTTTTATGAATTACTCGTAAACTAATTTTTTTTTTTGCCGACAATTTTCCCGACACATTACACTCTCTCCAAAATGAAATTGTCGGTCAAATTGTCTTTTAAAATGTCATGTAAAATGTCGTCTGTACGATGAAAAGATATACAACATTTTAGAAAATTGTCGACTTACGAGACATTCAGAGATGGTAACATCTGCCTTTGTGAATTTGCCGTTTATACGACATTTTGTGAACCGCCACTTCTGGGTAACTTATTTTACCGACACTTTTGTGCATTCCCCCCTTTGACTTAATTAAGGTTCCCTTGGCATGTCTAGTTATCAGTGTAAATGTAATGTATTAGATGCACCATAACATAAAGTAACATAAATAGGTCCATTCCACTTTAAATTGCCCTCTGTATGCAAATTAGCCCGAGTTCAAGAAATCTAGCAAAGTTGCGCTAGGCAGAATTGAACACTAGCACAGCTTCACTGTGACTTGCTCGCTCTGGCGAAGTAACGCTAGAGAAAATTCACCAGAGTTCGGTGCCCTGGATGCAACTTCGCACTAGTAAATTAACATTGTCCAAGTGAATTTACACCTGGTGAAGTGTTGCGATGGCTGCTGTAAAGCTGTACTGTGAAGCTGTGATGCTGAAGTTGTACTCTCGTGAATTTGCCTCAGTGAGGCTCAGAGACACGTATGGACCATTAGACTGGATCTGGCCAATCTGTAGGAGCAATAACATCAAGGTCTGCTGCATGTCTGCCTATCTGTTATGAACTTAAAATAGCAGCAACATCTTGTACCAGAAGCTGTTTACATATATACAGAGCTTAACATGTGCTGCCATCTACTGTTGTAGCTGGTACTGCAATCATTAATGTTTGTGATATTGCCTGGTTGTGTGTCAATAAAGTTGGTTGTTACAAGCTAGCAAGGCCTCAGGAAACATGGTGTCAGAAGCTGGCAGAAACTTTGATTGTGATTAAGCTACTAAAGTTTCCAAAAAGGACAGCAAAGCTTAGGGCAGAAATGATGTTAGGCGAGGCCCCCCTTCCCCCTCAGGTACAGCCGGAGTAATT
>CM044434.1:131416584-131435841 GCA_024363595.1 Xenopus borealis
TGCAATCATTAATGTTTGTGATATTGCCTGGTTGTGTGTCAATAAAGTTGGTTGTTACAAACTAGCAAGGCCTCAGGAAACAGAAGCCATATTTTAATATTTATTGCTATATTTCTTTCTTTCTTGTACACAAAACATTATTTTCTAATTAAGTTCAACAAATAGGGCTTTCACCCAAAACCACTTTTATTCCCACGGTGAAAAAAATGTTATTTTAAAGAATGTTCTAATTACACATATTCAGTGGTTTATCAGTTATTTGTCACTGTAATTGTTATTAAAAGCAATCTATCTGGCTGTTTACATTCTCAGCACTGCTTGTTCTGACTCATTACCTTGAGTTAAGGAGTCAGCCCTAGAGAACAGAAATTGCTAAACAAAAACTGATTTCAACTGTAATTACATTTACAATTTTGTTGCCAGTACCATAAAACTCATGCCTGTGTTTTATTGTACAAATAACTTCACAACTATGGAAAGTTTGCTAATAAAGGAGAACCAAAGCCATAGATAAAAGGTCGTAGTCATGGAGAGGCTTCCCTTCCATTTCATTTTCATGAAAAATGTTGAGGAAAAATCAGAGAAGGTTTAATACATGGCTAAAGATCAGTGTCTCCAAAGATGCCCCAGTAGCTCCCCATCTTCTTTTCTGCTGATTCACTGATTCACATGCTCTGTGCTGCTGTCACTTACTGAGTTTAGATACCAAATATATATATTATATATTTCACAATATTTCAGGCTGATGCTGATTAATAAATAATTATTGATACAGGGCAGCACAATTAGACCAAGAATTGAATAATCAACCCTGTAGCATCAGCGTATATTACAGAGAAACCTAATTTTCTGCTGGATAATTGGTGACGAACCCTAAGCTTAGCAGAGCCCACTGAACATGTGATTGTCACACTCCTAGCAAAATCCAAGATTACTATTATATAGATGCTGAACATTTAGGCTGGTTCAATATATAAAAAATATTATTTCTAACCATATTCAATTTTAGGCAGAGAGAATATAAACATTGTTATAAATATGACATTTTTAAGCAGCAAAGGGGGTATTACAGTGAAGTTGATCCAGATGTGGATTTAGCCATGTATTAAACCTTCTCTGATTTTTCCTCAACATTTTTCATGAAAATGAAATGGAAGGGAAGCCTCTTGCCTGGAGCTGGTACAGAAGCAGTGTCGGACTGGGACACCAGGGGCCCACCATAAAACCTTAGACCAGGGGCCACTCAGTACTAATATCCTTCATCTCCTCAATCAAACTCTATTCTCCTAGTTTGTTTTCTTTACATACTATAATCAATTATTCCATCTATTTAGCCTCTTTGTTCTCATAGAAATAGGGAATGGCCATGAAATAGGCCAAAAGTTTAGCAGCATGAGGGCCCACTGACACCTTGGCCCAGCAGGAGTTTTCCTGGTATCCTGGTGGGCCAGTCCGACACTGTACAGAAGCACAAAACATAGTGTACAACATTTCTAGCCTACTTCTTTAGTTAAACTTTAGTTCTCCTTTAATAAGGCTGTGCATGAAATAGCAATCTCATAGCAAACAAATAAATAATAATAAAACAAATATTTTTGTATGGTAAGAAATTACTTGCCTGCTACTTTTGCCATTAAAGGGATACTGTCATGGGAAAAAAGGTTTCTTTTGAAAACAAATCAGTTAATAGTGCTGCTCAAGCAGAATTCTGCACTGAAATCCATTTTTCAAAAGAACAAACAGATTTTTTAATATTCAATTTTGAGATCTGACATGGGGCTAAACATATTGTCTGTTTCCCAGCTGCCCCCAGTCATGTAACTTGTGCTCTGATAAACTTCAGTCACTCTTTACTGCTGTACTGCAAGTTGGAGTGATATCACCCCCCTCCCCTCCCCCAGCAGTCTAACAACAGAACAATGGGAAGGTAACCAAATAACAGCTCCCTAACACAAGATAACAGCTCCCTGGTAGATCTACGGTAAGAACAGCACTCAATAGTAAAAGCCAAGTCCCACTGAGACTGATTCAGTTATATTTAGTATGAGACATAACAGCCTGCCAGAAAGTAGTCCCATCCTAAAGTTTATACACAAGGCACCTGATTGGGGGCAGCTTGGAAACTGACAATATATCTAGCCCCATATCAGATTTCAAAATTGAATATAAAAAAAAATCAGTTTGCTCTTTTGAGATTAGATTTCAATGTAGAATTCTGCTGGAGTAGCACTATTAACTGATGCATTTTTAAAAAAATGTTTTCCCACGACAGTATCCCTTGAACTTAAAGGGGTGGTTCACCTTCAAGTTAACTTTTAGTATATTGTAGAAGGGCCAATTCTAAGAAACTTTTCAATTGATCTTCATTATTTATTTTTCATAGTTTTTTAATGATTTGCAATTTCTTCTGTTTCTTTGCAGCTTTCAAATGGGGGTCACTGACACCATCTAAAAACAAATGCTCTGTAAGGCTACAAATGTATTGTTATTGCCATTCTTTATTACTTATCATTCTATTCAGTCCCTCTCCTATTCATATTCCAGTCTCTTATTCAAATCAATGCAGGGTTGCTAGGGTAATTTGTACCCTAGAAACCAAATTGCTGACACTGCAAACTAGAGAGCTGCTGAATAAAAAGCTAAATAACTAAAAAACCACAAACAATAAAAAATGAAAACCAATTGCAAATTGTCTCAGAATATCACTCTCTACATCATACTAAAAGTTAACTCCAAGGTGAACAACCGCTTTAAAGGGTTCAACCATAAATATAATGGCATGAAAGAACTACTTAAAACATGGCCTTTTCTAGTTCTAATACTGTACATTACTAAACCATGTGTCAAACATTGACAGGACACTGGTTATTAAGGTGGCCACAATTCCATATTTCTAAAAACATCAATCAATGCTTCAGCACTAGTGATGGGCGAATTTGTGAGACACGTCATGAGCTGCAATGCAGGTTTTGTTGGAAAAATAGTGCCTAAATAGACATTTGTGAACCCCTATGATATCTGGAGAAGTTATAAGTATTCAGTGCAGACTGCAGAGGAATGACTGGGACCAGTGAAATTGTTCCACGTGACAAAATGGGTTTCCTGTAATGAATTTATATCAATTTATTTGTATCTATTGCTTGTTCTATTAAATTATTTTTCTGATGTACAGTGCTATGTATACAAGTAATGCTATCAAATATACATACATACACGCTGAATAATATATACAGTATATGCAACTGTATTTTATTTGTGTTCTTTACTCTGTAAAGTCCTGCAGAAGACAATGCTGCTATATTAATAGTAATAATGCAAAAAAAACCCCAAAACAGACAGAATATTTGCACATGGTCCTTTATTGCCATTTTCACAAGATAAGTAAAATAAACAGCATGTATGGCAATGTGATTTTTCTGTGTTGATTGTGGTCTCTTTACAGAGCCTGAAACAAGAAAACGACAAGTTAACATTCAAAGCTGAGTGGGTTAGCTGTTTTTATTCTTCTTTTCTTTCCATTCTATACAACCTATTGCACAGTTATTCATAAGAATGTATCTGCCTCTTTAGTACCACTGACACACACAAGGGTCAGTTTATTATAAGCTTAGTAACCTACCAGTATGATTTATGAACTGCAGAAGGAAACCAGAGCACCCAGAGAAACCCACACAAACAAAGGGAGAACCCGAAAAAATACTCCATCACTAATAAGTTGCAATGCCCACTTATTAAGGGGGATATACAATATCATTACAGCTGTAGAGTAAATCTGTGCTGACTCTTTCTTCTAAGGTGGCGGCCCAGTGAGTGAATGTAGAGTTCAGCAGAAGCTACAATGCAAATTCTAGGCAGGCAAGGCCTTATGAGAAATATGTGCCCCTCTTTTTCTTTGGGTTCATGGAATGTGTACCCATAGTGTTGCCATACAATACATGACAATATATAATTGCATGCATCAGTTCAGTGTAAATACTGGAACAAATATGACAGAAAGAAGGCAATATTTAACTACAAAAAATATTTATTTAGGATATCCAATAGATGTAAAACTTACACTGTTGATCCAAGAAATGTAGGCGGACACCCTGGTGAATACAGAGGGTTTCTGGACTATGTTGCACCCACTGGCAGATCCGAAACTGACAATACCATGGACCTGATAGACTCCACTGACAGCGCAGTTTAGGGGGCCACCAGAATCTCCCTAATATGCAAGGGAACAATGAAAAGGCGTGTGAAGGCACATTCATATAATCGTAAAAATTACAATAAGAAAAATACATACTCATACAGAAATACATATATTATGGTCCAGAAACTCTTTACATATAAACTTCCCTTCTTCCAACAACCTATTTTCTTGTACCACTAACACAGAGAAATGTACACAAGGAGCCCTGTATTTTCTTCTTGTCCATGGCATTATATAGAGGGCTCCATTGTATAATGTAGTGCAGTGCTCTGTGCTTTAATGTGCTATTTCATAATTGTTGAACTTTATTTTTCCTTTAAGGTTGAAGCAGTGTAAAAGCTTTTATAGGATAGAGAGTTCCAATATCTATAATTAACTTACGTTGCAAGAGGAACGGATTCCACCACCATCAGCACACACCATAGTGCTCTTCACAGTGCTGCCCCACCAGGAGCTGCTGGAGCAAGTTGAGTATTGGACAACGGATAGAGGAGCCTGTTGCAGGACAGAGGCAAGGGCTCCCCCAGCTGCAGGAAACATAACTAGGTTAGTATTCTCAGTGATGTAAAAATAAAATGGATACAGGGACGTAACTACAGAGAAAGCAGACCCTTCGGCTACAGGGGGGCCAGGAGATATAGGGGCCCCAGGAGACCTAATTCATATACAATTTCAATAAATATTAGTAAAAATGTTAACCTCTAGAAATTTTGGGGGCCTGAAAAATTATTTGCTGTGGGGACCAGTAATATCTAGTTACATCACTGAATGGAAACTTTCTGCTTGACTTTCTAAAAGTTTGTATTAATGTTCATGTTATGAGCTAAGTGAAAACTATTACAGGGAGTCCTTGAGTTACATACACGTGACTTACATACAACTCACACATTACAGTAACATACTACGTTTTGCTTGACTTTTATTAGCATTCAGCTTTAATAGACCACCTGCCCCAATCCCCTCTGGTGTGCGTTGTCTACTGCACAGCACAGAAAATTACAAATAAATATGCACAAATAAATACGTTTAAGATAGATATCTGTCTAAGTTGCATTTAATAAGTAAATGTATATGTTTCAACTTATAGACCCTATCTCGTATGTAACCTGGGGACTGCCTGTATTTTAAACTGACATATGGTTCAATGGCCATGGACAACTGAGCTCTTAATTAGTATTTAAAGGACAAGGAAAGTTTAAATAAAGAAGTAGGTTAGAAATTTTGTACATTATGTTTTGTGCTTTTGTACCAGCCCAAGGCAACCACAGCCCTTTAGCAGTAAAGATGTGTGTCTCCCCAGTAGATGCCCCAGTAGCTCCCCATCTTCTTTTCTACTGATTCACTGATTCACATGCTCTGTGCTGCTGTCACTTACTGAGCTTAAGGACCAACTCAAAACATACAGTACACATGGAATATAACTGTCACAATATAAGGCTGATTAGTCATTAATACAGATAATTACTACATGGCAGCACAGAAACCAGTGCAACTAGCATCAGAATTTAATAATCAGCCCTTTAGCATCAGCTTGTATGACAGGCCAACCTCATTTTCTGCTGGATCATTTGTGACGGCCCCTAAGCTTAGCTTCTCAACAGCTGCTCAGAGCCCACTGAGCATGTGAGTGTTGCAGACACTTTCCAAGATGGTGACCCCCTGTGACAAGTTTGAAGTCCTGGATCATTGCTGCTATTGACAAGCTGAAACTTTAGGCTGGTGCAATAAGTTCAGTATATAAAATATGGCATTTTTAGTCCAATTAATTTTTTAGGGTTTCCTTGTCCTTTAAAGAGTCCTGCCTCAGACAAGAAACCTAATAATCCCGTGCCACTGACCTAAAATGGTGTTTGTATGTTATTGTGCCACTTTCTCAAAGCAGAAAAGAGATTTTTTTTATAATGACTTTTACTACTTCTTTTTTTGTCCCCTACTGCTCAACCTAATGGGCAATTTATTCCTCTACCTCCTCAAATGCCAAAAGTGGAGGGGCATTTTAGAAGCCAGGGAAAAAAACTTTGACCCTCATCCTGGAGCAGAACAACATCTTTCAGAATCTCTATTTGCCATATCCCCTTCTACAAAAACAAAATACTGATGTGTGCATTTACTTTAGGTTCCTCAGAGAGTCTTCCTAAGTGCCTAGCAGTATTAAACTCTCAGCCTGTAAGACCCTTCCTATGAATGCAACTTACTGCTGGTTCTTCCCCATCCTGTAACAACGCAGCCATAGTTGTTGGCCAGGACGGCACCATCAGCGGGCAGCTGGGCCACTTTCACAGAGGTGTTCAGGGTGGCACTGGAAGCCAGATGGAGAACTGCAATATCATACCTGCAAGGGAGAGATACTTCATTTGATGGAACCAAGAAATGCCCTGTTTCCTCATTGGATTCCCTGTCTTTGCACATATGTAGCTTCAGAAAATTCTAGTGAAAGGCAGACATACTTGTGTGCATCGTCTTTCCCATAATACACTTACTTACATCTAAGCACACGCCATGCACTTCCATATAGTTGTGCTAAGCAGCAGTGTGATTACCTAATTACATAATGAGTAAGTGTGCACTGTGCCTACTGATGCTAGGGAACGTTAGAGCTACCACTACCCTAAACAGGGTTGTAATTTCAGGGCTTCTGGTAGTAGGCTGCTTCAATAACTGCACTGTGGATATAAATATGCTGATTCGCATATGAAAAATGCAGTTTGCTCACTGTGCTGTGTTAGTAAATGTAAACTCTTCATAGTTTCCTTTCTTTTTACAAAGCTTGTAGGATAGAGAAGTGGAGTGTATGATTACACTGCCAATTATTACTCCAGGTTTATCCTAGGACAACCTTTGGGCTTTGGTTAACCGAAATCATTTTATCAATAGTTATCTATAAAATAGCTTCCCGTAAAAGAGGTCACAATTCTTACCCAGCTGCAACGTTATTTGTGTTCCAGTTGGCGTGCTTTACGATTCTCGAAACAGAAATGTACTGCTCGGTACCATCATTCAAATTAATATTGTGGTCTCCCAAAGAAACACGGAAGGAAACAGACCTTTAAAACAAAGAGGAGGTTTTTTAAAAAAAATTTAGGTTCAGCAAGTAACCTACAGCTTAAATCTATTTGAAGGGCATGCACGTGCTCCGAGTATTTTGGGTGGGCTGCAGGACACTGGCTCTTAGCTACCCTGACTTTTTTCATGCATAATGATATCTGTCATATGAGACAACTGCCCTCATATTAGATACTTCTGTAGCTTAGTTCTAGCTGTTAAAGAATTATAGTTTCTGTTCTGCTGCTAAATATTCTGTCTTGCTTTTAGGGTCACCGGCCAAATTAAATATCACATCAACTGTTACATTTTGTTTTTTTTTTTTACTTTAATTTCTTACAATACTTCTCGGGCTTTGTTAGGGTAACAGTAACTGGATAACACTGAAATTTTTAAGTTTACTAAACAGAACCTGTTAGTATTTGAACAACTAAAAAATAAATGAAGACTACATGGTAATGTAGTATTGAAGTCTACATCATAGTAAAATAGGTGAACACTACACAGCCTAGGCTATTATTATCTTCAGGGGATCATAAGGTAGGCCCCATGCACTCTATGGGGTAGATTCATCAAAGAGTGAAGTTAAGAGTGAAGTTCCGCCACTAGAGGGAAATTCCGCAGCTCTCCATTCATTTCTATGGGATTTGTGAAGGCGTATTTATCAAAGGGTGAAATTTCACTTTCACCCATTGATGAATACGCCTTTCAAAATCCCATAGAAATGAATTGAGAGCTGCAGAATTTCCCTCTAGTGGCGGAACTTCACTCTTAACTTCACTCTTTGATGAATCTACCCCTATAGATGTACCCTTTGACCTTTGGAAGTCCAGGTAAGCATTATATATGTAATTAAGCCTAGATTAAGGCCTCTGCACACACAGGAATCTATACCCACATACTTTATTTCCAGTGTCAAAATGTACTTATCACAACAAGGCTTATTACTTAGTGCAATTAGCTGGAAACTTTAATATTACATTGCATTTACTGACAGTTACCTGTCCACACAGTGAGCAGCTGTTAGGACTCTGTTGGCACGGATGAGAGTTCCTCCACAAGTATGGTACCAAGCACTGCCAGACAAGTACTGGAGAGAAACCTTAGGGAGACCATAGAGGACTGATATTATTTACACAAGTAAGGATCACTAACAGTACTGACTGACAAACACAAGTTCATTTACAGTACACATTTGAAGGTGTAATAGTAAAAAAAGAGATGATACAGAAAACTCTATTAGAGCCGATTCTCTAACACTTCACCCATACTAACAAATGAGTCCCCATGCTGTTTAAAGTGGATGCACAATTAGTGCTTCACCCATTTTTGGTCACACATCTGATTGGCTACATTTGGGTCTCACGAGAAAAAGCTTAAAGGGATACTGTCATGGGAAAACATGTTTTTTTCAAAACGCATAAATTAAAGGAAAACTACACCCTGAAAATGAATACTTGAGCAACAGATTCTATAGATATATATGCTATGTAGCATGCCCAGTGAGATTCGTTATCACCCTCAATGCTAATAGCAGTATACAGGAATAAATCCATACAGTACAAAAGTAGGGTATTTAAAGGGCAAGGGAAGTGTAAAATAGAATAAGGCTAGAAATGCTGTATTTTGTATACTAAACATAAACATGAACTTACTGCACCACAAGCCTAATCAAACAAATGATTTATGCTTTCAAAGTTGGCCACAGGGGGCTGTCATCTTGTAACTTTGTTATACATCTTTGCAAGACTAGACTACATACACATGCTCAGTGTGGTCTGGGCTGTTCAGGGATCGTCATAAATGATAAATAAAGCTGCTTTTGCATGGCTGGTAAGTAAGGCAGAGGCTCCCCCTGCTGTTTATAAGTATGATTGCCAGAAGTTAGGGACAGTCTGACAATTCCTATCCAGAAGTAAATGAAGGGAGAATTTCACTGCATACAATCAAGTTTCTTGTAAAACCGGTACACATTTTTATATATTGGAGACAGATTTATTTTTTATTAAAGAAAGTAAAAATGGGATTTTATTTCTTTGACTTTCCTTTCCCTTTAAGGAAAACATGCTAGTAAACTTTCCTGCAGTTACCGAGGAATCATTCCAAGCCCAAAGATGATCTGGCGAATAAGTACACCCAATATATGTGTTATCATATATATCTACCTGCTTTTTGAGAGGAGCCAACTATGGGTATGGCATCCATTATCTGGAAACCTGTTATCCAGAAAGCCGAATTATGGATAACACTCCATTAAAAATGATTTCCTTTTTTCACTGTAATAATA
This sequence comes from Xenopus borealis, assembly GCA_024363595.1. Classification (NCBI taxonomy): domain Eukaryota; kingdom Metazoa; phylum Chordata; class Amphibia; order Anura; family Pipidae; genus Xenopus; species Xenopus borealis. The sequence goes on from CM044434.1 coordinate 131,426,109, forward strand.
AAACAGTTCCTTGTACTTGATCCAAACTGAGATATAATTAATCCTGTTTGGAAGCAAAATCAGCAATATATGGGTTATTTAAAGGGATCCTGTCATGGGAAAACATGTTTTTTTTTAAACACATCAGTTAATAGTGCTTCTCCAGCAGACTTCTGCACTGAAATCCATTTCTCAAAAGAGCGAACAGATTTTTTTATATTTCATTTTGAAATCTGACATGGGGCTAGCCATTTTGTCAATTACCCAGCTTCCCCGGTCATGTGACTTGTGCCAGCACTTTAGGAGGGAACTGCTTTCTAGTAGGTTGTTGTTTATCCTTCTCAATGTAACTGAATGGAATGCAGTGGCACATGGGTTTTACTATTGAGTGCTGTTCTTAGATCTACTAGGCAGCTGTTATTTGGTTACCTTCTCATTGTTCTGTTGTTAGGCTGCTGGGTGGTGGAAGGGAGGGGGTGATATCACTCCAACTTGCAGAACAGCAGTAAAGAGTGATTAAAGTTTATCAGAGCACAAGTCACATGACTTGTGGCAGCTTGGAAATTGACAATATGTCTAGCCCCATGTCAGATTTCAAAATGAAATATAAAAAAATCTGTTTGAGAAATGGATTTCAGTACAGAATTCTTCTGGAGCAGCACTATTAACTGATGCATTTTGAAATAAAAATGTTTCCCATGACAGGATCCCTTTAATTTTTACATGTTGTTTGAGTAGACTTAATGTATGAAGATCCAAATTATGGAGAGATCCATTATCTCGAAAACCCCAGGTCCCATACATTCTGGATAACAGGTCCCATAACTGTAACACAACTACATAATGATATGTTTCCTTTTTCATGGAACTGCACAGTATAAGTTAAGGTCATGATTAGAATAAGATTATTACTGACCTGCCATGGCCAAGCGTTCTTAGCAGCGTTGGTTCCTCCTACCACACGTGCACTGTTTTCTACGTAACTGTCGTCTACATCACAACGTCCTTTTAGGAAAAAAGGAAAGCTGTTTGTGAAATGTTCTTTTCTGACTGTTATACTGAAATGTCACTTCTACCAGTTCCATACAACCAGTTGGTCAGTTGGATAATGGAGCTAGGGTTGCCACCTAGCCGGTATTTTACCGGCCTGGCCGGTATTTTTGGTAGTTGATCCCAATGTTATTAATAGGAAAAAAAGTTAAATATACAGGAAGGCCGGTATTTTTTTTCGAAAAAAGGTGGCAACCCTAAATGGAGCTCGTCAGTGGGATACAGTTTGAAGCATCCTGGCATAGAGCAACTGCACATGTTTTTGTTTAAACTGTGAAACTTGTCCTCCTGCAATCATGGCCGGATTTACCTAGTGGGCGTCCCTAGGCCCGCTGTCGTTTGTTGCCCCTGTCCCCTCCCTTTTATTTGCTCAAATTGTCATCATCAGGACAAAGCAATGGAATTGGCACACAGGAAATTTTAATTTCTGAACCAATGTGGGTTTGGTTGGGCAGCATGCCTAATTCCCTAAAATCCTGCTGCCTTAGGCCTGGGCCTAGATGGCCTCTCCACAAATCCAAGCCTGCCTGCAATTTTTACTGGAAGTAGAAGTATTAGTAGTGTCAGTAGTAGTAGAAATAGTAGTAACTTTGTCTAAAAAGTGTAGCTTAAGTCTCATGTGCATCCCAGATATTTTATGAAGTATGAGCAGAAAACCGCTTACCACAAAGGACCAGGGCAGCAAGTAGCAGTAGTCGGAACATCTTGAGTTGGTTTCCAGCAAGGTTTCTGCTCATACATGTCCCTGTTTTTATACTCCAGGGTTACGTGGTAAGATTATTTTATCAAGCGGTGTGAATATTCCCAGGTGTTAAAGTTGCAACAGGTGGAAATGGAAGAAAAGATATTTTTATGCTTAACTCAAGGACTAGCACCTACTTATGTAAGTATAAGTTAATAAGATTTAAAGAGACATTGTTGCCTCACTGTAAAATAATATTCTGTTGCTGATTATATGATGTGTTTTTATTATAATACATGAAGGTATTTTATAATGTATTCTGTGTATACCAGTATGGTTATATTTGTTGTTATTACTGAGAGCATAGAATGTGCAACTCTTAGAGCTCTTACAGCAGGGGAGCGCTTTCAATTTTTTTCAGTGGGGCTTTACTCACACAGGTGCATGTAGGTGCCGAATTCAGGTTGAAACGCATTTGTCCTGCGTTCTGCGCCTACATGAAGCGTCTGCTCCTGCGCTCCCCTGCTGCTGAACCCATAAAATTGGAACGCAGGGGAGCACAGCTTCAGAAGCTTGTCTGTAAGAGCCCTTTAAGGAACAGGATCTCTCATGGGTCCCCCTCCGAGCAGATGCCAGTTCATGACTGTGACCACTTTCTACTAATAAAATTCCATTTCTACTATTAAACATACCCTCTTTGCAAAAAAGTTCATAATTGACATATGTCACCATGTGCATTGTTTGCAAAACCACATACATTTACCCACCCCTTTTGCTGGAAAATTGCTTATAAGTTATCCCTTTGCATTTGTAAACCTTTATTATATTATCCCTACTTATTACGCTTTTACTGACTTTCAGCTTCTGGTTTCCCCTCTTACCAGGTCACAGGATATTCGTACAAAGGTTTTTTAGGGCTCTCTAATTGTAATATTTTGTAGGAGCCCAAAAATACACAATGTAAATTCCTGAACCAGCCTCATAACTGTGAATGTAAATTGTCTGGCAAACCCTTATCGCACAACAGTAGCCTGAAAATGCATCACTACACTTTCTCCAGGCTAATGCTGTTTGCATCATGTAGTCCAGTTATAGGGGCAGATTCACTAAGATCCGAAAATTCACCAGCGTAGGCTTCGCTAGCGTTCGCTGCACTTCGCCAGCGCTACGCAAATCCACTAAAGTGCGAATTTACTCTCAGGACGGCGAATGGTAGCATAGTTGTGCTAGTTTTACTTCGCTAGGCAGAGCGCTGTTACGCTAGCGAAGCCTAATTTGCATACAGCGGGAACTTTACCTTATAATAGAAGTATATGTTACAGCCACTACATTCCACTACACAAGCCCAGGAAACCTTTAATAAATTAAATAAAGTTGTCCTATTGCTCTACATGTGCCCCCTGTATAGCTGAGTTGCCATATGTTAGGAAATGTAGTGGGGAAGAAGGGTAACCCCAAAAAAAAATTATTGATCTTTTTCAGACTATCACCCTCCTATGCTAAAATACGCCAGCGTTTTTTTGCGACTTAGAAAAAAATTTGACATTTTTTTTTTCAACCTCCTATACATTGTATTGAACTTCTGACCAGGTGAAGTAACGTCTAGCGTAAGTGCTAAGGTTGAGCAAAATGTTCATCTTAGTGAATTTGCGAAGTTACGAACCTTCGCAACTTCGCCTGGCGTAAGGGTGCGAAGTTCCGCAAGTCTATCTACTTCGCTAGCAAAAATTCGCCAGAGCCAGTGTTAGTGAATTTGCGAAGTTCCGATTTGACGTAACGCTAGTAAATTAGCGCTAACGTTAGACGCTTCGCGCTTTAGTGAATCTGCCCATAGGGATAATTCACCAGCGTGGGGAATTTTCGCTAGCGAAGTAGATATACTTGTGCACTGACGAAGGATCGTAACTTCGCAAATTCATTTTGCTCAACCTTAGCACATTTTGCTCAACCTTAGCACTTACGCTAGATGTTACTTCGCCTGGTCAGAAGTTCAATACAATGTCAAATTTTTTCTATCCCAAAAAAACGCTGGCGTATTTTAGCATAGGAGGGAGATAGTCTGAAAAAGATCGATAATTTTTTTGGGGGGTTACCCTCCTTCCCCCCTACATTTCCTAACATATGGCAACTCACAGGGGGCACATGTAGGGCAATAGGACAACTTTATTTTATTTATTAAAGGTTTCCTGGGCTTGTGTAGTGGAATGTAGTGGCTGTAACATATACTTCTATTATAAGTTAAAGTTCCCGCCGTATGCAAATTAGGCTTCGCTAGCATAACAGCGCTCTGCCTAGCGAAGTAAAACTAGCGCAACTACGCTACCATTCGCCGTCCTGAGCGTAAATTCGCACTTTAGTGGATTTGCGTAGCGCTGGTGAAAATTCGCCTGGCGAAGTGCGGCGAACGCTAGCGAAGCCTGCGCTGGCGAATTTTCGGATCTTAGTGAATCTCCCCCATAGTCATTATTTATAATTCTTAAGTCAATTCAATGGAAAAATATCCTGTGTATCTTAGATTGGGGGTTATTTATTAGAAACAAAACCTAAGAACTCTCTCTTGAAGACAAAAAAACATTTACATCGTCCTGCCTTTTGCAAACTTAAGGGGTGGTTCACCTTTAAGTTAACTTTTAGTATGTTATAGAATTCGAATTTTCAAATAGATTTTGTGGCCACTTCAACCATTGAATTTATAAATTTGATCGAATCGAATGATTTGAAAAGATTGAATAAAAATTTATTTGATCATTCAATGGTCGAATTACTTGCCATTTAAATTTTTATTCAATTGCCTAGTTCAGCAGATTAAACCTACCGAATTGCTGTATAACCCTATGGATTTTATCGATGGAATTTTTTTAATTCAATTGATCGAATTGTGTTCAAATTTGTGTATCGAATTTGAAGGGTTAAAATTTGATGGTAAAATTCGAAGATTTTTTACCCTCGAATTCGACCCTTAGTAAATCTGCCCCTTAAAGGAACAGTTCAGGGTAAAAATAAAAACTGGGTAAATTGATAGGCTGTGCAAAATAAAAAATGTTTCTAATATAGTTAGTTAGCCAAAAATGTAATATATAAAAGCTGGAGTGAGTGGATGTCTCACATAACAGAATACAACACAACATCCTGCTTTTGAGCTCTCTAAATCTGAGTAAGTCAGCGACTTGAGGGGGGGCCACATGGGACATAACTGTTCAGTGAGTTTGCCATTGATCCTCAGCATTCAGCTCAGATTCAAAAGCAACAGTTATGACCCATGTGGGCCTCCCTCAAGTCATTGATTGGTTACTGCCTGGTAACCAGGGTAACCAGTCAGTGTAAACAAAAGAGAGCTGAAAAGCAAGAAGTAGTGTTCTGTTCAACTTACAGTGACTACAGCCTTTATACATTACATTTTTGCCTAACTAACTATATTGAAAACATGTTTTATTTTGCACAGCCTATCTGTTTACCCAGTTTTTACTTTTATACTGAACAATTCCTTTAAACTCAGGCAACTAGATAAATCCTAGAGCATGTGCAGCATGTTACAGCTGAAAAGAAGAGCCATTTGGAAAAATGTTTGGAGGCCCAAAAAGAGGTTTGGTAGTCTTGGGCTGGAACAGAAGCCCAAAGCAAAAGGCAAATAATTTCTAGCCAAATTCTTTGTTATACTTTACCTTTTAGGGTTCGTTTGATGTATATCTTTGTTGCCATTATCTTGCCATTAACTTACATTGCAAGAAGAGTGGACTCCATTCCCCACTAGTGATGGGCGAATTTACAGTGAAGTCCCGCGATTCGCCACAGGTGATTAAATTTGCGAAACACCGGCGAAATTTCAACATTGCCGGCGTAAAAAAAAAAAAACGGCCGCGAAATTCGCGAAAAATTCACCAAAGTGAAATGTCACCCATTCCTCCATCACTAATCACCACCAGCAGGTGCTACCCCACCAGGAGTTGCTGGAGCAACTACGGACAGAGGAGCCTGTCTCAGGATGGAGTCAAGGGATGCCCAGCTGCAGGAAACATAATTAGATTAGTACTCTCATTGATGTAAAACTAAAACAATATTTTTTGTTTAAATTGGTATATGCTTCATTGCCCATGAATAACTGAGGACTAAATATCTGTTAACATTGCTAAGAGTCTTGGGTAACATATGCACTCTTGCAGTCAGTACTCTTTTACAAAGACATTGTATAGAACCATAATGCAGTCTTTGAAAATATCATGGAATTCATTTTCACATGGAATGCACACAAGTGTTACTTTTACTAAAAACCAATATGTATTAGTTATGAGAGTATCTTGGCATTAGTGCTACTGGCTCCATTTTTGAAGAGTGCATTCATTTTAGGTAACCAAATGGACCTTACTAAGGGCCATGTAGTACTGTATCAGATGCCCAGCCTGTGAAACTCTTCATAAGAATGCAACTTACTGCTGGTTCTGCCCCATCCTGTAACAAAGCAGCCATAGTTGTGCGCCAGGATAGCACCGTCAGCGGGCAGCTGTGCCAATTTCATATAGCTGTTGAGGCTGGCACTGGAGGCCAGCTGGAGACTGCAATATCATACCTGCAAGGTAGAGAAACTTCATGAGGTGAAACCAAGAAATGACTTGCTTTCTCAATTAATTACATCAATGCACGTATGCAGCTTCTCCAGATCTTCTCTAAGTCAGTTGCAGTTTGGTGCCTCATTTTTCTATTAACACACTCATAGCCCAGGCATTGTGTTTAAAGGGGTTGTTCACCTTCGAATGAACTTTTAGTATAATGTAGAGAGTGGTATTCTGAGACAATTTGCAATTGGTTTTCATTTTTTATTGTATGTGGTTTTAAGTTATTTAGCTTTTTATTCAGCAGCTCTCTAGTTTGCAGTGTCAGCAATTTGATTTCTAGGGTACAAATTCCCCTAGCAACCCTGCATTGATTTGAATAAGAGACTGGAATATAAATAGGGGATGGACTGAATAGAATGATAAGTAATAAAAAGTAGCAATAACAATACATGTGTAGCCTTACAGAGCATTTGTTTTTAGATGGTGTCAGTGACCCCCATTTGAAAGCTGCAAAGAAACAGAAGAAAATTGCAAATCATGAAAAAACTATGAAAAATAAATAATGAAGACCAAATGAAAAGAATTGGCCCTTCTACAATATATTAAAAGTTAACTTGAAGGTGAACCACCCCTTTAAAGTGGACCCGTCACCCAGACACAAAAATCTGTATAATAAAAGTCCTTTTCAAATTAAACATGAAATCCAATTTCAAATTTTTATTAAAGCATTCATAGCTGTTTTAAGCTCATTTAAAAATCTCAGCTGTCAATCAAACATTGTTTGCCACTCTTCTATGCCTTAGGCATAGAGGCGGGGCATATAATTACTTTCACTTTCCATTCAGCACTTCCTAGATGTCACTGCTCCCCACACATTCCCCCAGTTCTCTTAACCATTTCATTGTGTAGTTAGGACATGGGGATAGACATTGGGTCCCCCATTCTGGTGCATAAACAAGATTCTGAGATGATGCAAGGTTTGCCTTAATAACAGTGTCCACAAAATGGCTCCTGTCTGCTTGCTATAATTATGAATTCCCAGACTGAAGAAAACAAGATTAAAATAATTTATATAGTGTAATTAATGTTCATTTTGCTTGAATAATGTGATAAAATATGATTTTGAATATTTTTTGGGGTGACAGGTCCACTTTAAGCACATACTCTGTATGCAAACATGCAAATAACACATACATTCCAGATAAACAGATTAAGCAGCTACATTACATAAGCTATTAAAGATGTGTAGAATTTAAGTTCGTAGTCTGTTAATAGGATGGGGAAGTAGAAGGCTTACATTGCTAAACTTACATATGCTAGGATACTGTCACCTTGAGACATTTGAAAAAAAATGTTTAAGCCAAATCTTTAGGATTTGACCGAATAAACCCCAACCCTAGATTTTCTAAGATTTTAGGACCCAGGATACTTGGGGTTGGTAAGATTTTTTTTATTAATCAGAAAAAAATGTAATTTTATTAAATAACCCCCTTCATGACCATTCAAACAGCAGTCCCCTGTATATATTGCTAATTAGGGATTTAGATGTGTCCTGTTTTTAACAACACTCCGTAATATACAGTGTTGATAGAAAAAACTGTATGTGACCTAAAACAAATTAGGAGTTATATAGATTGTATATGGGTGAATCTTTAGGATTATAGCCCATATGAACATGTAAGCGAATGAATTTGTAAGAGCTAGAGCATTCCAGCATCACACTAGCCAAATGGTCTACCAGTGGCAACTAGGGGGGATCCAATATTGAGCTGGGTTCCATAGGAAGAGGGAGACAAAAGATTCCAGATTTACAAGCAATGGCAAAGCAATTCAAGATGGAGAATCCCTCAGCTACTTCCAGCCTTTCACCTTTGTAGAAAACATAATAGAGAATAACATGATGACATCAATATATTGTGTTCTCGTGTTTTACTACCTATTTAGAACAAGAAGACAAACTCTCCTACATAAATAACTGCACACAGTTTTTAATTAAGGTTAGGAATTAGAATAAGATTATTACTGACCTGCCATGGCCAAGAATTTTTGCCAACATTAGTTCCTCCTACCACATGTCCATTGTCCTCTATGAAACCTATGTCATCATCACAATGTCCTTTTAGGAGAAAGAAAAGATGTCTGTGAAGTGTGGTGTTCTATCTATTACACATTTATATTGGGAGATAATGGAAAAGTTACATTTCCTGAACTTTCAGTAACCTATCTTCCAGCTATCTTCCAGGTTACTAAAGCTAGAGCAAACTCTCCCTAGCATGGGGGGGGGGGGAGGTGTTTGCCTAATGGAAAACAAAGAGACACTACTGATTTAAAAAGTAGGACATAGATTTTTTTAAAGGAATGAGGAGATCACCTCTTTTAAATGATACAACAAAAATTAAAAAAGGGATAACTTATAAAGGATACAACAACAGTTGGACATAGTTTTGACCATCAAAGCTTACTGTATGTCCCATGCTCACATAAGATTTTTTATAGCACTTAATCTTCTGCTTCTGTATGTTTTACTGGATGTTGTAAAGATATTAATTGTACTGTATTTAATAGTATCTTAGTAGTACCTCACTCTCTGTCTATATAGAAAGTAGAAATAACCTCCTATGTGCATCCTGGATAACTTACGAAGTGTCAGCAGAGATAACCCCTTACCAAAAATGACCAGGACAGCAAGTAGTAGTAGTAGTCGGAAACATCTTGCCTTTGTTATTAATTTTGCGCATGTAATTCCTTTTGTGGTCTGTTTTTATACTTCATTGTTTGGCAGTCAGATTAATTTATTGATGAGAATATTTCCAGGTGCCCCAGTTATAATAGGTGCCAAATGAGTGTTAGTAAAAATATTTTTATGCTTAATCCAAGGACCTACTTATGCAATTTAATGAGATTTTAAAAGGACATTATTACTCTAGTATAAGATCATCTTCCATTGCCCATTGTATTTGTTGCAAGTTCCACTTAATGAAAAACATAAAAAAGGTGTTGACAGCCTACAACAGATCCATCCAAACCATAATAAAAATAAAGGGGAACTTTCACTAATATTGTAAGTATATTTTGCACCCTAAGGAACAGCATTTATTGTCAGTTGTTTGTAGTAATTAACTTTCTAACTAAGCATCCAAGGATAATGTAGCCCCGTTATATGCTTATTTCTTTAAGCAAAACGGATATTTTGAAACAGCAGGTTTATGATTTGTAGCAGCCAAAACTCTTGGATTGTAGTTCCCAAAGCAAATATCCAAAGGGTCTGTTACATGCCAAAATATCTTGTGTATGTTAGATTAGGAGTTACTTATTACAAAAACACAAAGTGTATGCCAAAACCCAAAAAACATTCACCTGAAGAAAAATATGAAGAAGGCAACGTGTCCTGTATAAAAATACACTTGTGTAACTTTTTTTTTTTGTATTCACTTTATTGATCAAAAGAATAGCATTTCCATACTGTTATTAA
>CM044434.1:131438939-131479024 GCA_024363595.1 Xenopus borealis
CTTTCTATGGCACCTTATAGCAGCCCCTCTGGCATTTGCCAGAACCCACAGATTGTCAGTACGGGCCTCCCTCAATTCAATGACTGAATCACAATGTGGTTCTATACAGAGCTGATGGCTGGAAACCAGTGCATGTCCCAATGTAGTAATTGGCCTTTTAGCCAAGCCTGATTAGGTCATATACACATGGAAACCATAGAATGGGAACCTTTACCAGAATCATATTTCCCACATCGATTTTCATGTTTTTGTCCAGTAAAAATAATGATGTGAAACCTAAACAAATTCACACAAAAAGCTAATACAAGAAAGTGTGTATGAGATTTTTATACTTTATTAGATGTTTACTTGCAGAATCTGATTAAGCAGTTATTACATTACATAATCCTTTATCTGGAATGCTTTCAAAATCCTTTTTAATCCTGCAGTTTAAATATTCTGAAAAAAAATGAAAAGTTGAATTAAAAAGAACCCAAAATACTAGAACCTAGGCACAACTTTTAAATTTAAATAAATGTAAGTTTAATGAAAGCAGACATTGATATTAATAATAAGAGGAGCCAGAGAATTAGAAGAGACTGGACTTTTATTAAATATTGATGACTAAATATAATTATATCACCAATAATGCCTTTTCTTCACCTGAGCACTTTTTTTCAATAGACAAGAAATCATGGCATTAAAGCACCAATGGCACAATAACTGTCTGCACTAGATATTAATTCTTATTCAGGAGAGAATGGCCTGGCTACCTCTGTATGAATGTTTGTCAGACAGTTTCAGTTTTAGATGCTGTAAAGCTAAAATTGTGGGCTATATAAAACATGGCAGTAGAGCTTCTTGTCAGTGACATGTCATAAATGAATTAATCAATGTTAATTAAAGTCTATCTCTACACAAAACATTTTGAAATTAATAAGGGGTATGCAATGAGTTTGTGACAGCATAATACATACAGACAACAAAATACAGGCATAGGATCCCATATCAGGAAACTCGTTATCCAGAAAGCTCCAAATTATGGGAAGGCTGTCTCCCATAGACTTCATTTTTTTCAAATAATTTGAACTTTTAAAACGTATTTCCTTTTTCTCCGTAATAATAAAAGAGAATCTTCTACTTGATCCCAACTCAGATATAATTAATACTTACTGGAGACGAAACAATACTTTGGGTGATTTTTTGTAAACTTGAAACCCCAGGTTCCAAGCATTCTGGATAACAGGTCCCATACTTGTATATAATCTGTATTAACCCATATGAAAATATAAAAAAACATCAAGTCTAACGTTCCACAATGCTTTCCAGAGATCACCATTTACTGTACACCAGTCTCTGCCCCAGTGAAGCAATTGTGCTCTTTACACTAAAATATCTTAACTTCTGCTTTGCAGGTCCGGATTCGTTGCCCCCACTCTACTCAGAAGAGAGTATGCATGTGCAGCAGGAATCATCCAGCCAAACTAGGGGTAGGCAGCAGGGAAGGTAAGTGCCTGGCGCCCCCCAAGCTTTTCACCCTAGTCACGTCCCTTTTCTGCCACCCCTAGTTCTGTCCCTGCCTCCTTTCAACATGAGGCAAATTCCCCAGACAGAAATATCTCTCATTTCAGTAGTCCATAATAAGAAAAGCTAGAGAACTGGATTATATTTGAATTGTAATAAATATCTGTGATTACTAAAGATGACCATGTTACTGAACCTACAACTTTTTTTCCTGAACGCTTAAAGAAACAGCTAATACTGGAGATCCATGTCAGTGACACATGTAAAATGAAGGATTTATTAATAAAGGCTACTCACAGCATTGATCCAACCAATGTAAGCTGAAACTCTAGTGAAAACTGTTGGCTTCAGGTACGTATTGCAACCAGCAGCAGCAACAAAGCTGGTGACACCATGAACTTGGTACACACCACTGACAGGGCAGTTAAGAGGTCCACCAGAATTACCCTGAATTTAAATATATTAACACAAGTGTTACATAGCAGCAGAAATATAGGACATGTAACAATTCAAAATGCATGTACCCATAAGTCAGACCCTTTAAGTCTCCTCTCAAAGTAATAGAAGTTAGTCTTTTCTGGGTCTACTAACTTGTTTCTTCTCTCCAGTGGCCTTGGGAAAGGAACATTTGCACTTGCCATGGGTTTTCTATATAATTTATGTCAAGATGAGCACATTCACACCAACCCATTATCCAACTGCATCATTTGTACCACATTGGATGACCATTATGTTGGATGCTTGGTCCTTGAATACATGTTTTGAATGCTCAAACTGTAGTACAGCCTTTCAATCAGGGTAGTGCAATTGAGCCATCCAGGTGAGCCATCCAGGTGAATGACACACTATCAGCCTGTGTTAGTAACATCTTATGATGGTTTGTAACTAGTTAGCGGTAGGAACATACTGCTGGTTTTGCCCCATCCAGGAATAATGCAGGCATAGTTGTGGGCCAGGACAGCACCATCAGTGGGCAGCTGGGCCAATTTAACATAAGCATTGAGGGCAGCACTGGAGGCCAGATGAAGCACTGCAATATCATACCTGCAAGGCACAAAATAGAACGTTTAGGGTTTGAATCATGCAATATTATGAATATTACTAATGAAGTATTAACATTCAGAAGTCCTCATAATTAAAAATATACTTTATATATATATATGTATATAGTGAAAAATGCATTAAAATAATAAGACATAACTGGGCAGGGAATCATTTTATAATCCAGTAGTTTCCAAGCTGTGGGTCTGCAAGCAATGAATGGATGATCAAGCCTGGATTATAAGTAGAGGATTTCTGTACATGAAAACTTGTTTAAATAATGCCTGTTTCTGAAATGATACTTTAATAAAGGTGGATAATTGTGCAATGACAGCATCCCTTTTATACTACAATAAATTCATGATTAGTGGGGCCAAGTGTTTTCTCTTATATGCTCATATACTTCAGCAACATTGTTTTGGTTCCAATTCGGCATGTTGCACAATCCTTGATACTGAGATGTATTGTTCTGTGCCATCATTCTGGTAAATATTATGATCTCCCACCACCGCATGATAGGAAGTGACCCTGGGAATGAGAAAATGAAAGCTTAGGATACTTTGTACTTATTTGATATTCTCCAAGGAGACCCTGCATAATGCTCCTTATAAAAAAACAATCCCATAAATATCTAAGGTAGGGTACTGGCCATGACACACAGGAATAAGCTCAAATGGTGCATTTTAATAAGGATGCTTGATAAGAATGTTGCTGTTGTTTCCTCTTTAGTGTAGCATCTATTGGAGTAGGCGGCTTTAATTGCATTGTTTCTTATTAAATTCTCTCTCATTTCATATACTAAAAGAATGTTACTATATGAAACATTTCTATCTATTACATTGTGGAAGATTGGAGTCCTCTTCAAATAATATTTCATGTCTAGATCAGTAGAGAGCCCACTTTAATGAGAATGCATCTCATAAAAATGTTGTCAGGATATAATGTCACACATCATTTAAAGAGTTCAAAGCCTTGCTATTAATGTCAGATAAATACAAAACCTATGTAGAATCTACTCTTAGTTAAAGTGGATTTAGGTTTCTCAATATATAGCAGCAGATAACTGGTGAATTTCTCAGAGTAAAGCAGAATTCATATAATTATTTTATAGCAGTTTAATTGTACAGCCATTACATGTCCACTCAGTGAGCAGCTGTCAGGACCCTGTTGGCTCGGATCAGGGAGCCCCCACAAGTATGGTACCAACTCCCGCCAGACAAGTACTGGAGAGAGATCTGGCTGAAGAAGAAATGAAAATACATATTGATATGGATTTAGAAAAAAAATCATCTGAGGTTTACAGTGCCATCATTATATTATTATTGTGATTTTTCAATTTGAAACAATAAAATGCAAAAATTGGGGCAAGATTTATCCAAGATGGATCTAAATGGGCAATTCAGAACCATTCCCTGTATATATATCTGTTACATTTAAAATTGTTTAAAAAACATTGAAAAGAGTTTGTAAATGTAGATTTGCATAATTATAAATTTGTAAGAGTTGCAACATTTCTGCCTAGGGGACAGAATACCCATCAATTCCTTACATCTTGTTTATCTATGGCATCATAGGGGCAGATTTACTATATTTGTGTGAAGGATTCGAATGGTAAAAAATTTGACTATAGAATAGCCAAATATTTGATTTGAATTGGCCAAATTCAAAAATTCGAAGTATTGGCCCTTTTAATTAAACCTACCGAATTGCTATATAACCCTACGGGCAGCTCCCATAGGATTTTTTCGATCGAATAAAAAAATTGGTTGATCAGATTTTTCTTATTTGATAAATCGAATTACATTAAAACCCCTCGAATTCGAATTTGAGGGGTTTTAATTCGACCTAAATTCAATGGTCGAATTCGAGGGTTAATTCGACCCTTAGTAAATCTGCTCCATAGTGTATATCCCATCAGATCCTTATGTAGTATATTTTTATATGTAGTACATATACATATATAATAATAATAATAATAAGAGTTCTGATCTCATTTCTGTCACATGATGCACTGAAACTTGTGTATTATAATAAATAAAGTACCCCCAGTTGCAAAATAGGAGGACATTAGAAGTTACCTCGGAGTTCCATGACCTGTATAAACACATTTGGCCTTTGGCCTCAAGTTTTTATATGGTCATGAAACTCCTCGGTAACTTATAATATCCTTATAATTAACAATAGGGGGTACTTTACTCACTACATATTTATAAAATAGAACAATGTCCTGAGAGAGAGAGAGAGAGAGAGAGAGAGAGAGAGAGAGAGAGAGAGAGAGAGGTTAGGTCACATGAGCCAATTAACAGACAATAAACAGTTCTGTCTTTAGTTTCCACACTTCTTCCTGTTACAGTTAGAGCTGTAGTATTTCTGGTCAGGTGGTCTCTGAGGCAGCACATATCTGTTCATTTTGGGGGTATAGTTTTCCATTAAGAAATATTGTGCTTTTTCTATGAGATATTATAAAACCCTCAACTGCTTAAAGAATTTTGACATCTTTTTTTTTCTGGAGAGCCCCACGCTCATAATCCCATAATTTTAAGATTTGGCAAAATTCAATTTTTTTTCTCTCGAAATATTTGTCTAAATAATAAAGGCAACTTAATTTGCATTTTCTAATTTGAACAAACTAAATGAAGGCCCGATCTTAATATCAATTTGCTGCCTTCAGCTGTCCAGTACTTTATATTAATTGATGATGGTTGAGATTTGGGAAAAATCAGGAAATTATGCAAACAATAATGGGATTTGGGCGAATCGCTAACTAAATCCTGGATTTTGCAAATCCATGAAAAAGTTCCATTTACCAAGAAACAGCCACGGCTTCAAGATCCATATGATTAATCTATGCTCATGAAGCTTACTACAAAGGACAAGAGCAGCAAGTACAAGGAGCCTCAGCATTGTGCCTTGTGTTGTTTGTACAGTTACCCCTGAATGCACAATTCTTGGATCCCTTTTATATCCCAGTTAGAAATTCCACAAGGACTTTGCGATAAACAGTAATAAATATCTAGAGAGAATGATGCCAGATGTTACAGTATCAGTATCCCAGTATGGAAAATTGGCACCTAAATATAACCACACTTACCTCAATGCCCTTTAGATTATTTACCAAACTGTTAATTTATTTAACACATTTACAAAAGAAAAATATAAAGTGCAAATCAACAACTGCACATTAGATGCCATTAATTGCATTATATCAGATATACCATGACCTGAATGAATGAAAATCTTCATAGTCATATTTAAACAATACGCTAGGTTCAGCTGAGCTCTTGACAAGGGGCAGAGACAAATACCTGCCTTCCCCCCCAAACTGGCCTAGAAATAACCCACTCACCATTCATTTATTAGTTGGAGTCTTTAGGCCACAGCTTTATTGCACAAACATAATTTAACAATAGATAATACAGATATAAATAACCATTTATTAACAAAATTGTAAACATACAATGTGAACAGTGATATATTAACTTATAATCCTCTGCAAGGCCCCTGGCAATGGACCCAATTAGGTACATGCAATCGTACCAGCCACCAGCCGCTTGTGCCTTCTAGCATGATGGGTACACTGGATTGCATGCTACCTCCAACACCACATACCCTCCCAGAGACCAATGCTCTTAGAGAGGAACACCACCAACCAAGTTCCATTAACCAACTTGGGACTTGGTAAAAACTCCAGCTTCTCAATTAACTCTCGCCATTGCCAGGGACCCGCCGCCCAGCTGTGACAACGGGCTAACCCCTCTTATCACCTCTTGGCTAGTTAACCCAATACTCACCATTCCACGTCCACTTAACCTGTGCCCAACTCACCCAGGCCACAATTGTGACATCTAGCACAAAGGGTTAATACAAAGGGAGGGAGGGTGGGACTCCTTTTTCTCTTCCAAAATGGATGCCCTCCTTAGCAGTTAGTGCTCTAAGTCCCCTTAACTCCACCCCCCCAACTACATCACTAAACCCCAGAACTAATCCCCTGCCAGGCAGCTCTGTCCCGCCCCTGTCATGTACCCTTTGCCAGCATACACTGTCCAAGGTTTTGCTTTCCTAGGGGAGTCAGAGTGTTCTCCTTAAAAGAAGCAAGCAATTAAACAGTTATGATGGTCCTTTGGGTTAAAACAAACCAATATTTTTAGTTGTGAATTTGGTACGGATCAGAATGCTGGAAAAGATACTACTAAATTAAATTCTGTATTCTCTATATGGCATTTACGGCTTCATTCAGAAAAGCCAGTCATGGGGAAGAAATAAATATTTGAGTAATTTGCACAAATAGACCACAATTGTTATTTTTGTTGCACTTGTGACACTCTGTGGTGCCTTATATGTATTGTTAAAGGGTTCTTCTATCCTTTTCAGAGGAGACATGCAGGGTGACTATTTGCTCATTCAAATCTAGCGCAAGGAGCTGAGCAAAGCATACCTCAATATCACAACCCTACATTCCTTACTGGGACTGAAGTTAAGACCAAAGATGAAGCACCAGTTTAGGCAGGCAGAAGTAGATCAAAGTCAAAGTCATAATTCAGGCAAAAGGTTAGAGCAACGGTGCAACAAGACACCATGGACCCCCCAACAAAAAGAATAAAAAATTAGAGGGGACCAGATCACACTACAATCTATCCATCCCTTTTCCTGGCACACATTTTCTAGTGTAGAAGTAACTATAGAGGAAGCTTAACCCTCAGTCCTAATCCTCTTGCAACCAAGAGGCCTGTTTCCTCCATAGTTATGCCACTGGGTGAGTGCTGAAGAGTCAAGAACCAGTATTAGTACCAGTATTAATTATAAGAATATTAGAATCCAGCATTTATATTACAAGTCACTGAGGGGTTCTGTGAGCATAAAAAGGCACATGTTATAGGCTTATACAGGGAGTTATACAGGGAACTTTATTATAAGTGATAGTTTACCCCTATTGTAAATTATAATAAATTAGAAGTAATTGTGTGATCATATATGATCAGGCCTGCCATCAGGTGGGGACAGGGGGGACAAGTTTCCTGTGCCCGGGGCCCCTTACGAGCGCAGTAGCGTGTGTTCCGAAGTCCTGCGGCAGAATGCGGACGTGCCGAACCTTTGCGAAGTCCTGAAGAGGCGGAAAGACCCAAAGTCCCGAAAGGAGCCGACACTGAAGTCGTGAAGCGGCGAAAATACCCGAAGTCATGAAAGGAGCCGACACTGAAGTCCTGAAGCGATGAAAATACCCGAAATCACTAAAACAGTTATAATTGAAGGTTTTTGTTTTTTTTAATCCCCAGGCCACCAATTTTTTATTTTAATACTCTGTAGGCCCCTGCACCAATTAAAAAAATGGGGGGCCCTGGCACCAATGCTTTTTTATGGGGGGCCTGGCGCCAAATTTTTTTTTTAACTCATAAGGGAGCCTTGGGGGCTGAATTTGATGGGCGTGCGTCTTTTTTTCAGTCTAACTTACTATGTTGCTATGTTACTATGTAAAACTTGCTGAGATGCCGTAAAAGTAATTTATAAAGTTCGCGCATTTATAAAGTTCGTAAATGGTTGTTTTGCCCATGGTTTTTCCTGAATGCTAAAATATTGCACTGCTGTGCCTGTCTTTCTGGTTTTTGCGAATTTGCATTGTGAATACATTTTTGTAAATGACTTTACAAATGAATGAGACGAGTCTTTGCATGAGTACAGGCACTTTGCAAGGTTGTTGTGTGCGAAAATAGCATTGATTGTAACTTAAATTTGACATTTACAATGTGAAAAACAAATTTGCAAATCTGGTTGCACACTCTTATTCAGCTTTATAAATATAACCAGGCGCAGGGCAAATATATTCACTTTGCGAACCAATCTGCCCTGCGCAAAGTTTATAAATTATCCCCCATGTACCCACTTGAAAATTTTATGGAAAATGCAAATCATGAGCTTTTGCCTAATTGAATACTGTGACAATACAATCCTGTTGAGCCCATTTAAGATTTTTCAATAGAAAGGAAAACCCTGGAGCTATAAACGCAGGGACTGCATGACAAGAGATGCAAATGAGCAGCAGCCAGATTACACTGGTTTATGTTTAAAGACTGGCATAATCAGATATTGCTGTAATTGGTTGAGAAGGAACGAGTCAAAGGGGAACTATCACGAAATTGAAAATTTAATATAAACGTCATCATACTGAATTAAGAAACTTAATACAATCAAATAAATATACTGCATTGTTTCTGAAATAATCAAGTTTATGTTCACTATTCTTCTCTCAGCATCTGTTTCTCTTCATTCTCTCTTCATGCAGCAGTTGGGTGTCAGATATTCATTGACAGTTAGATCCAATATATCTTATAGGGGGCTTCCTTTCCTAGCAGATGTATTAGAGCTCACTCAAATAACTCATTCCTGTACAAAAACAATCTAACAAAATAGCTGCCGTTTGCACAAATCCTACATGTAGAGAGGCCTGGGGTAAATTCACTAAGCGACGAAAATGTGCTAGCGTTGCCTTTGCTAACGTTTGCCGCACTTTGCCAGGTGAATTTTCGCCAGTGCTAAGCAAATTCATTAAAGTGCAAAGTTACACTCTGGTCAGCGAACGGTAGCGTAGTTGCGCTAGTGTTACTTCGCCAGGCAAAGTACATTTACGGTAGCGATGCCTAATTTGCATACAGCGCAAACTTCAAAGTATAATAGAAGTATATGTTACAGCCACTACATTGCACTACACAAGCCCAGGAAACCTTTAATAAAAAAAAATAAAGTTGTCCTATTGCCCTAAACATGTGCCCACTGTATAGTTGAGTTGCCATATGTTAGGAAATGTAGGGGATTAGTGAATTTGCGAAGTTACGAAATAATGTAACGCTGGTGAATTAGCATTAGACGCTTCGTGCTTTAGTGAATTTGCCCCCTGATGTCTGGGGATTTTAATAGAGTGAGCTCTAATACATCTTCTAGGCAAAAGGAACCCCATACATGTATATATAGGTATAATATCAGTTGGGCTCTTTGTGGTGGTAGGATGTTGCCCGAGTACTGCACAGCAAATTTAGAAGAGGTGAAAGGAGGTTCTCTTCTGTGACTGCACAGTGGGTTGATTGATACAGACGCTACTACTGCTTGTGCTGGTGACAGCCTGCTTGGATTTCCTATCATTGAGACACTGCAGATTCAGGGGCGACTGAAGGGCTGCTGAACTTCTCTCATGGGGGGGAGATGCAGCTCCTTCGTGTAGCAGAGTTGGGGCCATCCTCTCTGTAGGTAGTGGAAACTTAATACTCAGTGGTGGGTGTAATGACACATAATGAGGAATGGCAGAGCATAGTAGCAACCTCTTATGGAATTATGGCTTTGAATATTGCCTTGAGGTGAGGCTGGCAAGGTCCTATTTATTTGATAAAATGTGAATAAATGGTGTGACAATTTTACCCCATTTTTGGCTCCTGATATTTAATTAAGGTATGTAACAATGGGGTTGAATGGGATGGCTGAAAGCAAAGGGTCAATTGAGGAGTCCCCTTGTCATTAATATATTAAAAATTGTTCTCCACTTTTATTTACTGCACTGACGGTTTCTATTTCACCTTTTGATGTACAGGTATGTGCCTCTAAGTTAATGGGGAGTGATAATTTGTGAGGCACCTCCACTGACTGTAATCAAGTATCTTCTACCCAGGACCAGTTCTATCCTTCTTTAGAAATGTTCTAGGCCAGTGCACATTGCCCAAGGTTCCATGGTGTTCTTTGAAAACATTCTGTACTCTGCACGTGCCAAATCTTAACTCATATTGCGAATATCATAATGTGTCTGAAATGTTTTATGCCATTTAAAATCATACACAACATTATACATGCAGATGATATTGTATTCCCACCCTGTTTTGTAACACAGCCTAATAAATACGCCTCTTAGTTTGTACTTGGGTGTGTAGAATATATCCCAAAAAGTTTTTATTATGTATGTATGTATGTATATTTTTATTTATATAGCGCTCCTTGAGGGCAAAGCACTGTACAGCAACAATAATTTAGTAGTAACAAACAAGGGATCACTGCATTAATCAGTGACAATAAGTGCATTATTATAAATACAGTTTGCATAAATATAAAATATAATTACACATTGTTGAGGAGACAAGATGATGGAGGACCCTACCCCTTGGGGCTTACAGTCTATATGGGAGGGTAACTTACAGACACAATTTGGAGGGGTAATAAAGTGCTTTTTACAGTGGGTGAAACTGTCGTATTATTATAAGAAGAACAACTGTTATCACACAGAGGCATGACAGCCAGCAGTGATTAATGTTTAATTCTTAACTAATTGAATTCACAACGAAATCTCATGTGGCCTTGAATAAATTATACTATGCACACCATCACATTTATGAAAAAGAACACACGTTTTAATTTTAATTTTAATTTAAATTTTTTTTAAAGCTAAGAACAAGTCCTTGATATGGCTGGATCCTTATCCAGCACATGGGGGAGTGCATTATTCCTAATTAATAAGCAAGAGAAAAGAATATTGATCCTGAGCAAAAGAATAGTCCCATGTAAATATTGCTAATAGAAATTCATCTATTATATGAAATAACTAGATTGAATAACTATGGTTATGGTTTGAACTGTTTTCTTTAATTCCCTTAATAAATACTCTCACAAATTACTATGTAATGTCTCTCATATACCCATGTACTCATACACTACTACAGTTAGACTGAAAATATTTTTTCCTAGGTCAGTGTGTGAATTCCCCCAGTACCAATTAGACTTAATTTAAATTTAAAATGGATTTACATATGTATGAGATACAAATGCACACCCATGCATTTATTATGTGGCCATTGTGTCAATTGGGAAGTACAGGTATGGGACCTATTATCCGGAATGCTTGGGACCTGGGGCTTTCTGGATAATGGATCTTTCTGTAATTTGGATCTGCATACGTTACTTCTACTAGAAAATCATGTAAACATTAAATAAACCAATAGACTGGCTTTGCTTCCAATAAGGATTAATTATATCTTAGTTGGGAATCAAATACAAGGCACTGCTTTATTATTACAGAGAAAAATTAAATCATTTTTTAAAATGTGGATTCATTTATTATAAAGGAGTCTATGGGAGACGGCCATTCCGTAATTCCGAGCTTTCTGGATAATGGGTTTCCAGATAACGGATCCAATACCTGTACTCCATATTGCACATTATTGTTTTATGGTCATTTCTGCACATATTTGGGTATACGTGTATTTTTTTAAATTTCTGGATCTGTATTAAAACCTATTTCACATTTATTCCCTCAATTAGATGCACTATATCCTATTGTCGGATACTGACAATAGCATTTCTAGACAAGTTAGTGTCTGTTATACTGTTGGTTCCTCTGTTTCATTTTCTTTCTTGTCTTCCAGTTTAGGGTTAAATGAATGCAGTATGCTTTAGTATGAACCTAACCTTTGATTGTCTTGAGTCTGGGTCTGCATAGAAATAAAGCCATATAGGCATTTTAGTGCATACATCCCGTTTGGAGAAATACAGGGCATTATTTAGAGTTTAAGCGTAATTTATATCGCATTACTAGAGTTAATGCATTCATTCCCCTTTGATGAAACTGTTACAATGCTAGCAGCATAAGCAGCGAAAAATTATATTTTTGAATGCAAGTTTTTAACTCTCCATTTTTGTGTGGTTTAATGGTTTAATTGTGAGAATTATATTATGTCCATTGGCACCACTACCTCATCCGTCTTAAATAATTTCTCACCTTTTAAATCCCTTTTTATGAAAATTTTGTATTCATTTTTCAGCAGTTATAGCGTATTCTTGAGCTCTTAGGGACTCCTCTAGACACCTCTAGTGGATAAAGGTGTGGATAAAAGTGGAGAGAAATATTACCAGTGACCATAGCAAACAATCAGCAATTAGACATCAAAAGTTAGAAAACAAACGCAAAGATCTGATTAGATGCTATTACTGTTTGCACAGCATGATAACTAGACCCCTTGGTGTATAATACCTGAATTTACTTAACTTATCATGCATAAAATAAAATGTAAATCTATGGGAATCAAATTCCCATGTCAGATTCCCGTCAGTTGCTTTTGTTATATTAATGCCATATTTCTTGTAAATCATCCGCAGATCATTTCATCTTTTCTTTAAAGCTGGGCAAAAACGTTATGATCGCAATCGATTTGGTCACCAACATGCGGAACCAAATCGGGGTAATACAAATGTTCACCCCGTGGAGGCCTAGGGAGTTCAGTTTATCAGGGCCACATCAACATGTCAGGGTGGTCCTTGTCTGTCAGATATTTTAAAATCTGCATTATTTGGTCTGGCATGTGATCCCCCATACTTAGGTCACTAGGCTGTCAACTACGGAGCTGAACCAACTGTTTTTATTGGCCCCACAAACACTTTTAGACTCCAAGTGACAGTAATCATGGTGTGTATCATGTCCTGTTCAGCTGGAGTTTATGGAAGATGTAATGTCCATGAAAGTGGGTTTCTAGTTTACAGTATCTACTAGTTAGCGATGTGCAGGTCGACATTTTATCTCATCCTAACCCCTTATCTAACCTACACCTGACCTGGCACTCTGCCCCAGTTTATACACCAATGTCCTCCTTTCATTAGTGTGGATGGAACAGCAAGTTTGGGGAGCAGATGGAATTTGTAGTAGCTTTATGTACAACTGTTGGCCTACAGGCCATCTACATCCATCTACCATGTTTGTATGGAGCCCTGAGAGCCAACGAGTTAAACAGACATTAATGAATGCAATCATCAATGGAACTGAATCTGGCCATTGTTCTTTGCTATATGCTCATGAAGAAACTTGGCATATAGCAAAGAACAATGGCCAGATTCAGATATGCAATTCTTGGTCAGATAAGGAACTTTAAAACACACACATATACAGAGGACACTGTTTTAATTTAAGTTTAATAAAATGTTATATGCAACATGAATATAATAGTGATACAAACAAATCCTGTTTGAATAGCTGCAGTGATGTTTCTTGGTGTTACGTCTGCTGTATTCAGCTTAGATGTTCTGGAAAAAAAACACAAGGAGTTTTATTAGTAGATGAAACTATTCTTTACTCAGTGGAGCAACTAATCAAATAACACTAGCAATGGCAGTCAGAAGAGGGATATTCCATGTCAGAACTGTCTATTACAAGCAAAACATTTACTTCCCATGCAGAAAACCCAAACACAACCATACAGTACACATATACCCACACTAAACCTCCCCATCGGGCAGGGCATTTCTCTCTGCCAAGAAACAGAATGCATATTATCTGACTTACATTGTTGATCCAGTCTGTGTAAGCAGAGACTCTGGTGAACACTGTGGGCTTGAGGTAAGCATTACATCCCAAGGAGGACACAAAACTGGTAACACCGTGAACTTCATATACACCGTTGTTAGGACAGTTGAGGGGACCGCCAGAATCTCCCTGTAATGGCAGGAGATAAAAAGGATAGTCATATGCCCTAGCATATAAAGTGGATTCCAGCCTACAGTAATTTTCTGTGAGAAGTGGCTAGGAGTTGTATTTCAAACATCTGGTTTACAACATTTAATTGCACTACAGAAATCACTACATATTAGTAAGGGCAACATACCAAAGCTGGCACTATAAATACACTGGGTTAAAGGGGGGACCCTGTACCCCCAACTTATTCATTATTTAAACCACTGGTGTAACTAGATATAACTGGGCCCCACAGCAAATTATTTTTTAGGGCCCCAAAATGTCTAGAGGTTGACTTGTTTTACCAATATTTTTTGAAATTGTATTTGAATTAGGAGGCCCTTATACTTCCTGGGTCCACCTACAGTCACACGGTCTGCCTCCTCTATAGTTCTGCCCCTGATTTAAACTGTCACTGACACTTCCATGTTTTTACAAGACTAGGTGATAACATGAAAAACTCATGTTGATCTACTAAACTAAAACTAAACCCTTTCCTCCCCAGCCGTCCATTTTTCTGTATCCTGCAGCTGCATCCCGTGAAAAATAACTGGTTCAGAGTCATAAAAAAGATATCTAAAGCTTTGTTGAGAAAGTGCAAGGTTACTGATCTTACATTGCATCCAGCAGTAACTCCATCACCACCAGCGCACACCATGGAGGTCTTGACTGTGCTTCCCCAGTAGGAAAAGGAAGAGCAAGTGGAGTGGGCTACTGAAGGGAGAGGGGCTTGCTGCAAGATGGCGGGAAGTGGTCCATTGGCTACAAGAAGAAACATCAGCATTGTACTCACGAAAGACATATAAATCTGATCTAAGTCCATCTTAATGGATATATTATAGTTACAGTGGAAAACAAGGGTAAGAAAGATTGGAGCGTGAGCTGCTCAACTAGCTACCTTTCCATCACTCCTAGAGTGATTCCAGACACACTCACATATTTCTAACAGGCACATTCCTGATAATATGGACGCCTAATGGGGACCTAGTGCTTATGTAATCCCCTGTAGTTCTCACAGTGTACACTAGATGGCACTATGTCAAAGTATAAAGGTCTTGGGAACCATGCGTCAGTGTTCATTGCTTTAGCCCAACCTTGCAGGCTGGAAGGGAATGGGCATGATCCCTAGGCGCAAAGGCCATAGGAAAGTATAGCTATCACTCTAGGAGTGATAGAAAGGTAGCTAGTTGAGCAGCTCACGCTCCAACAGGAGAAATAGAGGGATTAAGATCCCAGGTACAAATAACCCAGAAGTAAGGACTAAGTGTACAGACCTAGGGATAGGGTTTCCCCTCAGGTTCCACTTAGGGAAAAGGCTGAAACCTGATTCATACCTTTCTACATTTAAAGCTCAACTACTGCTGACATGACCCCTTGCCTGAAGGGATCCAGCCCATGTGTGGTGCTGTGAGTATATGCTCTTTTATGCTGTGTGCTCTGTACTTATGCTCTACAACTGTATAAGCATGCTCTTTACTCCAAGGTGGTGATTGTTCTATGGCTCTACTGTTCAATAAATACTATTTTGGTTAAGCATAAAAAAATCACTGGCGCCCAACTTATTGTGCACTTGCACCTGGTTACAGTTCTACTATATCCTTCCTCCACCCTGCTGCGAGGGCTCATCCCTGAGAAAGGAGAGTTTCATTCTTGGTGTAATACCATTTTTGATAAAATTGATAACCACTTCCTATAGTGCTCTATGGCAATTGTGATGCATAACATACACCTAGCAGTGAAAGGAAGATCTCAGCTCAGAAATATTTAAATAACATGCTTTTTGAAGGCATTTTTGCCCTCTTGATTCAAGAGGTAAGAGTGTGGATACCCTCCTTATAGTTAAGGCAAACTTACTGACAGTCCTGCCCCATCCAGTAATAATGCAAGGGGAATTGTGAGCCAGAATTACTCCAGCATTGGGGAGTGTAGCCAATTGCACGTTACTGTTCAAGGAGGCACTGGAGGCCAGATAGAGCAGAGCAATGTCAAACCTGCAGTTTAGTGAATAAAAAGGAGGGGAAACAAGGTCAGTTTATTATAGGAGACAATTCATGATATACTGTATAAGTAATATAAGGAATTATCAGAAAAAAACAAGAATATGAATAAATTATCACCTCATGGAAATATAAAATTATACATGTAATGGTAGGATCATTAAAGAAGAACTAAAGCCTAACTAAAGGAGTAGACTAGAAATGTTGTACATTATGTTTTGGGCTTCTGTACCAGCCCAAGGCAACCACAACCCACCCCAAAGATGCCCCAGTAGCTCCCCATCTTCTTTTCTGCTGATTCACCGATTCACATGCTCTGTGCTGCTGTCACTTACTGAGCTTAGGGACCCACTCACAATATACTGTATATACAGAACAGAAATGTCACAATATAAGACCGATTAATAATTAATACAGATAATTACAGATAAGTTAGTGGGGCAGTGGCTGCCATGGGCTGGTACAGAACCCAAAAACATACTGTATACAATTTCTATTCTACTTCTTTAGTTCATCTTTAGTTCTTGAATGGTTGCGGCATGGGGCTTCTTGTACAATTTTTTATCTACTTTTTTTGAGATTAAAAAAAAAATGTTTCTTACCCAGCTGCAACATTGTTTGGGTTCCAGTTGACATGCTTGACAATTTGAGAAACAGCAATGATCTGCTCAGGGCCGTCGCTCACACTCAGATTGTGCTCACCCAGTATGACACGGAATGGTCCGGCTCTTTTCCCATGGTAAGAGAGAGTTACATTTTTGTTACTATTGTGCTGAAGTCAAACTAGTTTTTTTTATTCTGGCATCCAGAAAATTAGCTTTATACAACAGAATGCAATATATATAGCTATAGATCCAGGAAAAGTGCTCATTTGCAGAATATTCATTTTTATTGTAATCAAGCATAATATTTCAGCTGAATCCCTTTCTGAAATGCAGGTGATTAAACTTATACTGGACAATTTAAATATTTACAGGTAGGTGAATAACTATTACTTCTGAAGAAAACCCAAATTGTGAGAGCCCTGGCTAGGATGTAGTGCAGTATAGAAATACGGTGAAACCCTGATTTTAAGTCCACTGAGTTTAGGTTTTACCGCATTTTACATTTTTTATTTGTTGTCCCACCAATTTATAACCAGAAACCACCAATTTATAATGCATTTTAATGGGTGCATTAAAATTGTGTTCTGATGTTCCCAAAAACTGCTTTTTTCCTATATGAATGTTATTATTTGTGAAATAAAGAGGTTTAAAATACTAACCAGATTCCATGCCAATGAAACAAAGAGTGACATTTTGCACTTAAAGGAAAACTATACCCCCAAAATGAATACTTCAGCAACAGATAGTTTATATCATATTAAGTGGCATATTAAAGAATCTTACCAAACTGAAATATATATTTAAGTAATATTGCCTTTTACATCTCTTGCCTTGATCCACCATTTCGTGATGGTCTGTGTGCTGCCTCAGAGATCACCTGACCAGAAATATTTCATCTCTAACTGTAACAGGAAGAAGTGTGGAAGCAAAAGACACAACTCTGTCTGTTAATTGGCTCGTGTGACCTAACTTTGTAGTTTGTTTGGTATGTTTGTGTGCACCGGTGGAACCTAGGATCCCAGGAGGCTGTCCTTATTTTTTAAAATGGCAATTTTCTATTTATGATCACCCAGTGTCACATGCTACTAAAAAGGTATATTATTATGAAAATGGTTTATTTACATGAAGCAGAGTTTTACATATGAGTTGTTTTGTGCAATATATTTTTATAGAGACCTACATTGTCTAGGGGGTATAGTTTTCCTTTAAGCACAATACCAAGGAGAGTTTTCAAGTTTGCCTAAATACCAGCAGGTATCTCCGCAGAAGTAATGGAATATATAGAATATAATGGGGGTTACCAAGAGAGCTGTATCTAGGTTACCTGTCAACACAGTGAGCGGCAGTCAGGACTCTGTCAGGGCGGATCAAGGAACCTCCACAAGTATGGGAATATCCACTGCTAGATTGGATCTGGAGTGAAACCTGGGGAAAGAAAATAACATAATAATGTTACAAATACAAAGGGAGAAAGGGATGGTTGTGGGAGCACAACTCCATCGTCAACTAAAGCATTAGGAAGCAATGATGGAACTGCAACTGGCCAGGTGAATGCAACATCCCTGGCTCAGGCTCAAGCTTATTTAATTATTAGAACTAGGCCAGTAAACAGTGGACAGGATAACTAGGGCCCTTTAATTGATAGTTTATAGGTATGTAATAGCCCAGTGCATCCAGTGGCATCACTGACCTGCCATGGCCAAGAATTTGGGGAAGCATCGGTTCCTCCTACCACACGAGTGTTATCCTCCAGGAAGCGGAGGTTTCCAGAACAATGTCCTGCAGTTAAAAAAGAAACAAAATGACAGTTATAAACTCACACACACATTATTTTATATATGCAGCATAACACTGGGTGTGAAAAATATCTAGGGCAAATAAATTTGCCTTGAATCTCATTCTAATTGACCTTTCAGTTCTTTTTCCAGGAGTATTTTACAGAACCTCCTTAAAGGAACAGTAATTGAAAAACAGCTATATGGCACAGGAGGATTAATGATGTATAACATCATCATCATCATCATCATTTATTTGTATAGCGCCGACAAGATACGCAGTGCTTTCCTTAGTTATAACAAACAGGGAATAAAAGTGGATAACAATCAAGGATATACAGATACAATAGGATTAGAGGGCCCTACACATTAGAGTGTACAACTAAAGGTTAGGGTACAATTGAGACATTAGGGTTTCAGACACAATTTGTGATTTATGATACAGCAGTGATTGATTATTTAAGGTACATTGAATACGCTTCTCTAAACAGGAGGGTCTTTAAGGAGCGTTTGAAAGTTTGGAAAGAAGGAGAAAGTCTGACAGCTCGAGGCAGAGAGTTCCAGAGAAAATCAGAAGCCCGAGAGAAGTCTTGTAGACGAGAATGGGCAGAAGTGATTAGAGGAGAAGCGAGGCGAAGGTCAGAAGCAGAGCGAAGGTTGCGTGTAGGAGTGTATTTGGAGATCAGAGATGAAATATAGGGAGGGGCTTCATTGTTAAGGGCCTTGAATGTTAGGGTTAGTAATTTGAATTTGATTCTGAAGGAGATTGGGAGCCAGTGAAGGGACATGCATATGGGAGCAGCGGATGCTGAGCGGTTAGATAGATGAATAAGTCTAGCAGCAGCATTTAGAACAGATTGGAGTAGTGAAAGTCGACTTGTTGGAATTCCTGCAAGGAGAAGGTTGCAGTAATCAAGTCGGGAGATGATAAGAGAATGAATAAGTGTTTTGGTTGATTCTGAGCTGAGATATGGTCGTATCCGGGCAATGTTGCGTAGTTGAATACGACAGGATTTTGCAAGTGTTTGAATATGTGGTGAAAAAGACAGATGTGAGTCTAGTATAACTCCTAGGCAGCGTGCCTGTGAGGTGGAATGAAAGGTAGTGTTGTTTACTGTGAGTGAAATCTGAGGGACAGGGGAAGATCTTGGAGGAAAAATAATGAGTTCAGTTTTTGAAAGGTTCAGTTTCAGGTGGCGCTGTGACATCCAGGAGGAGACAGCAGAGAGACAGTCTGTAACTTGGGAAAGGACAGAAGGAGATAGGTCAGGAGTGGACAAGTAGAGTTGGGTGTCATCAGCATAGAGGTGATACTGAAGTCCAAATGACTGAATAAGTTTTCCTAGTGAAGTAGTGTAGAGCGAGAACAGCAGAGGGCCTAGAACAGAGCCTTGAGGAACTCCGACAGAGAGAGGGAACGTAGTAGAAGTAGAGTTGGAGAAGGCAACTTGGAAGGAACGGTCAGAGAGATAAGATGTAAACCATGAAAGAGCAGTGTCACGAATGCCAGCGGAGTATAGAATGTTGAGGAGGAGTGGGTGGTCAACTGTGTCAAAGGCTGCAGAGAGATCTAGAAGGATGAGTATGGAATAGTGACCTTTAGACTTTGCCAGTAGAAGATCATTGGTTACTTTCAGTGAGTGCAGTTTCAGTTGAGTGTGTTGGGCGGAAGCCTGATTGCAGGGGATCAAGAAGGGAGTTGTCAGTAAGATGCTGGAGCAGGCGTTTGTAAACAAGCCTTTCCAGTAATTTGGATGTGAACGGAAGAAGGGAAACCGGACGATAGTTAGCGGGAGAGCTGGGATCAAGGGAAGGTTTTTTGAGGATAGGAGTGATTAGTGCTTGTTTGTACGAGGATGGGAATGTACCAGTGGAGAGTGAAAGTGAACAGATAACATTATGTTCTACAGAGCTTATCTGCTATCTGCTGTGTAACTTGAGCCTTTTCTTCTTTGAATGGCTGCCCCCATGGCTACACAGCAGCTTATTTATATAAACAATAGTAGTGTTTCTGAAGCAAACATATCAGTTTTACCAGTGCAGGGCAGCACTACATTATATTTTTATTACTTTTAAACAATATTATTTTTTGATGTTACTGGTCCTTTAATCTCTCAGCCTAAACAGCTTTCTGTCTGGGTCCCCCCCAACACTGCTCTGGGGGTCAGTCCCACAGTTTGGGAACCAATAAACTAAAAGGGGACCCTTAGGAGAGATCTTCCTGACAGTCAAATGCACTGATAGTAGGAGCTGAATGAGAATGACTGTACATACGCTATGAATTTTAAGGTGACTTTATATTTTTTAAATAAAATACCCAATACCAAACACCTTTCATAGAGTGTGGGGCACATTTATTAATAGCCAAAGCTTTTGCAGATTAATTACTAGCAGATGAACACCTAATATATCTCCTTTGCACGCAACCCATTATCAATATATTTAAGACATTGAGATTCTGTGCATACAGCTACTAAAAATGCCTTACCCTTTAAACAACAGGGATTGTTTGTCCATATATTGCAATATATTTAAGCTGGCCAACTACATCATAGTCATCCCATATCTGGCCAGTCCTACTCTCAATTTACATCTGATTCATTAAGAATTCCATTACTTCATTATACACTTTTTACCTGCAACTTACTTGCTGCTTTCAAAGTAAAACTGCCACACTTGGTTGCCCTTTTATTAGACACCAGTGGGATCACCTGACTATAGTTGGGAGGGGTAGGAGCTACAACATGGAGCTGGTCACTACTCCTATATGAACTATAACAAACAAGGGAAAGTTGTGCTCACCACTAATTTTTAAAACCATTAAGCGGTGTGCAATGAGCCTGTGACCACAAAATACATACAGACAAATACAAGAGGTCCCAAGTGTGTTTGGGAGTTTTGCTTTGAAAGCAGCAAGTAAACTGCAGGTAAAACTTTGTAAAATGTATAATGAAGCAATAGAATTCTTAATGGATCAGATGCAATTTGAGCGTAGAGTTGAGTAGATATTTGGACAAACAATCCCTGTTTTGTTTAAAGGGTAAGGCATTTTTAGTAGCTTAATCACAAAATTTTTCAATGTCTTAAATACATTGATAATGGGTTGAGTGCAGAGGACCTCTTGTATTTGTCTATATATATTTTGTGGTCACAGCCTCATTGCACCCCGTTTAATATTTTAAAAGTTGGTGGTGAGCACAGTTTTCCCTTGTTTATCTCTGAAAACAATTATAATTTCATAATAGCAAATAAGAATAAAATGATTGTCTTTCTTATAAAATGACTTGTCTATTAAGCAGAGGTCATATGAATTACCACAATTACACACACAGGAATTGCTTCCAATAACAGGGTTTGTAAGTAACGTCCATGCATATTTTACAATATCCATTCTGTCCATTTAAGAGGTGCAGGGAAACTCTATTACTGTTAGATTAATGGGCATCTTTTTCCCTGTTCAGGTATTTATCAGGTTGAGTGGAAGTTCAGCTGGTTATCCCGTATAAGCAAGAGTTTCATAATTTTTCTACCCTATGTACCAGTATACTTAGCATTTCTGATACTATACGTATCATATTAAGATTCTAATTTTAAAATGTTGACAGGGTTCCCTGGCTACAGAAAACCTCCCAGTAAGGGGCCCACATAGTATCAGAATGTAGTAAGGCTTACCACCAAGGACCAATACAGCGAGTACCAGCAGCCTCAACATCTTGCTTCAGTGTCAGGTAGAAATGCATCCAAGAGACCCTTTTTATTTAATCCTCTAAAGGCAGCAAAAAAAAATGTGAATGTGTGGGAACAACTTTAGAATTTCAGGTGTATTGGGTGACACCGTGACAAATGTAGTATTGCTGGAACTGGAACAGTAAATATGAGTATTTGCAGGACAAGGACACGGCTATCTGAAAATAAGTTACATATGGTTTGTATATCATTAGATTTACCAATAGATCAGTAGTCTTGCATGGGGCCCAGGATCCTGAATACCTGGAACCTGTGTTTTTTCTAGATATCGTGTCTTTCTGTAATTTTAAAAACTGTACCTAACATCTACTGAAACTGAAGTACAGGTATGGAACCTGTTATGCAGAATACTCAGGACCTAGGGTTAGTGGATCTTTCCATAATTTGAATCTTCATACCTTAAATCTACTATAAAATCATTTAAACGTTAAATAAAGCCAATAGGCTGGTTCTGCTGCCGATAAGGATTAATTATATCTTAGTTTGGATCAGGTACAAGCTACTGTTTTATTATTACAGAGAAAAGGGAAATCATTTAAAAAAAATTGGATTATTTGCTTATGATGGAGTTGATGAGCGACAGCCTTTCTGTAATGGATCCTCCTGTTTAGGACAATATTATACATGTATGGGATCTATTAGCATTATACTAGTATTGACAGTTTCGTCGAAAGGGGTTTCCTGATATGTGATATACTGTATACTATATAATGTGCCGTTATGGGAAAAGCAAAATAAAGTTGGGTACAGATGGATGTCTGGAGTCTAGTAGTAGTAGTAAGTGAATAAATGAGCAATATGATTCATATATTTGCATTTACCTCTAGTGCAGCGATCCCCAACCAGTAGCTCGCGAGCAACATGTTGCTCTCCAACCCCTTGGATGTTGCTCCCAGTGGCCTCAAAGCAGGTGCTTATTTTTGAATTACTGGCTTAGAGGCAAGTTTTGGTTGTATAAAAAACAGAAGTCCTGCCAAACATTCTCTCCTGTAGGCTGCCAGTCCATATAGGGGTTACCAAAAAGCCAATCAGAGCTCTTATTTGACATCCCCATGGACTTTTTCATGCTTGTGTTGCTCTCCAACTCTCCTGCTCTAGTGGGACAGGTAAACTCATCAGACTCATGACATTTTAAGCAACAGCTGTGCTTCCTAATGCAGTTGGCTTTTCTCTTATGGCTGAAATACGTTATGGTAGAGAAGTTGAGGCATTAGGTTTAGGGTTAGCCCATTTAGCCTAATTTTTGAATGAAGTGTTTCTATTATTTTTAAATTATCTTTTTTTTAAATTTTTTATAATAAAAAACAAAAAGAAAGACTGCTGTAGCTCACCTCACTTCCCTTGCTCCAGGTGCTCAGTCAGTGTCCCCACTGTAGTTAGCCTATGACTAAGGGATATACTTCCAAAACTCGTTAGGCAGTTTACAGCAGTCTTTCCCAATAAATCACTTGCAGATGTGCCGTCTTTTTGTGGAGTTCTTGACATAATAAAAAACAGACGAGCGCGTCCAAAACGACACATGGCGGTGTTTCACAAATTTTTTGCCGTTTTGGTAAACCAAAACACAGATGATTTGCCCATCACTAGTCCTGGATCATTGCTGCTATTGACAAGCTAAAACTTTAGGCTGCTGCAATAAGTTCAGTATAAAAAACATGGCAGTTTTAGCCATATTCATTTTTTGGTTTTAGTTCTCCTTTAAGTGCAGTTCCCTTTATAAATTGTAGATAATAGAACTCTGGAGAACGGATTACTTATACATTTGTTATCCTTTAAATGAAATATACAAGTCGTGTTTTAGATTCAAGATCCTTCCTCATGTGCTTTTAATCATAAGAACCCGAGGAAGGATCTTGAATCAGAAACATTTTGCGTATATATAAAGGATAATGATTTTATAAGCAATCGGTTCTCCTGAGATCCATTATCTACAATTTGAGAAAATTTGATCTGGTGGCACCTGACTGACTGTTGAACTTACCACACTATCAATGACTGATGATTCTACCACTTGCCGTATACCAGTTCCCTTTATACTCTGATCCACAGTCACATTATCAATGAAAAGGTTCACTGAGGGGCTGATTTACTATGGGTCGAATTTCGAAGTGGAAAATACTTCGAAATTTGACCATCTAATTTTTTTTGGGGGGTCATTTTCAATCGAATAGTATGAAAATAATTCGAATCATTTAACCAGAATCCTTTGATTTCTCAGAACTTAGAAAATTTTTCAGGACAAGTTCTGTGAGGTCCCCCATTAGGGATGTAGCGAACGTCGGAAAAAAAGTTCGCGAACATATTCGCGAACTTGCGTCAAAAAATGCGAACGGTTCGCGAACGTCGCGAACCCCATAGACTTCAATGGGAAGGCGAATTTTGAAAGCTAAAAAAGACATTTCTGGCCAGAAAAATGATTTTAAAGTTGTTTAAAGGGTGCAACGACCTGGACAGTGGCATGCCAGAGGGGGATCAAGGGCAAAAATGTATCTGAAAAATCCATTGTTGACACAGAGCTGTGTTTTGTGCTGTAAAGGGCAGAAATCACACTACATTTCTAAACCTGTGTAATAAACTGCTTTAAAACGTCCAGCGTCTACATGCCAATCAAGTCGTATAAAGGTTACAGCCTGTTCACACGCAAAGACGAAACGCGGCGCTTACTGCAACGCAAAAAAACGCAAAGAGTTTTAATGAATGAAGAAGAGATCAGTGCCCACAGCAGCTACATACAGAGCACTGCAGTAGAAGGTAGATTACTAGCCAGCAAAGCTACCTAACCTAAAATGTCCCTCAAATCCTTGTAGACTTCTGTCCCTCCCTCCAATACAGAGCAGTATCAAGCAAATTACTAGCCAGCAAAGTTACTATCAACTGTCCCTCAAATCACTAACAGCTCTCTCCCTACACTAGCTCTTCCAAGCACACACAGGCAGAATGAAAAAACGCTGCAGGGCTTCAGTTTATATATGGAAGAGGAGTGGTCCAGGGGGTGTGGGGGTGGTCCAGGAGGGAGAGCTTCCTGATTGGCTGCCATGTATCTGCTGGTCTGGGGGAGAAATGGCAAAAAAAAAAGCGCCAGCTAAGGCGAACCCAAAATAGCGAACGTCGCGCGACGTTCGCGAACATTCGGCGAGCGCGAACAGCCGATGTTTGCGTGAACAAGTTCGCCGGCGAACATTTCGCGACATCCCTATCCCCCATAAGCTAAAATGGCAATTCGGCAACTTTAAGCTGGCGAATAGTCAAAGTCTAAGGATTTTTTAAGGGCCAGTACTTTGAAATTTGAATTTTCAAATTTGAACAATTCGAATCGAATTTTCAGCTGTTCGATAGTCAAAGTAGCCTATAATTACTTCGAAATTCAAATTTTATAAAAATTTTCTCTTCGACCCTATTCGACCCTTAGTAAATCAGCCCCTAAATGTAACTTTTTATAGAGGAAATGTTAGTAAAAATAGCAAGCATGTTTAAAATCATTTGCTGGCGAATATTACATTGCTAAGTAAAATTAGCATTTACTCCCGCTCTTGAGTGTCCTTAAACATTTCATTACAAAATATGCTTTTGAGGTTGCAAAATTTTATTACATGCACTGCCAATGTTCGCAATAGCCATTTGGTTGCAAACTTTGTGAGGAAGTTGTTGAGGTCAAACAAGTTCACTAACATCCACAATGGTTTTTTTGTGAGCGTTTTCTGCACAAACATATTATATTCCCCCATATGTTTTCTAATAGGGGATCAGTTATTTCATGAAATATGCCAGCAGAATTATTCCCACATTGTACTTACTATTCAACAGGAATATTTTAGTGGCATTTTAGGGTTGGGGAGACGGGCAGATTCGGGGAGTTGTAGTCGCCTGGTGACAAATCGTCACTTCTGCTCAGGGACAATCTCCCAGAACTGACTGCCGTCTGCTTGAATGAAGAATCGCCTGCGCTAAAGCACTCAAGGAAATTTTGGGCGACTATGGAAATCGAAGCCCGGCGATTCTTCATTCAGAAGAGGCTATTAGTCGCCAGGTAACTAAATCTCCATGACTCTGCCACAACCCTTTACGTTGTTTGTTGAATGTTTACTACCACCTGCTGTGTAGCTATTTGCTGTGTAAATAGTTTGTGTGTGTGTGTGGAGTTATTTCCATTCACAGACATTGCAGTAACTCCCCAGATAACATATATACAGAACTGTTCTTTACATTAGAAAGGGGAAGGAGCGAAGAGTTTAAACCAGTTTCAGAAACTGATTAAATTCTCTTGCTATCTTTGAAACTGGTACAAATGAGCTACATTGCAATACTATTCAGTGTATTTCTGCACATTCTAATTCCTGAATAAACTTACTATATTTGGGCCAGGTATGGCCTGAAACTGTGTTGGATATATAGCCTTACAGCATTCCTCCCAACATTAGAAAATTGGAAAAAAGGAGAAAACTATATATGGCAACATTTTTTGACCATGCCATTTTATGGCCACACCCCCTAATTACCATGTCAATTTTACAAAATTTGGCAGTTTTGGCAGTTCTGGGCACCATGTTTTATTTGTTGTTTCAGCTTTGCAAATGATTGGGAAATTGTCCTCTAAACTACGAGTCCCAGTTCTCCCAAGAGACTTGCTTAGCTTAGTCAGAATTTAGTGATAACCGATACCAAAGGGACCTCGGGTCAGATGGTTTTGAGCTGACCTCGGCGCACCTTTTGTGGGTGGGTTTGGGTTTTTTTTCAATCTAATGGGTTTGGGTTTGTCTGCTCTCCCCTTGCATTGCCGAATTCTGATTTTATAGGCACACACCTGCCCCTTTTGTGAGGTTATTGGCAGGGTGGGTTGGTGTGTGTCTATAAATAGAAGAGGAAAGCTGTGTGCAGGCGAGCATGGGTTGGACGGGTGTGGGCTTGGGTAGGGTGCAGTTCTATGCTTTATCTATGCATCTAAGTGCAAGTGCTGAGTGTTCTGGCTCTGCCAAAAAGCCTCATATTCATTTTCAAAAAGTTTTGCTTTTTCTGTTGTCACTGCAGGAGATCAAAGAGAAAGTCAGGATATTTCAGTAAGAAACTCAGGACGGCAGGCTGACCTGTCAAAATTGGGGCTGTCCTATAGAGAATGGGAAAGTTAGGAGGTATTCTTACAGTGACCTCTACCTTAATGCCAACAGGCCCTTAAAGGTGAATCAAACCCTCCCGTTTTTTCCTGAGATTCCAGCAGAAAACAAAAGGCATCTAAAACAGGCAACGTTAGGCGACAATCACAAGGCCCTTCTTTAAAGGGGATGTAAAGGCAAAAAAAAACAAAAAACCTTTTTCACTTTATTTAAAAGAAATCTATCCCCCACTATACTTTAATTTAAAAATGTCTACCATTTTTATAATAAACCTGACTGTGTGTAGTGAAATTCCACCTTTGTTTTAATTGCTCTGACAGCTGCAGATAAGAAACGTCAGACAGTCCCTAACTGCTCTGCAGGGAAACGATCATATTTTCAAACTGCAGGGGGGAGCTCCACCACCTTACTTCCCAGAGCTTGAGCAGCTTTGTTTGTTTCACTGTAGAGCAGCCGGCAACTGTGTAGAAATTTGTCTCCACAGACCCAGTACAGTCTGTATATTCTGATTATTAATCAGTCTTGCTGTATTGGCTTCTATGGCAGATATTATTTGACTTGTGCTGATTTGATCATTTATGATGATCCCTAACCTTAACCTCCGAACTAAAGCCCAGACCACACTGAGCATGTGCACAGTCTTGGTCTTGCAAAGATTTTTTAAAAAGTTACAAAATGACAACCCCCTGCAGCCAAATTTGAAAGCATAAATCATTTGTTTAATTGGGCTTCTTGTGCATTTCTAACATTATTCTATTATAGACTTTAGTTGCCCTTAAACAAAGAAATTAATATATAATGTTTCAGGCAAACACCTCAATTTTACAAATATAAGAGAAGTGATATGAAACCTGTTTAGTTCAGTGACATTTTACAGAAGTAGCTGTTCTATAGTTTAAGTGATCTGACTTTAACAGTAGAGGCAATTTTGGTAAAATTCAGTGGTGTAACTATAGAGGAAGCAGACCCTGTGGTCACGGGGGTGGTGTGGGTATGAACAGAGGGGCCTGGATTGCAGGGTTTACTTCCTCTATAGTATCGCCACTGAATTTAAATAAATCTATCATCCCTCTTTCCTTGAAGTTTGTGGGCATTCTAAATTTAGTTAATTTAAAGTGATACTGACACTAAAAAAATGAATTTTAATATATGAATGTACATTTAGGGGCAAATTTATCATTATTCATGAATTCGAGGGCTTTTATCCCATGAATTCGGCGAAATTCGATAATTCGACTATCGAATGCTTATCGAATAGTTTTAGGCTATTTATTCTGCGATATTCGATTTCTCGAAAAAATCGTACGATTGAATACCGATTGTTCGATTTCACGAAAAAATCTTGAAATTTCCTTCGATCGTTCGAAAAATACATACAATTCGAACGATTGAGGCGTTCGATCGTACGAATGGTATTCGAGCAGGTGATAGAAAAAAAAGCCTATGGGGGATTCCCATAGGCTTCTATTGTAATTCGGTAGGTTCAATCTGGCGAAGTAGGCAGTCGAATAAAATTTTTCGTACGATCTGTTCGATCATACAAATTGATCGAGAAATCGAATAGCGCTCGAAAAGTGGCCAAAAACGGTTCAATTTTATCGAATTCTAATTCGACAAACGAATTTCTGCCGTGAATAATGATACATTTGCCCCTAAATGTTATATAGGTCATGTTGATCATTTTTTGCGGAGAGGTTTGTTTTTGTATATAATTATTAGTTCCCAAGCCTGACTCTCTGACTTTGCTAAGATTTTCCATACCTTTTACCTGCTTAGTTGCCCTTCTCTGTACCCTCTCTAATACAATAATGTCCTGTTTGAGCCCTGGAGACCAAAATTGTATGGCATATTCCAGATCAGGCTTTACCAGCGCTCTGCAAATTTTAATTTGCATATTTGCTTTTATTTAAGGTATAAAAAAACTGCAATGGTATCCACTGGCCCAAATGCAGAAAAAGGTTGGCACAAATTTAAAATACAAAGGGCAGTATATGCATTTAAACACAAAAAAAAAAGCAGTTACAGTACTTTACTACAAAAATATATGCCACCATCAAGTAACTAAAATCTATAACTGTCTAATAAACAACAATAAACTGTGATAAGGGAAATTGTCTTAATTTGCATTTTCTGTTCCATTCACATCTTTTATTTATTTATTTCCCAAAATAATCCTTTAGTGTCCCACTGCAAATAATCTGTACAGGTTTCCCATGGGACCCAATTCTTGGCAGGATGGCTAACCTACTGGCTCAGGTTGATTTGTTCCACCATATGTGTGGCCAGATTTGACAAAGATTTGCGGCCACACATAATTTTAAAGGTGGCTTTACATTAGTACCAGGAAACGATTCCATAAGATACCGTGAGATAATATTCAAAAAATACATTATTGGTTGGATTTAAAAAGAGTTGGATCATGACAGTGAGCTGATATTTTTGGATTAAATCACAGTTTTACACACTGTATCAACAAAAAGAGGACAGAAGGTAACACCCCCACTTGGATCAAGGGCTAAAATCTATCTGTAATGCAATTAAATGCTTTATTCTTAAAAAAGGACTAAAAAATAGTTTAAAAAGAAAAGACCTGCAATTCCTGTGCCCTGCTAGTTAGATTCCGGACAATTAATTATTCAAGAGTGCTAATGCTAATAAATCAAGTGAACAAGTGCTGGTGCTTAATATTAATAACTTAGTTGTAGTTCATTCCGTAATGAATTCAATAAATATATCAATTATAATAATCCATGATTAAACCCATAATTAATTAAAATTCATTAAAGATTCATTTAGGAAATTAATTGTGTCTAAAATTGATTAAAATTAATTATTCAATTAATATAGACCAGAAAAATTAATTGTGCCTCCTTGATAAATAGTAATAAGTTAATTAGAAAGTGATAATTATTTTTAGTATGCAATTCATGAATTAAAAGAATTAAAAAAGACAGTGTTCTGTCTTTCTCCCCGTGTGGGGTCCCTGGCGGGACCACACACGGGGAGAAAGATAGAACACTGGGGACTGCGGTCTCAGTCAGTTAACTACACTTTTCATACAAAAGAGCTATCTAAAAAACCGCAAATCCCCAATGCCTTAGAAGTAAAGAGGTGAAAGAATAAATTGCCGCTGGATCGTTAGCAACACAGGACCATCTAGGTTGTATGCAGGTAATTAAAAATCGAGACAAAACGAGGTCTCTAGCCTGCCGACGCGCGTTTCGCATATGCTTTCTCAAGGCAAGGTTTACACACTGGTCCATAAAGCAGCAAGCATGGTAAAATAGATTGCAAATGGCTAGGATTGTTTCTAAATATAACATTCTCATTGGACTAAAGCTTGGTGTAGAAGAGAACAAGGATCACAGTTCATTTCAATCCATCATTGTGTAGGTAAAAAAGTGCAACCAATCTGTGGGTTCTGGCAAATGCCAGAGGGGCTGCTATAAGGTGCCATAGAAATTCAGTATTTAGTGGGCTGGTGGGGGCTGTTTGGGCCTCTGTGTTTTGGTCGAATATGTGAATTTTGGCATATTTGATCATCGAATAGTGAATGGTCCAACGATCGAATACATTCAAATAGAGTCAAATAGACGAATATTCGATCATTCGACCAACGAAGGATTTTAATTTTTAAGTTTATTCGATTGCCTACTTTGGCAGATTGGACCTACCGAATTGCAATAGAAGCCTATGGGAGCACTCCCATAGGCTTCTCATCATATAGGATTCGTACGATTGAAGTGTTCGATCGTTCGAATCGTACGAATCATTCGAATGATGATTTATTCGACTGATCGAATAGATTTGTATTCGATCGTTGAATGATCAAATATGGAATAAAAGGTAGCCTAAAACTATTCCATTAGCATCGAAAATCGAATGCTAATCGAATATCGAATAGAAACGAATTTTTTTTGGGGAATAATAGTAAATTTGCCCCTAAGTGTCACTTTAGATTGGGAAAGGACCTGTGACATAACACAACAACAATAAATTGAATAAGTGAAAGAAATAAAAAATAAATATCACTATACATTTATTCAATGACTTTTTCCCCTTTAGCTTTGCACAGTTTTTGTATTATTATTTATTTCACCCAGAACCCACTTTTCTTGAATCAGGGCAGCAGACAAAGCTGATGAAAAATTCATAAACACAGTAACATTGCAACTTGTGAAATGGATTCCCATGTCCAACATTCACACAGAGTTTATTTAACGAAATGAATTCAAAGAACAAGGTAAGACAACATTAAAATATCATTCAAAGAAGCCCGTGAATTGTAACGGAATCTAGAAAGGGGTTGTAGTTTTTGTGGCAACTTTAATCGGACACCTTTATCTTCAAGCACAATGGACTGTGGCTGATTCCACCACCAGTTTTAATATAAGTTGAACGTATGCCGTACAGACAATATATTACTTTGTTATAGAGATGTTATGGATAAGGGTATATATGTATATATATTTTTTATCCATAACAACTATATTGGACGGTTGAAGAGAAGGGACTGGCCATAAGATGTCCCACAAATATCTACTTAACAATGGTCATCATCCTTCCTTAAACAATAACCAAAATGTTATGTATGCTTATTACACTATAATTTATCATTTCACAGTTTGGCAGAATGTATTTAAATGGGGTATTTATGCTCAGTGTCTGCACAAAATAGAAATTGTTTTGACAAAGATGTTGAAATGGGAATGCAGTTT
This sequence comes from Xenopus borealis, assembly GCA_024363595.1. Taxonomy (NCBI): domain Eukaryota; kingdom Metazoa; phylum Chordata; class Amphibia; order Anura; family Pipidae; genus Xenopus; species Xenopus borealis. The sequence goes on from CM044434.1 coordinate 131,470,901, forward strand.
GCCAGTTTTTAAAAAAATATATTTTAGGCTTCTCATTTAAAGTGCATACTGTACATCCTATGAATTTACATATAGACAATTTAAGTCTATAAACCCACATGACAGATTGTATGGTCTTTAATGGGGTACTGCTGTCAACGTAAACAGTTTATAGTACCTAAAGGCCATAGATAAAAGTAGAAAGTAGTGTTTTGGTGTGTTTTGTATGTGCAGGTGTCATGATTAATTCTGAACTGACCTGGAAAATTGTATGTGCTCAGGATCAGAGCTGAATGCCTAGTCATGGGACAGATTTCAAGGTATACATAGGGGTCAATTCACTTAAGAGTGCAACTTTGCCAGCGTTCGCTTCGCAGCTACCGCAACACTTCGCCAGGCGAAGTTTTGTCCAGGGCGCTGAACGCTGGCAAAGTTTCGCTGGCGTTACTTCGTCAAGCAAAGTGAAGTTGCGCTTGCATACGGAGGGAAGTTAAAGTTCAATTGAAAAATATGTTGCAGCAAATACATTACACAAGCCCAGGAAACCTTAATACAAGGAAATAGAGTTGTTATATTGCCCTACACATGTGCCCACTGTATAGTTTATGTTCCATATGTTAGGAAATATAGGGGGGAAGCCGGGTACCTCAAAAAAATGTACGATCTTTTTCAGCCTATCACCCTGTAAATATGAAAAGACACTAGCGCTTTTTGGGACTTCAGCTATTCTACTCTACTACACTTCACCATCTCTGAGGTTGCGAAGGCAAGTCTGGCGCAAGAGGTAACGTTCAGTAAAATCCACATCTTCGTGAATTGGTGTAGTAACGCTCATTCGCCAGAGCATAATTTGCCTGGCATTAGAGTGCGAAACAATGCCAGCGTACCTCTACTTCACTAGCAACGGGGCGCCTGCGCTTTTAGTAAATCGGCAAAGTAACGTCACGCTGGCGAATTTTCACTAGCGTTAGTCATTTCGCCCTTCAGTGAATCTGCCCCATGCTACACACCGTCCGTCACTGGCTAGTCTGTGACAGATACTTTTCCAGATAAAGCTATACAAATGCAACAAGCCAATTTATGGTTGTTGGTTTTTAATATAAGTCTAAAATGTTCAACAACAGCAGTAGTAGTTTAGTATAAAAACCTAGAGTAGGATTGTTTTCAGGTGATCTGGATCAACACTTGCCCATTTGCTAACCCAAAGCAATTTGATTAAATGATGGAACTCTGCAGTCAACATTCATTTTTGCAAAATAACTCACAGCTTGAAAAGAATATATAAAAAAATATTAATAAGATAAAATGTATGGAAGTGTATTTGATCGTCTTAAGACATAGTGAACAGAAAGCTTTCTTAAAGTTTATTGCATTTTAACATATGGACAGGAATGTTCAGATGGGCCAAATGGTCCATGGTGCTATAAAGGCACTATTCTTTGAAAGTATATTCCGCAGCAAAGGCTAACAGTTAGGGGCAGATTTACTATTGGTCGAATTTCGAATGAGAAAAAAATTTGAAATTCGACCAGGGAATAGTGGGGAATTTAAAAAATTTGAATTCGAATTTCGAATTCAAAATTTCTTAGAGCAAATCGACCGATCGAATATGGAGAATTCGATCTATCGAATATTCTAATCGAATTAGAATTGAATATTCGAACGATTTTTAAGTGATAGATCAAATTTTTCTTATTCGATCTTAGCGAATGATCCCCATTTCGGTAGGTTTAATCTGGAGAAGTAGGTGATCGAATTTAAATGGGAGGTATTCGACCATCGAATTTTCGAATAAAATTAAATTAGAATATTCGAATCATTCGAATTTGAATATTCGATGGTCGAATTTGCCTAATTGGCATATTCGAAATTCGAATTTGAATCTTTTTGAAAATTCAATCGAATATTCGAATCCCTCATGGGAATTTATGGGAATTTAGTAAATCTGCCCCTAACAGTTTAGCAGTTCACTGTTATGTGTACAAATAGAAATAAAGCACTGTGTGTTAGAGCATAGCACACACTGACCATAGAAGCTTCAGGCTTTAAACTAGAAGCACTTGAGACCACATGTCATTGTTTAAAACGCACTTTATCTTGGCTATTTTGGCTGTATTTTGTGGATCTACATGTGCCTGGGGGTTACAGAAAAGCACAGGGTTTCTTGCCAAGCAGAGAATAAATTATGCACACAGTAAAACGCATGACAATTAAATAAAATAAGTAGAAATAAGCCTCTATTTAAAAAAAAAAAAAATTTAGCCTCATTTTTATCGATTGAGATGTGTCACCAAACATCCAGTTCATCCAAACCATGTAATACCCTTCTAGCAAAGAGCCTGCAAGCCACCACTTAGAAATGTAGTAGGGTGAATTATAACTCAGGCCCAGTGGAATGAATTTTACATTATATGAGTGATAATGCAGCATACTTATATAGGAGGAATAAATATATAAGGTAGACAAGGATGCTGCGGACGATCTGTAATGAAGACCAAACAAATGAGCACTGCTGGCTTTTATGTGTAATTAATTCGTATCAGATGTATGTGATTATCATTAGGTATAAAAATTATGCACTGTGAACTACAAAAGCCAAAAGGTATGTGGATACTGCTTCTAGTTATTAGAATTTACTTTTTAAAGGAGAACCAAACCCTTAATTAGAAAAACCCTACCCTATCTTCCCTACATAGAGCCCCTCCCTGCTCCCCCCATCCTTGCCGTTACCCTTGGTAAATACCCCTAACTCTTTACTTACCCCTTGGTGCAGATTCACGGCATCAGAGTTCACAGGTGCCACCTTCTTCCCTTCGGTAAACTTCAGGTATTTTCTGGAGCTTTTGCAATTTTGACACATGCACAGTTGTTGCGAGCCGGAAGATTTCTCCAACTGCACATGCCCCAATATGCCGTTCTATTCCCGAATAGAAGAAAATGGTGCCTGTGAACGCTGATGCCCTGAATCTGCACCGAGGGGTAAGTAAAGTGTTAGGGGAATTTACCAATGGTAACAGCAAGGCTGGGGGGGGGGGAGCAGGAGGGGGGGTTGATAAAGGGTAGGGGCAAAATCCAATAAAGGCAGCACACTGTAAAATGTAGTGATTCTTGAGCAATGTGAATTTATTGGCTCATTTTATCAAGTAGACAACAAGTGGCAACGTTTTGGGCCTTGCAGGGCCCTTTATCAAGCCTCTTGCCTCTTGTTGTCTGCTTGATAAAATGAGCCAATAAATTCACATTGCTGAAGAATCACTACATTTAATAGTGTGCTGCAGTTATTGGATTTTGCAAGTTAATTCCCTGCCATGTGGCAGGTGGGGTCAATTACTGCTGAGCACCTGATCCCAAGGGATTATGCTCAAGGTCTGAGCACTCCATTACCGTGTGGAATTATGTAGGGTAGGGTTTTTTTAATTAAGGGGTTGGTTCTCTTTTAAGACACCACACTCACGTTTCCTGCAACATTTTTGGGAAGGCACATTCCTGTTTCAGAAGGATAAACAACAAGGTCCATACACAATTAGTCTGCATATATGGGAGTAGATGAATTTGAGTGGTCTGCATCAAGCCAACTGGACTGGACATGAATTGGAAGACATGATCGTCCCACATCAGTACCCAACCTGGATGCTGCAGGTTTTCCTAGAAGAGTAGCAGGTAAAGGTTCTATTAGCAGCAAATGAGGACCACCTTCACACTAATACCCTTGGATTTTGAGTGAGACGTTATACAGACACATACTGTCCAGTATACAGTGTATCATCGTCATTAAAAACAAACTGACTGACGATACTGATACAAAATCTTCCTGAAAATGCTATTAAAGTAAACATAAGCAAGTAGGATTTTTTTTATGGAACAAATGCTACATGTATCACAGTAATTTAGTCATGTATTGTTCTCCATAATGCCTTTTATGGACATTAAGAAAAAAAAAAAAAAACCCAACCCTTCATATTAATAAAAAACAAATACAATCAGTAAAATGTTACTCGTATTAAAAGCAGACTGTGCATTTAATATTCAGCACTTACAAATAGCCAGATAAATGACTGATCACTATGTAACTCAGTCCGGCACGTGGAAGGGCACTTATTCAGATAATTTAACCCAAAGTTTACTCCCTTGGGTTTCAAATTTCTCATTTGCAAAAGCATGGTCTCATAGCACCAGTACCATATAGTTTGGGCTGGTTTGTCTTCTTACGTTCAAAATGTTTGAGTCACTGTTCCAAAATATCAAGATCTGGTAATAAAAGGCAATCTGCAAAAATATTGTCTAAATGTAAAGATGTCAGTTGATTTCTGATGTTCTGCTGGCAAGACCCAAGACTATTCCTAGGGAGCAAATGTTCTTATAGTTCTAGGCCTCAATGAAGAAACAAGAAAACATTCCTTGACTGCACTTGTAGTTGTTTGATTCAGTCTGTATGGAATATGAGTAGATGGCAGAGAGACACTGCAGCTGTGAGTACTGCAGCAAGTATGACTTCAATTTGGCTTAAGACACTAGCAGCCCTAAAACCTGTGTTTATATTTTCTGGGTTTAGGGTTTATCTGGGTTTCCATAGCTTGTGTAGGGCACATTTGTAAAAAAATAAACACATCTGTGGAGGACAAAATTGGAGTTCTTGTATTTTTGATGAAACATCCAAAATGGGTCACTGATGGATCCATTCCAAGGTCCAGTGCATTAAAAAGGCACTTAAGGCATCATGGCAGCTGGAACTACTAGTACCCACCAGCTACTACTGCTCACAGAATTTAGCTGAAACCCCAGCGTTGGTGAATGTCTGCAGGGTTGCATTCTGCAGTGGATGGGTGATCGCCTTGTGCTGTCAAACACATGTTGGAACCCACATTTCTAAGTAAACGGTCCTGTTTAGAAAGAGAATTTCATTTATATAGATATATAAAATATGTATCAAAGCAGGTTAAGCACATTGTGCCATTTAAGGATATCATGGCTTAAGATCTACAATTGTTGAGTAATGGATTAGTGCAAAGAATATTGCATTGTATCCTGGCTGTAACAGTAAAGGTAGGATTGTAATACTTGAAAAATCAAGGTAAATGAAGAAGTGGCAGGTCTTTATAAGGCTTTTGACTAGATTAGGTAAACCATACTAAGGAACGTTGAATTTCAAAGACTGTGCTATGGTTAGTGATGAATAACACCACTGGTGATTGTATGGCTCACTTATGAAAGCATGCATAGGTGTAAAGAGTTAAAATAGACACACAGCTGTGCATGATGAAACATAATTTGTAAAGATACTTATTCTTATAAACACTCCCAAACACAACCTTGGAGTAGGTATTACTTCCAGAGTTCACTAAGAACTGTGGTTGTCAAACTTTTTCAGTTAAAGCTGCTAGGGATGCACCAAATCCGTTGTGAAAGATTTGGCCGAATACCGAACCGAATCCGATCCCTAATTTGCATATGCAAATTAGTGAGGGGGAGGGTAAAAGAGAGCCGTGTATGAAGTGAACGGCACAAAAATTTTTTACTTCCTTGTTTTGTGACGAAAAGTTACATGAATTTAAGGATTAGGTTTGGCTAGGCACAAGGATTTGGCCGAATCCGAATCCTGCTGAAAATTGCCGAATCCTGGCCGAATATGGAACCGAATCCTGGATTCGTTGCATCCCTAGTTAATGCCCCAGCTAAAGATATAACCTTTGGCCAGGACATCCCTTGAATGTCCAAGCTTTGGTTATGGCTTCCAAAGCTCTTGAAATGAATACAGATATAAGAAAATATTGGTCAAGATATCAATCATAATATTAAAGGGGTGGTTCACCTTCAAGTTAACTTTTAGTATATTGTAGAAGGGCCAATTCTAAGAAACATTTCAGTTGGTCTTCATTATTTATTTTTCATAGTTTTTTAATGATTTGCAATTTTCTTCTGTTTTGTTGCAGCTTTCAAATGGGGGTCACTGACACCAATTAAAAACAAATGCTCTGTAAGGCTACAAATGTATTGTTATTGCCACTTTTTATTACTTATCATTCTATTCAGTCCATCCCCTATTCAAATCAATGCAGGGTTGCTATGGTAATTTGTACCCTAGAAACCAAATTGCTGACACTGCAAAATAGAGAGCTGCTGAATAAAAAGCTAAATATCTATAAAACCACAAACAATAAAAAATCTAAACCAATTACAAATTGTCTCAGAATATCACTCTCTACATGATAATAAAAGTTAACTCAAAGGTGAACCACCCCTTTAAGAATATCCAAATACAGTCACCCTGGCCTTCTAGTTGGGTGTTTCTAGAAATGAACATTCTCCCCAAATTCTTACCCTAACAGACCTTCAGACTGAGCCTCCCTGACTCAAAGCCCAAAAGTTTAGTGAACCAGTGCCCTAGAAGGCGGCACAAACTCATGTTTGCATGATATGATTATGTCTTTGAGGCCACTGGGCTTAAGTGAAATGTGGGCAAAAATGCAATGTGACTTGTGAGTCACTAATTTGGTTCTACACTAGTGAACTGCAGATGGCTGCTACTATGTGAGAATTCTGTGTAAAAAAATGCAATAAAATGTTGTGCTTTTTTGTAAATGAGCTCCTATGTGTATTAGAGAGAGGGTGGCAAAGAGTATTTTTCACTGTATCCCTTACCTTCGTAAACTCCCATTCTTCATTGCCTGGCACAGTTGTCTTTTTTCCCTTGTACTGGCACTCTCCCAGCTCCACTTGCCCTGGACCATATTTGGAACGCAAACATAGCTGCTTTGCAATGTTGTGGCGCAGTTCCTTGTGTGTGCTATATTCAAAGTACTGCAGAGCAGCAGAAAATAAAAAATAAACATTATTATAACAGTTTATATAAACGGCCATAGAAACAGCTCTCAATGAAGCTGAAAGGAGCAGTGGGGAGTAAGACCTGGAAACTCCCAGCTTTTTATTTTTAGTTGCATATCTGAGCAACCTTGGTTTTAGCAGTTCTAGGAGAGTCAGGAATTCTTAGTAGGTGATTGCACTGATGCAATAAACTATATTGGTAAATGTATTGGTGTGTCAGCACTGTATGATATTAGTGATGGTCGAATTTATTCGCCATGCGCGAATTTGCGATGCTTGTCGAAAACGACGCAAGTCAAAGACATGACTCGACTCGTTTCGCAAATTTTTCACCAATTTGCTAATTTTTCTGCGAAACAAGATAGATTCACCCTTCACTATATGATATCAAATACACTATAGTATTGCAAAGTGCAGATAAGAGCTATGATTATTCCTTATATAATGGCAAATCATTAATCACAATGAATGTTAAAAATGCTAGGCCATAGGCCCTCAGGTACCTATATATAAATATGCCCCTGCATATAATTCCACAATGTGTTCACAGCACTCTGCTGAGTCTGACCTGGTGCACATTGTCGAACTAGACACTAGACAATTTAGAAAACAAAAGAAGCCAGCACTCCTTATTACAACAAATATAAAAATGAAAAAACTGCATGTTACATGTGACATTCTGTAACTCGAGTTCCTTTATCAAACACAGTGAGCACTTATAATATCCAATATATGGCCTTCATACCTTCACCCTTTCTCCCTTACATAAAGAACATTATACAATTTACCCAAAGATTTATAGCATTACTCAGAAAACAAACAGTGATGCAGATCATAATCTTGGTATATTTCCCATGGTTCCAATATCTCTATTAATCTAAATTAATCTATTAATCTAAATCTTTTTTCTTTAAACTACAGCTTTCTATTCCCTCCAATTCTCATTGTTAGAATAAATTTCTATTACTGCGTATCTCAATTGGGAAGAATTATGTCCCGCTTGTTTAAAATTATGTGGATCTGACAATTTTACCATATAATTTCCAACAGAACAATGCTGTTCTGGGCTGAACTGGGCTGAACTGGGCTGAACTGGGCTGAACTGGGCTGAACTGTTTCCACACGGACACTGGATGTAGTAAACTGCATAATTCAGAACATGTACAATAACCCCTTTTTTAATTAAATAACATATATCACAAAGGAGGTTTAAAGAATTTACAGGAGGAAATTAGAGAGCTCATCATAGAGCATTGCAGACTGAGTATTTTCTTTAATACCCCCTGTACAGCCCTTAAACCTGCATCATTTTATATTTATACA
>CM044434.1:131485617-131499279 GCA_024363595.1 Xenopus borealis
AAAAAAAAAAAAAAAAGTCATAATTATGACTTTTTAAAGTCATAATTATGGGATTTAAAAGTCATAATTGATCCCATTTTTTTTTTGCTGGCCCCAGTGCTCTTCCGTAGTAACGCATCGTATGTTCCTGGTATCAGGAGTTAAATTTTGAGCTGGGGTTCATTTGAGTACTTTATGGCCTCCCCATTATGATTGCCACAAATTTTTGGCAATAAGGCTGAAACATTCAACCATGCCTCCTTACACCCTGGGGGTGTATACCCATGACCCACTACAGTCTACTGCAGGGGTCCCCAAACTTTTATACCATGGTGAAACACATTCCCATACTAAACGAATTGGGGAGCAAACAAGAATGAAAAAAAAACTCCTGGGGTGCCATACAATGGCTGTGATTGGCTATTGGTAGCACCTATTTGCACTGGCAGCCTACAATACTTGGCAGTATATTTTGTTTTTATGAAAATAAGACTGGCCTCCATGCCAGGAATTCAAAAATAATCACTTGCTTTGAGCTCACTGAAAGAAACATCCAAGATGTTGCTCACTATTTGGGGATTACTGGTCTACAGAATGGGAAAAAAACTGGGTCCTGTATTCTTTTTAGGTTGATCAACATTTGTGGATTTCAAACAAAGGTGAATTGGCCAAAATTGGTTTTATGGAGCCCCCCCATACATATACATATTATACAGGTATTCTTTCTTAATTCACTGATATTCTAATATACAGCCATACAATCCTCACAATTTACATTTTTAAAATATTTCTATTGAGAGCCAATGATGGCTGGATAATTCTGACTTTGTTTATAGACAAAGTAAAAAAAAAAATAGTTTGCTTTTTGTGCAATCTTTATGGCATTAGCTCTAAATTGGAGTGAAACAAATAAGATACGGAATACAAATTGAATCTACTGACCATCAACTACATTTTGCTGTTTCTCATCGATGAGAAACTGAAGAACTTCACTTTTTACATTTGAAAGGCAGCAAACACATGGTCACAAAGCCAAATATTATTACAGCTAACTATGCTACAGATATTTTATATGGCTCCTATGAGACTACATATACACACCATCTAAAAGGGGTAATTTTTAACCTCTTCCCCTACAAACATGCTTGTCCTATTAATTTTTAGTTCTCATTTAATTCCTAATCAAAACAAATTATACTGCAGTTCAAGGCAAGGCAATTTGTTTTAGGAAGGAAGCACAAACACACAATAGTTTTGGCATGATCCACTATAGAATTCAGGCATTTAATGAAAGGATAAAAAAGGAAAATCCCACAAGCTATGTTCTATTCACGCCATTCTCCGGAGAACATTAATAGAAAATGAACTCTTTTGTAAGCATGTCATTCTGGAAACCAAATACTTTTAATCATCTCAAATACATTTGCAAGCTTTAGAGACAAGCCTCATTGCAGAGGCTCAAGCAGATCCAATGGAGTCAGCTGCTTTATTAAGAACACTATCTATATCATACATTATGTCTGAAAGACTGGAGGGCCCATTGTAAGAAACAAAGAGTAAGTACAAGTAATTTTAATGTCACCCATGTTAGTACAGCACAGTTGTTGAGATCCCACCTAATTGGAATGGCCACAGGAAAATAAGTATGTTTTTTTTCAACTATGCGATCGAAGCAACTAATCCAGTGAACATGACTGTGAAGATTTTCATTCATCCAGGTCATGGTATATCTAATATATGTAATTCTAAAAAAACAACTGGACTTGCTGAGTAATCCTGGAAGACGTTTCACTACTCATCCGTGCAGCTTCTTCAGTGAACATTTCATTACAACCAACCTTGTGAAAAATGACTGAGAAGTTTGTAATTTACAAGCAGCCAATCACAAGCAAGCCAGGGTTTCTTCTGCATGATTGCACCCTCATGGCAGTGGCCAGTACTACAGCTCTAGTTTTCTCTTGACAAAGAAAAACTAATTCTATCACACTGTGGGACATCCTATGCAACAACTGTTAAGCTTTGAGAGTGTAATAAGGGGAATCCATTAGGGGTATCATAACAGTTACAACAAATATTCAATACCAAGGAAGAGAATTACACTGGCAGTTAATTAAAACACTAATCAAGCAAACATTGGTTGGTTCTTTTAAAAGCATTTAGCTGCTGGAACTTACCATCTTCACTGGCATCATCTACTAGAATGATCTCTTTCAGCAGGATGGCTGGTGAGGTGTATAAGACACTATACACTGTACGAAGAAGAGTTGACCAAGCCTCATTGTGAAAGACAATTATAACACTGGTTGTGGGCAGGGCAGGGCAGCGCTTGAATTTCTGCTCAATGCACCTGTAATATGGGAAAAGAAAAGGAAGCAGCTGATTAGCATTCCCTTACAACTAACTGAAAGCACATCAGTCAGCTGATCATATTTAAAACACACTGAACCTATAATGCTTTACAGCCTTTATTTAGGCCAAGCATTCTATCCCCTACTGTTAAGCACATTATGAGAGAGGATGGTTGCCAAACTTCTAAATCATGGTCTGAAACATTAATTAGAAATATGTAGGGAAGGATCTTTACAAAGCTCATTTCTAGCTTTTCAACACCAGCGTGAATGGTTCTTTTACAGGCTGCATACCTCTGTTCTACTTCAAACAGGGGAAAGGTTCCACATGAAAGCTCGGGTTTTCCTGCTGCCTTCAAATAAAACAATGATTCGCCTTTCATTTTTCCTATTGACTAGCCATGGAGACAGCTGTTACAGTTTTCAGATTTTTTTTGTTGTTGTTAATAGTTTTCGAAAGGGAAGTTACTCAAAGGGGGTGGCTTCCCTACTTGAAATTAAATTGATTTAGGCACTTCTCTTTCTCCTTGGTTTAAGTGAAAAGCAGGCCCCCCAGGGAAGGCATTTTTTTAACCTATTGTTATGGACACACCTGCCAAGGCAAGGAACGACACCCGCTGTGGAATATGAGCTTGCCCAAATCTTTCAGCTACACTAGAAAAGCTCCCACAGATACAACAATTGTTAAATGTAGTCTGATGACCCACTGTAGCATGCAACAGCATAGTTAGAAGATCCAACTGAAAGGGCTCAGTTAAAGTACAGAAGCCGGAGTTTATGGACTACCTTAATTGGCCTTAGCACAAAATTCCAACTAGAGTGTTAAAATTTGTTTCCAGTGTGGCCTGAAATATTCCATTGGAGTTTGTGCAATTTCCTCTATTACTCATAAGTTATGATGACAGAATCATAACAGAATTGACAGACATGACTGAATTTCATAGACTACTTATACATACTAGTAAAATAAAAAGGGCTCATTTACTGACACCAAGTGCTACATGCAAAGTCACAATAAAACAATAGCATCAGTGAAATATATACCCCCATAATGAATACTTAATCAATAGTTAAATAAACTAAGATATCAGTAAATACCACCCTTTACATATTTTCCTTGAACCCCCATTTCGTGATGGTCTGTGTGCTGTCTCAGAGATCATCTGACCAGAAATACTGCAGCTCAAACTGTAACAGGAAGAAGTGTGGGAGGAAAAGACAGAACGATGTCCATTAATTGGCTCATGTGACCTGTATGTTTGCCCTTGGTTTGCTTTTGTGCACCATGAATTGTATGGTCGACAGGGGTGGCCCTTAGTACTTAAAATGGCAATTCCTACACACTACTTAAAAAGTATATATGGAAATGAGTTATTTAGGTAAAGCATGGTTTTAAATATAAGCTGTTCTTTGCAGTATGTTTTTAAAGAGATATTCTTCAAGGTTATATTTCCTTTAAAGGGATTGTTCACCTTCCAAACTATTTCAGTTCAGTTGTTTTCAGATAAATATTTTTTTCAATTACTTTCCATTATTTATTTTTCACTGTTTTTCAAAAATCTAAGTTTAAAGTCGAATGTTCTTCTCTCTCGGGGGTAAATTTATCAAAGAGTGAAGTTCCGCCACTAGGGTAAAATTCTACAGCTCTCCATTCATTTCTATGGGATTTTGAAAGGCGTATTTATCAATGGGTGAAAGTGAAATTTCACCCTTTGATAAATACGCCTTTAAAAAGCCCATAGAAATGAATGGAGAGCTGCAGAGTTTCACTCTAGTGGCAGAACTTCACTCTTAACTTCACTCTTTGATAAATATACCCCTCGGTGTTGGCGTCTGGCAGCTTAGTAATTCAGGTGCAGACTGTAAACTGTTACAATTTTGCAACATTTAGTTGATACATTTCTCAGCAGCATCTCTGGAGTATTAGCAACTATTGTATCAATTCTAACAGCCGCCTGTAATGAAACCCAGTGATTCTGTTCAGCAGGGACAAAGATAAGAAAGGTATCAGCTAAATGTATCAATTTAGAACAGTTTCCCCTATATGTAATATAAGGCACTAAGTTTGCCCAGGGGCAGTAACACATGGGAACCAATAAGATGCTTGCATTTAAACAGCTGACTAGTGAATGCTACCTGCTGATTGGTTGCTATAGGTTACTGCCCTTGGGCAAACTTAGTGCCTTTTATTACATAACCCCATTTATGGGGTTGGCGACCCCTCATTCCCAGAGCTGCTTAAAAATGACACTTTAAACTTCAATATTAGAAAAACAATCACAAATAGAAAGTAATTGGAAAAAGTCTTTATTTCTGGTGATTTATCTGAAACCAACTAGTTGTTTGAAGGTGAACAACTCCTATAGGCTGGGGACAGACAGGGAGATTCGGGGAGATTCTGTCGCCTGGCGTTTAATAGCAGGCGACAATCACCCCGAATTTCCTTCTCCCTGTCTGCCGCTAGTATTAATGACAAAGTGCCAGCGCCTGTGCACACACAGCGCGGCGATTTCCGGAATCGCCCGAAGATACTTCATGAGGAAACTTCGGGCGATTCCGGAAATCGCCACGCCGCGTGTGCACAGGCGCTGGCGCTTTGTCATTTAAACTAGCGGCAGACAGGGAGAAGGAAATTCGGGGAGATTGTCGCCTGCTAAAAACGCCAGGCGACAGAATCTCCCCGAATCTCCCTGTCTGTCCCCAGCCTTAGGGAAGATGTTCATTCAAAGGCTCACTTGTGGCCTTTTCTTTGTATTTTGCACAATGCACCTCATACAGAAAAGTGAAAGCAGCCGGCTCATTGGCACAAAGAGCAAGAATAGAAACAGATCCTGTCTTTTGTGGACAGAGTTTATTTTCATTTATGTTTGTGCTTGTGTTAGTAACTGAACCCTCAAGAAATAGTGAGGATGTGGTATTTTTGAGGTGAGCACATATATGCTGAAAGGAAATGCATTTATATGACAAGAAATTGGCAGAAAAAAACAAAACATCTCCTCCTAGAAAATGAACATACCACACTTGGCTTCATATAGAACACTTCTTATTTATTTTTATCTTAGTGATGCTGTTCGGGTCTGAACTTTCTATTCGGTTTTCCAGCCTTGTGAAACCCATACAATAATCTGGCCAATAAATAAAAACATTTCAATACAAATATACTCACCTTAACATGGCTTAGTTATTATAAAGTACAGTTCATTTATGATTATTGCAGAAACAAAACAAGCAAATCTTAGTTGCATAGTTAAGTTGGGTTGAAAAAGACCAATGTCCAATCAAAAATAAGAAATTGTTTTTCTAAATTAGCATTTCTGTTTTTTAGAACTGTACAATATATCCCATACCTGTAATTAGAGGTTTGGGCTTACTCATCAAGCAAAATAAAAAATAAAGATAGGGTTGCCGCCCCGGTGGTTTTTGAACTGGACATCTCAGTTTTTCAAAGGGCTGTCAGCTCAAAACTTTCAGTCCTGTTCAGAAAACTAAACAGGTAACCCTGCCCCAGTTTCATAAACCCATTGACGTCATTGTGCCTTTCTCTGATGTCATCATGCCCACCCCTTCATCACTGCCCCACCCCAATGCTATCTGCCTCGCCCCCTTTGTTGGGTTTAGCCACTGGCAAAAGTGGCATCCTGTCTGTGATCAAGTTGGGCAACTGTAATGTAAGGACTAGCATGTGAATAGCCCATTACTGACATAACCAGAGTGCAGTGCCATGGAACCCTTTAACTTGTGTCAAACAGTTAGTGAAAGACCTGGTACTGGGATGGAGGTTCACCTTCTGGCGGGACAATGGCCCTGAAAACACAGCTAAACCTGCACTGGAGCAGTTTAAGAGCCAGAATGGTCCAGTTAAAACCCAGACCTCAATCCCACTACAAATGTGTGGCAAGAAATTGCCTTTAGTAATAGTTTCCAATCCAGCCTAACAGAATTTGAGGAATACTGCTATGATGAAAGGGTGGTGACATCACTTGGGGGTGAAGTGATGACATCACATGACAACTTACTGCTGCTTTCAAAGTAAAACTCCTAAACTTGGTTGCCCTTTTATTAGACACCAGTGGGATCACCTGACTTTAGTTGGAGGGGTGGGAGCTACAACAAGGAACTGGTCACTGCTCCTGTATGAACTATAAAAAAACAATGGCAGCCATTCAAGCACAGGATACACAGTAGATAACAGAGATGTTCTGATACATCCCATTGTATATTACAGATCGTATCTGTTACTTGCTGTGTATCCTGTGCCTTTTTTTCCTTTTTTGGTATTGAATGGCTGCCCCCATGGCTACATAGCAGCTTGTTTACATAAACTATAGTTTCTGAAGCAAACATTCCAGTTGTACCAGTGCAGTGCAACAGTACATAATATTTGAATTACTTGAAAACACTTTCTTTTTTTTTAGCATTACTTTTACTTTAACGGTGTTTGTGTTTGATATGTATTGATAACACCTGCATTGTGGTATACAGTTTAAACAACAGGAAAGAAGATTTAGAATAAAGGTGTGTAACTGTTGGGGCATAACCTGTGGTCAGTACGATGAGGTTAATAAAACTGCACAAGGTGCAGAGCACTAAACCAGGTGACACAAGGCGGCCCTGTTCTCACCCCTCCCAGAGGCTGAATGGTACCCACGTTATGGAAAAAAAAATAAAAAATTAGGGGCCATTATATCTGCAATTCCAGGTTTGTTCAGTGAGTGTGAATCTCCGGAAAAGTGTAGCACACAAAGGAATTACATGACCTATCTAAAAGCCATTGGTCTACAATCTTATACTTATATATTGCCATGCAAGCATACTATAATTATATATAATATATGTGCATGCCAGGTGAAGTTTGCGTTCTAGTCATATAAAGTATTGATTCAGTCCCCTTCAGCAGGATAATACTCATAAACATAGTACAAAATATGCACTGTACACACTAGTTTAAAGCAGAGTAATATTTTCCCTCTTTTTGGCTTAACTCTGGTAATATGAAAAGGTATAATTTGAATGATTCTTACACTGGAGGTCTGGTGTCAGGGCCCAAGGCTCTGTGAAGGGAAATCCTATCGCTGGCATATGCATTGAAGCAATGCTTGTCAAATCCTTTTTCTTTTTCTTTTGTCTCCTCTTCAGTCCAGCTGTCCTTTTTAAATCCTTTCCCATCAGCACCAGGGCTATTAGGGTCTTGTGGAGGTCTCTCCATAAATGCTTTAAGTTCTGCTGGTGTGTAATACCCAGGTAGGCATGACTTTTTGTCTTCTTCAGGTGCTGCTTCTTGAACAGGGGGCATAATTTGGAGCTTTGGCATAGAATCCTTTAAATTGTTCACAGCCCCCATCATCATATCAATCATTTGATCTTTTCTCACAACTATGTTTTTTATCCAAGGGTCATCTTTATCTCCATTCCCCACATCTTTGTGCATGAAGAACACAAATATCACAAAAACAATGCCCACCATAGCCAGCTTGAGGGGTCCATAGTTCCTTCGAAATAACCTCATTGTTATAAAGTTATCACTAAAGTCACAATAGTTTAAGAAAATCAAATCTTCTATAACTTCATACAAGATTAGTCAGCAGTCACATAGACCTAGAAATAAGGGGAAAAAACAAAAAGTTGAAGCTGCAGCCCATAATTCCAAACAGGTTATTTCCAGCAAACGTAAACTGTCACTACAACTATTATTACGGATAATAATACAACTTGGATAATAATGGCTATACTATAATAATAATACTGCTATACCTATATGTATAGTAGTATAGTCGTGTTCACCAAGTTTCGGCTGTCATTGGGGCCTCCTTGATAAAGGTCCCAACGAGGGCCGAAATGTTGGTGAACACGAGTGATGACTAATAAACCTGACTGAGAAGTAATCGGAGTGCTGGTCCCTATTTGAATTTTACAAGTAAAAAATGTTCTCCCCTTCCCACCCATAATTTGCATATGCAAATCAGGGTTCGGATTCGGTTTGGTATTCGGCCAAATCTTTGTGGAAGAATTCAGGGGTTCAGCCGAATACAAAATAGTGGATTCGGTGCATACCTAATATATATAGATGCACACACATACATATGTATATATAGCTGCTCTTAAAGTAACCATAAATTTGCTAATTGTATTTTCCTAAATTAACTACGAAACTGTAAAAAACAAAAAAAAAAACCTTTTTTTTTTACTTCCGGGAGAAAAAAAAAATTTACATTGTATCTAGGAGTAAGGGGGGAATGTAATTAAAGTTGCAAAGAGAAAAACACACCAAGAGTAAAAATCCACATCTCGCAATGTAATATTGTTCCTTAAACGGTTATTCTTTTGGAACAAACATTGCGACTTTTTCAGTAAGAAGTTTAATTACATTAAAAATTCGAAAACGGCCTTCTGCTGGTGGAAGTGGTCGCTAAACAGTTTCTGGGTTCGCAAAAAGGTATATTGCATTTGCACAAAGCAAAATTTCTTTGCGCAAAGGCTTAACTATTAGCATTGGGAATAATTTTTGCATTACCAACGTATATTACATTCCCCTATTACTCTTTTAGGGTAATTGTGGGCAATACTGAGCGATTGAAACTTTGCACAAGCTTTACACATTTCTCCAGCCATCCTCACAGCCAGGCAACAAGCAATGAAGTGCAACATAACAGAAATAATTATTGTGTGCACTGGAAAGCCATCTACTATTCATAATATCCAATGTTATAGAGAATTGTTTCATTGCAGTAAATGAGTAGTTGAACACTATGAAGATGCACAACGTGTTTTGCATCAAAAAACCTTTATCAGTTGATTATATTGTTTATATGAAAGCATTCGATGAGGGATCTTTGATACAAAAACATGTTGTGCATTTTCGAACAAAAGGATGACTTGCTGATAAATGTGGTTCTCCACAATTATATTGTTATTGATATTGTTATTGTTTCTGATTTGTAAAGTTTGGAAGGTATGGTGACACCCAACTCTGTATGAGGAACTGATTTACAGGAAAGACTAGGGGAGATCATCACATGCCCCCTGATCTGAAGACAAAAAGATTGGTAACATTCTGGTAAAGATATTGGTAACTTTATCTGTATTAGTGAATGGAAACTCTATCACCCAGCAGTCTCTATGGCAGCAAGAATTTTTAAATAAACGTGTCTAGCTTCTTGTGTAACACCAGAGACCAGTACAATACCCTTGGGGCAGCAAAATGAATAGGATAAAACAAAGGGAATTGTGCACATGCTATTTTAGAAGACACAGGCTAGGTTTAGCAAACATAAAAAAATACATATATTTTTTAACAGGCAATAGTTAAAACCTAATCTGGCCACCTGGCAGAATGTATAGATTAGTTTATACAGCAGCAATTTTTCACATTTGGCCAGGTCATGCAGAATAATGATTTCCTATCTTTTTTAGCTTCAAAAAATCTAATAAATGTGTAGTGGGATAACAGATAGGATTAGTTGTATCTAGGAGTGTCTATGGTATAGAACAAGGATAAGATACGCGCAGAGTATAAGGATTTTGGCATGTCACATTGTGTTATGATACCTGACTTTAACCTCCCCTATTCATCCTTCTGTTTCAGGAGCATTGTGTGTTACCAGTCCCAAAGTTACAATCTTATCTCCTACATTGTTGTCCTTGAAAGATAAAAAGGTTAACTTGCCCACAGCAAGTGGTTTGTTTGGCTGATCCCCATCCAGTGCAGCATCTTGTACCAATAAAGGGGCTGACCTCTAGGTTTAGAGAGACAAAGAGTGGATTCTCTAGTGCCTGTGGATGGGGCCAAGTGCTTTCCTTCTCTTAGTGCCATGCCAGGAAACGCATTATTAATGGATGGTGTCTATTTCCACTTCAGAGCTTTGTGAAAGCCTGCTACTATGTTCAGAGCTGCAGCACAGTGAAGGAACCGAAGCATACATTCTGATTTTTTGTATCACTTTCTAGTCTTCTCTGACATTTGTGTTAAAATTGAAATAACCTGCAGTGAACGATAACGTGTGTTATCTAGGTACAAAGTGCCTCACTGCGTTAAAGGGACATCGTCATTTTCTTACTATGCTTAGGATATGGGTGGATACCTATACTTGTATTGCTCTTTACCTTTGGTGTGGTCCTGGCTATGGAGAGATGCTTCCAACGATTTCATACCAGTGATTCTTGCTCTTAGTTTAACAGCAAAAATACGACATTCAAATACGTATTCAAAATACGACAGAAAAAAAGGGCAACCAACCAAACAGTACATAATGTTGTACTTAAGGTCACCTTTAAACATTGTCTTCTGCTTTGCATTATTGCTCATTTTCATGATTTTTATTTTTTTAGCTAGACGCCTAAACCTGCTGAAGACCATCAAGTTTATCTTTCCAGTGTCAAAGTTGAACAATATAATAGAATTCCTGTAACCTCCAAGGAGACGTTTATTGACTGATCAGAAACGAGATTCGTAGGTCAGGTTTCTCTGTTGGGAAAATCTTACCATATCACATAGACTCAACAGTGCCTGCATTCAGATCACAGCAGTGCCTTGGTATCTGTGCCCACTGCTGCACTGGAAACATTTGCAAAGGCAAAGAGTCACAAGGCTCGGAGGCCAGCCTGATTTTTTCAGGGGTGTTTTTATTCACTGAAATATGGCTACAAACTAACATGATAACCAAAAGTAAGAAAAATAAATCCCAAAAGTCTAATCCTGCAACAGGATCTTTACTGTTCGTGACTAAGTAGGGAGGCAGCACCCCCAAATGCTTAGCCCCACCATTGCCATAAACTCAACTTCTGCAATAAGCCCATCCAGTAGCACAAATTAGTGGATGCGATTGATCATTGGAACATTTATCTAGCCTATTTTTTGCTTTATTCTTTTTTATTAAGTCTAGTTAATTGTAGGCAACATAAATGTTGCATCAGGCACAAATATATACATTTTATATTGAGGGGCACATATACTAATGGTTGAAGTGAAAATTCGAATGAAAAAAATTCGAATTTCTTAGTAATTTTTAGCTACTTCAACTATAAAAAAAGCCCAAAATTTTAGTTGAATTGAAAAAATTCAAAAATTCGAATTTCAAAGTACTGTCTCTTTAAAAAATTTCACATTCGACACTTTGCCACCTTAAACCTGCCGAATTGCTATTTTAACTTATGGGGTGACTTCCTGGAATCTTTAAAGGGGTTGTTCACCTTTGAGTTATCTTTTAGTATAATGTAGAGAGTGATATTCTGAGACAATTTGCAATTGGTTTTCATTTTTTATTGTTTATGGTTTTTGAGTTATTTAGCTTTTTATTCAGCAGCTCTCTAGTTTGCAGTGTCAGCAATTTGGTTTCTAGGGTACCCTAGCAACCCTGCATTGATTTGAATAAGACCCTGGAATATGAATAGGAGAGGGACTGAATAGAATCATAAGTAATAAAATGTGGCAATAGCAATACATTTGTAGCCTTACAGAGCATTTGTTTTTAGATGGTGTCAGTGACCCCCATTTGAAACCTGCAAAGTAACAGAAGAAAAATGCAAATCATTAAAAATCTATGAAAAATAAATAATGAAGACCAATTGAAAAGTTTCTTAGAATTGGCCCTTCTACAATATACTAAAAGTTAACTTGAAGGTGAACCACCCCTTTAAGAAGTGTTTTTTAAATTTATTTTTATTTGATCGTAAATGGACCTATTCAATCCATTTGCGATTGAAAATACCCTTAAAAAAATGTGATGGTCGAATTTCGAATTTTCTTCAAAATTCGACCCCGAGTAAATCTGCTCCTTAGAGTATCCAACAAGCTGAATGCAAACTCATGACATATGAAGCATGATGAATGAATCCTTAATTTATACAATTGGCAACAATCTATTTAACGACACTTTAGTTTTTTATTTAACTGGTCTAGTTTTTACCCTTTTTACTTAGTTGTGGGATTTTAGCCAAGTAACCCTTCTCCTCTATAAAGTATTATTTAACCTGAGTAAAAGGAACAGTTCATTGTAAAAATAAAAACAATTAAATACTGTAGATAGGCTGTGTAAAATAAAAAATGTTTCTAATATAGTTAGTTAGCCAAAAATGTAATGTATAAAGGCTGAAGTGTAGTCACCAAATGTCAAATATACCACAACACTACTTCCTGCTTTGAAGCTCTCTAACTCAAAGTTAGTCAGCGACTTTAAAGGAACAGTTCAGGGTAAAATTAAAAACTGGGTAAATAGATAAAAAAATGTTTCTAATATAGTTAGTCAGGGAAAAATGCAAACTATAAAGGCTGGAGTGACTGGATGTCTAATATAATAGCCAGAATACAACTTCCTGCTTTTCAGCTCCCTAAATCTGAGTTAGTCAGCGACTTGAAGGGGGACCACATGGGACATAACTGATCAGTGAGTTTACAATTGATCCTCAGCATTCAGCTCAGATTCAAAAGCAACAGTTATGACCAATGTGGCCCTCCCTCAAGTCACTGATTGGATACTGCCTGGTAACCAGGGTAACCAGTCATTGTAAACCAAGAGAGCTGAAAAGCAAGAAGTAGTATTCTGTTCTGTTAGGTTAGACTTACAGTCACTCCAGCCTTTATACATTACATTTTTGCCTAACTAACTATATTGAAAACATTTTTTATATTGCTCTGCCTATCTATTTACCCAGTTTGTTACTGATCCTTAGCATTCAGCTCAGATTCAAAAGCAAACATTTATGAGCCATGTGGGACAATTCACTCAACTCACTGATTGGTTACTGCCTGGTAATAAGTGGAAACCAAGAAAACTGCAAAGCAGGAAGCCGGCACCTTTGGTTGGGGATAATATTTTTGCCCAACAAGTACCCTTTGAAGAACTATGGTGACAGTATCAGATGTAAATTGAATTTCACTTTTCTTAATTTTTCAGAGCTATCAATTTACCCAGTTTTTACTTTTATACTGAACAATTCCTTTAAGCGGCAATAAAGATTCTGAAAGCTTCATGTATATAAAAAGCCGCAGATATGGGCCGCATACCCTGATAGTAGATGATACCTGGGTGCTCATGCATGTAGAATACATATTGAAGCAGAAGGTGATGGCATTCACAGGATTTGCAAAAAACAAAAACAAAACCGGAGATAAAAGTTAAAAAGTTTATTAACCCAACGTTTTGGATTTGGATTAATAAACTTTATTTTGCAAATCCTGCGAGTGCCATCACCTTCTGCTTCATATATATATATATCACCATGGCTATCTGAGTGCACCTATCTATCATATATATATATATATATATACAGTCCAGCTATTTTGCACACCTTAAAAGAATCAAAGCATTTGTTGCGTAATAAAACTTAGCATTTATTTGCT
>CM044434.1:131503722-131538801 GCA_024363595.1 Xenopus borealis
GAAACATAGTGATATTTATTTCTTTAATGCATATCCGATATATATATATATATATATATAGGATAGATAGGTGCACTCAGATAGCCATGGTGATGCCTAGGTGCTGGAACAAAAATTTATATCTATAAAGCAAAAAAAATCCGCACACATAGGTCTTGATGAGTGAAAAAAAAGCTGGTAGATTTATTTCAACGTTTCGGCTTACAAACGCAAGCCGGCTTGAGTTTGTAAGCCGTTAACAATTTACAATTTAAACCATTAACAATTTATGTCAGAGCCTACAGTGCTGACCCCCAAGTAAGAGTGCTGGTACTGTTGATTGTATTTCTCTAGACTTCATTCTTTTTTATACAGAAATCTGCCACAACATACATGGGTAAAAATGCATCACATTTATGCCACTCTTGTTTTTTTTTCATCTGAGTGCACAATTTCATATATTTGTTTCTTCTACTATTGGAGTCTCCCTTTAAAAAACAAATTTGCATTCCAAGAAACATGGACACAAATGTGAGCTAGAAGTATGATGTTTATTCATGTTTGGGAACACATTGTTTTTTTTCCAGCCCAATGGTTTTGAATTGATCTATTCTAGTTCGCACTGCCCAGCATTTCTATAAAGCCTTTTGCAGACACTTGAGAATATTGAACGCCAAATATGGGGGAAGGGGGTTTTGCCAATATACTAAACTTCCTAAGCTGTAGGTGTTGTATGACTGTTTAAGTAAAGCTCATAATTGAAAGAGCGTTTATCTTCCATGTCACCAAGTGCAACGTTGCATCAGGAACTTTCAGTAGCACATCCTGCTTCTCACAAACAATACAATGTCACCGTGGGCATGTACCACAGCATTCCATACATCCTGCAAATGCTCAGGCTGTCTAAACCTCTCACAGTTGCATACGATATATAACTGAGCACATAAAATCTAGAATCAGATGGTGGTGACAGACAGCTATAGCTTATTAGGGTGTAAAAAACTCTCCTGATAAAGCAACTATTTCCCTAAAAAGTCTCACAATTTGCAGTAGTCTTGCTAACAACACTTAGGGGCAAATTTACTATTATTCCCCAAAATAAACTCGCAATTCGATAAGTATTCGACCATCGAATGCTTATCGAATTGTTTTAGGCTATCGTTTTGCTCGATATCTGATTTCTCGATGAATTCGTACGATCGGATACCAATCGTTCGATTTCACGAAAAAATCATGAAATTTCGAACAATCAAACACTCCGATTGTACAAATGGTATTCGAGCAGGACTTAGCCTCCCATAGGCTTCTATTACAATTTGGTAGATTCAATCTGGCGAAGTAGTCAGTCGAATAAATTGAAAAATTTTGATTCCTTCTGTCATCAAAATGATTGCATTATCGAATATCCGATCATTCGATCTATTTGATAGTCGATGATCGAAGAGGCCAAATTTTACATTAAGATTTCACGAAAAAATCGTATGATCGTTAGTCGATCGAACTTCAATCATTTCACGTGAATTTCGTAAATCATCCCCTTAAAGATGAGTCAGAGAATTCTCTTAAAGCCATAGGGGCAGATTTACTAAGGGTCGAATTTTAGGGTTAAAAAACCCTCGAATTCGACCATGCGAATAGTTTGGGAATAAAAATTCTCCAAATTCTAAGGATTTTTACCGCTATTCAATTGGTCGATCGAATAGTAAAAATTCGATTGATCAAATCGTTCGAATCAATGGATTAGAATGATTTTAACCATTCGATCAAATTTTTTTATTCGATCAAACTTTTTGAATCCCAATTCGGTAGCATTGATCTGGCAAACTAGGCAGTCGAATAAAAATTTAAAGGGGAAGTACTTCGACTGTCGAATAGTCGAATCATCGAATAGATTTTTATTCGAATCATTCCATTCGATCACATTTTTTGAATTCACCGGTCAAATTTGTATTAAAAAACAATCGAAAATTTGAATTAAAAACTTTTTGAAAATTCGATCGAACTTCGAATCCTTCATGTGAATTTAGTAAATCTGCCCTATACTGTCATGGGAAAACGTGCTTTTTTTCAAAATCAGTTAATAGTGCTGTTGCAGCAGACATGCATTGAAATATGTTTTTCAAAAGGACAAACTGATTTTTTAATATCTGACGTGGGGCTAGACATATTGTCAGTTTTCCACATGTCACCAGTCATGTGACTTGTGCTCTGATAAACTTCAGTCACTCTTTACTGCTGCACTGCAAGTTGGAGTGAAATAACCCTCTCCCCTCCAAGCAGTTCATCAGAAGAACAATGGGAAGGTAACCAGATAACAGTTTCGAAGAACAGCACTCAATAGTAAAAACCTATGTCCCACTGCAAACCCAGTCAGTTACATTGAGTAGGAGAAACAACAGCCTGCCAAAAAAGGAGTTCTATAGTGCAGCACTGGCTCTTTTTGAAAGCACAGGACCAGGCAAAATGACTTGAGATGGCTGCCTACATGCCAATATT
This sequence comes from Xenopus borealis, assembly GCA_024363595.1. NCBI lineage: Eukaryota > Metazoa > Chordata > Amphibia > Anura > Pipidae > Xenopus > Xenopus borealis. The sequence continues at coordinate 131,506,198 of CM044434.1, forward strand.
ATAACTAAAAAAGTACACTTGTATCAGGAATGAAATACTATATGGTAGAGTGATTTATTTGAAAGTAAACAAGTGTAATTTAGGAATGAAAACTACACCATTAAATAACAGAATCCATTTAATATACACCTAGGGTTGCCACCTTTTCTGGTAAAAAATACCGGCCCTACATATTTATATTTTTTCCCTATTAATAACATTAGGATCAACCATCATTTTTACCGGCCAGGCCGGTAAAGTACCTGCCAGATGGCTACCCTAAATACACCCCAGGTTCCAAGAATTCCAGATAAAAGATTCCACACCTGTAAACAACTTGTGCTGTAATGTATTTTATATTATGTTAGTGGATAACCATTTAAGAGTTTTTGGAAAATCTGGAATATGAAATATTAAAGGGATCCTGTCATGGGAAAACATGTTTTTTTTCAAAACGCATCAGTTAAAGGGGTTGTTCACCTTCCAAACACTTTTTTCTGTTCAGTTGTTTTCAAATTGTTCCCTAGAAATAAAGACTTTTTTTTCAATTATTTTCCATTATTTATCTTTTACTGTTTTTCCTAAATCTACATGTAAAGTTGAATGTAATTCAGGTCTCTAAACTGATACAATTTTGCAACATTTAATCGATACATTTCACAGCAACATCTCTGGAGTATTAGCAACTATTGTATCAATTCTAACAGCTGCCTGTAATGAAACCCAGAGATTCTGCTCAGCAGAGACAAAGATAAGAAATGTATTCATTAAATGTATCAGTTTACAACAGTTGGGGGGGGGGGGCCGCGAACCTCCCTCCCAGAGCTGCTTTAGAAGGTGAAAAATGACACTTTACACTTCAATATTAGAAAAACGGTTACAAATAGAAAATAGACAGTAATTGGAAAAAGTCGTTGTTTCTGGTGATCTATCTGAAAATAACTAGTTGTTTGAAGGTGAACCACCACTTTAATACTGCTGTTCCAGTAGACTTCTGCACTGAAATCCATTTCTCAAAAGAGAAAACAGATTTTGAAATCTGACATGGGGCTAGAAATTTTGTCAATTTCCCAGCTGCCCCTGGTCATTTGACTTGTGCCAGCCAGGAGGGAACAGCTTTCTGGCAGGCTGTTATCTTTCCTTCTCAATGTAACTGAATAGAACGCAGTGGGACATGGGTTTTTTACTATATTTTAAGTGCTGTTCTTCGATCTACAAGGCAGCTGTTATCTTGGGTTAGGGAGCCGTTATCTGGTTACCTTCCTATTGTTCTGTTGTTAGGCTGCTGGGTGGGGGAAAGGGAGGGGTGATATCACTCCAACTTGCAGTACAGCAGTAAAGAATGATTGAGGTTTATCAGAGCACAACTCATATGTCTAGCCCAATGTCAGATTTCAAAGTGAAATATAAAAAAATCTGTTTGCTCTATTGATAAATGCATTTCAATGTAGAATTCTGCTGGAGCAGCACTATTAACTGATGCATTTTGAAAAAAATGTTTTCCCCATGACAGTATCCCTTTAAGGACACACACTGGTGACTGCTTATTGGAGATTAAATACAGAGACATAGCGATTGGTCGATTGGAAAATCCATCCTAACCCAACACCTCTTAACCTTGGCCTGAGGTTGTGAAGGGATTTTAAGACCCAAGACCTGGTTGATGTCAGTGATGACGTCAGGAACAGGTGAGGTCCACAAACACTATCATACCAATGATATGGCTAGCTCTTTGGGCAATTACAACATGCATCCAAAGTGGTGGCTCATTTTTGGTCTGAATCAGCCCAACCCCAGGGCTTCTAGCCATCGAACATCAGTGGAAATATTACACAAAATATGACCAATCCCAATACAAAGTGGAAGCCCCTTACACACACGCAAGGGCACCTGTTGACCCTGCCCAATATCTATACACTATGAATATCAGTTGGTTCAGGGATCTGACAGATTTAAACATTTTATCTGCCAATGCATCAGCACATGAGGAAGTGAAGAGACTCTCAAACACGGGCTGATTGGATGGAGAGACTACCCTTTAGAAGGGATGCGAGGGGAATGTATGTGGCACAATACGTTGGATATAAACATGGTGTTGACCAGTAAGTCAGATCTCTGGACTGAAATGTGTCAAACTGGAATAGGTTAAGGCCACCTGAATCCACTAAATTTGGTCACAGGTCCTCCTTGCTTTCTGGTTGATTAAATTTTGTGTGAATAGTTAAAATTCAATACATGTGGCTACATGCTATTAGTAATTATGCCTTAATGTGTTTAATTTTCAATGTCCATTCTGTATATTCTTGTGCCTATGACTGTGTCTCAAGTTTTATGCACAATAGCAATACTTATATAAAAAAAAAAGAATCAATTATAACAATAATAAGAGAACACTTTAGGAATTGGGGAGATAAAGAAACACTCACTGTGAAGTTCAGTTATGGGAAGCAGCTATAGAAAATTATGCAGCTCAAAGGTCTAGTCCATAAAGATTCCAGCACAGCAAACACTTGGCACCACACCTTTATTATAACCTTTACAAGCAGAACTAGGAGTGTCTAAAGGCTATGAGATGACATGGTGTAGCTGTGAGTCACATTAAATTCACGAGAGTAGGAAAATACATTACTTGTTCAACCTTCTAAGACAAACATAAAAGGGAAGTATTGCATCTTACTATGAGAAATAAGCAATTTTAATATTCCCAGTTGTAATTTTGCCTAAATAAATGTACCATTGGCTGTAGTACCTTATCAGCTGTACTGGGAAGAAAATATTGCCTATAGGCAGCAATGGAACAGCACCATTATCTCTGACTTTTTGCAAACTGATATTTAAATGAAACATTCCAAGAAGAAGCAGGTCCTATGTTCCACCAACTTTAAAAACCCTATAACATTCATAAGCAAGGCTACAGCTAAAATTAAACCTTGTCAATGGCATTCAATTCAATTCAGGCACCCTAGAAATGGAGTATAATAAAATCCATGCTTCTCACATTTTGCTCAACTCCTTACAATGGTAATATGAAGCACAGAAGAAATGTGGGGCTAAACCCTTTTGTTCCTCTATTTAAAAGAGACAAGAGCTTGGACACAAACCCCCAGACCAATTATGCTGAACTAAATTTCTACCATTTCTGCAACAACTAGGAACTTATTTCAAGATGTGTACAACCTTGAGTTGGAAATAGAATGTTCACAGGCTCTACCAGCCTATAGGCAGACCAACAGAATATACAGTATAGTAATAACCTTAATAATTGTGGACTTGCATTATCATTTAGTAACATCCATTAAGTTTCATGGTACCACTGTAACTGCAGCAAACATTTACATCTCAGATAACACCTGCCTCAATAACTTCAATGGATTCATTGTGATTGTATTTTGAAGATTGTATTACCCCATAAACATTAAAATCCCAAGAATTCCCTACCACGTTATGTAGCCATCCTGATGAGCGGTGAACTGTTTTCAAGATAATTCAGTTGTTTTAGACTTATCACTACTAGATACTATGTTTTATGTCCTGTATGAATGAAAACATTCTTATTATCACAACTAGATACTATGCATCATGTCCTGAACGGTTGAAAAGCTTAACATTATCACTACTGGATAACGCCTTCCATGTCTTGAATGAATGAAAACCTTCCTATTATCATTACTAGATACTGTAAGTCATGACCCCGATGAATCAAAAGCTTTGTAGACATTTAACCCTTCCTATTGTATGGGTTCTTGCGTTTCCAGGCAGTTTTGGGAAGGGGTGACAGCAGAGAGGGATTTTTTGATAACCTCTTTTTTTCCTTAGCATGGCAAATGGCACATTGCCTTACATTTTTCTATTTACAACTTACAAGTAAGTGTGGAGGCCCTTTCATACTGGGAGATCTTGTTCAGGGAAGAAAATTAAACAGGTAAGCAATCATCATTATCATAATTACAGGTATGTTCATTTTCAATCACAATGGCCTAAGTTAAAGCAAAGCTATAAAAACCCTATGAATTCATCACTATTGCAAAAGAATATTAGCAGGGCTGTACACCACTTCTTCCTGGCACAATGAATTTCTGCCTCTACAGAATGTACAACTAATGTTTGGTGCAAAAAGCATGGTGAGGTTGAAGCTATACAATTGTTTTATCACCACAAATGGTACCAATGGAGTTTTGTGAAACACTAAAGTTTCCAGTTTCTTATATTTCTCTGTTGTAAAAGTTTATTTTAATCTCTGCCCTTTTATTGCAGAACCAGTCAAGCATTTCCAGATGGCAATACTGTACATTGTGATGACGGTGATGTGTTAATCTACTTGCCTGAACCGTTACAATTTAATAATGCATTTTACATACTGGGAAGAGTATAAAAGGGTTGTCACCTCATTTGGTCTTTGCATTCACACTAAAAGCACTGCTGCATCATAAAAGTTTCACATCAACTCCCCAGCAATTAAAAAGGAATACAACTGTACAAATTACTTCAGATACCACCGATGTCTGACAGAGCTAGGAACAAGATTATGGTGTGACCAGAGGTGTGAAAGGGCACGTTTCAGAAAATTTCAAAAACCGCCCATATCAGGTGTGTGTCTCCTCCCTAAATATAGTATTATATTTTTCCATGGTCAGGATTCTACTGCAAGTTGTCAAGCTACCACTCTTAGGGCTCTTACACACGAGCGTTTTTACCTGCGCTCCCCTGCGTTCCGTTTTTCTGCTTTCAGCCGCATGGGAGCGCAGTTATAGACGGACTCAATTATTTTCAATGGGGCTGTACTCACACGAACGCATGTAGGTGCCAAACGCAGGAAAAATGTAGCATGTTGCGTCTGAACCTGTGTTTGGCGCTTACACGCGTCTCGTGGGTACAACCTCATTGAAAAGAATGAGGTGTGTCTAGACCTGCGCTCCCCTACGGCTGAACGCAGCCAAACGCAACGCAGGGGGGCGCAGGTCCAAAACCTGTGTGTAAGGGCCCTTATAAAGACCACAATAAAATCTGATTTTCCTTGCACTTTGCTCCTTGCAGTCAAATCATAAATTACAAGGATGAGGAAATCTGGACAATAGTTAAATACAGGTCTTTTGGATTGCAGCTCTAATCTTTTAAATGGCAAACCATAATGAGCAGGGATCTCACACCTCCTGCATTAATTATGCCATTTGTATATTCATCCTTCTATTGTATAGAGCCGATGAATATGCTGGCACTATTTAAATCTGGTACTAAATAATATACTATAATATTATAATAACATAATAACATGTACTGTATAGGAGCTGTTATTCTGTTATAGGGTTTCTTTAATGTGCAAAATATTTTTTAGTAGACGTAAGGCATGGAAATCCAAGTTATAGAAGAAACCCAGGTCCTGACCATTCTAGATAACAAGTCCCATACCTGTACTGGTCAGGTGTAAAATATGCATTTTTCATGCATTTGTGATTACCGAACATATATTATAATTTGCATTGTAAAAGGGTATTGTAAGTATCAGTGTTTGCCAATGACAGAGAACTGTGCAGCCCAATTAATTCCATCCAGGATGTGGCATCCTTGCAACAAGATCTTGACAAACTGGAAATCTGGGCAGCTAAATGGCAAATGAGATTCAATATTGATAAATGTAAAGTCATGCACCTGGGATGTAAAAATATCCAAGCCACGTATACTCTTAATGGGACTGCACTAGGCAAAACAATAATGGAAATGAACTTTGGACAGTCATCAGTGCCAAGGGAAAATACGGTTTGAGTTATATTAAAAGGAGCATAGATTCATGGGAGGAGGGGGTCATTCTTCAACTCTATAGATCACTGGTAAGGCCCAATCTAGAATATGGAGTAGGGTTGTGGTCTCCAACACTCAAATTGGACATTATTGAATTAGAGTGGGTCCAGAGAAGGACAACTAAGCTGGTAAAAGGTATGGAAAATCTCAGCAATGAGGAAAGACTGGCCAAGTTGGGGATGTTCACTCTAGAGAAGAGGCGCTTAAGAGGTGATATGACAACTATGTATAAATATATAAGGGAATCATCTCTCTAATGATTTATTTGCCAGTAGGTATTTCCAGCCAACATGTGGGCACCCATTCCAATTAGAAGGTACTAGCTAAATATTGGGAATGTTTTTTTTACAGTGAGAGCTGTGAAGATATGGAATTCTCTCCCTGAATCAGTTGCACAGGTTGATAGATTAGATAGCCTTAAGAAAGGGTTGGATGGCTTTTTAGCAAGTAAGAGAATACAGGGTTGTGGAAGATAGCTCATAGTAGAAGTTCATCCAGGGACTGGTCTGACTTCCATTTTGGAGTCAGGGAGGAACTTTATTTCCCTCTGAGGCAAATTGGAGAGGCTTAAAGGAGAACCAAACCCCCTAATTTGTAACCCCCTTCCCCCTACCCTAAATAGGCCCTCCTCCCCCGGCATACCGGGTACCCTGGGCAAATTTTTCGGAAATTCTCATGACTTTCGGCGCATGTGCAGTAGATCTGCACCGGAAGATAACTCCAACTGTGCATGTGCCGAAAAACGCCAGTCACTACAGGAAGAAGACTAAAGGAGACAAGATGGCTTCTGTGAACTCCGCTGGATAGGACCTGCAAGGAGGGGCAAGTAGAAAGTTAGGGGCATTTGCTCAGAGTACCATGTAGGCCGGGGGGAGGATGGAGGGGGCCTATTTAGGGTAGGGCGGATACAAAATAAAGGGTTAGGTTCTCCTTTTGCATGCTACTAGATCAGGAGTGCCCATACTTTACTAATGCAGGGTCTACTTTTAGTGATGTTGTCCTATTATGATCTACGTCCATATCTGTTAGAATTCTGTTCCATGGAAAATGCTACTTAAATATTACTATATTTAAAAAACAACTGCCTGCCATTTCAAAAGGCTGTATACAGGCCTTTATCAATCCAACTTCAAAATTCTAGGCAGCGTGTACCTGATGGTATTTCTTGGTTTCCCTTAGTGCATGTGGTCAAGTTGTGACAAGTGAATTGGAAACAAATTCCCTTATTAAGACCATGTGGCCATATTGCACTAAAGTTGAAGGTGCTTACCATTGCACTGAAGTTCTAGGGATCTAAATGTTCAGAAATAGAAGAACCGTACATATAAATAAATCTACTGCTTTTGAAGCACTGTTGGCATGGACTGTGGTGGCAGGGGGTTTCATCTCTGGCACAGAGAAGTTGGGTGGTGCACTGAACGGTTGAATTTGACGGACATGATGGTAATATAAAGCATCTCATAATAGTGTTTTATATTTGTGTATTACAATGCTTGTTTCTCATGTCTGTACAATTTATGTATTGCAAAATTTACTCTTATGCTGTGCATACAATGAACTCTAGCGCAAGATACATACACACACACCTTAGACTGCAGGAACGCCTATGTGTTCTGCTGCTTAATGCATTTCTTAACGACGTGGCAGGTGAAATGACTGAGATGAACAAATACACTCTTCTATTTACTGATTATATTTGCCGATTATATCTGGCAACATTTCCAGCAAATAGTACGAACAATGCTTAATGCCCCCAGCAGTTGGCACCGAAACAACATCAAATGAGCCGTAAAACCCTGCTGATCCAGCGCTCAAAATTATACATGGAATTCTAGCATCATTTGGCATAGTATAAACAATAATGTTACACTTCCTCAAAATGCAAGCTGAAAAATGAAATGATCGCTGAATATATTAAAAAAAAAACCTGGGCAGCGTGACTAGCTAGTATTAACTCTCCTGCTCTCCAGTAATCACTAGGAGGCCAAGTACAGTATCAGTTTGCCAGAAATAATAAGCACTACACACCAAAATGGTTTGATTTAAAACATTTTCCTTAGATGTCAACAGGCTAATTAATAATTGTAAGCAAGAAAAGTCAGCCATACACTATGAATAATCTTTTATCATATTTTTAGCCAAAGCACGTGATCACTCTGTCTACATGTTAATAACGCGGGGGGGGGGTGAGCTGGTACCTTCTGGTACCTTCTGCCTACTCCTAGTCCGGGTTTACTGCCTAGGGCACCTGGTTGGCTGAATTGAAACACTCACTTCTAAACAGTCTTTAGAAATATGTCAGAACAAAGACTATTTATAGGGATTGTGGGACTATTTATATTTTGTGGGATTTGTGGGATTGTGTGTTTGCCGAGATGGGAGGGGAAGAACACCTTGCTTGCACAAAGCCCTGAACCCAACTGAAGAACACGGACTGTGAGTCAGGCTAAATCCCCAACAGTGCCCAAACTCACTGCTGCTCTAGTGGTTGAATGGAAGCAAATTCCATGCCTAACATTGTAACACTTCATAGAAAGCCTACCCATGAAGAGTTAAGGCTGCCACGACAGCAAAGAGAAGATCTGGCATGAAGAACATGTGAGGCTACTTGCCGGGTATCCAATCAGGAGGACAAAATGGGCCAAACACTTTACTAGTTGCATAGTGGGCAATTCTCTGAAACAGGGGAGTGTGATTTTTGAAGTCTTTATTTAAAGCCCTGAATATATACTGCTCTAGCGATAACTGCCAAGTAGTGATGGGCAAATTTATTCGGCAGGGGCGAATTCGTGGCAATTCGTGCAATTTGCCGCTGGCGAATAAATTCGCGAAACGCCAGCGAAAATTCACTAAAAAAAAAAACGAGTCGCGACTCATTTCGCAAATTTTTTCGCGAATTATTTTTCGGCAAAGCGAAACTGGGTAGATTCGCCCATCACTACTGCCAAGGTGATCTTTGATACACTCTAAGCTTTCACAAGTTAAGTAAAGATTCAATTATGCCGTAAAATGGTTTTCCAATTCATTGTGGCAGCACATCAGCGATACATTACACGAGTAGTGGCATGATTGTTTCCAACATGTTATGAGCTAATGTATTTCAGCTCCACATAAACCTAACCAATCAGTTGCATACAGCATACCCATTTCCTCTTACAACAGGTTCTACTCACTTTTAGACTAGTTATGGTCAAGGAGGGCTTTAAGACCTTGTCTGAAGTTGTCACTATGAATCATCTACTGTAAGGAACACCATCAGGAGATAATGTGGGATCTCGAATCTCCAGTCCGGAGACCATTGGCAAGAGATGCAAAGGTGCAACACATGGGTTGTAAAGGGTGCACCATTGTGAAGGCTCATGGGTAGGATTTTGGCACAATGCGGCGTGGCTTAGATGTGGGAGCAGAGGCATAGTTTTTTCATTGGGGATCTATTCCATTTGTTGACAGGACCCACGTCCCTAGAGGCTCACTGATCAATGGGCTAAATCCACTGAGGGACGACCCTTGTGTGTCTGTGCAAAACACAAACAAATCCGGTTTATCCCCAGAAATGACACTCTCAGCTTCTGTTGAACTACATCTTCAAAGCATAAAGAAGCTAAACCTGAAAATGCAGAAAAATGCAACAGCATGTAAAAAGTCAAAAGGCAATTACTGTATGCGCATGTTATCCATGGTGTCATCATTATTTGCCTGAAACAAGTCTGCCTGAGAAAAATGGACTGAAATCTGTCAGTGTCAAAAGGTTTCTATTATAATCAAAGACAAAAGGCACAGCCAGTTTCTGTCATGTCTCTGTCAGTGGAGAAAAGACCACGTGTGCCATGAGCCTTAGGAGGAAGAAGAAGAAACACGCGACTGTCTGTAACAATTTCAGTGCTTTATAAAGGTCTTGTTACCACCAAACTTGAAATGAAAATGAAATCTTAATTTATTTCTCTGCAAATAACAGCTCTGTGTATAACTGATACAGTGTACTAGGTGTAACAGGCACCCTTATCATAAGAGCTTACAATCTAAAGGGGTGGTGATAAGGGCACCAGCTGCAAGAGTTCCTTAAAATGATTTTCCGTAAGTACCATTTATCATCCATGGATTATCCTCTTTAAGACAGAAATTGAGAGTTTTTCAGATTTTTCTTTCACCTTCAATCCCATTCCCTTTACTGGTTCAGGTTCAAATGGTTTCCTACCACCTTGACCTGTGGTGCGGTTAGAATCAGTACCAGAGCCGAGTTTAATAGCGTGATCTTATCACTTCTTCATTTCTTTTTCTATGATTGTCTTTAGCAGAAGCAAGCAATATGACTGCTCTCATTCGTCTGTGTCAATGCAAATATAGAATATAGTCTGTGCAAACCATGAACCCGATTGATATATAGGTCATGCTTTACACTACTCACCCAAAATATATACTCTGGAACAGCACTTCCTAAAGACAAGTGTGACAAGCTGTGCCTATGTTGTAAAAGTGCAACCTGTAAAACGAGAGATTTTGCTGCTAAATGAATGGAGAGCCATTGGGCAATGGCAGGACTGGCGGGTAGTTCCTCCCTCCATGGAATGCAACGTGTCTCCCATTCATTTACAAATCTAAACAGCACCGGTAAATCCAGCTCTGCACAAACCAAACAATATGACAGTTGCTTTTGTTGGTTGATGGCTGTTACCCATAATGAAAATGCCCAACCTTCAAATTGATGTGTATCTCACAATACAACCACAACAGGATGTCAGTAGAGCTACTGTCACACGTTATGACCTGAAAATCCTTTTTTTTAAATTGTCTGACTCTGTTACTTATATAAATCAGTTTATGTGTCTTTTATTCCAGCCTTACTGTAAATAATGAGTCTATCACACGTGTGTCAAAGCTGCACTTACCTGGCTGCTGTTGAACTACAACGCTGTCCCAGCTTCTTACCAAGTACATAAGGGTGTCAGGATTGGATAGAGCTGGGAGCTGCAGTTCTACTGTCACAGCCTGTCATTAGAATAAATAAAAAGGCACTTAATATGCTGGTAGGACTGGCAGCATTCAGAACAGCCACAGCTGATACAGGGTTCCAGTGCCAGGCAGCAGGACATATATACAATACTAACAGCTCATTATGCAGTGGAAATTGCACACTTTATGGCTCAATAACCTCCTCCTGATTCATACAAAGCAAGAGAGTGCAATTCAGCCAGGCACAAGAGGGTTAAACCAAGTCACAGTTTATTTGGCTCAGCCCCAGCTCTAAGCTATGTCACATCTTACCTTTCCTCTTGATCTGATGGCACTGGCTGAGGCAAGGGCCCCAAATGATGGCTGATGAGAGGTATGTGAGTGTCGGACACTGAGCTGCAGGGGAAGGAACTGAAGGAGGAACTTGCGAGGGTGACACTTGCCTTTAGCTGCAGCCTGTAACCCCGTCACTGCTGCTCCAGACTGTAACCACACTGAACTCATTCAGGAAATGATCTGATGATGTGAGAAGGAGGGTGCAGCACTCGCAGGGAGCAGAGGAGAAAAGGGCCAGAGCACAAACTACCTGCTTAGAGAGGGCGGGGTCTCGGGGACACTAATTCCTCAGCCAAACAGGTGTATCCTAGTGGGAGGCCAGGCAGGGCACCGCTGGGTCCTAGAGTTCGCAGAGAAGAGGCTGCAGTCTATTAATATATAGTGCTGCTCATTTATAAATTTCACGCAGGGCAGTGTAATGTCTGCATGTTTATTGGTTCACAAAGTGAATATATTTATATTTATAAAGCTGAATAAGAGTGTGCAAACAGATTTGTAAATTTGTTTTTCACATTGCAATGTCTATAAGAGCTCTTTTAAGTACATCTATGCACACACTCTGCGTTTAAATTACGCCACAACTTTGGTGGAAAAGAAAATATTCACAAAACAGTTTCGCAAATTACGAATGTAAGTTACTGTCATCGCGCTCAACAACCTCGCAAAGTCCCGGCTCGTTTGCGAGTCATTTACGAAAATATATTCACAATGAGAATTTGCAAAATAAAAACACCGGAAAGACGGGCACAGCAGTGCAATATTTTAGTGTTCAGGAAAAAGCATGGGCAAAACAACCATTTGCTAACAATTATGCGCTGCGCAAACTTTTTAAATGACCCCCAGTGGGTTGGATCTGTCACTCCTTATTGTGTCGCTCCACACTCTAGAAAGGGCACATCAACCTGCTCCGAGAACCGGCTTCTAAGAATGTCTACTCTGCCTATTACATTACATAAAAAAACAAATATATTGTTTTATTGATAGTTGGATGTGAAAATAGTTCCACAAGAGAGGCAAGAACTAAATATAAATATATAAAGTACTTCTCAGTAGCTTGGTTAAATGCTGATATAAATAAAGGAAGACGTTTAGCTAAAATATTACTATGGGCGATATAGGAGTCCGGAGCAATCAATCAGCACAAAGCAATTACTGACCACATAAGGGCTCTGAGCAGTGGCGGAACTACCAGGGGAGCAGGGGATGCAATTGGTCCAGCGTCCGCACACCCTCAGGGCCCCCGGCAGCTCACGCGCCACTGATTCCAACCTGGTGGGGGGGGCGGCTGCACGTCCCGCACCAGGACCCGCCCCCCTCTAGTTACTTTACTGACTCTGAGATGGCACAGGCTGTGCCAAGCCAAGCTACTGTTGGGTTTGAAGCTCTCACAGTGCAAGGAAATAGGAGAAAAAAAGGAGTATAAAAGAAAACAGCAAGAAAGGAAAAGAAAATAGACTGGCAGAAAAGGAAAGTTGTGGAGGAAGAAAACAGAGAGAACAGAAAGGGAATGGGAAATAAGTTCATAGGAGAGAAAATGAAAAAGAAACAAAATTTCAAAGAAGTCTTTATAAAAGAAGTATAAAAAAACAAAGGAAAGAGCAAATGTAGAAGAATAGACCAGAGGATAAGTGAATAGAATGGAGTACAGGACATTGAGTAAAAGAAGGTGAGCTCCCCATGTATTGTTGATGCTGGCAGGGCCACCATTAGAAATCTCGTAGTCCCACCCAACAAAATTTTCAGGGCCCCCTGGCCCCCAAGCTCCACCCCAGATTCGGCCTACCCCACCCCACAGTTAAAAGACCACACAGACATCAGAAATAAAAACGGTAACCCCCCCCCACAAGTTATAAAAAGCCATTGATGATCAGGGCCCCCTTTTAAGTAAAAAAAAAAATCTGTGGCACCAGGGCCCCCCATAAAAGTTTTTTTTTTTTTTTTTAAATGGTGGTCAGGGCACCCTACAAGTTAAAAAAAAATGATTGGTGACCAGGATTCCCTTATTTTTCACCACTTCAGGACTTCGGCTTTTCAGCCCTTCGGCAGTTCGGGACTTGGGAAGAGGTGGCACGGCTTTGGCCATGTCAAGGGGGGGCCCAGCTGTGCTGCAGTATTCAAAATAGCAATGTTCCCCTTAAGGCCCAGGTTCTGATACAGGAGTACCCCCCTAATGGCAGCCCTACCCTAAGCACCTTAGGACCAGTAACTGACACCTTTAACCTTTTTTAGCAGTGGCTTATATTATTAACATTTAAGAGGTTTTCTTGTTTGTCTGTGTTCGCCATGGATCACAGGATCCCAAGGGGGTGGCCCATATTTTTTAAAATAATTTACATTAACCACTTGCACATACTTCTAAAAATATATATTAATGTATAATGTATATTAATGTATAATTATTATTAAATGGTGTATTTGCATGAAGCAGGGGTTTACATGTGATCTGTTTTATGCAATATATTTTTATAGACACCAACTTTTTTTCTTCGTTTTCCTTTAATACAGTATTATTATATTGAATGAAGCCAGACCTAAATAGGCACCAAAACCATAATAACTCTAAAAACAGTTGTTACACTTGTGCAACTAGCACCAGCTAGCAAAAGATACATTTGGTGCATCACACATTAGTAAAACATTAGAGATTCTTGTTGTAGATCTTTAGTAATGGATGCCAAACAGAAGAAATCAAGCAATGTTTCCTTAGCTCAGCCTTATTGTAATGAATCTAGCATTGGACTTACAGTCTCTGTAGAACAGACATTACCAATACAGAGAACAACTACTCTCTGACCCAGTGTGTAAAACTACCCGGGCTGATTAGAATTGTCAGTCTCTTGTAGTAACAGTAACAGTATCTATATCAGTGAATTAAGGGTATTGGATAGCAGTGAGGAAAGGACTTCTGACTGGTAAAAAATTTATACTGTTTGCAGATTAAATAAATGGAGCCTGACCATATCCCACAGCTCCTGCCTTACTCCACTGGCAAGTTATAGTTATAGACTACAGTTCGGGTATTTAAGCATTTAATGTCACTCATCCCATGAATAGTAATATGGTGAGTATGCTTATGTATGGGTGCCTAAGCATTTATTAAGTCTTGATTCCAGGGGCTACAAGAGAGTTGATTGAGGTCAAAATATTTCATGTCTTCCCACTCGATTGCCTGGAGTAGGGTGATACGTTGTCTACTGGACACTTCTGTGGCTCCTCCTTCAATCAGGGGAAGAAAGGATTCACCGGCACAACAGGTTCTTTCGAGTAGGGAAGACCCCTTACTCGTTTATTTGCGGATGCAACGTTTCGGGGCGTGACCCCTTTATCAAACATACCGAATAACAATGAACATAGTATTAAATAGTGCAACCCATTAATTAGGGTAATTAGTGCAATAAATTAAGTGAAGGCTAATATAACAGGTCATAAAATTAGAGCAAATTCAATAGTGAAAATTCACATAAAATCACATCATAGATCTTAACTTGCAAAAAAAGGGTTTAGTTAGGCAAAAAGTTAAGAAAATTGCCAATTATTCAAGCAGGAAAACATTAATACAAAGTATCAGATAGTTCCTTAAAAACTTAGTAGCAAGTATCAAAAAATGTATCAAAATACATACTTAGCAGATAATTGTGTTAACTGCTTAAAACCTGTGCAGAGTGTACTAAAATGTCAATGATCACAGAGTCCAGAAAAAATAAAATTAAAAGTACAAAAGTGTCGAAAAGTGTCCAGTGTAAGGAGTACAGCATATTTAGCTTATATCCAATCAATTTCTATCTTACGCTACCAGAATTTGGGGAATAACCTTTCCCTGCAGTATATCAATGAGGATGTTTATCTAAAAAAGAGAAGTATACAGGGTTAAAATAGCAAGAACAATTTTTACAGAAAACAACTCATATTAAATTCTTCATTTAACCCCTTAGGATGGCGTGATTCTAAGAGCCATATCCAGAAGCATTCTCTCTGGAGTAAAAGTTTCTTTTTATCCGAAACAGGTTTCAAAGTAACCTTTTCCAGAATCTGCCAACGTAATTGGGATATATGATGTTTGTGTGTATGGAAATGCTTAGCCAATAAGGTTTCTCTTCTTAATTTTTGTTGCTCGCTTTCTTTAGACTCAGCGATCCTGGACGGCCAGGGTGTGCGAGCGCAAGTATCTATTGTTCCTCCTTCAATCACACATAGGGGCCTATTAATTATGCTGTGTAAAATGAAATTTGGCAAAAAAAAGCTATGGAAAATGTATCAAAGTGTGTTTTATTTTACACAATGAAAACCCCAGATTTGCTGCCTTTATTGTTTACCACTTTTTACCTTTGTAAGTAAGTTCTGGCGAAGTTGCTCTAAGAAAAATTGTGTTAGAAAATGTAAAACTCTTTTCTGATACAGTGAAGCCTGGTGTTATTTGCTGAATTTTGTTGACATTTTTAACACACAATTGATCTGCACCATGATATAGATGAATGGGTTCCTAAGAACATGGCACCACCCCGTCTCCACATCCCACCTGTGCTAGACCTCCACTTACCCACCTACTAGACACGAGATAAAGAAAGGCAATTCAGAGCAATGGCCCCTCTGTTTCACAGACTCATGATGGACCCACCAATGTTCCACAGAAGAGCTTAACATCAGCGGGAGATTTGTTGCAGTTGTTAAAAATATTTCTACCACAGGTGACAAATCTCCCCAAAAATGCCTTGCCGTTCACCTTTTAATTGTAGCAAGTAAAATACATTCTTGCTGCAATTTGTGGGAAAATGTGAGAGCAGGCAATTTTTATTGCTAGCTACAAATCTCCCTGGGTGTCATTGCCCTACAGGACTTGACAGCACTTTAGAAGGGAACTGCTTTCTAGCAGGCTGTTGTTTTTCTTTCTCAATATAACTGAATAGTACACAGTGGGACATGGGTCTTTACTATTGAGTGCTGTTCTTAGATCTACCAGGCATCTGTTATCTTGTGTTAGAGAGCTGTTATCTGGGTACCTTCCCATTGTTCTGTTGTTAGGCTGCTGGGGGGTGTGTGGAATAACTCCAGTAAAGAGTAGATTGAAGTTTATCCGAGCACAAGTCACATGACTTGGGGCAGCTGGGAAATTGACAATATGTCTTGCCCCAAGTCAAATTTTAAAATGAAATATAAAAAAATATGTTTGCTCTTTTGAGAAATGGAATTAAATGCAGAACTCTGCTAGAGCAGCACTAATTTCTCCCATGGCAGTATCCCTTTAAGTATTTCTGCTTTGTACTGTGCCAAAATTCCTTGTATTTGTAAGCCTACTTGACTTTTTTTCTTTTCCATCTTCTCATACCCAGTTGCATACAGGAGACAATGCAAGGCAATACAAGGCAAGTGTGTATAAACAAAATGCTCTACACGGACACATCAGCTAGATAAAAAAGAAAATGCTAAGTTAAATCAGAAAAATGATTAATGCAATTTTCATGCACCTTTTATGCCAATTATGCAAAATTACAAAATGTCCTAGTACAGGCTCAGCTAGCTAACGTGTTATTATTAGCAAATGGTGTTCAAAATTGAGTAAAGGGTGGGAGATATAGTGAAAACAGAGAAAGTGGGGGAATAAACAGAACAATGACAGGGTGTTAAGAAGGGGGCCCTTCAGGAAAGTACCAGCTGTGTCATCCTGGGGGCCTGAAAAAGTACTGTTCAGTACAGACCACTGTAAGTCCTGTATGTAAAGGGCCCCAAAGGTCCGAGTGGCTATTTGGAAGGGGTGCAAGGTTTAATAGAACAAAAATAAATTTACTAGAGAAATGCAATGATGATGTGGAAGGGGCTGGGTGCTGTGTGGAGGTAAAATAGACTATAATGAAAGCAGAAGGAACAAAAACATACTAATTTATTAATCTAGGTGCTATATTGCACCAGTGCATTGGACAATAGCACAGAAACAACAGTTCGCTTTAATCAGCTATTTAGCACCTAAGTTTGAAATCCAGCCCCACTATTTGCATAGAGTAAATGCAGAAAGTGTGCTTTCATAGGCATAATGAAATGGGTATGGTTAACTTGTGAGTATGTTGTGGGAGTTAGGTGTACAGAGGTGAAGGTGAGAAGGCTAAACTATATGATGTGATAGAGAGAAGGGGTTTCAATGTTTGAATGGGAGCAGTGTCGGACTGGCCCACTGGGATACCAGGAAAACTCCCAGTTAGCCTAGGTGCCAATGGCCTAATAATGGAAGAGCAAAGTATCGTCAGTAGTTATAAAAGCCTGGGAGAATAAAGAGGTTGACTGTGAAAATGAGGAATAATAGTTTGCAAAGTGGGCCCATGGTCTAAAGTTTTCTGGTGGGCCCCTGGCATTCCAGTCCAACATTGAATGGGAGTATTGTATCCTGGGGTGCCAAAGAAGGGCTGTGATTGGCCATTTAGCAGCCCTAATGTGGTCTGGCAGCTTACATTGAGGCTCTGATTGTTAGTAAACCTGGTTTTTATTCAACCAAAACTTGCCTCTAAGCCAGTAATTCAAAAATAAGCACCTGCTTTGAGGCCACTGGGAGCAACATCCAAGGGGTTGGAGAGCAACATGTTGCTCATAAGCTACTGGTTAGGGATCACTGATATACAGAGTGTCGGACTCCAGGGGCTACCGGGTTTGTTGCTTCAGGGGAACCCATGACCCTCCAGGCCCCCCCGTCCCAGCCACAACCCCTCCCTCTGGCCCCCTTCTTAATACCTCTTTACCCCCCTACAGCGTGTACCTTATTTCCTCTTCTCGAGGCAAAATCAGGGGCAGAGCACAAAGGTTCAGGAGGGGAGAGGCCTCTGTACCTTCAGTTTCACATTTTGTTTTACAATTCTCTAGCACTGTAGGAACAATCCATTTCCTTTTGTTTGATAGTTCTGAAGGTTTTACTGACTCACCTTGCAATCTCATTCTTGGTACTAGTCACTCACATGAGTTTAACAAGTTGGAAAAGGTAAAGTTTTTCACAAAAGTTCGAATCAGAATTTTGTAAAGTATTCTTTTTGAGGCCTAGTTACTAATTTTTGAGGTTGAGAAAAAATATTGTGTTTGTGTATAAAACTTTTCTACACAAGGCATGAAAAGAAAAAGATATGTGTGTGGGGGCCGTAGAGGGGTTGCAGCTGGGGCTTTGCAGCTTGGCTCAGGGGGGGGGGAGCAGCAGCTCTGTTGGGCCTTGGCTCCCCTGAGTCCAACACTGCAATGACCCCAACATGAGATGGTACAGTGTCCAGAGCATAAATTGGAATGCAGACTCCATGCATACAGATACTACAGAGTGGATTGTTGTAGTGAATTATTGAGATTTATATCTCATTATCCCTTGTCCAATTACAGATCATTTTGCTCATATAACTATGCAAGTGCATGCCTTTCTCCTTAATTTGCTATTCAGAGACTCTAAATTTATTTGCATCAACAATATAGCCTAAACCAGATTGCCTAATCTTTTATAAGACCTGCTACAAAGAGGATGTTTTCAGGAAGAAGAACAAGTCCATTGCAAAACATGTGCAGTCTCACATAGCCTAGTCCCAGTGTGAATTATGCCTTTGTTTACATCATCAGTACATTGAACCACAAGTTTACTTTTGTCATCATGCTTGGTTGCATGTATATTGCAGTGCCATGGCCCAATGGGAAGAAGCCGCCTGGCCTAGGATAATAATATTGAGACTTTTATTATATTGGATCTTTCTGTTGCTCACACCTGGCTCATTTTCCTGGGTTTTATGTTGCCCAGATCCTTGTGACTTTCTTTTGGTACACTCTACCCCAGATTAGGGGGGGGGGGGTGAACATTTATTTCCTGTGCTGGAGAGAATTGAAACTGTGACTGGTTGGCTAATATAGCAATGTGTGTATAGTACATTATCAATGTTTTGTATTTAAAATACAAACAATGGTAATCTGTCAAAAGCTTTATGCTTTATTGATACCAAATCTTTCTTATTTACTACTACAATACATGAACCAAGAACATCTTACTGCTAGTAAATCATATCATATGAAATGCAGTCAGTGGCAGCCCTTTCAGACGGAATTTCTTTAGAATGGTCCCCTGATTACCTTACAATTATGTAGGTAATTGTACACCTCTGATATAGCTGATTCTAACAAGCAATGGAATGCAATTATGTTAATAACCTTTATTTAGAACAGGATTCCAGTGCACCAACACTGATCTCCTAATGATAGTCGGGCGAGGTCTGACTCCTGCTGAACAGATCATTCTAGGTGCATCCGGTTTCTTTTGAAATAAACCCATAGGCTCTTTTATTCATACGTCTGATTTCCAGATGTCATTTTTTCCTATAAATATGAATCTGTTATCCACATATATGATACATTATAAAATTGAAACTCTTGAATAGCTTTTGCTGTAGTGTAATATAATATTTCATTGTTACATGGCAATTATAATTAATGGGAACAATTTGAAAGAAAAATAAGGCCCATGTACTGAATAACCAGCTTTTTTCTGTACAATTAATTGTAAAACAGTACCAAAAACGTGAAAAATTCTAAGTTTTTTTTAGGGTATGAGACCTGTTATCCAGAATTCTTGGGGCCTGGGGATCTTTCTGTGGATCTTCATGCCTTGATTCTGCTAGAAAACCATTTAAACATTAAATAAGCCCAATAAACTGGTTTCCATAAGCATCAGTTATATGGAGTACAAGGTACTGTTTTATTATTACAGAGAAAAAGGAAATTAGATTTAAAATTTAGGACAAAATGGAGTCTATGGGAGATGGCTTTTCCGTAATTCTGGATAATGGAGTTTTTCAAGATGTATTATACACCGAGGATGGAAAAACTCTGAACCCGAAAATACGGCTTTTCTGATCTACCGAGGTTGCATAAAAGTCAGCGGGAGAGGTCCCTGTCCTGTTAAGAAGTTTCTGTGGTCTGTGCTGGAATTAGACCGAAAATCAACTATTTTGGACTTTTTGGAAAAAAAAAAATCCAAAATATTAGTCAGTGTTTGTATGGCGGTAGAGGACTGATATTGGCAAAAGATTTGGATATCAGTAAGCTCGATTGGCCAGGTTGGAAATATTTTGATTGGGTGCCTTTGAAGGCATCCAAACATTGGCCAGGGTTTACTGCTGAATAGTCAGGTACAGGTAGAATCAGGGTAGCCATTAGAAATCACTGGGCCCCATACAACAACATTTTCGGGGCCCACCCTAGCCCCAAGACCCACTCCAGATCCCACCCACACCACAGTTAAAAGACCACACAGACATCAGCGTTAAAAATGGTAACCCCCCCCCCCACACACACACACACAAGCTAGAAAAAGCCATTGATGGTCAGGGCCCCCTCATAAGTTAAAAAAAAACTGTGGTGCCAGGGCCCCCCCATAAAAGTTTGTTTTTTAAATTGGTGGTCAGGGCCCCCTAGTGAGTCACAGGAAAGATCATATTAGTTACATCTTTGGACACCTTAACATGAACATAATTACTGGATACTAAATATATTGGTGTCTGCTTAATTATTTACAGTACCTGTTTCTATGCAGACAAAAAGCAACTAAGACTTACCAGCTATAATGATAGCGATCTAGAGGGCTGGTCTTCACTTGATGCTCTTTGTGTTTATATGAATACAGTTGACTTGATGGAAGATTTCAGTGGGTGCCTTAAATATATACTGTATAAAAATAGTAATGCACCAATACTACGTTTCAGGCCAGCATGCCCTTTGTCAACTGTGACACTTGACAAAGGGCATGCTGGCTGAAACTTGTAGTGTTGGTACATTACTAATAAATGAAGTTTGCAACATAGTTCTGCTCCTCTGCTTCCTCCAATTTGTATTTTGCTGAATAGTTGGCTTGTTGACAGGAGCAGAGGAGGAATGCTATTCAAGGGCCCAATTTATTTGCCACGTCTACAGTAGCTGCACAGCTTTTATTACTTATCAATGATAATTAACTTAGCAAGTTAATAAGGTAAACCTGCCTAAGTGAAACCATCTGAGGGGAAGTGCATTTCTACTGTTTCCTGTTTCTAAGGTAATTATTGAATGACAACACCAAATTCCATAGCACAGTTGTCCATGACGCGAGAACAGGGGGGTCGAGAGAGAGAACACAGAGGGGCAAATTTACAAAATTCACGTGAATGGATCATAGTTCAATCGAATATTATCGAATTATGATCGTATGATTTTTTCGGATATTCGCATATACATATTTGGCCTCTTTAATCATCGAATACCGAATTATCGAACAGATCGAATGATCGGATATTCAATAACTCGATCATTCCATGATCGAAGGAATTAAAATTTTAAAATCCTTCGAATGCCTACTTCGCCAGATTCAACCTACCAAATACCAATAGAAGCCTATGGGAATCCCCCCATAGGCTACTTTGGTTAAGTGCTGCTCGAATACCATTCGTACAATCGAACGCTTTCGATCGTTCGAATCGTACGAATTTTTCGGAGGCTCGAAGGAAAAAGTACGATTTTTTCATGAAATTGAAAGATTGGTATCCGATCATATGAATTCATCAAGAAATTGAATATCGAGCAAAATGATAGCCTAAAACTATACGATAAGCATGATAAGCATTCGATAGTCGAATGCTTATCGAATTTTGAATGAATTCGTAGGATTTTGGGTGAATAATAGTAAATTCGCCCATCCAGAAAAGTGGAGATCGTAGATAACAGGTTGTAAGTCAGGACAGGCAACACACAGGAGAAATTACAGCAGGCTCGATTATAGGCAGGCAGCCAGTATTGTAATAAAAGCAACAACAAGGCTCTATACTGGGTCCCTTGCTTTTCAACTTGTTTATTAATGACCTGGATGTGGGCATTGAAAGTACGGTTTCTATTTTTGCAGATGATACTAAATTGTGCAGAGCTATAGGTTTCTTGCAGGATGCTGCCACTTTGCAGAGTGATTTGTCTAAGTTGGGAAACTGGGCAGCAAACTGGAAAATGAGGTTCAATGTTGATAAATGCAAGGTTATGCACTTTGGCAAAAATAATATAAATGCAAGTTATACACTAAATGGCAGTGTGTTGGGGGTTTCCTTAAGTGAGAAGGATCTTGGGGTTTTTATAGATAACAAGTTGTCTAATTCTGAGAAGTGTCATTCTGTGGCTACTAAAGCAAATACAGTTCTGTCTTACATAAAAAAGGGCATAAACTCAAGGGATGAAAACATAATTATACCTCTTTATAAGTCTCTAGTAAGGCCTCATCTGGAGTATGCAGTGCAGTTTTGGACTCCAGTCCTTAGGAGGGATATAAATGAGCTGGAGAGAGTGCAGAGACTTGCAACTAAACTGGTTAGGGGGATGGAAGACTTAAATTATGAGGGGAGACTGTCCAGGTTGGGGTTGTTTTCTCTGGAAAAAAGGCGCTTGCGTGGCGACATGATTACACTTTACAAATATATTCGAGAACATTATAGACAAATATCAGGGGACCTTTTTACCCACCAGAGGCCACCCCTTCAGACTAGAAGAAAAGGACTTTCATTTGAAGCACCGTAGGTGGTTCTTCACAGTGAGGACAGTGAGGTTGTGGAATGCACTGCCGGGTGATGTTGTGATGGCTCATTCTGTTGATGCTTTTAAGAGGGGTTTGGATGATTTTTTGGACAGACATAATATCAAAGGCTATTTTGATACTAAACTCTACAGTTAATATAGCTATGGGCATATATGGTTTGTGTTTGAAAGAGTGGAGATGTGTGTGTGTATGTATGCTGGATTTTTAATTTGGAGGGCTTGAACTTGATGGACTTTTTTCAACCCAATTTAACTATGTAACTATGTAACAGGTTGTGGTCAAAGTGGAAATGAGGTTCAAGAGGATCAGGAACAGCAGGAGAACTAGAGCTGCCAAGGCCAATGAAAATCTAGAAAATAATGACTAAGTTGACATCCTTGAAGGAGTCGTTCACCTTCCAAACACTTTTTTCAGTTCAGTTGTTTTCAGATTGTTCCCCAGAAGTAAAGACTTATTTCAATTACTTTCCATTATTTATTTTTTACTGTTTATCCAAAATCTAAGTTTAAAGTTGAATGTTCGTGTCTCTGGTGTTTGAGTCTGGCAGCTCAGTAATTCAGGTGCAGACTCTAAACTGTTACAATTTTGCAACATTTAGTTGATACATTTCTCAGCAGCATCTCTGGAGTATTAGCAACTATTGTATCAATTCTAACAGCTGCCTGTAACGAAACCCAGAGATTCTGCTCAGCAGGGACAAAGTAAAGAAATGTATCTATTAAATGTATCATTTTAGAACAGTTTACAAGGTCAGCGACCCCCCCCTCCTAGAGCTGCTTTAGAAGGTGAAAAATGATACGTTACACTTATTAGAAAACAGTGACACATAGAAAATGGAAAGTAATTGGAAAACATCGTTATTTCTGGTGACCTATCTGAAAACAACTAGTTGTTTGAAGATTAACAACCCCTTTAAATATGATTGATAGGGAGGTGCACACACTTAAATTGCAAAATGGTCCTTAGTCAATTTCTCAGTCGGAAAACCATCCCTTCATTAGGGAAGATGTCCCCATGATGTGTGATATCTGTGGCTAATAAACCAGCTATAGGCCATTATTATTCTGACTTTTGTCTACACTGAATATCCACCAGGTGTCTAGGGAATAGTTAAAAAGAAAACCATACCCCACTCCCCCAACCATGTATGTCTCTATTAAAATATATCACATAAACCAGTTTTATAAAAATATACTTTTTTTTAAATTAGTATTTTCCATTGGGTTATCCTGAATTGCCATTTCAAGAACTAAAAGATCCTACTATTCACAGTGCAAACAATAAACAAAGGACATATATACTGTATAAGGTTACATGAACCAGGAACCAAGAAATACCCCAAAATGAATACTAATGATAGTTTACAGAGTGGCATTTTGGAGAATCTTGCCAAACAGAAATATTCTTTTCAGTAAATATTTCCCTTTTTTGTCTTTTCCCTTGAGCCACCATCTTGTGATGGTCTGTGTGCTGCCTCAGAGATCACCTGACCAGAAATACTGCAGCTCTAACTGTAACAGGAAGAAGTGAGGAAGCTAAATATATGGTTTGTTAGGTTTGTTATGAGCATTGTAGGAGTGGCCCTTATTTCTTAAAACGGCAATTTTATATTTATGATTACCCAATGGCACATGCTACTGAAAAGTATATTATTATGAAAATGATTTATTTACACGAAGCAGGGTTTTACATTTGAGTTGTTTAATGCAATATATTTTAGAGAGACCTACATTGTTTGAGGGTATAGTTTTCTGTCTTTTGCTCCCACACTTCTTTATGTTGCAGAGCTGCAATATTTCTGGTCAGGTGATCTCTGTGAGCTCACAGGGAATATCATAAAATGACGGCGCAAGGCAACAGATCTGTATGCCCATTTAATAAGATCCTTTAAAAGGCTACTTAACATGATATAAAGTCCATTGTTCATTCTGGGGGTACAAAGCACCACTTTTCAAATTTAAAGTGCAAAAGGTAGCAAAGATTTTTCTGTAGTGTATGGTCAGCTCATAATTGGGTTGCCATGTGAATCCATCCCATCTCTTGTGCCGAATCAGAATCATGCACAACCTGAATACAATGGTAATACCGGAGTTCCCACACCTAGTTGCCCAATAGCTACAAACATCATATACAACTGCCAAATGCCAGAAAGGATGCAATCATGAACATTTTTGTAGCCCTTATAGAAAAACAAATCCACAATAAAAATATTTCCTCTGATCTGAAAAGTAAACTTAGAATCAATTAGTTCATTCACAGAATGCCTAGAAGGATAGTAATATCAGAAAATGAAACTGCCCTATAATTTCATTCACATAGTCTGCACTGAAATGATGTTCCACCTATAGAAAGCATACTATTTTTAAGAATAAGTGCAGTTTCATTTTATAAATATGTATTATCTAAGGCTCCATTGAACTCAGCAGACCAGTTGGTGCTGAACACAGATTGCAATTAAACAAGGATCTCTACTTTTAAGAAAGCATTTTTACTTGGACCTCTAATTATAAAACCCAGGGGTATAATATGAAGCATGTTTAATATAAACCAGCCAGAAAAAATAAAAGAACTGCTTATTAAGCTGCACATCTTTACCACCAGATCCATTCTCTTCCCAACTGTGTAAACAATACTATCAGCTTGTTAAAATGTTATCCTTGTTGTAATACTGATATTTTTAGAAGGGCTAAAGTATATAAATATGTCCTCAAAATTAAAGAGAAAATAAATAGATATCAATAAAAAGAAGCAATTACTATGGCTACAGAAATATACAGTATCTAGATTATAGTACTGAATCAAAGCTATGTGCATAGTCCTTATTGTAGTGATTTTTTTTAGTACAATAGCTAAGAACACCTAATCAAAAAGTTTCAGGCCCCCACAAATATAAAAGAAACACTATACAGTACAAACAGAGCTGGGCCACACCGGCCAGACCTAGGCAACCTGGCTGAACGAGGCACCGGCTGAGCTTGTGCATGTGCAAAGTGACATCACCTTATGCTTGATGACGTCGGCGTGCATGTGCAGAAGCGGCGTGCGCATGCGTGTAGGCACCAGAAGAAGACTGGGAGTGATGGGACTGGATGTGGGGTAGGCTACGGAGCAGGTATGTGTCTGTCACCCCAGCTTTGCACCCTAGGCATGTGCCTACTCTGCCTACCCCATGGCCCGGCCCTGAGTACAAATATGCCCAAGTGCACTATACATAAATTCTAAACAAATAGTGATATACTTTACATGGTACAGATAAGCCTAAATGCATTAGAGGTGACATGTTTAACATATCATGGGAAATCCAAATACATAAGTCAACATAAGTTTGTATGGTTAGTCAACATAAGTTTGTAAGGTTAGTCAATATATATAATTGTCAGCCAAGGGCATGTTTGATGAGTGATTTACTGAATGAGGTAATAAGTTGGCTACTACATAAGCATGATCATTATACAATTTTCATTTAACAAAACTGTCAAACATAGACACAGCAGCCAAAGACACGTAGATGGGTTCATCTAGAGGAGCACATACAGCAAGGAGCTTTGACCTAAGACATACAGTATAGCCAAAACCAGGTATCTCCACATGGGGGCATTCTGCCATAAGCCAGGCACATTTGGAGGGTGCACTTGGCAAGAAGCTGGGCACATAAAGAGGGCAGATATGGCCAGGAGCCAGGTACATACAGAGAGAGTGTTTTTCCAGACATGAGACTCATGCAGATAGATTATTTGACAACAAACTAGGGACAGACAGATGGGGCATTGGGCCAGGAGTCAGGCACATACAGAGAGGTCATTTGGTCAGCAGCTATATACCTACAGAGAAATCTGTTGGCCAAAAGTCTTGTACAAATGGCTCATTTGGTCAGAGTTTAAGCACATATGTTTGGTCAGAAACAAGGAGCATACAGAAGGGGCGCTTAGCCAGAAGCACCTACAGAAGGTGTATTCTACCAAAAAATAGGCTCATGCAAAAAAGGTGATTGGCCAGAAGCCAGATTAGCCAGAAGTTCTGCTAGAAACTAGGCTAATACAAAGAGGGAATTGGCCAGAAGCCAGACATATGACAATGGCTATGCAAATTCTTAAGTATCCCCAAAAGATCAAAGCTAAGTCTGAGTTATTAAATAACCACTTTTAGGCCAAACATTTTAGTGTCACTTTAACTTTTTTTAATTAACCTTGGTTCCGAGCCTAAATGAATTGCCTTGGATTCTATCCCTGGTCCTAATTCTCCAGATATAGATTCAATGGGGCAGATTCACTAAGTGGCGAAAATGCGCTAGCATTGCCTTCGCTAATGTTCGCCGCACTTCGCCAGGCGAATTTTCGTCAGCGATACGCAAATTCACTAAAGTGTGAAGTTACGCTCAGGTCGGCAAACGGTAGTGTAGTTGCGCCAGTGTTACTTCGCCAGGCAAAGCACATTTACGCTTGCAATGCCTAATTTGCATACGGCGCGAACTTCAAAGTATAATAGAGTTATATGTTACAGCCACTACATTACACTACACAAGCCCAGGAAACCTTTAATAAATAAAATAAAGTTGTCCTATTGCCCTACATGTGCCCCCTGTATAGTTGAGTAGCCATATGTTAGGATATGTAGGGGGGAAGGAGGGTAACCAACCAAAAAAATTTTGCTCTTTTTCAGACTATCGTCCTACAAAAGGTAAAACACGCCAGCGTTTTTTTGGGACTTAGAAAAAATTTCTATTTTTTTCAAACTCCTATCTATTGTATTGAACTTCGCCAAGTCTGACCTGGCGAAGTAACGTCTAGCATAAGTGGTAACGTTCAGTAAAATGTTCATCTTCGTGAATTTGCGTAATTACGATTCTTCATCAGTGCGCAACTTTGCCTGGCGTTAGGGTGTGATGTTGCGCTAATCTATCTACTTTTCGGTGAATTTGCGAAGTTACGAATTGACGTCAAGATGGCGAATTATCGCTTCACGCTTTTGTGAATCTGCCCCTATGCATTTATATATTTGAATGCAGAAAATAAACCATATTTATCTAATGCATTTACAGGTACTGAGTCTCAGCATTACTCGCAATATGATATGAGTATTTAAATGTACAAGCAGTGTCGGACTGGCCCACCAGAATACCAGGAAAACTCCCGGTGGGCCAAGGTGTCAGTGGGCCCTCATGCTGCTAAACATTTGGCCTATTTCATGGCCATTCCCTATTTGTATGAGAACAAAGAGGCTAAATAGATGAAATAATTGATTATAGTATGTAAAGAAAACAAACTAGGAGAATAGAATTTGATTGAGGAGATGAAGAATATTAGTACTGAGAGTGGCCCCCTGGTATAAGGTTTTATGGTGGGCCCCTGGTCTAAGGTTTTTGGGTGGGCCCCTGATGTCCCAGTCCGACACTGTGTACAAGCACTTGTACTTTAGATAAATGTATGGTAAAAAGTAATAATCATATTTCTGATAACCTGAAGATGTACTAGCAAGTGCATGGGTGCATCACATGTAGCTCCTGTTCTGCTCTTGTTCTGACAAACAGTATAGCAATAATAATGTATTTGGAGAAAGCAAAGGGAACATAATTCCCCAGGTAGCCAGCTGTCTCCAGCAACACTGCTAGTAAGCTGTTTATCTGTTTGGATAATACCTTAATCTTGATCTGTGCTTAAAATAATATCTATCAGGAAAATTACCATACTCTGGCTTCTTAATTATATCATTGGAACTACTAAACCCTCTGTTGCCGTCTCCAAATTGAAGCTTCTATGAATGGAAAGGTTGAGTATGAATCAAGACATGTTATAATGATTATTTTTTATGAACCTGTAATCTTACCTCACTTGCAGTGCTGGGAGGAGACGTAGTTTTTCCTTATTCGCGCATGCAATGAATGATACATGTAAATGCTATTTAAGGGAATAGTACACTTCTTACAAAAATTGCCTTTATACAAATGAATGGGATTGCAATAATACAGGTATGGGACCTGTTAACCTGGGGTTTTCCGGATAACGGATCTTCATACCCTTAGTCTACTAGAAAATCATGTAAACATTAAATAAACCCAATAGGCTGGTTTTGCTTCCAATAAGGATTAATTTATATCTTTGTTGGGATTAAGTACAAGCTACTGATTTATTATTACAGAGAAAAAGGAAACCATTTTAAAAAATTTGGATAAAATGGAGTCTAAGGGGCAAATTCACTAAGCTGCGCAAAATCGCTAGCGTTGGTTTCGCTAGTGTTCGCTGCACTTCACCAGGTGAATTTTCGCCAGCACTACACAAATTCACTAAGATGTGTATTTGCGCTCAGGGCGGCGAATGTTAGCGAAGTAGCGCTACCGTTCGCAGAGCGCAGTTACGCTAGCGATGCCTAATATGCATACGGCGGGAACTTAAGCATAAAATAGAAGTACATGTTACAGCCACTACATTCCACTACACAAGCCCAGGAAACCTTTAATAAAATAAATAAAGTAGTCCTATTGCCCTACATGTGCCCCCTGTATAGTTGTGTTGCCATATGTTAGGAAATGTAGGGAGGAAGGAGGGTAACCACCCCAAAAAATTATCAATCTTTTTCAGACTATCACCCTCCTATGCCAAAATACGCCAGCGTTGTTTTGGGACTTAGAAAAAATTTGACTTTTTTTTCCCCAACCTCCTATCTATTGTATTGACAAGGCAAAGTAACATCTAGCGTAAGTGCTAACGTTGAGGAAAATGTTCATCTTAGTGAATTTGCGAAGTTACGATCCTTCGTCAGTGCGCAACTTCGACTGGCGTAAGTGTGCAAAGTTGCGCAAGTCTATCTGTTTCGCTAGCGAAAATTCGTCAGAGTCTGTGTTCGTGAATTTGCAAAGTTGCAAAATGACGTCACGCTGGCGAATTAGCGCTAGCATTAGACGCTTCGCTCTTTAGTGAATCTGCCCCTAAAGGAGATGACCTTTCCGTAATTTGGAGCTTTCTGGATAATGGGTTCCTGGATAATGCATCCCATACCTGTAGTACAGAACAGTTTTTACAGATGGGCAGTAGGGGCCTGCCATAATTCTTTTCATCTCAATAACTTCTGAATGAAGCATCTCCTCAGTGTAGTAATGTTTGATCATTCATCAAGAAATGTAAATACTCTTCCAGCAGAACTGGATTATTTATAACCTCATTTGGTCCAGAACAACCCCTGTTTTTACACTTGATCGATCCTTGAAATATCTGGAAACTGTTCCTATGATATAGACAGTTATATTCTGAGACAATTTGCAATTGCAGCCGTCTGGTTGCTAGGGTACAAGCCAGTGTCGGACTGGGATGCCAGGGGCCCACCAGAAAACCTTAGACCAGGGGCCCAACTTTCCAAACTATTATTCCTTCTCTCCTCACTTAACCTCTTTATTCTCCTATTCTTTTAGATCTACTTACTATACTCTATTCTTCCATTATTTAGCCTCTTTTTCCACATAAAGAAATAGGGAATGAACATGAAATAGGCCAAATTATTCGAAGCAAGAGGGCCCACTGACACCTGGGCCCACTGGGAGTTTTCCTGGTATTCCTGTGGGCTAGTGATGGGCGAATTTATTCGCCAGGGGCGAATTCGTGGCGAATTCCCGCGATTCGCCGCTGGTGAATAAATTCGCGAAACGCCAGCCAAATTTCGCTGCCAAAAATTTGCCGCCAAAAACAAGTTGCGCGTCGTATTTGACGCGACGCGCCGAAAACGACGCGACGCGCGCCGAAAACTACGAGACACGCGACGCACGTCAAAAACGACGCGCGACTCGTTTCGCGAATTTTTTGCCAATTCGAGAATTTCTTTAGAAATTCGCGAATTTTTCGGCTAAGCGAAACGCGGCCGTTTCGCCCATCACTACTGTGGGCCAGTCCAACACTGGTACAAGCAACCGTGCATTGATTTGGATAGTAGTCTGGCATATAAATAGGAGAGTATGAGTAACAGAAAGTAGCAATAACAATAAATGTGTAGCATTACAGAGAATTTATTTTGTGTCTGTGACTCAATTTGAAAACTGGAAAGAGTCAACAGAAGTAGGCCAATAATTAAAATAAAACTATACAAAAAATGAAGATGCTTAGAAATAGCCATTTTATAACATACTGAAAGTGAACCACTCTTTTAAAAGTAAACAAAAGGAAAGCCAGCGCTGAGTGTGTATACTACTGCCAGATGCTGTAACTCCTATGTTTATTGCCTGAAGAAGCGGGTCTGAACCCGTGAAACGCGTTGTACTGATCGGAGTTCGTTAATAAATTTTGACTGCTGAATTACAGTCGTTTTGTGTCTGCTTGGAGGAAGTAAGTCCACCACTGCCTCCTCTGATTACCAAGTTTTGGCTTTTAAACTCGTTTATATCCTTTTATCCTTTTGGCGCCTCTGTTCTTTTTATACTCTTTTAAAGGGATCCTGTCATGGAAATTTATTTTTTTCAAAATGCATCAGTTAATAGTGCTGTTCCAGAAGAATTCTCCATTGAAATCCATTTCTCAAAAGAGCAAACAGATTTTTTTTTATATTTCATATTGAAATCTGACATGGGGCTAGACATATTGTCAATTTCCCAGCTGCCCCTGACTTGCGACTTGTGCTCTGATAAACTTCAATCACTCTTTACTGCTGTTCTGCAAGTTGGAGTGATATCACCCCCTCCCTTTTCCCCACCCAGCAGCCTAACAACAGAACAATGGGAAGGTAACCAGATAACAGCTCCCTAACACAAGATAACAGCTGCCTGGTAGATCTAAGAACAACACTCAGTTACATTGAGAAGCAAAAACAACAGCCTGCCAGAAAGCAGTTCCCTCCTAAAGTGCTGGCACAAGTCACATGACTGGAGCAGCTGGGAAATTTACAAAATGTCTAGCCCCATGTCAGATTTCAAAACTGAATATAAAAAGATCTGTTTGCTCTTTTGAGAAATAGATTCCAGTGCAGAAGTCTACTGGAGCAGCACTATTAACTGATGTGTTTAAAAAAAAAAAAAAAATGTTTTCCCATGACAGTTTCCCTTTAAATGAGATGTTTGCCCTTTGGAACATCTTTCCATATTATTGCTAGGGAAACATTTCTCTTGTTTATTACATTTTATTATAAATTAAGAGCATGCTTTCTTGCTCCATCCAGTCTCTGGAAGAATCAGGTTAGAATGAATTTAAGTGCTTCTCCATATACCCCATCTCTTCTTTACTTGTTCACATAGACAGAGAATAATGAAGTTTGAGTAAGGCTTGGCAACTGCCCTTGGTAGTCTTGCCATTCATAAATGTAATCCATCAACCCTGACCATTTGCATATGATACTATGTATTGAAGCAAAGAAGGCACAGGGAATGTGAAGTATCATTTTAAGTAGTGGTTAGGGTTGCCACCTTTTCTTAAAACAAAATCCCGGCCTTCCTATATATTTATCTTTTTTTCTATCAATAACATTGGAATCAACCATCAAAAATACCGGCCAGGTGGCAACCCTAGTAGTGACGGGCGTGAATTCACTGTGAATTTCCACGTTTCGCCTCCTGCAAATAAATTTGCAAAACTGCTGCGAAAATTCGCCACACAATTTTGACACTGGTGACAATTTTGATGCTAGTGACATTTTTAAAAATTTCTGGAATTTTTCTCTTTAAATTTGTAAATTTTTTGTCAAAGCAAAACGGAACTAATTTGCCCATCACTAATTTTAAGCTGTTGCTGCTCTGTGGTTGTGGAAGAGGAGGTGACGGCCTTCTCCATTGGGACTGCACAGAAACCCTGTACTGGGAAAAGGCTTCTTTTATTGGAAAATGTAAAGGAGACTTGCTATTCTGGCAGTATGGAAATGTGAAGGTCTGGATGTGTAGGATGGGCACAAAGACCTAGTCCTAAAGAGGCAATGTTTTATGGATGGCATGTTAATGATGGGCTGCTTCTTCACCAGGTGCAGGGCGGGAAGAAAAGTTGCAAGGAATGAAGTGTGAAGGGTGTGTGAGCAGTTTTTTTTTTTTTTTTTTT
>CM044434.1:131543432-131580143 GCA_024363595.1 Xenopus borealis
CCATGCTCTACTCATGCTAGTTGGTTTGGTTCTAATACAGCCAAGAAAGGGTTACAGTATTATGCATAATATATAGGTAGGATCACAAAACAACAATGTAAAATGAGGAAAAACTAAAAATCAGGGGATGTAAAATGGAGGTTTTAATGTGTAGTAGAATGTCCTATTCCTAAAAACTTTCCAGTTGGTCTTCACAATTTTTTTTATAATTTTTTAATTATTTGATAAGAAGGATGTGTTGGTTCCCTGCACAAGGTACAGAACAGCATCAGCTTTACCCACAGTATGATAATATGCCTGCACTACCTGTTGCCTTGTGTGTACAATGGAACTTGGGTAAAGCAAATATCTATATAAATACATGTTACTAATGTTAATAATAATAATAATAATAATAATATCTTAGTATGGACTGCACATGTTCTGAGACATGCATTACACATGGGAATAAGCACAAAATAGTCCAGCAATACAGAGGATGTAACAGGGCTGACACCATGAAAAAAGCAACATTAACAATAACTATTACTTATAGAAGCAACAAAGGACGTCTGTAATAACTGTAATAAGAAAGAGACAAGCAGTGATATAGATTAATACAGTATATAGTTTTATGAAACTCTAATCTCTTTTGTAAGAGCTCCATTGTGTGGACCCGAGTATAGAAAAGTAATGAATGGCTTTGTAAGGTTTATTCTCAGTATGTTAAAGCTTCTATTTGTTTGTTTGACTTCTATAAATACACGACTGTAAAACCACATCAATCTGTTGAGTCAGTGATACATACTGACGTTTGCGTCTCTATAAATAAGTATGGATTATGTTACACAGTTTTATATACTGTAGGTAATAATAAATATTTATTATTAATATTTATTTTATTTATAAAAATTATTTATAAAAATTGTCTTCACTCTAGACATCTAGTACATTAGCAAAATTAGGGCCTACGTTTTAACTGTAAAGCTACTAACAGATAAAATTCAGCCACGTTCTTTAGTTGCTTTGGGAATAAGGGGGCCTATATTGTTAAAACACAAATGCAAGTTGTGTACAAGGTTTTTGCTAGATGCATATGGATGTGCCTTACAATTTACCAGACGATGGCTATTGGTAGTGATGGTTGAATCTGTCCCGTTGCACCAAAAAATTACAAAACTCCGAAAAAATTCACAAATTGAAGAAAAATTAGCAAAATGCATTGAAGTGCAACATTAGCAACTTTTTTGTCCAATTGCATTAAAGTGAATGGATGTCAAAACTATTTTGATGCTCAACAATTTTTTACATGCCCACCTTTTGTGTTGCAGCAAATGTTTGGGTGTTGGTGGGTGAATCTGTCCCATTTCGCTTTTCCGAAAAATTCAAGAAACTCTGAAAAAAAATTGTGAAAAGGCAAAAAAAACAAAACATTAAAGTCAATGAGCATTAAAATAATTTTGACGTGTGACATTTTTTTTGCACACAACAATTTTTACACTTGCAACTTTTTTGTCCAAATGCATTAAAGTCAATGGGCATCAAAATTATTTTTGCAGTCAAATTTTTGCAGCAGTTTCACAAAACAATTCGCAGGTCGTGTAAATGAGGATATTTGCCACAAATCCATGCCGGGTGAATACATTTTCCATCGCTAGCTATGGGGTATATACAGATCATTATATGATATTTCACTGCTCTGCTGCTGGGTGTAGGTGACAAGAGGAAACCCATTGAGATAAAAGCTTTATTTTAAAACTGGTTTTAAGTTATTCTAGAAAAAAATGAAGATTATATAAGATCTGAAGAAGCACTGTCCTTGCAGTGAATACATGCACCCTTCAGTATATCTGGCATCCAGTATGCTTAAAGGAGAAGGTATGCCAAGTGTTAGGCACCCCAAGTGATTGTATTGACTTATCTGAAACCCCAGTCTGGTGCTCCTATCAGCAGAAAACTGCACCGGCCTGGGGTTATACCAGTGAGCACCACGGAGTGCTTGTCATCGGCATGTGCAGTAGAACTAAAAGCCAAACTTTAACTAAAAAGTTGGCTATTTTGTTCAACTGTGCATGCGTTTGCCCTGGGACTGGTGCTCTCTGGTATAACCTGGGCCGGTGCAGTTTTCTGCTGATAGGAGCACCATCCCGGGGATTCTGATAAGCCAATACAATCACTTGGGGGTGCCTAACATTTGGCACCCCTAAGTGCAGGATGCCTTTCCTTCTCCTTTAAAAAGTTAGAGGATTTAGCAAAGTCTTATGTTTTTATTGCTCAATATTTTAAGGAAAATTAAGGGGCCCTACACTGTATTCCAGCTGCCAAGCGCATGTCTGCAAAGATGCAGGTGGGGAGAGGTCATTGAATGCAGTGGGGAGAGGACTCAAAATATTCTTTTTTGGTGGGGGCCCGTTGGAGGTTTATTACACCACTGCCCTTTGGCTGTCAGGACCAAATGTATGTGCAGTACAGTTAAATCAACAGTTGTTACTATACTGTGCATAACCCAGTCAGGGACCTTTCAGAACAAGGTGGTGCCTAACATATTAGGACTCTCTGTGATTTATACTTTCCATTCTGTGAATCCAAACAAAGCGCAATGAAGTGAGCCTTTGATGTGTAAGGTTTTATTTACTTATGGTAGTCACAAGCGCTAGACACATTATTGTTCCCATGATATTGCTGTTTACATTGCTTTCACCTCCTTGTGCTACCAGCAAGTAATGTGCTGAACCCCCTGTTCTTGTTATACAAATATTGGCACAGTAGGTAAGAGTATGGAGGCAAAAGGCATAAGAAGTAATGGGTGAAAATTTAGCCTGGTGAAAAACTCACGGGCATCTCGTTTTGGACGCGGATGTCCATTTTTTGATGCGGGC
This sequence comes from Xenopus borealis, assembly GCA_024363595.1. NCBI lineage: Eukaryota > Metazoa > Chordata > Amphibia > Anura > Pipidae > Xenopus > Xenopus borealis. The sequence continues at coordinate 131,546,291 of CM044434.1, forward strand.
GTCCGTTTTTTGACGACACCGTCCATTTTCTCGACATGGCAATGGATGTCCGGGTCCAAAAATGGACGTAAAAAACAAGACGCGGCGTTTCGTGGATTTTTGCAGAAGCGAAACGCTGCCGATTCACCCATCACTAGGCATAAGGCTCACTCTGCACCTGTCACACATACGTAGGTGCTCCATCTTGTGCCAAATGAAACTGTTCCTGTAAGGGGTATAAAGTTACCATATGGCAGGTGCAGTTTGTGGCTGAATGCACTCAGTTCACTAATCAAACTTTTGTGACAAATAGTGATTTTTTTGGCTCAAGCTCCCGTTATTATTTGAGAATTATGCAGGACTGTCAGTGGATGAAGCGGCTCTAACAGGGTGGAGCATTGGTATGTGCATACCTCACAACATAGAAAGATGGACAAAAAATATGAAATTTTTTGACTACTCCCATTTTATGGCCACACCCCCTAATGACCCTGTCCATTTTACAAAATTTGGCAGGTTTTGGAAAGTTTGAACACATTTCTGGGGATTTTAAGGTCAGGTTTTATGTGTTGTTACAGTTTTGTGAATGAAGGTGAGTTGCCCTTTAAAAGTAAAATGCACATAGCACAGTCACCATATCCCTTCCTGACAAAAATTAGCCCCCAATATACAATATATATACTACAGTGGCCCCACAATTTCATGACACATCTAACTGTCCCAGGAAAAGTGATCTAATAAAAAAAATTGGTCTAATGAATATATGATACAGTGACCAAAACATGTAATGTCACAGTAATAATGTATATGATACAGTGGCAGAATATGTCAACAAAGTCGCCCCTGCAATATATGGCACAGTGACCCTAGAAACTTACGACATGGTGAGCCCAGCAATATGAGACACAGCTACACCAGAATAAATGAGGCTTCAGCCAGCTTACACTACCAAGTGAAAACAGAAAGTAAAAAAAGTGAGCTTAAAGGTGGCCATACACAGGCCAATAAACAGGTCAATAAGCTGCTGACAGAGTCCCGCGATCCGACCACTCATTGGCGATTGTTATGATCTCTCCACCCTGAGGTGGGCGATATCAGGCTGATCTGATCGTGTGCCCTAAGGCCCAACGATCGGATCATAATGATCGGCAACAGGCGGTCGGATATCTCCGTCACCACCCACCCAGGCCCCACCCACCCAGGTCCCACCCAGACCCCACCCTAGATCCCGCACACTCCACACCAAAATAATCCCCCAAAGCTATTAATGGTCAGGGCCCCCTTATAAGTAAAAAAAGAACTGGGGTGCCAGGGCTCCCCTATAAAAGTTTTTTTTTCTTTAAATTGGTGGTCAGAGCCCCTCTACAAGTTAAAAAAAAATAATTGGTGACCAGGGCCCCCTATTAAGTAAAAAAAAAAAACATTGGAGACATGTCCCCCTATAAAGGGCCCCCTTACAAGTTAAAATAAAATTGGGGCCACAAAAAATATTAAAAAAAAAATTGGTGCAGGGGCCTATAGAGTATTAAAATAAAACATCGGTGGACAGGGGATTAGAAAAAAACCACATTGGTGTCAGTAGAATTCAACTCGTGGCTTCAGTTATAGTTGTTTTCGTGACTTCGGGTATTTCCGCTTCAGGACTTCAGTGTCGGCTCTTTTCATGACTTTGGGTCTTTCCGCTGCTTCAGGACTTTGCGTCTGTTCGGCACTTCCGCATTCAGGACAATGGCATTCGGCAGCACGGCTTTGGCATTTGCAAAGGGGGCCCGGCTCTTTGAAAAGTGCAGCGCTGTGGGGCCCCCCTTCAGCCCTGGGCCTGGGACACTGGTCCCCCCTGCCCTGTGCACATGTGTGTGCCCCAACATGGCTGCTCGAACCAGGAGCTCACACCAAGTGCATGTGGCCTAGTGCTGACAGGGGGGCAATTAAAAAAAAAAGAAAACTACATTTAGCAGTTTTGGTTGGGGATAATATATTTTGCCAACCGGTGCCCATTAAGTGGTGACAAATTATATTATTAAATTATATCAGTAATTTGCATGCAAGCTAGCGAAAAGCGTTTCTTGCTGCTAATGCTAAAGAACAACAGCACTGAGAGTGGAACAGAGAGAAAGAGACACAAGTCCTGAGACTGTGGTCAAGTCCTGAGAAACAGCAAAATATCTGGATGAATTAAATTTTCATGGGCAAGGCACATAATTCTTAATTAAAAGAGCCATTTTTGTGGTTAATGTACTTCTGTTTCCAGTTTTTCTCCATTTGTACAAGGTTAACATCCCTCTCCTTCTGATTTCCACGTTCCTTATGGTTAAGTTTGAGGCTGTAAAATAAATGGGATTCTTAAAGTGATACTGACACTAAAAAGATATTATTCAAAATATTAATGTACATCAAAAGTTAACTATAGCTCATGCTGGTCGTTTTTCACTCATAGGGCTACATTTGTAAGTAATTGTTACTTGAAGTTCCTAAACCTGACTGTTACAGTATGTCAACCTGACTGTCCCTTCTCAACATTTCAGTTAGAGTTTCTAATGCTAACAGACTGATAAAGCTCAGATATGGCAGCCTCCTCAGATAGGTAATGTAAAAGAATCTGCAAATACTTTTATGGTGAAATTATAGCATGCAAAGTCAATGTTATGGTAGATGTAAAAAGGTTTAATTTCTGGTGTCATTATCTCTTGAAGCTGCGTGTCTGTATGCAAAAATACATTTAACAAAATCTCTTCCTTCTTCATTTCTTGTCACTTTGGAAATATCTCTTGCTGCGTTCTGGTAAATGCCAGAGGGGTTGCTGTAAGATGCCATAGACAGTTTGGTGGGCTGGTGGGGGGCTGTTTGGACCTCTGTATCCTGTTGAAATAGCATGACCTCAGTGGCAAAACTACCATGATCCGAATCCGCCGGCAGTTTGCGTGAGCGAGAAAACACTAGAAAAACTGCTTCTGCCGGGGGGGTGGGGGGTGGATTTGGTCGGGCACGCCTCCCCATAGTTCTGTTACTGCATGACCTATATCCTATTAAGCCTAGAAGAACACATTTATTTTTACGACAATATTTATGTACTCACATCTGATATTCTCCAGAACTGGAAAACGGGAGAAGATTGGAGGACATGCCTCAACCTGGTGCTGTAGGTGAGGAACCTAGTACGAAAAGCAAGACAAGAATGAAGAGAGACACACATAGAATGTCAGTGATGTTATGGGCCTCAACCAGGGACAGTGATTGATGTCCGTAAACAAACGGAAGGCAACATCCTGATAGTTTTGCAAGACTTGGAAACAAATCATGCAATAAATCAAAGAAATGCCAATGTGTAAGAAACATAAATTGTAAGGCATAAAGATATTCCTCATTCATAGCAGCAGTGGGGTACCAGTATAACATAACATAACTGGAAGACCAGGGACAAATATTATGTATTTCATATTTTGTGCTGATTATTTTTGCATTCCTTGCACTTTTTCTGACAAAAGGACCACAGTGATGAAACAAAGCAGTTTTGTGAAAAATTGCCACACTATACATGAACTAGCAACGGCTGTCTAAATTTTCTAAAGTGACTTGACATTCCCATATTTCAGGATATTGTCTCCAGGACTAATAATAATTTCAGCTCCCATCCAGTCACGGTCCATTATCAATGGTAATCAAACCTGTATTAATGTGTCCAATAGTGCATGTTTTTGGATAACCAGACCATTAAATATGGTACACATACCTAGTAATCTCTCACCTGTTCTAATGAATCCAACAAGTAGCCTCTAATTTGAAAAATTCACAAATTGCATAATCTCTACCAAGAGATTACTTGTTGGATTCAGTAGAAAAGGTGAAGTGGAAACTCAGCCCATGACACAGTGCCTACATGGCATGAAATGCATAGGACCATTGGAGATGTTCACTTCTTAATTGTGTCTAAATAAACAGTAGTTTTTTCTTTACACTTGTGGCCCTGTGTGTGTCCTGTAGTGCCTGGAGACCCTATTAGACTTCTGGGGCACCTTCCCTGTTGTTATTGAAGTGGAGGTTTTGCCATAAGATTCACCAGACAGGACCTCTCCATCTAATTTGTTTCTTCTTAGTAATTAACTTGTTTCTTTTGCTGTTCTGTGTCTTGTTTATAAGGCCTGGTCATGGGGAAAATAAAATATTTGCTCTGTATTCATAGTCCTTAAAATTATTGCCTTTGCTTCTTGTTAACCTTATTCTTATGTTCGTGAAATAATAAACACAACTGAAAGCATTACCAAGTGAGAAAAGGAAAACGATTCACATACAAATGTGGATCCCATTCAATATCCATATCATGACAGGGTTGCGATAAAGCAATTTGGCATTCGTTTTAGTGTTTTGCATTAAAAAAATTATTCTGGAACACTGAAGGCTGGGCAACTGTGAGTTATCTATAAAGAATATTCTACTGAGAGTAGCATGGAATGGGGGTCTGTTTTGAGAGAAGCATGCATAAAATATTATTTGGGCTTTGTATCTGCTACTCCTAAGCAGCGAACAAGCTACATTCAACCCTTTCAGATAACAGCGAAGTTAAAGGTTTTCATCCTGATTCTAATACATACTTTACATTTTTTTTCAATTGTTGGAGAAAAAAAGATAAAGGAAACGTCCACTTTGTAACAGCATTGTAGATAAAGACTTGTGGCAATAATTAGACCAGTGGTAATGCTCTAGCCAGGTGTGCAGCCTCACTGGAGGGACTGGCAGGCTTGGGGGGGGGGGTTATTAATTAAATTCCGATTTTTCTGATAGTACTTTTAAATGGGAAAAACTATTTTTTCGTAGAAAAAAAAAACCCTAAAATTTTTCATGATTTATTAAACCCTGATGGCGTTAAAAGGCCGAATAAAAAAGTACTAAAACTCAGACTTGCAGAGTTCATGTTGAAGTCAATGGCAGATGTCCCAAAGATATCCTCATTCGCACTTGGTTTTCGAAAAAGCTGGAAGTTTATACTTTTCGGTTTGAGTTTTTTCCCAAGAAATGTTTTGGCAAAATTTATTGACAGATAGGGTTAAAAATCTGTCCTGATTTGGTCGGAGTAGTTTTCATAAAACTGTGAGAAATTTCAGATTTTGATAAATAACCCCCTTAATGTTTGTGACCACCATCCTGCTTGCTGTAAATGGAGCACACGACTGCTCTTGATAACTACCCTACACCTGTCTATTACTGAAAGTAATAACAGGGGCTAGTCCTCATTCCAGCCAGTTGATATTTTAAGCCCCTTAAAACTCCTGCACAAAATTAGTGTTTAAGAGCTGCTTTGTTCCAATTTTGGCATGCATGCGCAACTCCACAGTGTTGTCCTCTTACAGTATTCAGCCTTGGGACAGGGAAGATTGGGCAGCTAAGGAGGTCAAACAGGGGTCATTCTACCATACCCTTGAAGAAACTCTCCACATTCTACACAACTGAAATTTGTTGTACCATTAATTGGAATGCACAGAAGTAACACTAAATTTAACTTGTTTAGTTACCTACATCACGTAAAACTATGGGAGGTATTAACAGGGCCGTCATCAGTTTGGGGCACAGGGGGTACTGTTGTACCTAAAGCTAGGCCCGGCTGTGTTGCACTTTTAAAAATAACTGGGCCCCCTTGACAGTGCTGAAGCCACATCGCATCTACTGTAGTACTGAACTGCTGTATATTCCGATGAGCCAAAGTCCCAAAGAGCCGAAGCCAAAGAGGAGCCGAAGTTGAAGTCCTGATGCCGCTTAAAGACCCAAAGTCACGAAAGGAGCCGAAGTTGAAGTCCTGAAATTCCTAAAGTCACTAAAGGAGCTGAAGTTAAAGCCCTAAAGCCTCAAAAAGACCTAAAGTCACAAAAGGAACAGAAGTTGAAGTCCCAAAAAGACCCAAAGTCACGAAAGGAGCTGAAGTTGAAGTTCTGAAAACAGCCAAAATAACGAAAGAGGCCTAAGTTTAAGTCCTGAAGCTACAAGTTCAGTTCTACTAAACACCAATGTGTGTTTTTTTTATTTTATTAAATAAGCAAGTGAATGAAACCCTTAAATGATTCTTCCCAGGAGTTTGCTTCATTATGTACAACAAATAACCTTGTTATACGATGATTATTAATCAGAGCAGTGTTAACACAAAATTGGCATTCAGTTGGAGTAAAATGTTCATGTATACAGTTACCAATTAATCTTCAAATGTCACACAATCACAATTATCCTAAAGCCAACATTATTAAGTTAAGCCACCACAGAAGGTATTTTTCTACATCAAAAAGTTGTTTTATAGTTTTGACAGGTTTGGGATTATGTTTCTACATTTGTTTGCTTTGCTGTAGGTTTGCCACAAAAATGATTTTATAAAACTGAACACAGCAAAGTGTCTGGTTTCATATTCTAATTTGTGAACCTTGCAGTTGGTCACTTACTGTATTATATGCCTTTATTAATTACCTAACGCTTATTTATTGAGGTTGTCATCTGGCCATGTCTCCCTGCCATTTTGGCCAATAACCTACCTGCATAATCAGCATCTAAACACACACATTTGATGCAATGGCTTGATAAGCCTTAGCCAAAATTTCTCCTTAAAGTACATTTTAGTATGTCATGTATGTCCTATTCTTTGCAACCTTTTAACTGGTATATTTTTTTGTTATACCTTGTGAATTATTTGCTGTTTTCATCTGCCTTATAAGGATGCCTGATGCCTGGTTGCTAGTGTAATTTGGATCCTAGCAACCAGACAGCTTCTGAAATCCCACGTCTGTTACAAACTGAGTCCCAAAACCAGAACTTGGTCACGGCTCACTCTTTCCCTATAACAGCTACCTCTCACTTTGGTGCTGCCAGGTCTAAACGTAATGAGAGTTCTGGGCAAGCAAGGGAACCGACCATTATGGAACGGAGAACAAGGACCTTGGTCAACAGACAGGCTGGGTCAATACCAATCAGGAAAAGCAGTACAGAGAAAGTAGTCAAGGTAACAGGTCAGGTCAAACACACCAATATAGCAGTACAAAGCAGGATCAGAAAGAGTAGTCAGTACACGGGCAAAGGTCAGGAGAGGCAGCGGACTTGACAAGGTCAGGGGTAGGCAGGGTCAGGAACACTTAGAAATCACACTGGTGGGATGAAACATGTGACTGGACTGTGAATTTAAATGGTTACACCCTTTTTAGGAGGGACAGAGGGATTAGAAAGGGGGGAGGGGTGTGTTTGTATGTAAAGCCTGAATTAAAGCCATGCACTAAAGAAATAACCATTGCTGGCACTGGTGAGGGTGTGGAATCCCTCTGGGTAGAGATTTCTACTGGGCATACAGAGAAAATTATGCTATAAACCACCTCGTATAAGTGACGAGTATGAAGCCCAGCTACTTTTACAAAATCGAAGCGGCTTCACAACAAGGTCAAGTTATTATTATGGGTGACTTCAATTATCCAGACATTGACTGGGGAAATGGGGTTGCCAAGACAGATAAAGCTAGTAGGTTTGTAAATAGGCTAAATGACAACTTTTTATCCCAGCTCGTTCAAGAACCTACTAGGAATAAATCTCTTTTGGATCTTGTAATAACTAATAATACTGAACTCATCTCTAGCATTTGTGTGGGTGAGCATTTAGGTAACAGTCATCATAACATGGTCTCTTTTGAGATTCTGTTGCAGAAGCAACTCTATAAGGGCTAGAGCAGACGGGGAGATTCGGGGGCATTTTGTCGCCTGGCGACTTGTAGCCGCGACTTGTAGCCCCGAACCTCCCCGAATAGACAGGTCCTGGGGCGCACCGGTTTTCAAGTAACGCCGGTGCGCCCCAGGACCTGTCTATTCGGGGAGGTTCGGGGGCTACAAGTTGCGGCTACAAGTTGCCAGGCGACAAAATGCCCCCGAATCTCCCCGTCTGCTCTAGCCCTAAGGGAGTAACTAAAACATTGATTTTCAGGCGTGCAAACTTTGACAGTATAAGCCCTTTGACAGTATAAGGGCATCTCTGCAACATATTAAGTGGGAAATGCTTTTCACAGGGTTAAACACTGAACAAAAATGGGAAGTCTTTAAAATGCTGAAAAAAGACAAAGTCCATCAACCCCTCCAAATTAAAACCCAGCATACACACACACCCCTCCACTCTTTCACAGAAACCATGCATGCCCATAGCTATACTAACTGTAGAGTTTAGTATCAAAATAGCCTTTGATATTATGTCTGCCCAAAAAATCATCCAAACCCCTCTTAAAAGCATCAACAGAATGAGCCATCACAACATCACCCGGCAGTGCATTCCACAACCTCACCGTCCTGACTGTGAAGAACCACCTACGCTGCTTCAAATGAAAGTCCTTTTCTTCTAGTCTGAAGGGGTGGCCTCTGGTGTGGTGATCCTGTTTATGGGTAAAAAGGTCCCCTGATATTTATCTATAATGTCCTCGAATATATTTGTAAAGTGTAATTATGTCCCCTCGCAAGCGCCTTTTTTCCAGAGAAAACAACCCCAACCTGGACAGCCTACCCTCATAATTTAAGTCTTCCATCCCTCTAACCAGTTGCACATCTCTGCACTCTCTCCAGCTCATTTATATCCCTCCTAAGGACTGGAGTCCAAAACTGCACTACATATTCCAGATAAGGTCTTACTAGGGATCTATAAAGAGGTGTAATTATGTTTTCATCCCTTGAGTTTATGCCATTTTTTATGCAGGACAGAACCCTTTTTGCTTTAGTAGCTACAGAATGACACTGCCCAGAATTAGACAACTTATTATCTATAAAAACCCCAAGATCCTTCTCACTTAAGGGAAACTCCCAACACACTGCCATTTAGTGTATAACTTGCATTTATATTATTTTTGCCAAAGTGCATAACCTTGCATTTATCAACATTGAACCTCATTTTCCAGTTTTCTGCCCAGTTTCCCAACTTAGACAAATCACTCTGCAAAGTGGTAGCATCCTGCATGGAACCTATAGTTCTGCACAATTTAGTATCATCTGCAAAAATAGAAACCTTACTTTCAATGTTCACAACCAGGTCATTAATAAACAAGTTGAAAAGCAAGGGACCCAGTACAGAGCCCTACGGTACCCCACTAACAATACTGGTCCAATTAGAAAATGTTCCATTTACCACCACTCTTTGTAGTCTATCTTCCCAGAATCGAGGTCCCTGCTTAACTTCTCATAAAAAGAAATTAAGTTAGTCTGGCAAGATCTATTACGCATAAAACCATGCTGGCACAAACTCATAGTATTGTTATTTGCTATGAAGTCCAGTATCCTATCCTTTATTAATGCTTCAAAAAGCTTTCCTACCACCGATGTTAGACTAACTGCTCTATAGTTTTGAGGCAGAGAATGGGATCCCTTTTTGAATAGCGGCTTCACATTAGCAATTTTCCAGTCTCTCGGCACCATGCCAGACCTCACTGAATCCTTAAGTAGAGAGGTTTGGCAATCACAGAGCTAAGCTCGTTAATTACCCTGGGATGAATCCCATCTGGCCCTGGACCTTTGTTTATCTTAACATGTTCTAGTCTCTTTTAATTTCATCATGTGTGAACCATGCATCATTAGTTGTATTATTAGAATTGGGAACTGGGACTTTTAATAAGGAAACCTTCATTAGCTGGTTCCTCATTTGTGTAGACAGACGACAAGTATGCATTCAGAATCTGAGCTTTTTGCTTGTTCTCATAAACCAGCTGACCCCACTCTGATAATAAAGGTCCTGCCCCTTCCAGATTAATTTTTTTACTATTAATATATTTAAAATATAATTTTGGATTATTTTAACTGCTCACTGCTATATACTTTTCCATATTGATTTTAGCTTGCCTGATTTATTGGCCTCCTTGTACCTTATAAATGATTCGGCTGTTCCAACTAACTTGAAAGCCTTAAAAGCACGTCTTTTCTTACCCACCTCAACACCAACACTTCTATTGAACCAAAAAGATTTTGCTTTGCAACAACGTTCCTTGCTTACAAGCAGAATATACTGACGTACATTTATTAATCAGCATTTTAAAGACTTCCCATTTTGTTCAGTGTTTTCCCACTTAATATGTTGCAGAGATGCCCTTATACTGTCAAAGTTTGCACACCTGAAAATGTTTTAGTTACTCCCTTATAGAGTTGCCTCTGCAACAGAATCTCAAAGGAGACCATGTTATGATGACTATTCCCTAAATGCTCACCCACACAAATGCTAGCGAGGAGTTCCATATTATTAATTATTACAAGACCCAAAAGAGATTTATTCCTAGTAAGTTCTTGAACGAGCTGGGATAGAAAGTTGTCATTTAGCATATTTACAAACCTACTAGCTTTATCTGTCTTGGCAAACCCATTACCCCAGTCAATGTCCGGATAATTTAAGTCACCCATAATAATTACTTGACCTAGTTGTGAAGCTGCTTCTATTTGTATAAGTAGCTGGGCTTCATACTCGTCACTTATATGAGGTGGTTTATAGCATACACCAATGAAAATTTTCTTTGTACCCCTTTGCCCTGTTGAAATCACTACCCAGAGGGATTCCACACACTCACCAGTGCCAGCAATGGTTATTTCTTTAATGCATGGCTCTAATTCAGGCTTTACATACAAACACACTCCTCCCCCCTTTCTAATCCCTCTGTCCCTCCTAAAAAGGGTGTAACCATTTAAATTCAAAGTCCAGTCACATGTTTCATCCCACCAGGTCTCAGTGATACCAATTATATCATAGTTTTTAGAGAATGCAATTAATTCTTGATCTCCCATTTTACCTGACAAACTCCGTGCATTTGCCAGCATACAGCAGAGGTTACTACTTTTGTTTTTTATATGTACATGTACTTACTGAGGGGAATTATATGTTAAGTTAGTATTTGTCTGTTTTTCTTGTAACAGCGGTACCTCCTTAGCTGGTAAACTGTATGCCCCCCCCACTCCTCCCCCAAGATCCCTTACTAATCCCACTACCCCATCTACCCCAGCTTCCCCATAATTCTTTCTCTCACCCACCCCCCACTTGCCTAGTTTAAACACTCCTCCAACCTCTTGGCCATTCTTTCCCCTAGCACAGTGGACCCCATTCAATTGAGGTGAAATCTGCCACGACTGTATAGGTTGTACCCCAAAGGAAACATCAGCCCAGTGCTCTAGGAACCCAAACCCTTTCTTCCTACACCAAGACTTGAGCCACGCATTTAGCTCCCTAAGCTCCCGCTGTCTCCCTAAACTTGCACGTGGCACAGGCAAAATTTCTGAAAATAAGACCTTCCCTTAATCTTAGAGCCTGGTGTTCCGTAACCTGTAGCTCTTCAACCTTCAGCACTTTTATAAGGTCATGGAACTTCTTGGTGCCATATAATATGTTTATATTTTACAATAGAGGGCACATTGTTCACTACATCTGGTTTATTCTTACTATACATAAGACATACTGGTTGACCTATAAAGGCACCAGAATGACATTGCAGGTGTGGCAGGAAGTGTTATAGCAATACAGAACTGGTTCTTCTAGTCTGTTAAGTTAAGCAGGGAGGTTAAACACTATGCAATGCTACAAAAAGAAAATGGTACTGCCAGTCCCATATATATGTGTATATTTAAGGTAATTTCCCCTAGGTCATATGCATGTGGATGTAACATGACCAGAAAATGGAGAGGTGCAGGGGAAAGATCACTCCAGATCTTCAATACATGCAGTGAAAGCCCACAAAAAGTTTAATATCTTATATAATGAATAATATAACATTTTGGACAAACTCCTCCCTAAAGAGCAAGGCAAGGTGGTGCTTCTCTGATACTGACTTGCACTTCAGGGCAGGGATTTGACCACAACTTTAAAGTTTAATATTATGCATTCTTTATTTCTATATTATTCTCATGTAACATAGTAAATTATTAATATAAACCTGCAGTTCTCAACCTGTGGGTCGGGACCCCTTTGGGGGTCGAATGATCCCTTCACAGGGGGTCCCCAGAGTAGGCGCTCACCTAGGGCACTTCCCTCTTACTTTCCCTTTGCCCTGGGCCTGATTGGGCCTCTCTGGCTCTCTCCCTCCAGTTAGTAAAGACAGTTCTCCAATGAAACGGTCCAGATGCACATGCGCGGTATGAAGTGGCGCATGGTGACGTCACTCTGCGTAGAGAGCTGTACTGGCTGGTGTGTGGCTGTGTGCATTGAAGAGAGCCAGCTCAGCCAGGCAGTGACGGTGCAATTCTTTGTTATCAAACTGGCTGCCTGATGTTGTTGGAGAATAGTGAGCACTGAGCAGAGAGGTACAGTCTGGGGCAATATTTTTGGTGCTGCTGCTTAGACTTAGGGGCAATGTATTGTTGGCACAAGACGTACAGACTTGGGGGACAATATTCTTGTGGCACAACAGATACAGACTTGGGGGCAATATGGAGGCACAGCAGGGACAGATTTGGCGGGCAATATTTTGGGTGTTGCTAGCACCTGTATAGATTTGGGGGCAATACTTTGTCTATCTGGCACAGGTTTGGGGGTGTTATTTTGGCTGCTGGCTGACACAGGTACAGATTTGGGGCAATATAGCACTGTTACCCATGCTATACCATGATTAAGTCGTCCCCCCCCCCACTCCCGGCGGGATGTCCTGTTTTAATTGAATCCCAAACTCTATGCACGCTACATCTTATTGCAAGGTAAATGAGTGTTCTAAATGCACATCAGGTATATGTAGGTGCTTTGTATAATACTATTGAGTGATAGTGTACAAATCTGCACCGTTGACTTCCCCAACACATTCCCTATACATTAGATTAACTGGCTTTGTGGTAGTGTTGGCGTCAGCAGTTCTTTGCTGCTGTTTATGTAGTCAAGGTGCAGATAGAGTATCTACAGATACTATATAAATACCAGGTAATTGTTCAGATTAACAGAAAAACTCAGAGACCCGCTTTTTAAAGTTAACCAATCACAGTTGAATATAAAAGTTTCCATTATTATTAGCTGAGTTAGCAATTAATTACTGCTTCTTATCACTCGCCCTATAGATATTAAAATGCATCTTCCTTGAACCATATTTTATTCAAAAGAAATACAGTCTCCACGTACCCAAATAAAGATGTGCAGCATCAGCAAATAACTTGTGTGTGGCGTTAATAGTGAGCAAACAGATCATGATCACAGAATAGAACTGTACATAGCAGAAGGGATTGATGTTTGTTTGGGGATGCCAGGAATTGCAGTTACCAATGCTAGCACTGATAAATATAATATAAATTATCAAAAATTTTTGGGCTTATTTTAACTACAAAGATTGAAGTATGCGCTATATAAACACGTTTATAAATAACAATAAAATGGGAAGGAAGACAAACACCTGCAAAGTCTGGAAATAATATGATGGCTACTGATCTGCTTAAAGTTCCCTTACCTCTATACATGACATGATGTACTCAGGGGCAGATTTAAGAGTTAAATTGTAAATTCAAATTTGAATTTTCGAGTTGGATTTGGTCAAAACTCACAAATTTGAGTTGGCAATAATCCAAACATGAATTCAAATTTGAGATTTATCAGACCTGGACCCTAGGAACAATTAAAATTTGACTATTCGCCTCCTAAAACCTGCCGAGTTCATGTAGAAGTCAATGGCACAGGTCCATTGACCCAAATGATGATGTTAATAGCCGTCCTGACATTTGAGTTTTTTTTTTGAGTCAAATTCGATTAAAATTTTATTTGAGTTTTTAGGTTGGAAATATTCGTTAGAGTTTAAGATGTTCAAATTTTTTCTTAACCTCCCATACGAGTTGTGAGTATATTTGAATTTATTACAGTAAAAAAAAAATCAAATGAACTCGACATTCGAGCAGAATTTCGAGAAGAAAAAGACTCTACTGACTCTAAGGGGCAGATTTACTATTCGTCGAATTTCGAATTGAAAAAAAAATTCGAAATTCAACCATGGGAATAGTTAGGGAATAAAAATCCTTTGAATTTGAAGGATTTTTACCGTAATTCAATTGGTCGAACGATCAAATATAAAAATTCGATCGATCGATAAACTAGTTCGAACGATTTTAACCATTCGATCGAATTTTCACTATCCGATCTAAATTCACTTACCCCACTTCAGTAAGTTGAACATGGTGAACTAGGCAGTCAAATAAAATATTTGAATATTGGAATAGATTTTTATTTGAATTATTCAAATCATTCGAATCGATCGAATTAAAAAAATTCACTGGTCGAAGTCACCTAATTTGCATATTGGAAATTCGAATTTCGAATCATTCATGTGGATTCGTGTGAATTTAGTAAATCTGCCCCTTTTTCTGCTTTTTGGGACAAACACATTCAATACTGTCCTTGCTTTTTAAGATATACACTATACCTTATGTAGCACACCCTTGAGTGCACTTTAGCTGTGTTTTTGTGGCTGTGTGTGACCAGGCTAAACCACTTAACTAAACCAGTACCCCCATTATACTCATGCAACTCCCTGCAACTTTCAGTACCTGGTGTTGTTCAGCGCAGCAACAGATCCAGTCAAACAAGTTTCTTTGCAGCAAACTTTAACTTGTTTATTTAATTTAACGTGACAGTGCAGTGATGTACAGCAATACTCCCTCCAGTGGGATATAATGTGCTCCAGGTGAGGCAATACACAATACAGGCAGTCACAGCAGCAGAAATAACAGATTCAAAGAATACAGTAATTACCACTTCGGACATGCGAGCATCCAATTCAGACGCTCGGCGGCCGGGGACCCCTGTTATAAAATGGCGAATTCTGACGGCAGAACATGCCATTTATAAGGATATAATTATAAAGTAGATTATATGACTTATGCTTGTGGTGACTTTCAGAGTAATTTAAGGCAAATACATTCCATAATGGGTAATGGGCATATTAGACTTGTAATTAGAGAGTGTTAAGCCAGGTTATCGAAAAGATAGCTATTCAGGACTTCACCCTACGGTGTGTATTTTCACACTATTACCAATTGGATTAACAGGGGCTCATACATTTGGATACTTTAGTATCTTTTACTGCAGTTTGTGTTCTACTACAATGAGCCCTGCAAACTTTTTGAAGCCGAGAAAGGAGGCTAGTGCCCCCTAGTGGAGTATGGGTGCAACTTTACCCCTGAAAGTGCTGCTGCTGAGTCTGTACTATTCTAAGGTTTCTAAGTCATGTTAAAAATCAAAGCGGTTCTCTGCTCATTGAATTGACAGTGCAGCCCAGAAACTTTCATCTATTACAATTTTTGACAAATAATGTAAACTGAAGCTTTATCCACTATTCCTATTGTAACAAAAGCAGAAAAGTACATTTACTATAAAAAAATAAATGAAGTCTGCTGGCTACAGCCTTTTCTTTAACTTTAGCATTCTGTCCATTCTATTCCACACATTGTAACCTTTATTTAAATATAAATATTTAAATCTGATCACCCTGTACATCACAGTGACACAGGGAGATTGCTTTTGTATGGTAGAATATAACAATATAATATGACAAATATAACTTCATATTGCAGGAAAAGTTCAGTTTTCATTATGGGAGTAATGTAACCAATATATTGCTTACAAAAATCAGTATTCATTGTCATGACTTTACCTTGATTGTGTCAAGACTTTAAAATAAGTAAATAATAAAAGATTTAAAATAAGCTTAAAATGAAAATCTCCTGAAAGTTAAAAGACCAATAGGGGAATGTAATGTATGTGGGTAAGGCAAAAACTATTCGCAATGCGGAAAGTTAAGCCTTTGCGTGAACAAATTTTGCGTTGCTTGAATGTAATATACGTTTTGCGAACCCGGAAACTGCTTAGTGACCACTTCCGCCAGCGGAAGACTGTTTGCGAATGCTATGCTTTGAGCTAATGCGCTGTCAATGTAATAAAACTTGTTACTGAAGAAGTCGCAATGTTTGCTCCAAAAGATTACGACACCTTCAAGCACTTCTTAAGAGTGCGCAATTACAATCCGCAATGCGCAATAAAGATTTGCAATGCAATAACCGTTTAAGGAACAATATTACATTGCGAGATGTGGATTTTTCCTGTTATTGGTGCCAATGTTTTTCTCTTTGAGACTTTAATTACATTCCCCTATTAGAGAAGGGACCTAACACATTTCATGCCTTTTGGGGCACTTACTCACAGACTGGTGGGGACACATATCAAGCCAATAACCTAAGTCACCCCAGTTGTAACCTATGACTGGGTTTCTCGCACTAAAATAGCGTCCAACCTTAGTAAGAGTTAATATATTAAATAGTCCACCTTGGCAACCCATTAGTTAAGGTACTAAACACTTCTAAACAAAAATCAACTCCTATTGAGAATGATGTGTTCCATATTTGTTAACATATCACATCAACATTTGGCATAATGGGAAACATCCATATCCCATTGTACCACCCTAAAGGGAAAACTATATAGTGAAGTGACAGTTTTCTCACGTTTTCAAGAATGAAAACATTTTGAGAACTAATGAAGCAAGGGAATCACATCCCAAAGGCAGCATTTACTTCAATACATTTTTATTGTTTTCAAGCACAAGTGTACACACATTGATTTGCTTCAATAAAATTTCAAAAAAAGAAAAACATTTGTGTACAGACAAGTATTTGCATTTATAACTTGGATGGATATGTGTCCGCATTCACATGCTTATTATCTTATAACCTATTACGGTCCATGCCACAAACCCCATTTTGCCTGATAGGCTTTGCTTACCCAACGCATAATCATAACATTCTGTGTATTATCCAGGCATACCCAAACTTTACAACAAAATGCCAAACAACAGACAGAAAAAAAAATAACTCTAATACAAAGCTCCTAAATAGGAAAGAAAAAAGGAGAGAAGAGTGTGTGTTGCCGCAGGTCTATGTCTATATCCAGGGATTCCAAACTGATAAAGATTTCTGATGAGAGTCCAATAGAATACTAGTCATTTTTTCTTGGGACATGATCCAATCTAACCTGGATTTAACAGTTTCTATTGGAATTTATTTTTGTTTCCAAGCTCCAGCTATAGTTCTTTTAGCTGCTAACATTATAAAGGAGAATAGGCGAAACTGGATGTTTGTAAGAGTGTCTGGTTTTTTACCAAGTAGAGCCAGGGCAGGGTCTTTGGGTACTGAAACCTCAAACACTGAGTATACTACATTAAAGATCCTTATCTCCGAACGATCGGGCATCCCCACTAGATGTGGAACATTGTGCCTAATCTTCTACAATCTCTGAAACAGTTGAGATCCGCTGAAGGGGCAAATTTAGCTATACGTGCGTGGACTGGATACCAACAGAATAGTACTTTATAGTTTGCCTCCAGCAAGGAAACATTATTAGATGATCTCTTTGTTGTAGTCCAAATCTGATCCCACTCTTCCGATTATAATCCTGTGGAAAGGTCTTTCTGCCAAGCTAACATGTAAGGTAATTTCAAGGGCTGTGGGGGATCGAAGAACTTATTATATAAGCTAGAGACTGATTTTTGTATTCTAGGGGAGCGGATACACCATTTTTAAAAAAAGTTTCAGTATTGTTCCTGTCCTTTACATGTGCCCACTGTGCTTGAGCAAAATGATACAATTGTTGTAATCTAAACCTTTCTGTAGTTGGAATAGAATCCCAAAGGCAGCATTTGATCAAACCTAGGAATCCTGCTCCAAAATGTCATTATCCATTACAGCAGTGATCCCCAACCAGTAGCTCGTGAGCGACATGTTGCTCTCCAACCCCTTGGAAGTTGCTCCCAGTGGCCTCAAAGCGGGTGGATATTTTTGATTTCCAGGCTTGGAGATAAGTTTTGGTTGTATAAAAAACAGGTACAATGCCAAATAGAGCCTTGATGTAGGTTGACAATATACATAGGGGCTACCAAATAGCCAATTACAGCACTTATTTGGCAACCCAAGAACATTTTTTATGCATGTGTTTCTCCCCAACTCCTTTTACTTCTGAATGTTGCTCATGGGTTGAAAAGGTTGGGGATCCCTGCATTACAGTTATTCCACAGTCCAAAAGATGGACTTTAACCTATAATAGTGAATCAAAATGATGATATCTAACAATATAGAATGAATCCTGAATAAGATTCTATATCTAATACATTGATTGTTGTAACCTTTCAGAGCTAGGCACAATAGAGAAAGAAGCTCAATATAGAGCTAGCACAGTGGTATATATTACTACATAGAAGGTGAAATCTATGACTCTGGTGTACTTCATTATGCAGTCCCCAATTTAACAATATCATGAAAATCCTTGAAACAAACGTATTAAGAACAGACCCAAATCTTGGTTCTAGGTAACCAACTGGCCTTCTCCAAGCCCCTCACAATAAATAACTCAAAGTTTATAAATATGTTGGGCATGTTTAAATGTGGGGCCAGGAAGTGTCTTACTTCTACATTATGTATGTTAAAAAACCCAATCTTTTCAATCTCATAATACATGTTTAAAGGAATTGTTCAGTATAAAAGTAAAAACTGGGTAAATAGATAGGCTGTGCAAAATAAAAAATCTTTTCAATATAGTTAGTTAGGCAAAATTGTAATGTATAAAGGCTGGAGTGACTGTAAGTCTAACCTAACAGAACAGAACACTACTTCTTGCTTTTCAGCTCTCTTGGTTTACACTGGTTACCCTGGTTACCAGGCAGTAACCAATCAGTGACTTGAGGGAGAGCCACATGGGTCATAACTGTTGCTTTTGAATCTGAGCTGAATGCTGAGGATCAATTACAAACTCACTGAACAGTTATGTCCCATGTGGCCCCCGTTCAAGTCGCCAACTAACTCAGATTTAGGGAGCTGAAAAGCAGGAAGTTGTATTCTGGCTATTATATTCAACATCTAGTCACTCCAACTTTTTCCCTGACTAACTATATTAGAAACATTTTTTATTTTGCACAGCCTATCTATTTACCCAGTTTTTAATTTTACCCTAAACTGTTCCTTTAAGGCTCTGGTGCCATGAATAAGTTCAAGAATGATTCTCCATGCTCTGTAAATAATCCTCTGGGGTAATTACCTTTTATATTTAGTTTATGATTTGCATATAACTTTAACTCCTTGTTTAATCTCCTATTATATTTACAAGTGATTTTCTCAATATAAGTGTTCCCTATTGGTTGGTAAAAGTCTCTCCTGATTGGTCATAACCCATATAAAAAGTTGGAACAGGGGTGTGCCCACCAGCAGGTGATTAAGTGCCCCTATAGCCATAAAATGTATATGGCCCCTTCTCTGGGTGCCTCTGCCTCTGTGCACTGCTTTTTTCTCCTTTTGTTTCTAATAAAAATATGACTCACCCTACCTAAAACTTGTTGAGATTCTACAACAGATTATATTACATTAGATTAGATTATATGTTGAGATTCTTTCAACATGCTTGAAATGGAAAAATGCAGTTCATGACCTAATAATAAATTTTATTTATCTTTAAACACAAAAACACAATCATCATGACCCATTTGAAACTGTTCAATATATTCAATAAATGCAGAGTGGAAAATGGTTAGTTTACTCATGGGTTTTTACTGTGATGACCATTTCAATTGTAACAGGCCCTTGATATCGAATTCACTAGGGGCCCTTGGGGTCCCACAGGGTGTAATCTGTTTAGAGCACCCTTTCTACTGCTGAACAAACAAACCTTCTCTAGTAGCCTTTGAGCTACTCATTATCAGAGGACTTCCCAATGGTCAGGTAATTAGTTTATAAGCTATTCCTGTGTTGTGTAGAAACAGGAAGTGACAGGAAGTACTGTATTTAAGTGAAACTGGTTTCATATTATTGTTTAATGCCAAAAATAACAGAAACCATAGATTTTTCTTAATTAAACAAAAGGTACAAGACCAATTCATTGAACACATTTTTAAATGGGGGTGTGCACTGTCTTTAACAGAAAAGTAATTTCCTCTTTACACTTTGCATCATTTTTACCAATATTTATTTTAAGACTGTAATTTATTTTGCAATCGTGTTTATAAAACACCAGAAGGTTGTGTACATGAAGAACACACATTATATATGAATACTAATGCTAAAGAGGGCACTGCTTATTGGAGGTTATGTCTAAATAGAGAACAGCGTATGAGACCAAAAGATAAAAATAAAGGAGTCAGCAAAGTGAAGATGTGGCATGAGTGTTGTGCTTAAAAATATTATTAATATTATTATATAATGAGTTATTGCCCTGGAGGAACTTCCCATTGGCCTTCCTGAAACTTGGGTAAGAGTCTGTTAGATCCGTGGCCAGTATGTGCTGCAGTATAGATATTACAGATACAGTGGCAGTTTGCACTTAACCACAATGGGGTGGTTTGCCTAAACAACAGCAGATGAGATTCTCGGCAGAATGAATGATATACTGTACTTAGAATATTACCAGGAAGAGATTTATCTGTGTTAAGCTGGCCATAGATGCAAAGATCTGCTCGTTTGGCGACATCGCCAAACAAGCAGATCTTACCCCGATATACCACTAACTAGCAGGGCTATATATTGGGCTTGCAATGGAGTGGAACCTCGCCCACCCTAATCAGTGATAATGGAGAGCTGCCTGGTGCACACACGTGGAGGTTCGGCCAGCCTCCAACAGCAAAGTATTTTCCACTTTGAGCCTAAGTAAATCAGCCCCCAAGGGTCGAAGTGAAAATTTGAATTTTAAAAATTCTAATTTAAAAGATATTTTGGGCTACTTTGACTATCGAATAGCCAGAAATTCGAGTCAAATTGGAAAAAAATTTAAATTTTCGAATTTCGAAGTACTGGCCCTTTAAAAATCCTTTGACTTCGACTGTTTGGCAGCTTAAAGCTGCTGAATTGCCATATTAGCCTTTGGGGGACCTCACAGAAATTTTACTTCTAAGTTCTGAGAAATCAAACGATTTTGGTGAAATCGTTGGAATCATTCGATCGAATCGAACGATTAGAGAGATTTTTCGTTCAATCGAATACGCCCGTTTTCATAACAAAAGCGCCCATATTCAATCAAAAATGACCCCCAAAGAAAATTTCATGGTCGAATTTCCTAAAACAATAATATGCATGTATTGGATCTATCAGCCGTAAAGGGGTGGTTCACCTTTGAATTAACTTTTAGTATGATGTAGAGATTGATATTAGGTATTCAGTTTCTATAATTTATATTTTTTGAGTTACGTATTTAGCTTTTTATTCAGCAGCTCTCCAGTTTGCAGTTTCAACAGTGTGGTTGCTAGGGTCCATATTACCATAGCAACCATGCATTGATTTGAATAAGTGACTGGAATGTGAACAGAAGAGAGCCTGAATAGAAAGATGAGTAATAAAAAGTAGCAATAACAATAAATGTGTAGTCTAACAGTATATTTGTATTAGATAGGGCCAGTGACCCCCCATTTGAAAGCTGGAGATGATGATCAATTGAGAAGTTGCTTAGAATTGGCCATTCTATAACATACTAAAAGTTAACTGAAAGGTGAACCACCCCTGTTGGGAATTGTGTTGCCAATCTGGATATGTGCTGTTTTGTAAAAAACAATATAAATAGGGATTCAGAGTAGTACTAGATGAATAAAGGAGCAGTATGATTAAGATATTTGTATTTATATATAGGGGGCAAGTAAACTTATCAGTAGGACATAGGTTGGTGTAATGCAAGCTTACATTTTATGCATGGTGTCCCATGTGTATAGTAATTATGCATAAACCTGTAAGTCATTCTACGATAATGATTGCCATCAGAAGCAATTTAGAACATAAAAAAGACCAAGGATTTACACAGATTGAAATAAAAAGGTAATTTATGAGGTATCTCACGCACTTTTTAAAAAATTTTAATTGCATTACATTGTTGAAAGGAGATGACAATTTTAGATCCATAGGGTTCTGTCTAAATTTCTGAAAGGTTTTTATAAGGCTTTGGAGCTTGCTGCAATAATAATGTTCTTATCTAAGTCGTTTTTTTTAAATGCATTGTGATGTGCTGTTTATTTTTATTTTATTGTTAAAGTTTAGTAAGAGTAAACTTTTAGATAGTTTGTATTATTGGCGATTAAAGAGTTAACTCTTCCTTTTAAATATGAAGTTTGGAAAGAACGGCTCACTCCTCCTGCTTGAAACATCCTGAGGACAAGTGAGCTGTGAGACAATTTGGTTTATGTACTGAAGTCTCAATATCTTGTATGTCTATTATGTTGTCCAATGTCTCCTTTGTTTTAATTTGTAGTTACTCCAGTGGGGGGATCACGTGTGACCTGTAAAGTCATGTGTAGAGACGCTGCTGTTGCTGGGAACAGTCTGTGGAAGTGCTGGTGTCTCACTGACACTGAGAATGATCTGCTGCAGGATTATTTAAATTGAATAACATTTTAAGTGCAAGTACAATTACACTGGAATGCTGGCTAAATTGGGCTCTGTTTTGCCCCGTTGTCTGTTTTAGCATTAATTTTTTTGCAGAGAAGCAGTCATAATTATTGCTACAACAGCTAACATTGTGAATTCGTATAAGAACTCATTGTAGCTTCATTGGAAATCCTTGTAGCAACATGTAAATATTTATTTCTCATCAGAGACAAAAAATGAATGGTTGCTAAACATGATTTTTCATTAAAGGTATGATCATGCACTTTGTTAAAAGTGTCCCATCTGGTATATTAAAAAAAGCTGTGCTGTCTTTAAGTATGTTTACATACGTAAGTATACATGAATGCCATACTGCATATTGCAGTGTAAAAACCCATAGTTGATATTTTGTCCTACATCACAAAATTATAGAGCTCTGGAACACAAAGCTGGCTTATTTCATAGCATTACATTAGTTGTTAAAATGGGTCTAGAATAACACCCATCAAATAGCCATTCTCATCCTTGCTTTCATTTGCTTTATGTTTTATACCGTTCTAGAAAAGTGCCTGTACTCCACCTTTAAAAACATAGTAGGGTAATATATAATCCAGTGGAATGTAGCTGAATACTGCCACGAACAGCGCACTAAATCCAGAACCCAAGCTGGCCTCGTCTCTCACTTCTGCCAATAATCGCCGACTCGGGAGGAGCCCTAGGGTAATTGGATGCCACCAGGTCTTAATTGAGAGAGAAGCAAAGCTTAAAGGTTCTGGACGTGCAAAGGATAATCTTCTCACCAAGGATACTAGATGGAGGAACGCAGGCCTGGGAAGGCAGGCCGGAAAACACAGTGTGGGACAGGCAGGCCGGGCCAGCACAAGCAGAGTAGAATCGTCAGACAGGCCAGGATTTGCGAGTTCAGAATAATCACAGACATGCAAGGGTCAGGACTGGAGAGAGTCAGAATAGTCAAGCAGGCAGGCAAGGGTCAATACACAGAAGATCAACAGGAATCACAAGGATTAAACACCCAGGAACCCAATAAATAGAACCTAACAACGGGCAATCTCTTGGCCACTGAATTCCCCTTGTATACCTTTTGAATTTCACGCCATTGCGTGTGACGTCATCATGCCGGCGCATAAACCCAGAAGTACGCCATAGGGGAACCAGACACAGAAAGGAAAGGAGCAGCGGGCGTCCACACTGATGGAGCAGCGGTGGAGTCCTTACAAATACAGTACAACAATGACAAATTCCAATTTCCATATATTAAAACTGTAGTTCATGCATGTGGTTGTTTGAGTGATAGAGCAGCATATATGGTTAGAAGGAATACATTATTTGGGGAGGAAAAGCTACCAAGCAATGGACTAAACAAAATAAATAATAAATAAATGGCCAAAAGTTTGTGAACACCACTTCTAGTTATAAAAATTGCCTAAGTAAGCAACACCTATCACACTCATGCAGCAGAAGGTCCTGTTTCAAAAGGTTTAGTTCTGTGAAAAATGCAAGGTCCAAACACAACTGGTTTGCAACCCAGAGGAGAGGGTAAAAACTCTTTAGATAATGGTGGGGGGGGGGGGTAAACTTTACATTAATACCCTTAGATTTTGAGTGAGATCTTCAACAAGCAGTTGTTCAAGTACTTTCCACCAGGCAGTGTATCATTAATATTAAATCCAAACTGACTGATGAGACTGTCACAAAATCTTCATGAAAATACAGCTCAGAGTAAACATAACATTTATGGAACAAATAAATACTACATGTATCACAGTGATTTATTTAATCTTGTATTGTGCTTCTCATTACCTTTTATGTTTGGAAAACTATAAAACCTTTCATATTAATTAAAAACAAAAACAGTAAAAATTTAGTAAATTTACTCATATGCAAACTGTGGATGTAATATTCAGTACTGATAACTAGCCAGATGAATGACTTCTTATCACTATCTAACTCAGCCCTGTAAACTGAAGATTTCTCAAGAGAGTGGAGAGATTGTCCCTAATTTATGTACAATTTCAATAAATATAGGTAAAACCGTTCAACCTTTCAACAACATTTTGGGGTCCTGAAACATAACTTGGTGTGGGCCCAATAGTATTTAGTTACGCAAATGTCTGCAGTTGAAATTATATCTATGGGAGTACATTGGCTGCCATAGTGTTTGTCCAGTTTCTCACACAATAGCCCTATAGTTGGGAAGTTCACACACAGAAGAAGGTAGACCACACTGAATGAGTTGCAGGAGAATGTTCTCTTAATTATGTGTTCTTGCTGGCACTGTAATACAGGTACTCAGAGTTTCACACTATAAGGTTTTTAAGGTTCAGCAGTTGACTGTATGCCAGCTGTGGAGGTTCTGGAAATATATTTCTCAGCCCATCCTCAAACTGTATCAAAGGTTGGAATTCTTTCATGATTTTGCATAAGGCCATATGGTGTTGATTAAATGTGCCAAAACGGGAGATATGATTATTTTTTCAGCTTGCTTATATTGGAGGAGGTTGTCCCTGGGTATGGCCATCTTGGTATGGCTATCTGTTTTCACCTCTGCAAAATAAAATACCTCCTGAGTTCTCTTAGATGTTGTTCTCTGTCTGTGTGGGTCTAAAAAATACAGCTGTATTTAGCCATCTGTTGTATATGATTGAGTCTCTTATTTGTTTGGAATGGCATGGGAGCTGACATTTCAAAGGTACATGCGTCTATCTATAGGTTTCTTCTGTAGATGGATGTCACAAGTTTATTGTCCTTTTTTGGATGTTGCGACTATGAAATGTATTTTTACTTTTGAGTAGATTCATTTGAGCTTTATGGTGGTAAGAAAACATCACAATCAATACAGGTACAAAAGGTGAGGAAGGCCCTATGCAGAAAGAGCTTACACTCTAAGAGGAAGGGAGTAATACACAAGGTGTGAGAGTGAGCAAGATCAAATTAATTGGTTGAGAAATGTGGTACTGTATGTGGTATTGCATTTGGTAGTTACGCAGAGTGAGGGTAGGCTTCTCGAAAGAAGTGTGTTTTAAGAGATTTCTTGAAAGCAGAAAGGTTGGGAGAAAGTTGGATAGACTGTGGAGAGAATTCCAGAGGAGGGGTGCAGCCCTTTCAAAGTCTTGAATGTGAGCATGTGAGGAGGTAATGAGAGAAGAGTTGAGTAGCAGGTCAGTGGAGGAGTGTAGTAAGCGGTTGGATGAGTATATAGAGATGAGTTCAGAGATGTAGGGAGGGCAGAATTATGAAGTGCTTTGAATGTCAGGGTCATTATTTTGAATTTAATTCTAAAAGGTAGTGGAATCCAGTGCAGGGATTGGCAGAATGGCATGGCAGAGGAGGAGCGGTTGCTGCTGCCTCGCAGCAGTATTCATTATGGACTGGAGAGGTGACAATCTCTGATGGGGAAGGCCAATTAAAAGAGAGTTACAATAGTATAGACGGGATATGACGAGAGAGTGAATACGAATTTTGGCAGCATCTTGGGTGATAAATTATCGTATTTTGGATATGTTCCTTAGGTGGAAGTGACATGATATAACAAGTGACTGGATGTGAGGATTGAATGACAGGGCAGAATCTAGGATAACCCCAAGGCACCGGCCTGGGGAGACGGGGTGATAGTGGAATTGTTAACTATGATGGATACTTCCGGGATGTTACTGGTGTTAGTTGGAGGAAAAAGAACCATTTCAGTTTTAGAGAGGTTTAATTTAAGGTAGTGTTGCGACATCCAGGTAGAGACAGCAGACAGGCAGGAGGAGACTCAAGTTAGGAGTTCTGGGTTGATATCAGGAGATGAGAGATAGATCTGAGTATAGTCCGCATAGAGGTGGTAGTGGAAACCATACGAGTTGATTAATTTTCCGAGGTAGGAAGTACAGAGGGAGAATAATAAGGGTCCCAGGACAGAGCCTTGAGGAACTCCGACAGAAAGAGGTGGGGGAGGAGATGCTACTGTGTTGTAGGAGACACTGAAGGAATGATTGGTGAGGTAAGAAGAGAACCAGGACAGGGCAGTGTCACGAAGGCCTAGCGAATGGAGGGACTGGAGGAGGAGAGGGTGATCTACAGTGTCAAATGCAGCTGAGCTCATTAGTTAGTTGGGTCAGAGCAGTTTCAATGGAGTGCTGTGGATTAAAACCAGAGTGTAGGGGGTCCAGCAGGTTATTGTCAGAGAGGAATGAGGTTAGTGGGTTGTAGACTAGGCACTCAAGTAGTTTAGAGATAGGTCGGAGGTTGTCAAGACTGGAGGGATCAGGAGAGAGTTTTTACAGATTAAATAGATGAGTCAATGCTGTTGATTACACAAGGATTGGTATTGCGGAGAAGTTTTGAGGGGATTGAATAAAGTGGGCAGGTAGTAAGGTGAAAAGCAGCCAAAGTTTTGCACTTGCAGTTCAAATAAATAAGATGTCATCAATGTTATGGAAGTAAACCATTGGTTTAATGGAACAGGATTGCATAAAATCCTCCTCCAGTTTGGCCATAAATACATTTCCATACTGTGGAGCAAAAGGCCATCCCATGGATCCTCATGGAGCTTGTTATTAGACAGCTGTCTATGTGCTTCCTTTATATAATCCACTGTATTCATGATGATGACTGATCTTCCTTGTCTGCTGATTTTATAGTGATATTTGTATTTTCTTTTGCTTTTTTTTTTAATCCATAATAAATTAGCAAAAAATGATCAGCTACCCTATATTTTTGGGTTTTGATATATGGCTAACATGGTACAACACTCTGCACATGTTTGATCCAATCTCTAAAGAAAAACAATTAGATGGTGGAGAGAAAGAGCATTTTGATGCAGCAGTAAAACCTCTAGTCATATTATTTGCATGGTTTTAGGGTTTATATAGTTTTCCATTCCTTGCATAAGGCACATTTGTGAAAAAATAGTCATTGGTGAAGGACAAAAGTAGCGTTTCTTATATTTTTTTGAAGAAACATAAAAAAAAGGTCACTTTGGTAATTGAAGGATCATTTCCTAAGGTCCAGGGTATTAAAAAAGGCACTTGAGGCATAGTGGTTGCTGGAACTACTATTACTCATCAGTTCCAAGAGTTAGCTGAAATTCCAGCGTTGGTGAATGTCTGCAGGGTTGCATTCTGCAGTGGATGGGTGATCGCCTTGTGCTGTCAAACACATGTTGGAACCAACATTTCTAAATAAATGATCCTGTATGGAGAAAGAAGGTTGGATTTCAAAGACTGAGCTATGGTTAGTGTTGAATCACGTATTGCTCTTTTACAAAATAATACACGGCTGTAAAGATTTAAAATGGCTATGCATTTGTGCATGCTTTATCATGATAAACAAAAGACGCTTCTGTCTATACACATTACCAAACACGATGCAAGCAATTGTGAACAAGATGTAAAGCTCAGGGCTCAAGGACACAATCTTGAAGTTCAAATGTGACCTGGGGAGGAGTTCCTCCAGGTTTACTTAAAGGGATCCTATCATGGGAAAAAAATATTTTTTTCAAAATGCATCAGTTAATAGTGCTGTTCCAGAAGAATTCTGAACTGCAATCCATTTCTCAAAAGACCAAACAGATTTTTTTTTATTTCATTTTGAAATCTGACATGGGGCTAGCCATTTTGTCAATTTCCCAGCTGCCCCAAGTCATATGACTTGTGCTCTGATAAACTTCAATCACTCTTTATTGCTGTACTGCAATTTGGAGTGATATCACCCCTCCCTTTCCCCCACCCAGCAGCCTAGCAATGGAACAATGGGAAAGTAACCAGATAACAGCTCCCTAACACAAGATAACAGCTGCCTGGTAGATCTGAGAACAGCACTCAATAGTAAAACCCATGTCCCACAGTGTAATATTCATTTACATTGAGAAGGAAAAACAACAGCCTGCCAGAAAGCAGTTCCCTCCTAAAGTGCTGGCATAAGTCACATGACCAGGGGCTGCTGGTAAATTGACAAAATGTCTAGCCCCCATGTCATATTTCAAAACTGAATATAAAAAATCTGTTTGCTCTTTTGAGAAATGGATTTCAGGGTACTCAGTCTACTGGAGCAGCACTATTAACTAGTGATGGGAGAATGTATTCGGCAGGTGCGAATTTGCGGCGAATTCCCACAATTCGCCGCTGGAGAATAAATTCACTACGTCAAAAACAGCGTGACGCGCGTCGTAAATGATGCAACGCATCAAAAACGTGCCACGACTCGTTTCGCAAATTTTTCGCCAATTTGAAACGGGATAGATTCGCCAATCACTACTATTAAATGATGCGTTTAAAAAAAAAAAAAAAAACATGTTTTCCTATGACACTTTCCTTTTAAAGAAGTGGTTGTTTTCAGTTCAAGTCCCACTTGAAAGTCCAACCTTTGGCCAGGACTCCCCTTAAATATCTAACTCTTGTTTATTGCCCCCTTAGCTCATGATATGGATACAGATAATAGAATAATTAGAATAATTAGTCAATGAGTCCTTCATTCATGATCTTAAGAATATAGGATCTTAATATATAGGAGAGCAAATACATATTCACCCTGACCTTTAAGCTGGGTGTATCTAGAAATGCACAATCAACCCCAAGTCTCGCTCTAACAAGCCTTCACACTGAGCCACCCCTGCTACTCTTCCAAGTAAAGGTATTGGACCTATTATCCAAAATGCTTGGGACCTGGGGCTTTCCAGGAGTTATATCACCCCCTCCCTTGCTCCCCATTCAGTCTAACAACAGAACAATGGGAAGGTAACCAGATAACAGCTCCCTAACACAAGATAACAGCTGCCTAGTAGATCTAAGAACAGCACTCAATAGTAAAATCCAGGTCCCAATGAGACTGATTCAGTTACATTAAGTAGGAGAAATAATAACCTGCCAGAAAGTAGTTCCATCATAAAGTCCAATGCAGGCACAAGTCACATGACTGGGGCAGCTGGGAAACTGACAATATGTCTAGCCCCACGTCAGATTTCAAATTTGAAAAAAAGATAGATTATTTAGCTGAGCAGTTTGAGGAGCCTCCAAGGATTGGAGTGGGATTATTATCTTGGGTACTAATTGCCCAGAGAGGGACTAAGTGTACAGACCTGGGGATGTGACTTTACCCTCAGTTCTACTTAGGAAAAAGGCTGAAAGCTGGGTCTACCTCCTCAAAACTACATGCATTGTCTTCGTCTACGAAGGGACAGATACTGACCAAAGGTGTTGTGAGTTATTGCCCATCCACTGCTGATATATGATCCTGCCTGTTTCTTCCATATGTATCCACTGATGACTGTTATGGCTCAAAAAATATGTCCCTTGTTTAAGTTACAAGAACCACTGGTGCCCAATTATTGCACCCTGAACCACATTACAGGTGCACTACACCCTGCCTCACATCATTGCAAGGGCTTACTCTCCAAGATTTATGGATTCATCCGGAGCACATATAGTGGGAGTGGAGCTCATAGTTAGAGAATGGTGCACTCATTTTACTATATGTGTATTAGAGAGGAGGTGACAGAGAGTATTTTTTACGCTGTATCCATACCTTTGTAAACTCCCATTCTTCATTGCCTGGCACGGTTTACTTTTCTCCCTTGTACTGGCACACTTCCAGTTCCACGTAACCTGGACCATATTTGGAACGCAAACATAGCTGCTTTGCTGTGTTGTGGCACAGCTCTTTGTGTGTGCTATATTCAAAGTACTGCAGAGCAACAACAAATAATAAACATTACTATAACAACAGTTTATATGAAGTAACATATATCAATGAAGCTGAAGGGAGCAATGGGGACCTAGAAACAAGATTTATAGCATTACTCAGAAAGCCATAGAGATTATAATCTCAGCTCCACATTCGCATGCTGCACAAGTCCTGGGCAAATTAGGCAACGCTGTCGCTTTGCTTGCCAAAGTAACGCTAGTGCAGGTTCGTCACTGTTCAGCGCCATGGACACAACTTTGCATTTTAGTGAATTAGCGTTGTCCTGGCAAATCTACGCCTGGTGGTGTTGCTATGTGAGCAAAGCCAATGCTGGCGAAGTTGCACCAAGGTATGAAGATCCGTTATCCATTATCTGGAACGCCCAGGGTCCCAAGCATTTTGGATAACAGGTTTCATACATGTATATGCAAAATCTGATGTAAATAATCTGCCAGAGATTCATCTGAGCACTACAGTCATACACATATAAAGTTCATGATAATAAGCAGAATAAGGTTTGCTACAAAAGTTCAGTTTGGGCAATCATAAATAAAGTCTGCACTTCTGCACTTCTGTAATGTGCTTCTACTAATACTGAATACACACTGATACTGTTAATCTAGCAGTGGCAATGTTTTCCCCCCGCACCTCATATCAAAATGCAGCTGAAGTGCAATGGAAAATTTTATTTACATTTCTAGCTGGACAAATTATAGAACAGGTATGGGACCTTACAGAGAAAACGGAAATCATTTTCATTATTTTGATAAAATGGAGTTTATGGGAGACAGCCTTTTCCGTAATTCGGAGCATTCTGGATAACGGGGTTTTCTGGATAACCGACCCCATACCTGTACATAGGGCTGTGGCTTTTTCCACTGCAGAGAAATAGCATTGGAATAACCCGTCACACTGAGCACATATGGAATTGTAAGCAGAAAAGCATCAGTTAGCAAAATGCAGCATACAAAGCAGATAATGTTTTAACTAAACAAACAGCAGCTGTCCCTCATGTCACATATTATAAATCTTGATACCAAATAAACCGCATAAAATATGATGTGCCATGCTGCAAAAAATGTAAAATACTTGATGTACTGTATTTATAAGGCTCCTGATCCAACACTGGCTTTAGAGCAGAGCACAAAAAATAATGTTACAGTTATGAGATCTAGTGATGGGCGAATCTCCCCCGTTTCGCTTCGCTGAAAAATTCGCGAATTTCCAGCGAAATTCGCGAATTGGCGAAAAAATTTGCAAAACGAAACGAGTCACGTTTTTGACGCGCCGTTTTGGTCGCGACTCGTTTTTTTTCGGCGATTTTTTTTGGCAAATTTTCACTTGCGGTTCGCGAATTTATTCACAGCGGCAAATCTCGGGAATTTGTCGCGAATTCACCTCTGCCGAATAAATTCGCCCATCACTAGAGATCTATGAGATCTATTACCTGGAAACCCATTATCCAGAAAGTTCTGAATTACAGAAAAACTAACCATTCCATAGACTCCATTATAATCAAATAATTCATGTGTTTAAAAATTATTTCCTTTTTTTCAGCAATAATAAAAGTCTACCTCGTACTTGATCCAAACGAAGATACCATTAATCCTTATTGGAAGCAGAACCAACCCATTGGATTTCATTAATATTTACATGATTTTTTAGTAGACTCAAGATATGAAGATCCAAATTACAGAAAGATCAGTTATCCAGAAAACCCCATGTCCCGTGCCTGTACCAGCTTTTTACAAATCACAGCTTATACTATTTCATAATAACCATTGCATATTTGTTTGAAGCTATTGTTCTACAGATATGGGAACCGTTATCCGGAAACCCTTTATACAGAAAGATACGAATTATGGAAATGCCGTCTCCCATAGACTCCATTTTATCCAAATAATTCACATTTTTAAACATTTTTAAAACTGAAGCAACCTATTGGATTTATTTCATGTTTAATTTATTTTCTAGTAGACTTAAAGTATGAAGATCTAAATTATGGAAAGATTCATTATCGGGAAAGCCCCCAGTCCTGAGCATTCTGGATAACAGGCCTCCTAACTGTACTACATATCCCCAGTCCCTCAACAGATAAGTCTAGAGAAACACATTTAACACATATCTTATTATATTTTCTAAATTGGGGGATTTGACATTTCTGCATTAGACCCACTTGTAGCTA
The DNA here is from genome assembly GCA_024363595.1 of Xenopus borealis. Classification (NCBI taxonomy): domain Eukaryota; kingdom Metazoa; phylum Chordata; class Amphibia; order Anura; family Pipidae; genus Xenopus; species Xenopus borealis. Next base: position 131,578,442 of record CM044434.1, read on the forward strand.
GCCCGGCCCATTATATAATTCTATTTCCATACAAATAATGGTGCCACAAACTTACCTGGTTGCCACCCATTCCATGACATTGGTACATTATCAGTGGCTTTCCACCATCATTATTCTCCCCCACATCAAGGCAGTTCTGTGTCCCTTCATTTTTAACCTGTAAAGAAAAAGTAAATGTTATAAAGAAAACAGTTCAGGCTTGCTTTCCACATACACGGCAACTTTACTTTATTCTTGTGGTGAATGGGGAAGTTTACAGATTGTTATATGTGAGAATATAACACACTCTATTGCAATTCCTGTATACTTCTTAGTCCGGTCATTCTGCTTATCTGTATACTATTGTATACACCACTCTATTGCAACTCCTGTATACTGCTTACTCTGGTAATTCTGCTTATCTGTATACTATTGTATACACAACTCTATTGCAACTCCTGTATACTGCTGCTTATTCTGGTAATTCTGCTTATCCATATGCTGTTGTATACACCACTCTATTGCAACTCCTGTATACTGCTTACTCTGGTAATTCTGCTTATCTGTATACTATTGTATACACCACTCTATTGCAACTCCTGTATACTGCTTACTCTGGTAATTCTGCTTATCTGTATACTATTGTATACACCACTCTATTGCAACTCCTGTATACTGCTTACTCTGGTAATTCTGCTTATCTGTATACTATTGTATACACAACTCTATTGCAACTCCTGTATACTGCTTACTCTGGTAATTCTGCTTATCTGTATACTATTGTATACACAACTCTATTGCAACTCCTGTATACTGCTTACTCTGGTAATTCTGCTTATCTGTATACTATTGTATACACCACTCTATTGCAACTCCTGTATACTGCTTACTCTGGTAATTCTGCTTATCCATATACTGCTGTATACACAACTTTATTGCAACTCCTGTATACTGCTTACTCTGGTAATTCTGCTTATCCATATACTGTTATATACACAACTCTATTGCAACTCCTGTATACAGCTTACTCTGGTAATTCTGCTTATCCATATACTGCTGTATACACAACTCTATTGCAACTCCTGTATATTGCTGCTTATTCTGGTAATTCTGCTTATCTGTATAATGCTATATAGACCACTCTATTGCAATTCCTGTATACTGCTTATTCTGGTAATTCTGCTCATATCACTACTTGTATCTGTTAATCCCAATAAATTTTGTCTGTTTGGCTATGGGCTCCTTCCCTTTGGTGTAATTTCCAAAGATACAGAACTCTTATCCCTATACCCAAGAACCAAGTTTATCTTTCCTGTGCTCTCTGGAATGCCCAATCCATTTGCAACAAACTCACCGCTACACACAACCATTTCATTGTCAATTCCTTCAGCCTTATAGCACTTACTGAACCTGGCTTTGTCCTACTGACACTGCTTCACCTGCTGCCCTGTACTATGGGGGCCTACACCTTACTCATACTCCCTGGCCTGGAAACAGACTTGGAGGTGGGTTAGGTTTGCTCATTGCTTTAGGTTCTTTTCTACTGTTTCACTTTCGCATTGCTGTCATATATCCACCTCTTGAACCAACCGCACAACTTTGCTGCCTGGCTTCCTTACTTTCTTTCATCTAACACCCCACCCATCATTAACAACCCTTCTGTCTCTAAACTTTTCTCACGAACATTCTCCTTTGACTTATCCTTTTTGCTCAGCCCCCCCCC
>CM044434.1:131580153-131627306 GCA_024363595.1 Xenopus borealis
CCCCCCCCCCACTTCAATGGTAATGCTTTGGATCTTAGATTTACCAGACTCTATTCAACCACCAGTTTTACTAACTCACTGTTTCCCCTCTCCGGTCACAATCTGCTCACATTTCAACTCTCACTAACTCCCTCCTCACCCCCTGCTACACCCCTAACACATACCTACTGTGACTTCAAAGTTCTAGACATGTCTACTATCTCATCCATCTTGTGTCATAATGTGGCTAACTCTGTCTACTATAGCATTCTCACCACTGCTGTTAATGAGCTTTCTCCTGTAAAAACTAAACATGCTAGACCCAAACTACTTCAACCATGGCATACTGCTCAAACAAAAGTGTTCCAAAGAAGCACTCACGTTCACTTAGAATCAGACTTTTTGAGCTACAAATCTGGCCTGCACTCCTAAGCCAAACACATACTTTACTTTCTAAAAAACCGGCACAGCTTTTCCCCATTCTTCTTTCCCCTTCTCCACCCCCTCCATGCACATCTGTCTCTGTTTAAGATATTGCTGGGCACTTCAAAAACAAAATTGACATTGTCAGAAGTGACATTACATTACTCAACCCGACTAGACTTCCACCACCCTCCCTCCACACTCCCCAGTGTCTCCTGTGCTCCTTTGATTCTGCGACTGATGAGGAAGTCTCTCCACAATGCCAATCCTTTCTAATGAATGCCTTAACGCATCTAATTAATCTCTCACTCTCAACTGAAATCTTTCCTACTCAACTAAAACATGCTCTTGTCACCCCCATTCTGAAAAAATCCCTCTCCTCCTCCAGTCCTTCCATTCGCTTCACCTTTCTGACACAGCCCTGTCCTGGTTCTTTTCTTAACTCACTAATTTTTCCTTCAGTGTCTCATGCAATGGAGTAGCAAATTCTCCCCTACCTCTTTCTTTTGGGGTTGTATAGTTACATAGTTAAATTGGGCTGAAAAAAGACAAAGTCCATCAAGTTCAACCCCATCAAATTAAAACCCAGCATACACACACACACACACACACACACACCCCTACACTCTTTCACACAAACCATATATGCCCATAACTATACTAACTGTAGAGTTTAGTATCAAAATAGACTTTGATATTATGTCTGTCCAAAAAGTCATCCAAGCCCCTCTTAAAAGCATCAACAGAATGAGCCATCACAACATCACCCGACAGTGCATTCCACAACCTCACTGTCCTCACTGTGAAGAACCACCTACGCTGCTTCAAATGAAAGTCCTTTTCTTCTAGTCTGAAGGGGTGGCCTCTGGTGCGGTTATCCTCTTTACTGGTAAAGAGGTCCACAGGCTATGTCCTGGGTCGCTTATTATTCTCCCTCTATACTTCCTTCCCTGGCAAACTAATCAACTCTCAATACGATCTCTATGTTGAAGATACTCAGATCTATCTCTTCTCTCCTGATCTCAACCCAGAACACCTAACTCGGGTCTCCTCCTGCCTGTCCTCTATCTGTACTTGGATGTCGCAATGCTACCTTAAATTAAACCTCTTTAAAATGGAAATGGGTCTGTTTCCTCCAGCTAAGACCCGTAACATCACAGAAGTATCTATAATAGTTAACAATTCCACTATCACCCCATCTCCCCAGGCCTGGTGCTTTGGGGTTATCCTAGATTCTGCTTTGTCCTTCAATCCTCAGATCCATTCACATATTAAATCATGTTACTTCCACCTAAGGAACATATACAAAATATGATAATTTATCACCCAAGATGCCATCAAAATTCTTATTCACTCTCTCATCATATCATATCTAAACTACTGTAACTCTCCATTAATTGGCCTTCACCTCTCCTGTTCATAATGAACACTGCTGCCAGGCTTATCCACCTCAGCAACTGCTCCTCCTCTGCCATGCCACTCTGCTAATCCCTGCTTCTGCTACCTTTCAGAATAAAATTAAAATGAATGGCACTGACATGCAAAGCACTTCATAACTCTTTCCCTCCCTACATCTCTGAACCCATGTCTATATACTAACCAACTGCTTACTACACTCCTTTACTGACCTGCTACTCAACTCTTCACTCATTACCTGCACACATGCTCGCATTCAAGACTTTGCAAGGGCTCCTCTGGTGTGTCTGACTTTCTCCCAACCTTTCTGCTTTTAAGAAATCTCTTGAAATGCTCTTATTTAGAGAAGCCTACCCTCACTCTGCTTAACTACCAAATGCAATAGCACATATAGTACCACATCTCTCACCCACTTAATTCTGATCCTGTCCATTCCCATACCTTGTGTTTTATTCCTGTTGTGTTTGGTAGCCGAGGATGAGGAGGGTATAACAATGCTTTATTAGCAGGTTCATGCAGCCATTACATAACAGCAGTAAGTCTTACTTTCACTTTCAAGTTGTACAGAAAGTCCTATGTATGCACAGTGCCACCTGCAGGCCATTTGTATAAAAACCACAATTCCCTTCCCTTTAGATTGTAAGCCCTTTTCCACAAGACCTTCCTCACCTTTTGTACCTGTATTGGTTGTGATGCATGTAACTTCATATGTTCTACATATGTAATTCATGTGATTTAGCTGTATAATCAGATTTACTTTACAGCACTGTGAAATATGTTGGCGCTCTATAAATACATGTTATTAATAATAATAATAATAATAATAATAATAATAATGATAATGATAAAGTGACAGAACAGGGAGGTATAGCTGCAGAGTGTAGCGAATCTGGACTGGGAGTAGGCAGAAGACCCTTGAACAGGCATGTTGTGTTTAGTAGCCGAGGATAAGGAGAGTATAACAGTGCTTTATTAGCAGGTCATGCAGCCCTTACATAATAGCATTAAGACTTACTTTCACTTTCAAGTTGTACAGAAAGTCCTATGAGGGTGAATTTACCCTCAAAATCGAATTGTGGTTGAATTTAAAACCTTCAAATTCGAATATCGAATTTGAAGGTTTTTACCGCAATTCGAATGATCGAATGCCACCTGCAGGCCATTTGTATAAACACCACAAGGCACCTGCCCAGCATCCCCACATAGTTGCAGCATAGGCAGGTGCCTCTTCTGCCTACCCATAGTTCTGACCCAGCTAGTTCCTGCAAGCAAAATTTTACAATCTAAATATTTGTAGGGGAATTTAGCCTACATTTTCGACAAAATTAAGGAACAATACTTACCCCACCGGAGTATATAGGATGTGGGTCAGGTACAAACAATTCTGGATAGATATTTTCAAGGTACCATGTGAAGTTCTTACAGTGCAAGTCTGCTTTCAGCTTGAGTCTTTTAGAAACATCCCCGAAGGATTTCTACAAAATCAAAAACATAAAACATTGGAAAGCATGGGAACAAATCAGTCTGTCAGCTCTGATAACGAGCACCAAGGAGGATAGGGATATTCATTTAATTTTATACATGAATCTGTAGATCACTGCTCTTTCCTAATACTAGATGGTAGATTAGGATTTGAAGCTTTTCAATGAAGCAAAGGTAAGATCTGCAAATACCGTTATCAACAAACTGGATGTATGAGTGGAGCCTTGCGTATCATAAGCTTTCCATAAGCAGTCACCAGTAAATTGCATAAGTACAGAGCACATAGCATAAAGGAGCATATACACACAGCACAACATAGGAGCTGGATCCCTTCAGGCAAGGGTTCATGTCAGCAGTAGTTGAACTTTGAATGCAGAAAGGTACGAACCAGGTTTCAGCCTTTTCCCTAGGTCTGTACACTTAGGGGCAGATTTACTATTGGTCAAATTCGAGGGTGAATTTACCCTCAAAATCGAATTGTGGTTGAATTTAAAACCTTCAAATTCGAATATCGAATTTGAAGGTTTTTACCGCAATTCGAACGATCGAATAAAAAAAATTTGATCGAACAATTAATAGATTCAAATGATTTTAAACATTCAATCAATATTTTTAATTCAATCTAAAAATCTTAAAAAAACCCTATGGGAGCTTCCCATAGGGTTTAATAGCAATTCGGTAGGTTTAATCTGGTGAACTATGCAGTCGAATAAAAATTTAAAGGGCAAGTAATTTGACTGATGAATATGCAAATAGAATTTTATTCAAATTATGCAATTCGAATTTTCAAAATTCGATGGTCGAAGTGGCCTTCAAAAATATTCAAAAATTCAAATTCAAATCTTTTTGAAAATTCGATAGAATTTTGAATCATTCATGTGAACTTAGTAAATCTGCCCCTTAGTCCCTACTTCTGGGTTATTTGTACCAGAGACCTTAATCCCTATTTCTCCTGTTGGAGTGTGAACTGCTCAACTAGCTACCCTTCTATCCCTGCTAGAGTGATCAATGACAGAGTATAGCTACAGTATACTTTACTAGTGCCTTTGCACCTAGGGACGCCCGCCGCACCACTCCTCCATGCCAGCTTCCACTAGTGCGCACGCGACGCACACTTCCTATATTTAAAGGCGCAGGCGTGCTGGTGGTTCCCAAGACCTTTATACTTTGACACAGTGCCATCTAGTGTACACTGTGAGAACTACAGGGGATTATATAAGCACTAGGTCCCATTAGGACCCATTTAGGCGTCCATAATATTAGGAATGTGTCTGTTAGGAATATGTGAGGGTGTCTAATTTTCATATCCCTGCATTATTATTATAAAATGTAAAGGCTCCAAAATAATATACACACACTTACACAAACACAAAATTGAGAAAACTATGTATCCGTTAGGCCTACCTCTTCCACCATTTTTGAAGCCTCCACATTTCTCCGGTAATATATAAATTTGTAGTCATCCATCCACACCTCTGCCAGGCGCACCTGGTTCCTGGTGATCACCTGGGTACCCTTGGGGAAACTATGAGGACTCTTTGTGCGGAAAACATGACCGACCACAGAACAAGGAATAATTTCTAGTTGCCCTCCACACTGCCAGACCTGGAGGAATATTGGTAAGTGCCATTAGCAGAGTGCAGACATGAGTCCTAGCACATAACAGCCACTCACATACAGAGTGTAACATACAGAGTGACATATGTGAGCAGAGATCAGAAGATAATATTATATAAAGAATTAAAGGAGAACAGATTGACTTGTCGCAGATTATCTTCTGCCACAAATTTAACTAACTTATAAGGGTTGAATTTCAAGTTAATAAAAACTCCCATCAACTACCATAAACTGAAAATTCTAAAAAAAAAAGAATAATCAAAATTTATTTAAAAAAATCGAAGTTTCGCAATTCAGGTGAATAGGATTGACCTACAAACTCGAATGAGAATTGATTCGAGTTTCCTTGTAAAAAAAAACTATTTTCAAAAGTCCACAAAATTACTCCAGTTCCCCCCTAGGCTAAAACACCAATTTGGCAGGTTTTAGATGAGGAATAGTCAAATTTTTATTCTTAAGAGGACATTACTAGTGATGGGCGAATCTCCCGAGATTCGCTTCGCCGAAAAATTAGCGAATTTCCAGAGAAATTCGCGAATTGGCGAAAAATTTGCGAAACGAGTCGCGGCACGCTTTTGATGCGCGTTGCGTCAACTTCGGAGCCTCGCGTAGTTTCCGTCGCGTCGCGTCAAAAACGACGCGCGCCTCGTTTTTCCGGTGAATTTTCGCCAAGCGAAATTTCACTGGCATTTCGCAAATTTAATCGCCAGTGGCGAATCGCGGGAATTCGCCTCCAATTCGCCCCTGGCGAATAAATTAGCCCATCACTAGACATTACATGATAAATTTCGATTTTTCTTTAAACTCGAATTGAATTTGGACTATTCCCTAGTTGAATTACACTAAAATTCGAATTTTCAAATGTGCCCCCAAGTTTTTTCCCTGGGTATGCTTATGGACTTATTCCCTATCTGGTTAAATGGTCTGTGAGTCTGCATGTGATAGGTGTGTATGTAACATTCTACAGAATAGAATATAAACACATATAGATGCACAAAAAAGTGTGACCCTCCCTCCTTTACCACCCTTATGCCCATCACAATATTACATAAAAAGAAATTACCCTAAAAGACATTTCCACATTTTCTCCTCCCCAGATTTCCATATCTTCATCATAGGAGCCAATGTGTTCAAAGTAGGCTTTGGATATGGAGAACAGACCTCCAGCAAATGCAGGAGTCCTAGGATAGCAAGAGACCCTTGTTAAAATGCAATGAACAACAAATTAAAGCAAGCATTTTCATTCAAAATTTAGTTGCTTAATTTTTTTATCTTATGTCCTTGGGTTAGAAAACCAAATCGGTAACAAGGTGCTGATCAATATTTAATTGAAAAGAGTACAAAGACACATATCAAATGTGTAAAGGAGACAGAAAGTCTACGTGCACTTGGGGGTGCCAAATGTTGTGTTGACTTACCTGAAACCCCAGGCCAGTACTCCGATCATCAGAAAACTGCACCGGCCCGAGTTATACCTGTGAGCGCAATAGAGTGATCGTCTTCCTTCTACCTCTTTCTTTGCACAGTATAACAAAAAGCTGAACTTTTACTAAAAAATCGGCTATTTTGTTCAACTGTCCAACCGTCTAACCTGGGAAATTTGAAGAAAGAGAAAGACAGAAGTGGATCGCTCCGTGGTGCTCACTGGTATAATCCCAGGCTAGTGCAGTTTTCTGCTGATAGGAGCACCAGCCCAGGGTGTCAAGTAAGTAAATATAATCACTTGGGGGTGCCAAGCTCCAACCAGAAACAAATCAAACTTCAGTATATAACCGCCTTCATGTTATTATGTACTATAGATGATTAAAAAGTTCCATGCAATTTTATTTTGCATTATTCACCCGCTCAGTGTTTCACAAAGTGGGGTACCGCTAACCAGTTTTCTGGTCTAACAAACCTAGCATCTCTGGGATCTACTATTTCTAGACGTACACAACTTTTCCAGTCTTTTATTGCCCCTGTCTCAGATTTGTGAAGCGGCCAACACTAGACAGAAACCCCATCCACAGGAACATCAGCAGTTCACTAACAGGCTTAGAAGACAATTTGCTAGTGAACAAGACCATCGCTAGCGTTCGTTCTAACACTATCGCTCTGGCAAATGGTAGTTACTCCGCAAATTTGCTGCCCATTTTATTGAACATAACCCCTATATATAATATAAGGCACTAAGTTTGCCCAGGGGCAGTGACAAATGGCAACCAATAAGATGCTTGCATTTAAACAGGTGACTAGTGAATGCTACCTGGTGATTGGTTGCTATAGGTTACTGCCCTTGGGCAAACTTAGTTTCTTTTATTACATAACCCCATACCTCTTTCGACAGAGTTTACTCAACCCCTCAGACCAGACGAACTGATAAAATGAAGCTACATCTTCCTCAATCTTATGTCATTGATATCATATCCTGTCTGCATTAAATGCATTAAAGTTCTAAAAACAGCTGCCGACTTTTACTTTTATTAAAGCTGATGAACGAACGCAAGCGAAACTTCATTATGAAACGATCGCACTGCTGATGCAATGCCAGTGAAAACTTGCCATCGTTCAGCAGCCAAGACGCAACTTCACATTTTAGTGAATTAGCATGGTGGTGATGAATTTCCCTTGCGTTTCCAAGTGAGGCAAAGCGTTCACTGGCAACAATTAGCCCTTTAGTGAATTTGCCCCATTGTTGGCATCAAATTTAAAATGAACTTATATTTTTCAGAAAACAATAACATTTATAAGTTTTATAAATCTTTCAACATTTGTTATATTTTAAAAACATTTGCATCCCCTTTTTCGGGGGAGCTGAACCAATGAGGCAAGTTGAGAAACTCTCTTCAGATGGCAATGCCCAACTGGTTATCAGAGATGACAAAAATGCTGCTGGTAAATTTAAGAACTGAATTTGAACTGAAAAGGTGAGTGCAGGAAAGGGAGAGGGGGGCCAACAGCAGCAAGCCACTTCAGAAACAAAGGACAGTTTCTCCTGGAGTTTTCACTTCTAGATTACTGTTATTATAATCCTGTTGCGCATCTTATTAACGTGGAGAAAAGGTAATATCTTTATCTCACAAGCGCTGTTTGTGTATGAATTTTCCTGGTGGTATGACGGACTGTAAGACAGGCCAAAAGTTGACTTGTTCATTATCTGACCGGTATTACTTACTTGATGGGGTAAGTTTCATTCTTTCTCTTTTCCTCATCCGGTTTAGGAATTGATTCCCAGCCAAATGACAAACTCCAGTCAAACTTTCCACGGATTTTCATTTTGTCATATGGGACCGGTTTGGAAAATTCAAAGTTGTAAAGGCTTATGCTTGTGATGGATGGACTTACAACAGCAGTGTGATCTTCTGCAATTCTTGACAACAAAGGTTCCAGCCAGCCATGAAAACATTCACCTGGTTACCAGCAAGGTTAAAGTTAAAAGGTTATTATGGTCATCAAATTAAATGTGCAGTTTGTAATTGCTCCTTTAAATCTGCCCAGACACCATTATATTAAAGAGCAGTTCAACACTATACTTTCCAGAAATAAGTTTTCTCAAGTTCTTGGAAAACTCCTGACTCAGGTGTTAGAAGAAGTTTCACCTCAGAGTTCTTCAATACCTGCACAAGAAAACCTCTTTCTTGTTCTTCTGTGTCACTACAGGGGACTTTGTTGGCAAGATACTGGATAGCTCACCAGGTAGGAAAGATAACATCTCTCCCTGTGTCACATATCCTATTGATCCTCAAACTACTGCCTGCAATGTCTCAGTACTTACAGTGGGCATCCAGGAAGGTCAACACTTCACCCGTGGCGATGGTGGCACCCAGCAACCTTGCTGTAATTAATCCCTTTCTCTCTTTCTGTCTTGCAATTTTCACAATCTGTAACGCCTTTACATAGTTGTCCAGCTTTTCCTTCAGATATTCTGTAACGAAAGAAAGACAAAATACAATAAAAGGCATATCAAAAAATGTCATCAATGCTCTAGACTAACACATAACATGCACACAAAAATATTTCTGTGAATATTAAATTGCAGCCAAAAAGCACCCCAGTGTACCAAATTGACCTAATTGGTCTTAAAGGATGATTAAAAATGGACAAGCTCACCTCCTTATGAATGTTTAGGTGTGTCCAACTGTAGTTTTCCTTATTGCTTACTCTTCCTTTACCAGCTTGTTTTGCATTAGAGGTTTTCATGGTTTTTACACTTAATACATTTACCCCTATATGTAATATAAAGCACTAAGTTTGCCCAGGGGCAGTAACACATGGCAACCAATAAAATGCTTGCATTTAAACAGGTGACTAGTGAATGCTACCTGCTGATTGTTTGCTATAGGTTACTGCCCTTGGGCAAACTTTGTGCCTTTTATTACGTAACCACATTATTTAGAATTTTTAGAGCTTTTAAGATAAATAGGAAAACAACACATTTTGGGAGATTCATGGTAAGAAAATTGGAATTTTGATTTTTAGTTAATGGGTCCATTAATGTTTAAATTAATTTTTAGTAGACTTAAGGTATGAAGATCCAAATTACAGAATGATCCCTTATCTGGAAAATTCCAGGTCGCAAGCATTCTAGATAACAGGTCCCATACCTGTATCATGAAAGAAAATTACACTGGCACTTAGCCACAGGAACTTACCATCTTCACTGGCATCATCTACTAGAATGATCTCTTTCAGCAGGATGGCTGGTGAGGTGTATAAGACACTATACAATGTACGAAGAAGAGTTGACCAAGCCTCATTGTGAAAGACAATTATAACACTGGTTGTGGGCAGGGCAGGGCAGCGCTTGAACCTCTGCTCAATGCACCTGTAACATGGGAAAAGGAAGAAGCTGATTAGCATTCCCTGCGACTGAAAGGAACAACATTGCATCAGTCAGATGATCATATTTAAAACAAGTTGACCCTATAATGCTTTACAGACTTTATTTAGGCCAAGCATTCTATCCCCTACTGTTAAGCACATTATGAGAGAGGATGGTTGCCAAACTTCTAAACATAAAACAATAATTAAAAATATGAAGGGAAAGGATTTTTTCACTCGGCTGCATTGTAGAACCCTCACATCTAACTTAATTCAAACCTGTGTTCATGCCTTTTTTCCCACTACTTTAATTGGTGTCAAGGTCAAGAAGCTTGACCCAAAAAGTTGCTCCTTAGTGTGTTTAGGAATAGCTAATTCTAAGCAACTTTTTAACTGCCCTTCAATTTTTCCTTTTTTTACATTTGTTTATGCTTCTGACTCTTTACAACTTTTGAATGGGGGGTTGCTGACCCCGTCCAAGAATCTGTGCTCTGTAAGGCTACAAATGTATTTTTATTGCTACTTTTTAATACTCATCTTTCTATCCAGGCCCTCTCCTATTGATATTCCAATCATTTAAATCAGTGCATGGGTAATTTAGATCCAAGCAACCCGATGGCTGACATTAAACCATAAAATAACAAAACATGAAAACCAATTGCAAATTGTCTCAGAATATCACTCTGGCGAGCAACCATTGAAATAGGAAAGTAAATCAGCAGGTATTTTGGCACAAGGAACAAGAATAGATACAGATCCTGTCCTTTGTAGAAAGAGTTTATATACATGCATTTTCAAGACAAGTACATATGCACTGAAAGAAAATAAATACATATCAGAAGAGAATGGCTGGAAAAAGAGCCGTAGTTTTACTTTAGAGTTATTATAAAGTCTTTCTAAATTGAATGAAGGAATATGGTGACATGATTTATATTATATATAATGTGTGCATTCTGGAGGAAGTTTGCATCTTAGTAAGTCACTCAAAATATTGAATCAGGAGTAATACTCACATATATAGTATACAATATTTACACAATGTAAAAGTAATATTTTTCATGTTTTTGTCTTATTTTTGTTAATGTAAAAATACATAATTTGAATGATTCTCACTCTGGAGGTCTGGTGTCAGGGCCCAAGGCTCTGTGAAGGGAAATCCTATCGCTGGCATATGCATTGAAGCAATGCTTGTCAAATCCTTTTTCTTTTTCATTTGCCTCCTCTTCAGTCCAGCTGTCCTTTTTAAATCCTTTCCCATCAGCACCAGGGCTATTAGGGTCTTGTAGAGGTCTCTCCATAAATGGTTTAAGTTCTGCTGGTGTGTAATACCCAGGTAGGCATGACTTTTTGTCCTCTACAGGTGCTGCTTCTTGAACAGGGGGCATAATTTGGAGCTTTGGCATAGAATCCTTTAAATTGTTCACAGCCCCCATCATCATATCAATCATTTGATCTTTTCTCACAACTATGTTTTTTATCCAAGGGTCATCTTTATCTCCATTCCCCACATCTTTGTGCATGAAGAACACAAATATCACAAAAACAATGCCCACCATAGCCATCTTGAGGGGTCCATAGTTCCTTCGAAATAACCTCATTGTTAAAAGTTATAACTAAAGTCACAATAGTTTCATACAAGATATAACTTCATACAAGATAAGTCAGCAGTCACATAGACCTAGAAACAAGGGGAAGAAAACAGAAAGCTGTAGCTGCAGCCCATTATTTACAAATGAATTCCAAACAGGTTATTGCCCGCAAATGTAACTATGACCCTGGTTGTGTCCCTCTACAAATTGGTAAAAGTGGAGCCATTTTGCCCTTAAAGAGAAACTGACACCAGAAATGTAACTTTTTATTACATCTACCATAGAATTGACTTTGCATGTTACGTATAATTTTGCCATAAAGTATTTGTCCAATGCTTTTACATATGTAGCTGACCCCCCTGTGTTCGTACCTTTTCTATATGCACATTTCTCTCACTCTCTCGATGTATATGTTGTTTGTTAAAGTTTATACAGGAGCGGTGGCCGGCTCCATGTTGTAGCTCCCACCCTTCACAGCTATAGTCAGGTGATCCCACAGGTGGCTAATAAGATAATAAAAGGTCAACCAAGTGTGGGAGTTTTACTTTGAAAGCAGCAAGTTGCACTTAAAACTTAGTCCCTTTGTAAAATGTATAATGAAGTAATAGAATTCTTAGAGGCAGATTTGCTAAGGGTCAGATTGAAAATTAAATTCTAAGTAATTTTTGGCTACTTCGACTATCGAAAAATTTGAATTAGACCCTTCGCCAACTTAAACCTTCCATTTTTTAAGCCTATGGTGGCTCTCTACGAACCTTTTTTTTTTTTTTTTTGAAAATCGAAATTTTCTGCCAAGAATTGTTCGAATCGAATGATGCATTGGAACAAGACAAATGATTTTTATTAGATTGAAAACTGACCTATTCGATCAAAAAATTTCCTTTATCGATCTAAAAAACACTTTAAAAAATGCAATATATGGACAAACAATCCCTGGGTAAGGCATTTTTAGTTGCTTAAGGCACAAAATGTTTCAGTGACCTTGATATATTGATAATGGGTTGAGTGCACAGGACCTGTTGTATTTGTATGTGTATATATATATATATATATATATATATATATATATATATATATAAGCCCAACAGGTTACTTGTCATTTCTAGATGATACTCTTCAAGAGCCTATTTATAAAGCCTCAGTTTTGTCCAGTTGAGTTTTTAAGAAAAATCGTATAAAGCAATTAATTAATTCAGCACTAGCACTTTAAATTTTAAGATAATATATTTATTCTACTCTTTTTTGATAAGTGATTGATTTTTAATTAATTAAAACATTCACAATTATGGGCACTGATTAGCACCTAGCACTTTATTAGTAAACAAACAAATTGAATTGGAGTTGCTGGAGATCGGGGGATTACTATCTTTCTTTTCTTTTATCCTAATAATACAGTAATTTATACCTCCCTTTTCTAGATAGAGGTAAATCTGGTTTTAACAAACTAGGATCCTTAAAAGGATACTGTCATTGGAAAAAAATGTTTTTCTAAATGCATCAGTTAATAGTGCTGCTCCAGCAGAATTCTGCACTGAAATCCATTTTTCAAAAGAGAAAACAGATTTTTTTATATTTCATTTTGAAATCTGACACAGGGGCTAGACATATTGTCAATTTCCCAGCTGCCCCAAGTCATGTGACTTGTGCTCTGATAAACTTCAATCATTCATTACTGCTGTACTGCAAGTTGGAGTGATCACCCCTTCCCTTTTCCCCCCCAGCAGCCTAACAACAGAACAATGAGAAGGTAACCAGATAAAAGCTCCCTAACACAAGAGAACAGCTGCCTGGTAGATCTAAGAACAGCACTCAATAGTAAAACCCATGTCCCACTGCGTTCCATTCAGTTACATTGAGAAGGAAAAAGAACAGCCTGCCAGAAAGCAGCTCCCTCCTAATGTGCTGGCAAAAGTCACATGACATGGGGCAGCTGGGAGAAAAATGAATGGAAGATGTCCCATGTAAAATTGGAAGAAATCCTGATTTGCGTTTCTCCAAAAATTCTAAGATTTCATGGTTTTCAGGCTCTACTGCAAAAAAGCTGTAGTTTTCAGTGACAAATCAAAAAAATTCTCATGATTCTGATTTTTCCACAATTTTATTGAGTATTTTTCCGCACAAGAATAAATTTGAATTTCAAATGTCTTGGTATTTTTGAAAAAATCTGAATGAAAAAACTTGAATGAAAAATGATGGCAAAACTCGACTCACTGTAATTGATGAGGTTTATGTCCCTAAAACTCGAATCACTCTAATTGAGGAGGTTTATGTCCCTAAAACTCAAATCAAAATTGAAAATGTTTTGAAAAACTATTGAAAAACCCCTTTTAAAAAAATTTGATAACTTTTTAACTTCGAAATTCGATCCTTAAATCTGCCCCATAATTTTCATATTTACAAAATTTTAATCTGTTTGGATGTCTTACCGTTTAAAGTCCACTGTTGTTCAAAGATGACTATACTTTTTGAAGACTACATCATTGATTGTACACTATTTCACCTTCTTTGTACAACTTCCGTGACATCAGAACACACTAGAAGGTTTCTTTGCAAATAAATACATACTGTACATATCCCAATAGACCCTTTGTAAATCAGCCCCCTAAGGTCTAGCAAACATAGTTCTTAGCACAGTAGCCCAGGTCATTGTTGGGTTCATACAGTTCCAGGATGTGATTTATAAGCACACAATAGCTAACCAGCCTTTCTGGTTTGAGTATAAGGCTTAAAAAAACATTTTTCTGATCTTGGAAATACAGTTATGAGACCTGTTACATAATTATATAGTTACATAGTAAAATGTTAGCAAAATTGCTCTGGATCTTTCCGTAGTTTTCATCTTCATACCTTAAAGGGATTCTGTCATGATTTTTATGATGTTTTCAGTTCTAAATTACACTTGCAAATAATTCACTCTACCATATAAAATGTAATTCCTGAACCAGAAAGCATATTTTTTTGTTTTAGTATTGGTGTGTAGGCCGTTATCTCAGGTAATTTTGCCTGGTCATGTGCTTTCAGAAAGAGCCAGCACTTTAAGAGGGAACTGCTTTCTGGCAGGCTGTTGTTTTTACTTCTCAATGTAACTGAATATGACACAATGGGACCTGGATTTTACCACTGAGTGCTGTTCTTAGATTTACCAGGGAGCTGTTATCTTGTGTTAGGGAGCTGTTGTCTGGTTACCTTGCCATTGGTCTGTTGCTACTGGGGGGGGGAGGTAGGGGGGTGATATCACTCCAACTTGCAGTACAGCAGTAAAGAGCAACTGAAGTTTATCAGAGCAGAAGTCACATGACTGGGGACAGTCGGAAATTGACAATATGTCTATGTAAGGTAAGCACTGGTGGTTCTCGCCATAGGCACACTAAAGCAGTTAGTTCGTGTGCGCGATTGTTTCGGCGTGTGCTCGCATCCGTCGCGGCGCGCGCAGGCGTTTCTGGCACCGGCACATTGCGTTTAAAATTACGCTGAGGCCTGCACTTCCTTGCGAAGTGCCCATTACCTACCAGTGTGACTCTAAGCCTTATTCCATTTTGATTGCCCGTTTTGACCCTGCCTGAATTTCGGATTTCCTGCTTCTACTCTCCTTGCCTGACCTCTGCCTGATTCCTGGTTCTATGATTCTTCATTGCCTGCCTCCTGACTTCGGCCTGTTCCTGACCCTGCTTGCCTGACGACTTTGTACCACGACTATTCGTAAGTGTTCCTGTTATAGCACTTCTACCACTCCTCCACGTGACCAGTCCTGTTACCAGCCTCAGGGTCTGTCTCACTGTGGGAGGTGTAGGAGAGGCTTCTCTCATCACACAGGTTCCAGTTAAAGTGAGTACCTGACAGTATCACTTTAACTGGAACGCAAATGCGCCGAAACGATCGCGCGCACCAGTGCTTACCTTACAGTCTAGCCCTATGTCAGATTTCAATATTAAAGGACAAGGAAAGTGTAAAATAGAATTATGCTAGAAATGCTGTATTTTGTATACTAAACATAAACATGAACTTACTGCACCACAAACCTAATCAAACAAATTATTTATGCTTTCAAAGTTGGCCACAGGGGGCTGTCATCTTGTAACTTTGTTATACATCTTTGTCTGACACTGGCACTGCACATGCTCAGTATGGTCTGTGCTGATTAGGGATCGTCATAAACATAAAGCTGTTTGAGTACTGCATGGCTGGTAAGTAAGGTAGGGGCTCCCCCTGCTGTTCATAAGTATGATTGTTTCCCTGCCAGAAGTTAGGGACCGTCTGACAATTCCTATCCACAGCACTAAATGAAGGGAGAATGTCACTGCATACAGTCAGGTTTCTTATAAAAACAGTAAACATTTTTAAATTAAAGTATATTGGAGATAGATTTCTTTTTCACTAAAGAAAGTAAAAATGGGATTTTATTTATTTGCATTTCCTTGCCCTTTAAATATAAAAAAATCTGAAAAACAAATTTCAGTGGAGAATTCTGCTGGAGCAGCACTATTAACTGATGCGTTTTGAAAAAAATGTTTTTTCATTGTCTATAGACCTGCAAGGAGAGTGAAAATTGATTAGTCTTCAAATAAATATATAATTAAATATTAGTGAACTTGGAATGTCGAGTTCATTAGGATATTGCCTTTTTTGAACAGAAACTTTTGACTATAGTTTGCAGTGCATTCCTACAAAGTGTCCTACAAAGAATGTGAATGTATAACGAAATAGTAATTGTAGCAATATTGAATAAAAGTGGACTTTGAAATGTAATGAACCAGTGTAATTGTAGTCTTCTCAAAGAAGTATAACTAATGTGGACTTCAAAAGGTAGTGCCTGATGGCAAAAGACTTTGCAGTTTACAAGCATGGTTTACAGTGTGTTCTGATATCACTGAAGTCAAGAGACATCCATAGAGGTCGACATTTTGTAGGAGTGAAGTTCAGAGGTCTTAAAAAAAGAAATTAAAGAGGAACTATTGCAAAAAAATTTAAATGTAATATAAGCTTCATCATGCTGAAATAAGAAACTTTCTAAATACAATTAAATTAAAAGTTCTGCAGTTCTGCACTGAAATAATCAAGGTTATGTTCACTGTTCCTCTCTCAGCATCTGTTTCCCTTCATTATGTCGTCTTGCGGCAGTTGTGTGTGTGTCAGAAATGCATCGACAGTTAGAAGAGATTTTCAGAATTTTTCCCCTCTAAGCCCCTTACCCTTTGTAATATTAAAATGGTTCTTTAATTTAGCAATGTAACATTAACACTAATTCATGGTTGTCTGTAGCACTTGTTTTTATCACTTGTAAGCATCAATGCAAATATACTATGTATGTAGAGGTTATACTTCCAGATTTACATATAGATTTTCACACCCAAAAACTCAGCCCTTAATATAGACATTGAAATAGTACTTCCTAAAGGCAATGTAAACAGCCATTGGCTTAACAACAAAAGGGTTTGCTGCTAAATGAATGGGAGCCACTGGGTAATGGCAGGACTGGATGGACAGTTCCTCCTTCCATGGAATTCAGCGGGGTAGATTCATCAAAGAGTGAAGTTCCGCCACTAGAGGGAAATTCTGCAGGTCTCCATTCATTTCTATGGGATTTTGAAAGGCGTATTCATCAAACGGTGAAATTTCACTTCACCCATTGATAAATAGACCTTTCAAAATCCCATAGAAATGAACTGAGTGCTGTGGAATTTCCCTCTACTGGCGGAACTTCACTCTTTGATGAATCTCCCCCAACGTGTCTCCCATTCATTTGCAAATCTAAACAACACCAGTAAACCAGCTCTGCACAAACCAAACACAATGACAATCCCTTTTGTTGACTGATGGTTGTTACCCATAACGAAAATGCCCAACCTTCCTACTGATGTGTATTTCACAATACAATGCAATCCATAATAGAATGTAAAACTATTGTTACATATAGTGGCCTGAAATATTAGTTTTTTACCTACCTAAGTGACACAGCTACTTATATAAATTGTGCCCTCAAGTCTTACTGTAAATAATAGTCACTGCTGCGGCAACCCCTCACTTTTCTGGGATTCCAGAGGCTGCTGTTGAACTTCAATGATGTCCCAGCTTCTAACCAAAAAGGCAGGAATTGAGAGAGCTGATGGCTGCAGTTCTATCATCACAGTCAGTCATTAGAGTAAATAACAGTCAGAGGTCACTTTATGCTGATAGGACTGGCACAATACAGCTGATACAGGGTACAAGGCAGCATATCATACATGCACTGCAAAACTAACAGGTCACTACACACTTTATGGTAGACTCAAAGACCTTCTCTGTCCGCGAAAGAGTGCAATTCAACCAGGCACCAGTGGGATAAACTGTGGCACAGTTTATGAATCTCAACCCCAGCATTAGGTAGGTCACATCTTACCTTTCCTCCTGATCTGATGGCACTGGCTGAAGCAAGGCACCCTAAATGAAGGATGATGAGTACGTGACTATCACATACTGAGCTGCAAGCAAGGAAACCGAATGAGGACCTTGCGAGGGTCAAACTTGGTCAAAGCAGCACCGGCCTTTAATCCTGTCAGTGCTGCTCCAGACTTTAACTGTACTGAAGCCATTCAAGAAATGTTCTGATGATGTGAGGATGTTGAAGCATTCACAGGGCTCAGAGGAGGATAGGACAAGTGGAAATTACCTGCCTGGAAAGGGTGGGGCCCCTGAGACACTTATTTCTCAAACAGTCAAACAATATTTGTTCACTTCTGGCACTTTTATAACATACAGTATATGGCACACCCATGTATAATGGCTTTTATTGTATCCATGCAATATAAGCTGTTTTGCATGATTTACTAAAGGCTAGCACCAGAATTATCACCAAAATATGCTTAAATTTCTATATTACCCCTATAGAGGGCGTGTTATGAACACCAGAAATTGAATAGATACAGGCAAAATCCAGAAGCACCCCAAAAAAAAAGTTGCTGCATGAAAACAGGTGACCTATTTTCAAGTAGCAAATATTTTTGGTGTGCTTCTGGATTTTGTCTATACTGACTTCTGTCCTTGTGAAAGGAAGGGGATTTCTGTTGAGCACCCATCACTTTCAAAAAGTGGAAACCTTACAGGTAGAGCACTCCATTATCATGCAGCAGAAACTGATAGAGGCAGAGGTGTAATGTCAGTTTCTTATGAGAATGTATTATTAGTGGTTTCATTTCAATAATACCAGATATCTAATTTGGTGCATCAAATCTGAGAACTTTCTGGCATCAAAAAATAAGCAATAAGTTACTGTATAGACTCATAAATGGACACCATGGTTAAATGGAACAGAAGAAATCAAGCAATGTTTCCTTAACTCAACCTTATTGTTATGAATCTTACAGTCCCTGTAGAGCAAGACATTACCAATACAGAGAAAAACTACTCTCTGACCCAGAGTAAAACTACCCAGGGTGATTAGATTTGTCAGTAACAGTAACAGAATCTACAGATTTTACTTGCCAAGTTCTGGCTTCTTTATACTGTTTATTTTTCTGCCCCTGTGTGTTAAAAAGAGCCTCATACATTTAAAAAGAAGGGCAACTGGGGAGAAAATATATCTATACATTTGCATTAAAACTAAATGCAGGTATGAGAATCCATATGTGTAATCCTGTTTACCAAAAATATCAGAATTACAGAAAGCCCATCTCCCATAAACTCCATTAATCAAATAATTCTATTTTTTTTTATTATTATCTTTTTCTCTGTAATAATAAAACAGTGCCTTGTGCTTGATGGTAACTAAGTTCATTTGATTTTAAATAATTTTTTATATATTTTGAAGTCCAAAATAGTAAGCATATTGGGAGTGAACTCACTAATAGTTATTTGGGGTCCAGGCTCTTGCCCCAGACCTTCAACTTAGAGGAGGTTGCAAAAACTTGAAACTTCTCATGCAGCAGGCTGGCACCAACAGGATTCTAAGTAGCCAAAGTTGGTGCAAATAAAAAGTTCTATTATGTATTTTCCTACTTTGGATCCAGGTTGTGCCAGTCGGCTACATGAGAAGTTTAAATGATTTGTAGCATCAAAAATGGGGTAGGGGACAACGTTAACGTTATGTTATGGTGTCATGTGCACACAGGAAGATTTGTCACACCAAATAAAATTGTGCTACCTCACGTGACAAATCTCCTCAAATTGCCTCGATTTTATGAAGACAAAATTTCCTTGCATGGCAGAACACTGAAGCATTTTTGGGAGATTCGTCACTAGTGACAAAGCTCCCCATGTGCAATCAATCTTAAGTGTCTGGACTTGCTCTTAATAACCAGGACCTCTCCATGGACCCTGATCCTTCCATTCCCCTGCCCCCCATGATCTCATGGTCACACCTCTATGACATCACAGCCTCCCTCATCACTGGTCTGCATGTTTGGGGGGAAAAGTGACAACAATATCTGCAGCCTTTGATTTTTTGGTGCGCTACCACCATTAATGTGGAAGTGGTCTTAAAATTTCTTGTGGTAATATGGTTGTTATTTAAAACCTTAGCCGCAAAGTCCAATTGGCTGAGAAATCACCTATCGCCCCTCCTGCGAGTGCGTTTGCAGGTGCGCATACCTTTTGCCGATGCGACCGGTGGTCCAGGAGGAAGTGCAGGGAGCTGGTCTGAGCTGGTGCCCCCACCCCCCAGCCATGCACACGCATGTCCCTCCGGCCCAGTCCGACCCTGGTAACGGATCCTGTATATGGATTAAATCTTTTCCTGATTAGGAATGCGAAGGAAGCAGGAAAGTAAAATCTAGTGAAAGGTGAGGTATTGGGGAAACATCAATGTAGTGAGATTTGGCCATTCATCAACAAATGTAAAAACTCAGACAGCAGAATTGGTGTATTTAGCACCCTATGTGGTCCAGAACACCCTCCAGGAACCTTGGTTTTACCCGTGGTTGCTTTTCAGAGAATATCTGGAAATTAAAATACGGGACCTGTTATCCAGATAGCTCAGTACCAGGGGTTTTCTAAATAACAGATATTTCCGTAATTTGGATCTTCATACCTTAAGTCTACTAGAAAATCATGTAAACATGAAATAAACCCCATAGGCTAGGTTTGTTTCCAATAAAGATTCATTACCTTAGTCTGAGAAAAAGGGAATAATAGAATTATTTGATTATAATGGAGTCTATTCGGTGCTGGGTAGTGAAGAAAAGTTGTAAGGGGTGGAGTGGAGAAGGTGAGAGCGTATAGGAAGGTTGTGCAAGTGGTGGGAAATACATTTGTGAATTTGAGGAAAAATGCATGAAAATGCAAAGAATTTCCAACATTTCAATGGAAAGGTGAAATAACATTGTGGTTAAGGCATTTATGTCTTTGTAGTAACATATACCCAGATAGAAAAGCTCCTTTCCATTATGCTACAACTATTCTTGTTAGAAACGTTTCAACAGTAAGTGATATAAAATATTACTGCTTGATATAACTGATGATAAATATCACACAAGCCTAAAAAGACATATTCATCTTTGCAAACCTTTTAAAGCAATACTTATTATTTTCCAGGACTGGCAGCAGCACGAACAGCATTACAGCAATGCAGAGACCCACACAGAGAATGACAATGACGCCATGGGCGTCGACCCTGAACAACATCAGATGGCTAATGTCTGTGTACAAATGGAGGCCAAAATCCTGGTATGTTTGCAAAGCTTGCTGGAAAAAAACAAACATTTTTAGTTTGCACAGCCTACATCTATTTACCCAGTTTGTATTTGTACACAAAACTGTTTCTTTAAGCAGGAGTTCTTTTGCTTTTTATTATCTGCAAAGCAGGTTACAGTGTAATAAGAGTGTGATCAATTTAACAGAAAAAGGACCCTCGCTCATGTGGGGTCTAAATAAGAGTTCTTCCACTCTTTACAAAGTAAGGCATAGTATCTTTCAGCCTTTTGATCTACATCAGTTCTTCAGATAGACGCCTTCTCCCTAGACACATCCTGAGTCTGAGCTTAATGAAGCCTGAAGCCCCTTACCATGTATAAGTGAGAAACCTATATATATATATATATATATATATATATATATACATATATATATATATATATATATATATATATATACATATATATATATATTATACAGTATATTATAAATATATATATATTTATTTAAATTGGCAAGGTATCTGTTTTATACAGTTGAATCGGCCAAGTAAATGAATGTTATTATTCTGAGGGAAATATTTTTTTTTCTTTTAGAAACTGTGTTATCCATGCTTATTATACTGCTTTCTGGTGGAAAATCCCAGCCAATCAGCAAGTAGCATTTTTTTACTGGTGGTCCTTGAAGTAATGACTGTAGCAGTGAGCCACAGGTTACAGATTCAGCACTCACATTAGAGAGTGTTATTGGTATGCAGGCAGGTGTCTCTAAAGAGCACCAAAGGGTAGCAGCAAGATGTGTGGAGTGTGGACAATGGCAATAGGCCACAGTTTATAGATTCAGAAACTATTTTTGTTACAGAGCACAACAATGCAGCAGAACCTGAGTTTGTAGCTAGTACTGCCAGACATACTCTCAAATCCTGTTGTTTTTCTCCTCTCTTCAGAGACACAGTCTAGTAGTAACATTAGATCCTAGACTTTTAGACATTTAGCACTCATTTCAGTGAATGTGAATTCAGGTGTCTACAGTTTCTACTATAGAACAGGGAGTAGGGAAGAAGGCCCCACCAAGAAAAAATTTAATTGTGCCTTTGTCCAGTTTGCCAGACTGTTTTTACACATTTTGACACCCAGACAAATAGCCAAAGTTAGATAGTAGGATCTACCTTGAATGACAACCACGCCTACTGCTCTGTTTAATGTACCCAGCTGTGCCCCTTTAGTACCCTTGGCTTTGTGCTCCAGTAGGTAATTAGTGACTGCTCAGTGCTGCTCTACTAGGTATTGCATCGGAGCCAAGGAGGCACTGTTGGTGGAGCCCAGGAGATGTTGGTGCATTCTCTACTTGCATACTTCAGCATATCACCCAAATGAAGATAGCTCTTCAGAAAGTGCTGCTCTATGAGGTTGAGAACAAATACGAAGCAAGGCGTGTGAGTCAGTTGGCCTAGGACGACCAGACGTTTGTGTTCCATTGTTGTACACCACATTGCCTGCTTGTAGCCACCAGGGAATATAACAGTGCTTGACTGTGGTGCAGTGCTACTCCAATACCTGTCCCCTCTAGAAGTGGCAGGAGGGGTCCTACCTCTGTGTTGCTGGCTTATAATCATCATCAACCGCACATAGTTTCTCTCTGAAATGCTACTGTTGCAGTCCTCCTGAACTGGTTTCCAGGGTCTTTGCCTGCTTTCATCAAAATCCTGCCCTATATCAGACCCAATATTAAATGTGGCACCCTCATCCAGCATGCTGGCTTCTGCCACATGACCAGCACCTTGCTGCCTTGCCATTAGAGCTCCCCTCTTCAGACAGGTGTGCACCCCCATAGCAGTCTATTCCTTGAAAAGATCCTGGGTGTCTGCTGGTGACAACCTGCAGTTGACTGGTGCCTGCAGGATAGGCAATAGCCTTGGTAAGCTGTGATGCATGAGTGATCCAGTAGAGGCAAAATAATGTGTCTGCTGCTGAACATTGTCCAGAATGGGCACATCAAATTCAAAATTAAAAACTAGAGACATTTTTCAAGTTCTTGTGAGCAGAATAAAAGTCATCTGCAGAAAAAAAATATGGAAAGCTATGTCCTCATATTTGCATTTATCCAAGTTTTATTTAATTTCCCCTACTAGACTTGTTATGCCCCACCATATATTATTCTTGTCTATCTTATCAATAACTGCTTGCAGCCAGTTACAGTATCAAGGCACATTTATTTACCTAGATGCGGAGAGCAAAGGTCGATTTTAATTGCAATAACCATGCTTTTTCACCCATAATTGCATAAACTAACAGCCAGTTTTCTAGATGCAACTGTGCAGTGACTACCACAGTTGTGCCAGAATCTCCACATTGAATGCAACTGTGTTGTACCCAATTCTTTAGAATTATTGAATTCCTGACGCAAGGGAGCTACTACCTGTTTGGAAGGTGGCAGTAGCCCTGCTGCGTTAATATGAGCAGTGCCCAATTTAGAACAGAAAGCAGGAAGGACTGTGTGGTGCTGATACCAACTATACAGAAGTGCTACCAGTGCATTTTGATGCAAGTACCTTTAATTAAAGTGGTTGTAGGTGAAACTCACTGCAGGGAAAAATGTAAATTGCCCACTGCAAAACCCTATCATTTGGAGGGGATTAAAGAGATAAGGATATATACAGGTGTCCCATTAGACCCAATTAGTGATGGGCGAATCTCCCGCGATTCGCTTCGCCTAAAGAATCGGCGAAAAATTCTCGAAACGAGTCGCGGGACGCTTTTGACGCGCGTCATTTTCGTCAAAAACGACGCGCGACTCGTTTTTTAGGTGAAATTTCGCTTGGCGAAATTTCGCTGGTGATTCGCGAATTTATTTGCCAGCGGTGAATCGCGGGAGTTCGCCGCGAATTCGGCCCTGGCGAATAAATTCGCCCATCACTAGACCCAATCCTTTTCAGGGTGGCCAGCCTAGGGGTTCAGGTTGATTGACCCACCCTTTGGCTGGCCAAATTGGTCAGGACTCTACAAGCCTGATTAAATGGTCACACAAGGAAATCTTTCTGTTTCAATGGTGGCATACTTGGATTTTATGAAGAATCAATGAATGCGTTGGATTATGAAAAATCTGTTCATATATCTGGATTTTATCAAATGTTTATACACTGGTCAGTGGAACATGATTCATTGGATCAAAGCTGGAAGCAGAAAAGCACAAGGATAACAGTTCTACCCAAACCATTTAAAGGAAAACTATACCCCGAAAATGAATTTTTGAGCAACAGATAGTTTATATCAAATCAAGTGACATATTAAAGAATCTTACCAACTTGATATATATATTTAAGTAAATGTTATCCTTTTACATCTCTTGCCTTGAACCACCATTTCATGATGGTCTGTGTGCTGCCTCAGAGATCACCTGACCAGAAATATTTCAACTCTAACTGTAAAGGGAAGAAGTGTTGAAGCAAAAGACACAACTCTGTCTGTTAATTGGCTCATGTGACCTAACTTTATAGTTTGTTTGGTATGTTTGTGTGCACCGTTGAATCCTAGGATCCCAGGAGGCCGTCCTTATTTTTTAAAATGGCTATTTTCTATTTATGATTACCCAATGGCACATGCTACTAATAAAGTATATTATCATGAAAATGGTTTATTTACATGAAGCAGGGTTTTACATATGAGTTGTATTATGCAATATCTTTTCATAGAGACCTACATTGTTTGGGGGGTATAGTTTTCCTTTAATAAATGGCACCATGATTGTTCAGAAAAAAAGGTGTCAGTATTTTCATTAGACTGCATGGCTGTCAGTCAGAGAAGAGCAACCAGATCAAGAGAAATGTGTGACTCTTGCAGTGTCCAATCCCCTCTCCACCTGTACCTTATCCAATAATTCCTATCCCATGCACTGTTGATGTGCATGCATGCAACTCCTTTAGACAGCTGCTGGGATTGCACCAAAATTAATTTCAAGCTGATTTATGGTGGTAGAGAAGACAAAAAAGGTGATGCAGTTAAAGTCCACATGAGTATCTGAAGGGGGATGAGCCTTTTAAAGGTTGGGGTTAGCAAGGGGTGAGTGCCTGAGCTGTGACTGGATGGCTGTTATGCTGGGAATGTTTGGCGGTGTAAGGTGTCATGTGATAGTGTGATGGGGGGGGGGGTCACTGCTAGTGGCACTTGCCTAGGATGCCAAAATAGCTTGGCTGGCCCTGAAAGTGAAAGTTGTCCTATTGCCCTACATGTGCCCCCTGTATAGTTGTGTTGCCATATGTTAGGAAATGTAGGGGGGGAAGGAGGGTAACCCCTCCCCCCCCAAAAAAATAATCAATTTTCAGACTATCACCCTCCTATGGTACAACACGCCAGCGTTTTTTTTGGGACTTAGAAAAATGTTGAAATTTTTTTTTTCAACCTCCTATCTATTGTATTGTACTTCGCCTGGTCTGACCAGGCAAAGTAAAGTCTAACGTAAGTGGTCAGGAAAATGACGATCTTAGTTAATTTGCGTAATTACGAACCTTCGTCAGTGCGCAACATCACCTGGCATAAGGGTGCGAAGTTGCGCAAGTCTATCTACACACATATATATATATATATATAGGGTTTAGTTCTCCTTTACATAAACTAATTACAGGTCCTGAATATATGTTTGTGAAGATTCTCATTCATCCAGGTCCTGGTATATCTGTAGAAATAAGTCAAATTAACTGGCCTTGCTGTGTTTTTTTCCATGAAAACATTTCACAAGTCATCCAACTGGTTTCTTAATTCAGAATAATTCAGACTTGTAAATAAGATCTTTTATCGGGAATATATCCTCTGGAATGTTGCTCCAATCTGCATACTATGTTTATCATAATCCGCAGGATGTCATAAAGTTTGGCGTTGATTATTTTAGCATGATTTGAGCTTTGAGGTGTTTTGAGGTTCAACTTAGCCTCTGTGCTGGTGGGTATCTGTCTGAGTTCTGATAAACCCCAGTTTGTCATCTGAATAGAAGCAGGGGAGTGCGTCATCTATTTTCTGCCACATACAATGCTGTTTTGGTACCTCTCCCTGGAAGGTTTAATAATGCCTCAAAGCTCCAATCATGCTAATACAATCAACACCTATCTTAATGACATCATTGCAGATTATGCTGATTGGAGCAACATTGCAGAGGATATATAGCGATGCAAGATCCTATTGACAAGTTATTCTGAATTGAGAAAGCCAGTTGGATGACTGGTGAAATGGCTTCAAGGAAAAAAACACAGCAAGTCTTGACATGACATTTCTACAAATATGTCCTAAATATAAACGTTTGCAACATTAGAGGAGAAAGCAAGTAATTAAGTACAATTTCTTATCACTACTCTATATATTCAGATGTCTTTAGCTGAACCATATTTTATTTAAAAGAAATACAGTTTCCAGCTGCCCAAACAAAGGTGTGCCTCTTCAGCAAATAACTCACACAAGTATTTGGTGCTGGTGTAGCAGAGGTGAGCAAACAGATCATTAATCAGAGGTCTGGGATAGAACTGCACATAGCAAATTGTTTGCCAGTTGGGGGCATTTAAAATACCATTGCTCTGTCAGCTTTCTAAAAGAGAAATAATATAATTTGTTATTAATTATGCAAGAGAACAAGGAAATGTCTTGCTAGCAATGTTTCTCTGGGGTGCTGGGAATTGTAATTGCCAATACTGATTGATTACCTCTGATATATATGTAGCGCTACAGAAAAATGAGTGCACCATTCTGTAACTATGAGCTCCACTCAATATTGTGCTCTGGATAAGACCTTAAATTGTATGGAGTAAACCCTCACAACCGGTGTGGAGACAGGGTGTAGTGTAACTGTAATTTGGTACAGGGTGCAATAATTGGACACCAGTGGTTCTTATAACGTAACCAAGGAACATATTTATTGAACAATACAATCCTCAATGGTGTATAGGCATTTACTCACAGCACCTTTGGTCAGTATTAGTCCCCGCAGGGAGGAGAACAAACACAACAGCCTTTTCCCTAAGTGAAACACAGGGGAATCTCTGCATCCCTAGGTCTATACACCTAGTCCCTATTTCTGGGAAATGAGTACCCAGGATCTTAATCCCTCTAACTCTCCCTCCCTCTCGCCATCCTCGTCTGAGCCTTGAGCTGCTCTGCTAAATAGTCTATCTATCACTGCTAGAGTGACCTATGAAGGTGAGTAGCCTATCCTGACTAGATCTGACCTGTCTAGGTGCCACTCGAGCTCTGCCTGCCTGCTCATGCACCAGCGCAAGGTGGACCGTGAGCACATTGCTCACAACAGTTTTATAATTTAACACAGTGCCATCTACTGGTCACTGTGTAAACACCAAGTGCATAAATCATAACTAGAATCATTTACTAAGTAAATACACTATGTAAAAGTTCAAGAAATTCGATTTTTAAAACAGTTAGAATTGTTTGTATAATGTAAATCATTAGCTCATATCTTCTGCAAAATCTCCCCTATCTCCACTGCAGTTCTAGCTGAGGCGGGCATCTTGGATTTTACTGACTCCTCCTACCTATATCTTCACAGCTCTGAAATCTCGCACATGCTCAGTTGAAATTTCTTGGTTTCCTAATAAACCTTCTAAGCTATTTTGAAATCTGCCAAACTTCTGTGTTAGTGCTGCCACCTTCTGGAAGTTGCTGTGTGCCCTTCATTTGCATAATGACATCACCATCAGGGGATAAGATAGGGAAATCTCCTGATACTTCTACAGTTTACTAAAGCTAGGCATTCTGGGTAGAATACTTAGTGCAGTGCTACAATCTGAGCATGCTCGTGAACTCATTTGCATGTTGTAGTCACAGTATGTTTTTTTTTTGTTTCTTTTAATATCTGAACTAGACTGACAATGGGGAGGAAAACAGTGTGCACAAAAGCTGGAAATAACACGATGGCTATCAATCTGCTAAAAGTTCTCTAAATATATTCTATAAATATGTCATGGTGTACACAAAAAATCTGTTACAAATGAAATATCATCCTTGCTTTTTTTTAGAGATAAACTTTATTTATTTCTTTATAATTACAGGTTTACTGTCAGAATTTCTACAGTAAGACATGATACAAAGGTTGTTCTGCGAGGCATTCACAGTTATCACAATATTTCTGTATTTCAGTATGAACAGATGCTGCCATAGACTCTAAGGAAACAGTGCCATCCAGTAGCCAAGCCATCATGTAAATCATATAAATTATCTTTAACTGTTGCAACTCTCAGAAAAATATAAAGCAGATAAAGCAGATTGCATAATGGTTGTGTGTTGTGCACTTGTGATTAGTGAGATAGGGCTATATTAGATAGCTATTCAGGGAATATTCATTTGAAAGGTCCATTGGATTAAGCGTCTCAGACATTTTTGAATACTATTTGGATACAAACATCTGAATTACAGAAAGTATGTCTCCAGATTTTTAAAAATGATTTCCTTTTCTCTGTAATAATAAAATTATACCTTGTACTTGTCCCAACTAAGATATAATTAATCCTTATTGGTAATAAAACCAGCCTATTGGGTTTATTTACATGATTTTCTAGTAGACTTAAGGTATAAAATGTATGAACTGAAAGATCAGTTATCCTGGAAACCCCAGATCCCAGGTATTTCTGGATAAAAGGTCCCATATCTGTACAGATAATTTGCATGTCACTGAATGTGAATGACTTCTTTAATTCAGTGGAACTCCACCACCACCTACTGGGTACAAATATATTAGACAAGCAAGGACAGCTTCTCAACAGAGTTGTGTTCTTTTATTTATTTTCTTTAATATTTCAGTTTCAATTGAGTTTATTTTCTAAACAAGCACCCAATCAGTATAATCCTTTGAACAAATAATTAATGGTTGCAGGGATATGATAAATCACCATTACAATGGTACCTAGAAACAAGGGGGCAGATTGACGAACGTGCCAAGTGGCCTTCGCTAGTGAAAATTCGCCAGAAATCCAATCCGCAGGGAGATCACCAATTTGCTCACAGCCATGGAGAACAATTCACAAGAGAAAGAGTTAATATCTAATGAACTTTCACTGTCACGGTCGCACCCAATATCAGAGCAAATGCCAAGCACCCTGCTCTAGGCTCGTGCTTCACCAGTAGTGTGAATGCCTTTAGCTTCGGGAGGAGCCCTCAGCTTACTCAGATGCCACCTGGACTTAAACGAGAGGTGCAGGGCAGGAATTCTGGCCAGCAAAGGGGCACAACTGTTTGAGAGTCTTTAAGGCCAAAGGTCACGGTATAGACAGGAGTTGGCAGAATCATGGTCAGACAGGCCGGGTCGAGGCAGGCAGATAGCAAGAGTCATCAGGCAGGCAAAGGGTCAAACCGGGTGATCAATCAGATAAGGATGAGGCAGAATCAGTAGAAACAGGCACGGGTCAGGATACAGATAATCAGAATAGTCAAAAGCCAGGCAGGGTCTAACACAGGCATCAGGATCAAACAGAAGTTTTTCAGCATAGATACAAGGCACAAGGAATAAACCTATCACGGGCAACGATAAAAAACAAAATGCCCCTTTAGATATTTTCAGATTTGGAAAGATGTCATTGACAAATTCTTGGAACACTGCGGGTGCGTTACAGAGACCAAAAGGCATAACAAGATACTCATAGTGGCCGTCCCTAGTGTTGAATGCCGTTTTCCACTCATCACCCTCCCTGATACGGATCAGATTGTAAGCCCCCCAAAGATCAAGCTTGGTAAAAACTTTAGCATTCTTAACCTGATCAAAGAGTTCCGAAATCAAAGGAAGAGGGTAGCGGTTTTTTATGGTGATCTTGTTGAGTCCCCTATAATCAATAAAGGGGTGAAGACCACCATCTTTTTTCCCAACAAAAAAGAAACCCGCACCCGCAGGGGAATTAGAAGGTCTAATAAAACCCCTTTCTAGATTTTCTTTAATGTACTCTTTCATTGCCTGGGCCTCGGGCAAAGAAAGAGGGTATGTTCTACCATGAGGAGGAGTTGACCCAGGGACTAAGTCAATTGGGCAGTCATACTGCCTATGAGGGGGTAAGGTCTGCCTCCTTTTTACAAAACATAACCCCTCTAGGACGGTAGTTGCTACTTCAGTAGGAAAGCCTAATTGCATAGGCTGCTCCTGAGGTAGAGACACAGAGGGGTTAGTTACTTTTAAGTTACTTTAACATTGGATGCCAAACTAGGTTTAATATTAGAAACCCCAGAGAAAGAAGAAGTCCCCCTTTCACCCCTTCTCTATCTCTGTCTACTATCTATCTCTATGGCGAGAGACATGAGGTCATCCAGATTAGAAGATGGGGGTAGATAACAAGGCTATACGGAACGGGCAACGCAGGGCCGCATCATTCCACCCCGTCTCTACTGCCCACCAGCGGAATTCAGTGCAGTACACCTCTGCATCCCGTTTCCCTTGGCGCAACTTACGAATTGCGGAGTCAGCAGATGATGCACGATCCGGGTCATTGTAAAGGATTGACATAGTATTGATAAAGGCATCAAGGGACTAACGGCCAGGATCAGAGGTGGGCAGTCTGAGGGCCCAAATTTGGGGATCACCCTGTAAGAGGGTCATAATAAATCTCACTTTTGGGGAAAAAAGCTGAGATATAATTTGCAGGCCTCGCGGAACACAAAGAACTTTGTTCTATCCCCACTAAATTTTTCAGAGAATGCAATCTTGGGTTCATGGGACTTAGGGGTGTTACCCCACATGGCAGAAGAACCCAGAGGAGGAGAGGGACCAGGAACAGGCAACTGCTGTGGAGCTTGCAGAGTCTCCAGCTGGTGGGTTAGGTTGTGAAAACCCTGCAGGAGATAGTTCTGCTTCCGCTCCTGATCCTCCAAGCCCGTAGGAGAGTGGTAAGAAGTGC
Organism: Xenopus borealis; assembly: GCA_024363595.1. Lineage (NCBI taxonomy): Eukaryota > Metazoa > Chordata > Amphibia > Anura > Pipidae > Xenopus > Xenopus borealis. The sequence goes on from CM044434.1 coordinate 131,610,934, forward strand.
TTCGGTAGTGGTTGGAGTGGTTGGAGTGGGTGGAGCGGCAGCAGCAGCGGCACTGGCGTGACCTTCGTCTTCCATGGCCCATGATAATGTCACGGTCGGCACCCAATACCAGAACAAATGCCAAGCACCCTGGTCTAGGCTCGTGGTTTACCAGTAGTGTGACCATCTTTGGCTTTGGGAGGAGCCCTCAGCTACTCAGATCAACAGAATAGTGGTCAGACAGGCCGGGTCGAGGCAGGCAGATAGCAAGAATTGTCAGGCAGGCAAAGGGTTAAAACGGGTGATCAATCAGATAAGGATGAGGCAGAATCAGTAGTCAAATAACAGGCACGGGTCAGGATACAGATAATCAGAATAGTTAAAAGCCAGGAAGGGTCAAACACAGGAATCAAGATCAAACAGAAGCTTTTCAGCACAGATACAAAGCACCAGGAATGAACCTATCACTGGCAACGATAAAAACCAAAATGCCCCTTTAAATATTTTCAAATTTGGCGCCATTGCGCGGTGACATCATAAGTCAGCGCGCCTGCGCCTCTAAATAGCAGGGTGAGTATTTGTTGCATTCACGTCCTTTCACCGGACAAATTTTCAATCAGGTGTACATTCATTACTCCGCAAATTCACTGAAATAAGAATTTTACAGAACATTACCCCTTTCGCCAGAGTGTCCTTCACCATCTTAATCCTGGCGAACTGATAAAATAAAGTTACATCCTCCTCCATTTTATGCCAGTGACATCATATCCTGTAGGCCGGAAAGTCATAAAAATGGAAGAAAAAAAACTGGTGTTTTTTTCATATTTTAAAGTGGGATTGTCTTTAAAAGTTGTAACTGTTAAAAATGTTTGTTTTAACTTTTTTTTAAACCATTTAAGGAGCATGCCACATTTGTTTTAGGGTGGGCTCATGTCTACGACATTAGAGGATCTCTTTTGTCTTTATTTTGCTTCCTTGGACGTTTGTAATAATAAGTGGCCACTTCAAGCATTTGCAGCAACATCACTAATAAAGACATATATATATATATGTGACCTTGTGTACCCGCCATATTCAAACTGACCTATGCGTAAGTGTATTAAAGGGATCCTGTCATGGGGGAAAAAAATTTTTTCTAAATGTATCAGTTAATAGTGCTGTTCCAGAAGAATTCTGCATTTAAATCCATTTCTCAAAAGAGCAAACAGATTTTTTTATATTTAATTTTCAAATCTGACATGGGGCTAGACATATTGTTAATTTCCCAGCTGCCCCAAGTCAAGACTTGTGCTCTGATAAACTTCAATCACTCTCTACTGCTGTACTGCAAGTTGGAGTGATATCACCCCCTCCCTTTCCCCCACCCAGCAGCCTAACAAAAGAACAATGAGAAGGTAACAAGATTATAGTTCCCTAACACAAGATAACAGCTGCCTGGTAGATCTAAGAACAGCACTCAATAGTAAAACCCATGTCCCACTGCGTACTATTCAGTTACATATAGAAGGAAAAACAACAGCCTGCCAGAAAGCAGTTCCCTCCTAAAGTGCTGGCACAAGTCACATGACCAGGAAATTGATAAAATGTCTAGCCCCATGTCAGATTTCAAAACTGAATATAAAAAAATCTGTTTGCTCTTTTGAGAAATGGATTTCAGTGTAGAAGTCTGCTGGAGCAGCACTATTAACTAAAAAAATACATGTTTTCCCATGACAGTATCCCTTTAACGAAGTTTCTAGGCAGAATTAAACGCTAGCGAGAGATCACTAAGAAATGCTTGCGCTGACAAATTAACGATAGTGAACCTTCAACAGCATTCGGCAGCAGAGAAGTAAATTTGCATTTTAGTGAATTAGCGTATTGGTAGCAAATTTGTGCCTGACCAATTGGCGTGAAGTGTACCGAAGCCTTCCCAGGCGAAAATTTTACATTTAGTAAATTTGCTCCAAGGTGTTAGCCCAAGGGAGAGAAGGATAAATAGGGGGTGGTTAACCAGTTAACTTTTAGTATGTTACAGAATAGTTAATTCTAAGCAAGTATTTAATTTGTCTTCATCTTTTCTTTTTTTTTTTGTTATAGTTTAAGTTCAATTGTTTGTTTTCCTCTTCTGCCTCTTTCCAGATTTCAAATGAGGGTCACTGACCCCATCTATAAAAAATAAAGTTCATTTAAAGGTGAATAGCCCCTTTTAGAAAAAAAATACCCACTTCCCCACACAGATTATGGTGTCTTTAAAATGATTACTGCTCTTTTGCATCATATGAGTAAGGCTACATTTTATACCACTTTAATATAGAACTGAATAAGCAACCTGTGAGAGAAGGGCATGTTGTACATCTGCCGCAAGTGTGAATGCACAAAGAGTGGGCTTGTGTATATTAGCATGACAGATAATGGGTATTACGTGCTATTGGCGTTTCCTGTTTTTCTACCACTTGCAGGTTTCAGTTTCATTGTTGTATGACAGGGAACTTCCCCTAAGTGTATTAAGTTTGCTCACAGCCTCAGTATAACTATAGCAAGCAGATGGCAAGAGGAAAGGAGCCAGTGTAAGTCTCTTGTAGATACATTAATGCCAACCTTGATACATATTATCTCCAATATTTTGTATTATAAATATATGGATTGAATAATGTACAGCAGTGATCCCCAACCAAGGGCTCATGAGCAACATGTTGCTCACAAAGCCCTTGGATGTTACTCCTAGTGGCCTCAAAGCAGGTGCTTATTTTTGAATGCCAGGCTTGGAGACAATTTTTGGTTACATAGAACCAGAGGTACTGCCAAAAGAGCCTCCTGTAGGCTGCCATGCCATATGGGGACTGCCAAATAGACAATTACAGCTCTTATTTGGCACCCCAGTTACTTTTTGCATACTTGTGTTGCTCCCTAAATCTTTTTAAATTTTAAATGTGGCTCATGGGTTAAAAAAAAGTTTGGGGACCCATGTTGCACAGAATGGCACTACAGGACTGACCATGGGAAGGCTGATCTCATGCATTTAAGTGCACATATACTGTATGATGTATAGTAGTGTAGGTAAGTTCTGTTTTGTTCTTGCATGCATTGTCCATTCAACTTACTGTATTTATAGTTTTGCTATTTGAGCAAATGATTGGGGGTGGAGAGGACAGGAAAGGGTTTGCTAATTAGGGCAATTAATATGTTGGCTGATATATGTGGAAATTCCTGACAAGGCAGTAGAATGTGGATATGTTCTCTTTAATAGATAGACTAAGTAATGGGCTACTTTCATTGTAAGTACTGCTCAGCTAATGGACATGTAAACTCTAAGCATATTATCAGACCTTGCAACTTATGACCCTCACTCCATACTGTGCCTGTAGCAGTTAATATTAATTTGCTAAAACACACAGGTAGAGAATGTCCCTTACTCTCTTCCTATCCTGATCCTGCTTGGGCATGGACACATTTGCAGGTGCAGAATCAAGGTTATCAGCATATAGACATTTTAATCAATGGTCAGCACAGGGGCTAGCTGCACATTCAGATAATGTCATTGATAATGTAGGCAGATTCAAAATCGCGGCCATGCATGTGAAACAATTTTAGAGCAATGTTTTTTTATAAGAAGAGTAAGAGACTTTTGGGAAAGCAGATGATGTATTTCAAGGAAGAGTGTGACCTATTCATTGGCTTTAGTTTTTGGGGCTTTCCATGCCCTTTACATTACAGTTATTCTCTGACAAATTCTATAATAAAGGTAAAATAATCTGAAAAGAAATGCTGTTGGTTAGATTTTATGAATGGTAAAAAGCACACAACTACAAATGCCACAAGAAGCAGCCAGGGACTGCATGCAGGAAATAAATGCTACATACCAACAGATTATGTTGCCATTTGCACTGGACACTTGCCCCAGTGTTTGAAAGTCAAAATAGAGATAAAAAGGAGAGGCCCTGAAAACAATGTAAGCAATAAAAAAAAAACCAACATAAAGAACAATGATTACTTTAAAGCCTCACAGTCAGTATGTCAGGATTTTCAGTTGCAGACTGCATTTGGGAATGCTAATAATTAATAAATGAAAACATATAAAATAAGAAATTAATACTATGATTGCTTAGAATAGGTTCTACTATAGCATATTAAAATGAACTTAGAGTGACTTCTAGGGGCATAACTTTGTGGGTCCAGGGCCTCCCACAAAAAAGCATGCCAAGGCAATTCTGCCCCTCTGAGATTTTGTGTGCAATTTACCCCCAAATTTTGGAAATCGTGGTCAAATAAGCATTAAGATACAAACTCGGAATGATGAGATTGTTTTGGATCAAAATGGGGGCCTATGAAATGGTTTTCAATATGTGACCCAATAGATCAATATATGGCCAGTTTTCAGAGAGAGTTTTATTGGGTAGTACCTCATGAGGGCTCCATGCACAAGTTTAAATGGTGCTGCCTGGCTCTGGATTGGGCAAGTAATTATTACTTTAGATGTGCACCACAAGTAGGGTTGCCACCTAGCTGGTATTTTACCGGCCTCGCTGGTATTTTTGATGCTTGATCCAAATGTTATTAATAGGAAAAAAAGATAAACATATAGGAAGGCCGGTATTTTTTTCAGGAAAAGGTGTCAACCCTAACCACAAGGTTGCAAGATAATAGTTCAAACTGCCATTTCTCACTCTGGCAGCCAGTAGTGTAGGCACAAATATTCATTACAGCACCTGGGCTGTTTTTTAAGGAACATTTCTGGTATTCATGGGCCTACAATAACTTCTGCAATACTTCCTTAGCTTAATATTATGAAATGTTAGCAAATCACTTCTGCTAAAATCTGAATCTTCTGTAAAGATCGCATTGTACAAATATACAAGAGGAAATCTGAATTCAGAGTAGTTCCCTCAACAAAACACCTTCATGAAAGTATAATAAATAATGAAATGAATGAAAAAGTGTAGCTAAAGATTTCTGGACCAACTTCATGTGACAGCTTCACATTCAAAGTTGTGTTTTCAATCCACCACACTCCTGCAATTATCTCACACTACAATGGTGGTGCTAGTCATCCATTGACCCGACAAGGTCCCACAGCAACAGCAATTTATGTTCATGCATCCACACAAGCACAATTTTTCTGCAGTTGGGGAAGTGCCCCTTTGTTTATTTTATAACACTACTAGTATCAACGCTTCCCACCCTCCCTTCATCCTGATACTAGTGGTGTTATAAAAAAAAAAAGGGGCACTTCCCCAATTGCAGAGAAATTGTGTGTGTACGGATCCATGAAAATATATTGCTGTTGCTGTGGGACCTTGCTGGGTCAACGGATGACTAGCACCACCATTGTAGTGTGAGATAATTGCAGGAGTGTAGTGGATTGACAACACAACTTTGAATGTGAAGCTGTCACATGAAGTTGGTCCATAAATCTTTTGCTACACTTTTTCATACATTTCATTATTTATCATACTTTCATGAAGGTGTTTTGTTGAGGGAACTACTCTGAATTCAGATTAAAACATAAAAAGTATTGGGGAGCCACAGAAGCATGAAACATCTCGTGTGTTGTCAAAAAATGGGTTATGATTTGCTATATAGTAGTCCCATGTGGATATATGACTTTTATACTTCTACAGCTTGCCTCAAAGCTAGGAATTTAGAAATGAGCATGTTATTTGAGGCCACTGGAAGAAACATCAAGGTAGTGCTATCACTGATTTAGAGCTTTTAGGACATAGCAAAGCCCCTCGAGTGCACAAGTGTGAGAGAGTACACCCCAGTGTCCATTCATGGAACAAGTCTTTCTGGGGTCTGGCTGTAATCTGCACTGGATAAAAATCTAGCACTGGATAAAAATCCAGCTCTGTTCTTATCATCTGCCACAGGGCAATGATGTGATCTGGGAACACAAGCTCTCCTAACATATCTGGATGATGAGCAAGTTAGGAAACAAAAGGGGGTATTTATGGGATCCCAAACAGAGCACAAAGACCTGATACAATTCATCTAGCATGATAGGCAGGATAAAAAGTACAAAACAGATTGATTGGATTGAACCCATTTTTGCACTTTGCACCCTGCCTTACAATGACCCCTGAAATGTAACATATACTGGGAAAGACACATTTTTGCCTAAATTCATGTGGTTTGGTAAAAAGGATATTTCAGTGGTCAAACTGTCTTACAATATTGAAATTAAGTGGGTATTTCCCCAAGTAGACGGAATAGGGAGCATAGGCTTAACATTCCAAGGTGTTCACTGATTAATGTGGAAAGTAATGGTTAATGTATTTATGGGTGCTTCTTTTCTTCTCCTGAAGGGTGCTAGAGGGTCTTTTGAACATAAGTTTGTCCATATTAGATCCTATATTAAAGAACTTATTTACAAACAAAAATGCTGTATGCTAAATGCAAAAAACAGATGGAAATCAGTGTGCATTTGATCTAGAATTCCTCATCCTCTAAGTAATAGATGACCTAATCATAGAGCTATATAGGCCATCATCATGAGGATCACATCAACTTTGAGATGTGGTCCCTTATATAACGGCAAAATCAAACCTCTCACAACCGATAAGCAGCCAAATGCTACTGCAAATGGACTATAATCATCATCTTTGAGGCATCTTTCATATTAGCCAGTGGGATCTTGCTCTGTCTTGTTACTGGCAGGTAATTATATTGAACAAGAGCTAGTGAGATTCACAGGACAAGGGTAAAGTGTGGGTCACTAAAAATTTTGAGTCATCTCATGATCAGTATATAACTTATGATGGCAATTTAGTGATGTAAATTATTTCATTGATGCAGTGGAGTTTTTAATGGAACTTCATCTTAAGTTTTTAATAAAGATTGCATTTAAGCAATGTAACTTAACACCTGAATATTTGAATTTACATTAGTCCAGTACAGTGCTGACTTCAGTGCCTCCACGCACAGGATAAAAGGTGAACCAAAACTGTCAGTGGTTGTTGCAGTTCCTGATTCTGTAGGCAGTTCAGGTTAGTATCACTGCCTACGAGTTTTAGTCAATGTTCAGAGCTACTGCTGTCAAAGCTTGACTTGAGCAGTTGGTGGGATCACTAGGCAAGAGAGCTCAGGCATGCTCTACACTAGAACAGCAGAAATCCTTTTCTAAAATGAAAGGCATTTTATATTTAAAAAACTTTGCTTCACAGGTCTTTTTTCCCATACAAAACTAAATCCTAATGTAAGCCAGTTTCTGTTTTAAGCCAGTTGTGTACTGCTGATATCAGTGAGGAAAACAGAAGACTATTATTTCCAAATTAGGAAGGTTGAAGTCTAGTTATAATGTAATACATGCAGGGAAATTCCAGTGAATCTGTGTGTGTGTATTCTCAGATGATGACTTGAAAGAACAATGACAATAATGGGCTTGTTCTGATGGTCAAGCACTTCATCATCACCCTGGTTTCAATTCTCTTTTTTTTGTGCTGTTCTTTACTTTCTTCTTCCTGTTTTTCATCAAGCAAAGTGGGCAATGGAAGATGCATTTTTAGCACTTTATGAAGAAGTCCAGGTGCTCCAAACTATATGCAAAAGACAGGCTGAACTTCTGGGAAAGCTGCTTGCAGTAAAAGGTATTAGCAATGGTAAGTAAGCAAAGACAAAGTTTAAAAAGATACATTTCCTAGATGAGAAGGAAACTTATTTATACTTGGGGGTGCCAAATTTTAGGCAAACTCAAGTGGTTGTATTTACTTTTTTGACACCCCAGGTGCTCCTATCAGTAGAAAACTGCAGCAACCCAGGCTTCTGCCAGCGAGCACCACAGAGCAATCTTTCACTTCTTTACCATGTGTAAGTTTAACCCCTGGTAACCATGCCCAAGAGTCATGTGTGGCTGAGAGTCCCTTTTTTCCTGACAATGACCTTGCAGTGAATTAAGTTGCCTCCTGTATAGGTAGCCAAGCTAGTGCTCCCCATTGTGTGTAAGATAACCAGAGAGTTCCACTGTAATTTCCTAATTAGAACTGTGTAATTCATTGAATTAGTAAGCAAGGCATAATGGTAGGTAAGGCCTGATAGTTAAATACTATGATGTGACAGTACTCTGGTTAAGGAAGAATGCTATAAGCAGAGCAAGCTTTTGACAGAGAATTTTGGAGACATTTGGGGGTAGATATATATTTAGTGGTTAATTTTCATGTTTTTTACTGTATATGATGGGAGCATGTATGATGTGAGGTATCACATTTTCCATAATGGAACCCTATAGGTGTTGCTCTGGGTCAAAACGTGTGGTCTAGCCTATCACCAATGCGTGTAGGTCAGTTAGGTTTTGCTTTGTGCAAGCAGTTAAACAACACTTTCAAATGTAATCCAAAGGATAGAATTTTCTAAAGTGTCTGTATCAGCAGTTTTACAGCTGAGGTTGAGATTTAAAGATTGTGGGACTTTCTTATAATCTTTTCTATATTTATCCTATGGTTATTTATCACAGAGATGCCCATTTCAAAACCAATCCAATGCACTGATGCTGGAGACCGTATGTGCTCAGAATGTCCTTTTATCAGATTGCAAGAGAAGCAAGACTCTGTGGAATCCTCTGATGCAATGGCAAACAAGAATACCAATTCTCTAACAGAAAATATTAGGGGGAACCCAAGTGTCTTGTTGGATTATGATGTGAAATTCCCACCAACCATGGACAATTTCAGTTTTCTAGCTAGCGAAGTTGATCAAGATCTTGATGTTGGTCATTCTGGCGGTGATAAAAACGGGAGTAACACCGATCTTGAATCTTTTATCAAAAACTATACGCCACAATTTCCAAATATCGACACCAGTGGAGAAAAAAGAACTTGTGATGCCACAGCTGGAGGTCTTGACTTTTTAATTCCAGTTGGGGCAGATATCACTATGTCAAATTTATATGACGAGGAACTTTATCTACAGTCAAAGGATATATCTCTTGGAGTGTGTTTAGCACCAAAGAATCAGCATCGGTTTGGAGTGAGAGGGCCAGTTCAGGTATGTTGATTTGTTCTGCTGTGCTTAGATATTTAATACAGTTATGTTTGCAGCACATGGGTAGAGGTTTTATCAGTACATTTAACTTCATATATGGATCATTTGCATTAAACTGACATATGAGCTTATGTGAATAATTTGAAAGGAGTGAATCTCTATCACTTTACATTTTTATGCATCTATCCTAAAGCGCCTGGGATTGCCCCATTTGTATTCTCCTCTCCAAATGTTTCTATTATACAATCATATACTTAATTGGACTACCACCTAACTAACCATTGAAGGGACCAACACCCAGCCACTGTCGCTCCCCACTCCATCCTTAGCCAAAACTGCTCCCCCTTCTCACTGGTGTTCTACTATTAAACACACATTCCACAGTTCTGGCAGCAGAAAGATAAGCAGTGGTAGCTTGCAGGCAGGGGGCAGGACCCATTGGGATCAGCCCTGTAAGTATTAGGGCTCCTACACACGGGCGTTTTGGACCTGCACTCCCCTGCGTTGCGTTTGGCTGCGTTCAGCCGCAGGGGAGCGCAGGTCTAGACGCACCTCATTTTGTTCAATGAGGTTGTACCCACGAGACGCGTGTAAGCGCCGAACGCAGATTCAGACGCAACATGCTGAATTTTTCCTGCGTTCGGCGCTCACATACGTTCGTGTGAGTACAGCCCCATTGAAAATAATTGAGTGCGTCTATACCTGCGCTCCCCTGCGTTTAAACGCAGCAAAACGCAACGCAGGAGAGCGCAGGTAAAAACCCCCGTGTGTAGGAGCCCTTACAGGATTAATGGCCATACTGGGAATCATTTATAAAAACACTGGTCAAATTTCACCTAGGCAGTAACTCATGGCATGGGACAACAGCAAAATGTGTGAGTTTCCTCCAGAAAGTCATCCAAAAAGTAGTTAAATGTTCAAAAGCATTTATTGAGACATTACAAGTGAAGACCTGTTGGGGCACTTACTCATAGGCTAATTGGCAAACCCCTGTACATTTCCTTTATAGGGGCTGTGACTAATCTAAACAACAAATGATTCAGCCAATCACAAAAGTAAAAGCAATTTACCAATGTAAGTTACCTATTTATGAACTTCCTACAGTAAGTTGCAATATACCCACACAAAACAAACCAAGAAAGATACAAAAATATGGCTTAATGAAAGTCAAGGATAAGACAAGTGAGAAATAGAGATTAAAAAATATAAATTGAAAAAAATAAATGGAAAATAATAATAAAAATAAATGAATAATAATCAATAAGTAATGTGAAAAAGGTTTTCTATTTTCTTGCTTGATGAAAGTACTCAGGGAACAGAATATAGTATATGCATAAGCATAAATATTAAGAATTTATTGGACACAAAATAATAATACCTATAATATTATGCTGTATTATATATATGTAGTTATGAAGTATTATCTTACACTAGTTAATTAGTAACCCATGGAAACTGATTAAAGGTTTGCTTTTATTGATCGTGCTGCACATGGCTTGGAAATGCCAATCATTTATGGGTTTCTATGGATTACTGCCCATGTGCAAATTTGCCTAGTGTTTATACAGTAAATGAGCCCATAGTGTCCATTTGCATTATCATTATAAATTCTGATGCCTGATATACTAGATTGTGTGAAATGGCAAAACTTTATTTAACCATATAAACAGGGAAGTTAGTTGCCTTCCGTCATTAATGTTACATTGTGGTAGAGTTTTGATGCAACACTTCCCTTTTGCCTCATGCCAGCTTTTCAAAAATGTAATTTGATTCTATTTACTTCTGTGTTTTAGGCCTACGTTGCAGAATAACTGGCACCGAAAATCTTGCTCAACATATTAATATTTACTTTTTTTATTTAAAGGACAAGGAACGTCTAAAATAGAATATTGCTAGAAATGTTGTATTTTGTATTTTTGAACTTACTGCACCACAAGCCTAATCAAACAAAGGATTTTTGCTTTCAAAGTTGGCCACAGGGGGCTGTCATCTTGTAACTTTGTTATACATCTTTGCAAGACTAGACTACATACACATGCTCAGTGTGGTCTGGGCTGCTTAGGGATCATCATAAATGATCAAAACAGCACAAGTCAAATAATATCTGTCAGAAGACGATACAGCAAGACTGATTAATAATCAGAATATACAGACTGCACTGGGTCCTGTGTTGTCATGTAATCTAATGTGGATTTTATAGTTTCTGTATTGTTTAATACAAACTTTCTCCAACTCTGCAGAACCAGTGGCTGCAGCAAAATAATCCTCCAAATAAAATTCCAGTTTATCTGTTTAAATTTCTGGCTCCATGATCTGTGTCCCTGCAGCTGGAAACAGTAAAGGGGATGTAAAGGCAAAAATAAAATCCAATACAAATCTCTATACATTCGCCAACTGCTCTACAGAGAAACAAAGCTGCTGGAAAAGTAAGGCCAGGGCTGCATACTGTTCATCAGTATTATTGTTTCCCCCGAGGAGCAGTTAGGGACCGCCTGACAATTCCTATACACAGAAGTAAATGAAGGGAGAATTTCACTGCATACAGTCAGGTTTCTTATTAAAACGGTACACATTTTTTCATTACAGTATATTTGAGATAGGTTTCTTTTTCATTAAATAAAGTAAAAATTGAAATTTTTTTTTTTTGCCTTTACATGCACTTTGACGTTCCTTTATTGTTATTCACGATACTGATGTATAATTTAGTATACAATGGTATTCCAAGTGGTCATTAATATTGATGGACGAATAAATTCGCCTGGCACGAATTTGTGGCAAATATCCATGTTTCGCCGGCAAATGAAAATTTGCCAGCGAAATTTCACCGGCCTTTAACAACAGTGTCAACTAGGAAGCAGGTGTCAATTTCCGATTTTCACTAGTATTTGTAATAATGTCCCATTTTCATGAACATTTCATGAAACTTTCCAATTTCACAATTTTTTCAAAAGTAGATTTAAATTATCAAAACAGTGAGAAATTCGTCATTACTAGTCATAAACAGCTACAACTCCTGCATGTAGAGAAGTGGTCTGGCATTCTTACTTATTGCACCAAGTATTTCACAAAATATGTATTTCGTTGTACTGTTCTGCAGATCTACAATTTAATATTTAAATTACGTACCTGTTTTACCATAACAATCAGGCAGTGGCAAGAAAATCAGACTGAAACAGGAGATGGTCCTAATTGAAAGATAATAAATATACAAAAACGTGTGAAGTGCATTAAGCATTACATCCGTAATTTATTGATTCTCATTACATTTGATGCTAATAATGTTAACTTCTTTTTCTCTTAGTCGTCTTGGAGCCCAAGCTGCCTCTCTGGAGAGTGCCAGTTTGGCTGTGAAATGGATATGAATTCTGATGTTGGATTCAGCTCTCAGATATGTGAATTCTGCCAGGCTATATTTCCAGCTGGAGCTGCAACCAAAGGAGAGTATCTGAGACATATAACTGGGCATGTGGAATGAGCATCAGCGTTTGCCGACTCAGCAGACAGTTGCCATAAATAAATGTACCAGTTTGTTACTGGAAGTCAGAATTCCCCATGATGACCTAATAAATCCTCTTCTGTGACACTGTGGTTCTTTCTATACAAATACATTTCTCAATAAAGATGGAACATTTATTTTTTTCTTCAGGTATAATGATTCAGAAGAACCCTACCTACTGTCATTGGTACAAATTATACATGTACAGCAGTTCATTGCATCCAATCAGCTATTAGCTTTCATCATTATAATGAGGGAGTGCTATGGTTTGTTGTTTTTTTCACCGCAGTGTGATCCAATTACTCCCACTTGAGTATCGAGCCAATCTGTGTGAAACTGTGCCTGAGGTCTTTGCCTTAAACATAGGATGCCCTGCAAAGATTTAAATGTGAAACCATGAAAAGGATATTATTATGTATTCCAGGTAGCAATAGAAACAGGATTCTATGGTTGTAGGACTAAACTATAATATTGAAATTGTTTTTTTATTAAAATGTTATGTCTGAAACATATATGTTCAAAAACTCTACTTTTACTGTATGTACTGTATTCCCTGTTCAAGGAGTTGTTCGCCTTTAAATTACCATTTAGTATGATGAAAAGAGGGATATTCGGAGACAATTTGCAATTGGTTTTCATTTGTGTTTTTTTGTTATTTGGCTTTTTATTCAGCAGCTCTCCACTTTGCTATTCCAGCCATCTGGTTGCCATATTACCCTAGTAACCATGAATTGATTTGAATAAGAGACTGGAATATGAATAGGAGAGCAAATGAGTCAGATCAGTGCATTGGCGCTCAGTCGGAAAAAGCATAGGAGAACTTCTGTCTTTAACTAATGTGCGGCTTTATTGTGGCAAACAATGCGTTGGGTGTGCATACAGCTTTCACCAATCTCTTTCAAGAACACTGCAAGTGTTTCGAGGTTATGAAGAGTGTTAAAATTATACAGTATTTCAAACAGCATAAAGCCTCAAAACTTTCATATAACAAGTTTCTAATCAGGGGTGCCTAATATCATACCTTGTTATGGTTCAGTAATGTAACTGGAGGGGGGGGCAGGCCCTGGTGTGGGAGGTGTAGCCAGTCCCCCCGCCCCCTCCATATGTGATTTTCCACCTGCATTCAGTGGTGTGCGAGCTGCCGGGGGCCCTGAAGGGGTGTGGACCCTGGTTGCAGTTTTTGCTGAACTGTCCTGAATTGTGGAGTTCAACAGGCAGGTGGGCGAATCTGAAAGTCTATGGGTGGCAATTTTTTTTTGATGCGTGACAAATTTTTCATTTCAGCTATTTTTTTTTACCCATTGAAGTCTATTGGTGTCTAAATTGTGCAAAAAATATTGCTCATCATTAGGCTAATCCTGTTTAAAGGACATCAAAAAATGAAATTGTTTTAAAGTAATAAAGATTATAATGCAGTGTTGCCCTGCATTGGTAAAACTGCAGTGTTTGCTTGAGAAGCACTACTGTTGTTGTATTGTATATAAATAAGCTGCAGTGTAGTTATCTGTTATCCATTACTTATCCTGTGCCATATAGCCGTTTTTCTATTTCTGCCATTGCTACTTAGCAGCTTGTCTATATGAACTATAGTAGTGTTTCTGAAGCAAACACATCAGTTTTAACAGCGCAGGGCAACACTACATGATATTTCTTTACTTTAAAACACTTTCATTTTTTTGGTGTTACTGTTCCTTTAAAATCGACCTGACTCAGCAGTGTCTTTCTTGTATATTCAATTAATTCCCACATCATACCATTATTTATACATTTTGGAAATAAAAAGAGGGGCAAAAAATTAGGTGCGCGTAATGTGGCAATTTATTTTAACCACACCCATTTTTGGTCACATCCCCTAATTACCATGTTCATTTTACAACATTTGGCAGGTTTTGAAGTTTGATCATATTTCTGTGATTTCAGTAATTACTGTTTTGCTAATGAAGGTGAATTGCCCTTTAAGCTGTAAGTCTAACTTCTCCGAGGGACCTGTTATTTAAATTGGTACAATTACTTATCTCAATATTATTACAAAAGTATCTTATTTGCAACTTGTGGCTGTTCTGGGCTCTCTGCTAAAAGCCAATTAAGTTAGAAACATTGTATCTTTTTTTAGCTGTTCAATGCAGAGAAAAGTGTGACTTTCCAGTACAAACACAGGTTGAGCTGTCAAAAGCGGGACTGTCCCGATGAAAACGGGAAAATTGGGAGGTATGCCACATTCAAAGAGCAGAGGTGTTTGCATTAAGCAAAGTAGTTAATATTAAATCACTGACTCTGTTACACAACGAAGCATGGTACAGGTATTGGATTCCTTATATGGAAACCCGATATCCAGAAAGCTCAGAATTACAGAATGGCCGTCTCTCACAGACTACATTATAATGAAATAATTAAAATTTTTAAAAATGATTTCCTTTTTCTGTGTAATCATAAAACAGTAGCTTGTACTTGATCCAAACTAAGATATAATTAATCCTTATTGGAAGCAAAACCAGTATATTGGGTTTATTTAATGTTTACATGATTCCTAGTCGATTTAAGGCATGAAGATCCAAATTACAGAAGGATCCGTTATCAGGCAAACTCCAGGTCCCAAGCATTCTGGATAATAGGTCCCATACCTGTACCCTTTTATTAAAATAATAAAGGATTATGTATATGTTGTAAGTTACCTTTAGACATGGATACCAACATCAATTAAAAGGTGTTTAAAATCTGGTTTAATGTGTAGTTTTAAGAAATAATGACATGAGTAGCACTTACAGTGGAGCAATGGCTGGAACTCAGGACACTGTAGACCTCTAGAACCTTTAAAAATGCATACATTTATTATTAGATAATTCAAAGGCAAATCCAGAAATTCATCCACAGGCGAAAACTATTTTACCCTGTGAATGTTAAGTTTATATAAAATAATCTCCCATATTTCAGGCAAAGTGCCCTGTAATTTGATTTATAAATAGGTTGAAATACACAGACATCAGCAGTCTAGATCTCAACTGTAAATTCATTTTGTTGTACCACTAGGGTGCAGCCTAATAATTGTAAGGAAGCCACGGTTGATGAAATGCCATGCTGCACAGAGAGGTAGAGCTATTTCTTTTTATTTTATATTCAGGCAGGGCCTTATTTAAAATATAGGGACCTGTGCCTAGGACTGCAGCTTTAAAGGAGAACTAAACCCAAAAAATGAAATGGAATAAGCTCATGCAAACTATCTGTGTCATCATACATTGAATCATATTGACAGTAAAGATATAATTTTATGTAATAACATTTAACATTTGGTGCAGTGATTATGGGGTATAGGGGAACTAAAGGTAGGTTTGGGATAACAAGCAAAGGAGCGGTAGCCTGTTTCCAGCCTGGAATTAAGGGATATGGTTGTAACTGGGATAGAATGAATATATTATAATAGACCAAAACAAGAGTGTTTTAAAGTGATAATATCAATTGTTACAGCCTCATACCTGTAATGAGGTAATGACAACCTCTAGCCTCAGCATCCTGACCACATTACGGGATCACTTTCCATGAATTGATCCAACATTAGTGAACTTAAGCCGGCCATACACAATGAGATCCGCTCGTTTGGTGATGTTGCCAGATGATCGGATCTCTCCCCGATACGCCCACCTCAAGGTGGGTGATATCGGGCTGAGCCCTAGGGCCCAACAATCGAATCAGAATGGTGTAGATATGGGCAGTCGGATCACGGGACCACATCAACTAATAGATGCGGCTGCGATCCAACAGGATTTTTAGTCCCATCGAATCAACATCTGGCCAACTTTCGGACAGATATTGATCGAGGATGCCTACTTGTGAGGAGGATACCTGTCCAGGGCCGTATTTATATATAGGCTTCCAAGGTCCTGTGGGGGTGGCCCTCAGGTGCCTTAAATAGTGCTGAGTTTAAAAAAAAAAAAAAAAAAATTTTTCC